>CM038670.1:452488913-453688913 GCA_021605145.1 Aegilops bicornis
TTTGGGGGTTTGGATGAACAGGTTCCGGTGGGGGTGGATTAACGGGACCCGTGGTGTTGCCTCTAGATGAACAGGACCCCGATCGATTGAGCGGTTGGGGCTGGATGAACAGGACCCGTGGAGGGCTGGATGAACAGGACCACCCGTGGAGGGCTGGATGAACGAGACGGTGGAGGGCTGGATGAGCAGTGGCCCGTGGAGGGTGGTTGAACAGAGCCCGTGGAGAGGGCTGGTTGAAACGATGGCGGCTGGAGTAAGCGTGGTGGAGGCTGGATGAGCAGGGAGCCCGTGGATGAACAGTCGCAGGTGGAGGCTGGAGGAGGTCGACAGTGGATGAACAGTAGCCCGTGGAGGCTGGAGGGGGTCGACGGCGGAGATGAACAGTATCCGGTGGAGTCCTGCTTTGCAGTATGCCACACCCCTCCCGATGAACATGACCCCCGTTTCAACCGTAGCGCTCCAACACAAGTCTGTTTCCTCCGATTTGCGGTACGCCACACTCCTCCCGGCGAACAGGACCCCGTTTTGATCAGGGAGGTCCGCTTCTCCGCTTTTGGCGGTACGCTGCACTTCTCCTGGCGAACAGGATCCTGCTTTGAGCGTGGATGGTCGAACACAAGGCCGCTTCCTCCGCTTCTGCGATGCACGCCAGCCTCGCTTCCATCGGCTGTTCCGCCCAAGCCGGTTGGCTCCCACGCTGCCTGCTGCCTCCCGATGAACACGACGCATTCCGTTGCCTCCCCATGAACATGACGACGACGCAACTTCTCCGTTCCAACCCAGCCATGTACACGAGCCCTGGCCGTACGTATGCGCGAGTAGGCGTTTGAGACCCCGCCCGTATGTACGTAAGTGGCTGTATTTTCTTTCTTGCACACTGGCCGCTGTACGTACGTGTACATGCTACATGCGCGCCTCTACTACGGCACGTGTGTTGTAACATCCCAAATTTTCAATTTGGAATGTTATACATAGAGCATCATTGCATATCATATTTTTCGTTGCATTTTTGCTCGATCCTAGAAATTCGACACAACTCAAAGACCCACGGAGAGAGTTGGGGATTTCGTTATTTTCATATTTGAGTTTTCTCAAATTTTGAAAATAGGATCATTTGATTTTAATTATTTTATCTTCAATTATTTCTACTATCAAAATATGAGAGGGAATAAAATGACTTTCCCAAAATAAAGAAATAAATAAGATTTAATAATAAAATCAAATAAGATTTTATTTTGGAGTTTTTTGCCTTTTTATTTGAATTTAGGAAAAATGCGCGTTTTTCAAAATTGCATTTAGGCCCCAAATAAAAGTTCATCTTGTCCGGCTTGGTTTTATAAGCCGGGGAAAATATATTTTGGGATTTTTGGAGTCTGTTTAGTATTTTTTTTTTCTGCACATAATTATTTAAAAAACAGAGCGAACCGCCTTTGGGTCATGCCCGAGCGGGACTCCGCTCGGGGGGCACTATATACGCGCCCGACCCCGGCGCTCCCAGCCCAGCCGCCCCGCCTCAAGCCCACCCGCGTCTGCCTTGACCCAGCCGCCACAGCCCACGCCCGCAAACCCTAACCCTAACCCTAGTCCGACCTACGCCTTGACGCCCGCCCGCCCGCCGCTGGACTCGCCGGACCCGCCGCCGACCACGGACCCGCCGCCCGAGGTTCGCCGCCGCCTCGTTTTGCGTGTCGCTGGTTTTTTTAAAACCGGGCGGTTTTTATTTCGGTTTTTTTAGTTTCGGTTTTTTTATGGTTTAGGTTATTTAGCGGACGTTCGTCCGTTAGTTCGTTTAAACGAACAAGTTCGTCAGATTAGTTTAGTTAACGAACGTTCGTTCGTTAACCCGTTCGTCGTTTTTCTTTTTCTCGGATTTAATCCGCGATTTTTCTGATAGCGATTTCTGATCCGATTTTCGTTTTAGTATAACTTTTCGCTCGTTTATCGGAATCAGGCGATTCAAGCGCCTGGAGTTTCGTCTCGAAACCCTCTTTCCGAATAACCAACTTAAAAGTTTTTGCTTCTGTAAAATTTGGCTTAGATCCAGATTAGTAAAACGGAGCTGTTTTCTTCCGTCATTTGACTTTCGTTGCTTCGTTTGATTTGATTCTTTTTGCAAACCGGAGTACTTAAGTTGAACTATCTGGTTAGATCTATTTGGGTTTTACCTGTGCATTAGATGAGTACTTATTGTATGCTTGTTTGTTTGTCTGCGATAGAATACCCGTGAGTGCAATCACTGTTACTTCGAGTCTCTAGGTTTCATGGATCATCAGCAAGGCAAGTAACACTTTGATCATACCTCTTCTCATACCCAGTTTTTATGCATTAGATATATCCTCAAACACTTGCATGATTAGGATCAAATTAAATTGTGGGTTTTGGGAAGTAGTTGAGGTAGTACCTATTACCTGTTTATTATCAAACCTTTGGGAGTTACTTCTACGTTTGCTTATTATGCCATGCTATGCTAGTAGACGTGGATTGGGTGAGTGAATTCCATGACATATGTGAGATTGTTATTTAATGGTTTATTTAAGGTGGCAACTTAAACACACATCTGGGTGGATTGAGGCACCTGGTTTCCATCAGGACTTGCCTGTATTTCTTCGGACCGCCACCTGTGCTCAAAGGGATCATGAGATTATTCAAACTAGAAACTTCCGTGTGCAGCCACAAGCCATTATGGGCTCTAGCATAGTTGATTAAGTTGTGCGAACTCTTACGGGTAGACTAGCAGATGTAGGGGAAAGTAGGTGTACCGGTCTACCCACATGTAAGGTGCTAGTGCTTCTGAAAGGCTGTGTCTCGGTCATCCGTCTCTCAAACACCATGTAGTGCGAGAAATCAAACGGAGGCGATCGAGTCTTGTGGGGAAAAGTGCGCAAACCTCTGCAGAGTGTATAAACTAATCATGGTTAGCCGTGTCCCCGGTTATGGACATCTTGAGTATCTAGTACTTGGATATCATGTGAATCTCATCATGTTACTTCTAATTAATATTGTTGGGTTTTTAATGAGTACTTTTAATTGGGATTGAGAATGTCATCAACCATTCTCAATGTTTAACAACCACCATGATATTTAAATAAATTTATTCCTTTGCAGTAGGGAAAAATTGGCTTTATGCAAAACTGTAACCATAGAGCTTTCCACCAGCCATATATGCATGTACTATAGTCTTATTATTCCATTATTCTCTATGTGTTACATTGCCAGCATATTCCATGTGCTGACCCGTTTTCGGGCTGCAACGTTTCATGTTGCAGACTTTTCAGACGACGAGTAAGGTGCTTTTAGGTCATGGTTCTATACTCAGTGATGCCGTTGGAGTTGATGGACTCGCTTATTCTTCCAAGCCTTCCGCTGTTATCGTATTAGATGGCCTTAAGCCATATTTATTTTTATTAAGTTCTCTCTTGAGACATTCGATTGTAATAAGTGTGTGATTGCTACTCTGTTATAAATCCTCCGAGTACTGTGTGGTGTCAGCATTACTGATCCAGGGATGACACTGAGCACGTAGATCGACTGCTTGAGGTCCGTCGCCACAGAGATGGTATCAGAGCACACGCTGACTATAGGACACGACCATTAAGCTAAAGCCCTAGATCACTACTCTCTTCTCATTTCTAACTCCTCATCTTTTCTACTCTTTTAGGATGACGGAAGCGAGGATCAAGTTCACCCAGCCGGATGAAGATACACCCTTCGGACGACACCTGAAGGAAGTCACTAGGTACCTTAACATCGGATTACCAAGTTTCACCGGGACCTACAATTCCACTTTACCTGAAGAAGAGCACTGGAATTCAAGCTCTAGTTCACGGAAGGACGTTTGCGCCAATCACGGAGCCCATAGAGTGTGTTTTCAATGCACCAACCTGGAGTCTGGGAAAGAGCATGGCAGCTCACATAACCATGGGACGCATTGGAGACGTTTACAAAGAAGACCTCAAGGATACTATCTACCAGATTTGCAGGCGCCGAGATGAACAATGGGAGATAGTTGGCACTATGAAGGACCGATCCATTGCAGCTTTCATCCAGGAGTTAAATCAGCACATTCGACGCCAGGAGAACCAGATGTGCGCAGACATGATGGAGTTGAAGACAGCAAAAGCGAAGATTATTGAACTAGAAGGAGAACTGAAGGCCACTCGCAAGGACTACATGGAGGAGATTGTTGCTCTAGTAGGACAAAACGGCGATCTTAAGGAGAAGATTGAAGAACTCATGGGAAATTCAGCACCCGGAGGAGAGGATGAAGATAGCACCTGTCCATAGAACTACATCATCATCGACGGCACCGATTCCGATCCTAGTGATGCTGATTTCGAAGATGAAGCTGGAGCAGATATCATGGAGTCTTCATCAGAGCAGTTTTTCTAGTCGACCACCATAACAGTAGTAGATTTCCCCCATTTTAAATTAGTTTTAGTTCCAGCACTTTGTAACGATAGATAGACTGTTGTATTCCCTTGTTTGAATTGATTGGAGTGATATTGTGTGATTTGTCTCATGTGCATATGGGTAGTGTTTTCTCTCTATACCTCATTCTATTCTTAACTCTCGTCTTTTCTTAAAACCCTCAGATGCCTCCGACACGTGACCCCGGATTTGTTTTCCCGCCAGAGATCACTCAGTTGATTCAGCAGCAGAATGCCTTGATTCAAACATTGGTACAGAACCAAGGAAACAACAACAACAACAACAACAACAACAACCGACCACCACCACCACCTGTTGACCATTTAACCCGTTTCTTAAGGCTGAATCCGCCGGTGTTTTCCAAAGAGCACCGAGCCGATTGTTGCGTATGATTGGCTTCAGAAGATAGGGAGGGAGTTGACCAACGCAGGATGTACGGATGGAGAAAGGGTTAATTTTGCCGCACATCAGCTCGAAGGACCCGCAGCAAAGATGGTGGGAGAATTTTACAGCCACTTACCCCTGTAGACACCGGCCACATGGGATCGGGCCAAAGAAGCCTTCAGACGCCCATGTTTCAGCAGGAGCTATGGCCATGAAGAAGCGTGAGTTTCACAACTTGCACCAAGGAGGACGGACAGTTGGCCAATATGTGGATGATTTTAGTAAGTTAGCACGTTATGCCCCAGATGACGTTGCTACAGGCGCATCTAAGCAGGAGAAGTTTCTAGAAGGACTGAATGATGAGCTGAGCATGCAGTTGATGGTAGCCACTTTCAACAACTACCAGGAGTTAGTAGATCGTGCTCTTATGATTGAAGGGAAGCAGCACCGGATTGACTATCGCAAGAGGAAGTATGTACAGGGGAAGAATAACTCGAGCTCAAGCAGAAACTTCGCTTTACAATCAAGACAAAGGCGGACAATTTCAGCATACCCATGGAGGAGGTAGCTCGCACAACCATAATGGCACCAAGAATGGGAACGGGAATGGAGGAAGCAATGGACAAAACCGCACCAACCCGTCAACACCATCCAAGGTAGACCTGAGCCACATCACTTGTTTTAAGTGTCGCAAGACTGGGCATTATGCAAATGATTGTCCAGAAGGCCAAAATGGAAATGGTAATGGAAGCTCAGGAAAGAAGCCGAATCCTTTCAACAAAGGACAAGTGAACCACGTTACCATGGAGGAGGTTGAAGCTCAGCCGGAATCTTGATAATAGGTAAGTTTCGGTTAAGTCATTTACTGCAGTTGTTCTTTTTGATACTGGTGCATCGCATTCATACATATCAAGGGGATTTGTGGATAAGTTTAGCCTGCCCACTAGAACTCTTAAGACACCCATGCTAGTAAGCTCACCGGGAGCGGAGTATACGGCCAGTCAAGGATGTTTTCAAGTGCCATTAAGTATAGGGAGGCATGTTTTCCCAACGGATTTAATTGTATTGGAATCCCAAGGTTTGGATGTAATTCTTGGTATGGATTGGTTGTCGATGTATGGAGGCAACATCGATTGCGCCAGTAAGACAATTTTGCTTACGACACCAGAAGGAAGGAGAATCAAGCATGTATCACGGCATGAGCCGAGAAGGGCACATGTAAATTCCTTATCAAGAGTTGTGCAGGAGGAAGTACCAGTGGTAAGGGATTACCTGGACGTGTTTCCAGAAGAGTTGCCAGGCATGCCACCGGATAGGGACATTGAGTTTCTGATTGAACTACTTGCGAACCGGGCCGATATCTAAGAGACCGTATAGGATGCCAGCCCAAGATTTGGAGGAAATTAAGAAGTAGATTAAGGAGTTGCTGGATAAAGGTTTTATTCGCCCAAGTTCTTCGCCTTGGGGATCACCAGTACTTCTAGTGGAGAAGAAGGATGGATCTTTAAGAATGGTTGTTGATTATCAAGGATTGAATGAAGTGACCATCAAGAATAAGTACACGTTGCCAATGATCAATGACTTGTTTGACCAATTGCAAGGAGCTAAGGTGTTTTCCAAGATCGACGGCGATCGTGATACCATCAGTTGAAGATTCGAGAGCAGGATATACCTAAGACGGCTTTTACCACCAGGTACGGGCTGTATGAGTATACCGTTATGTCATTTGGTCTGACTAACGCACCTGCCTATTTTATGAACATGATGAACAAAGTGTTTATGGAGTTTTTGGATAAGTTCATCGTGGTGTTCATTGATGATATTTTGGTTTACTCGAAGAATGAAGAGGAACATAAGGAGCATTTGCGTTTGGTACTCGAGAAGCTCAGAGAACATCAGTTATATGCCAAGTTCAGCAAGTGTGAGTTTTGGTTGAAGGAAGTTGGATTTCTTGGACATGTTATATCCGGAGAAGGTATAGCAAGAGACCCCACTAAAGTTGTCATCAGAATAAATCGGGAAGCGCCAACTACAGTTGGAGAGATCCGGAGTTTCCTTGGACTCGCAGGATACTACCGGAGATTCATTGAGAATTTCTCAAGGATTGCGAAGCCTATGACAGAATTATTGAAGAAGGATACCAAGTTCATTTGGACTGAGGAGTGTGAAGCTAGTTTTCAAGAGTTGAAGAAACGTTTGGTTACCTCACCAGTGCTAATTCTGCCAGATCAGACCAAGGATTATGAGGTGTATTGCGACGCTTCACGTAGAGGACTTGGTGCAGTACTTATGCAGGAGGGAAGAGTTGTTTCGTATGCTTCACGACAGCTTAAGCCTCATGAGCTAAATTATGCTACGCATGATTTGGAGTTAGCAGCCGTAGTGCATGCGTTGAAAACATGGAGACATTTCCTCATTGGAAACCATTGTGAGGTGTATACGGATCACAAGAGTTTAAAGTACATCTTCACGCAGAAGGAGCTTAATCTCCGGCAGAGGAGATGGTTGGAACTCATCAAAGATTACGATATGAGATTACATTATCACCCCGGAAAGGCTAACGTAGTAGCAGACGCGTTGAGCCATAAGAGTCACGTCAACACATTAATGACGGGAGAAATACCAAAGGAGTTAGCCGAGGATCTTCGAGAGCTATGTAGCAGCATTGGAGATCCAGTCAACTTTGATGGACAAGATCAAGGAAGCTCAGAAGACTGACAAAGAGATTGCCTCTATAAAGGAGAAAATGAGTGAAGGAAAAGCAAAGGGATTTCGTGAGGATGAACACGATACCCTATGGTTTGAAGACCGTGTTTATGTTCCCAATGACCTGGAGATCAGGAAGTTGATTCTACAAGAGGCACATGATTCACCATATTCGATTCACCCAGGAAATACCAAGATGTATTTGGATTTGAAGAATACTTTACGGTGGACCGGAATGAAGAAGGATATTACAGATGCGTAGCGATTTGTGATGTATGTCGAGGGTGAAGGCGTAACATCGAAGCCGGCAGGATTGTTACACCATTGCCGATACCCGAATGGAAGTGGGATAAACTAGGTACGGATTTCATCACGGATTGCCTGTGACTCGCTCGTGCTATGACTCGATTTGGGTTATAGTCGATCGTTTGACGTAGGTAGCTCATTTCATTCCAAAGAAAGACTACCTACAAGAAGCGCTAAATTGGCTAAGATATACATGACAAGGATTGTATGCTTGCATGGAGTTCCGAGGAGTATTGTATCGATAGAGGAACCCAATTCACCTCAAAGTTCTCGGAAGCAGCTTGCACGAAACTTTGGGAACCAGGAGTTTAGCACGACTTTTCATCGACAAAAGTGATGGACAAACCGAGAGAGTCAACCAGATTTTGGAGGATATGCTCAGAGCTTGTGCTTTGGATTATGGATCAAGTTGGGATGACAACTTGCCATATGCGGAGTTTTCTTACAACAATAGTTATCAATCCAGTTTGAAGATGGCACCTTACGAAGCCTTGTACGGAAGGAGGTGCAGGACCCCGTTGTTGTGGGATGAAGTTGGAGATTGCCAGTTGTTTGGACCGGATTTGATTAAGGAGTCTGAACGGAAAGTAAAGTTAATTCGCGATAGGCTCAAGGTAGCCCAGTCAAGACAGAAGAGCTATGCAGACTCCAAACGCAAGGAGATAGAATACAAAGTCGGAGACAGAGTTTATCTTCGAGTATCTCCGGTTCGAGGAGTTAAGCGTTTTGGTGTTAAAGGAAAGTTAGCACCCCGATTTGTAGGACCTTATCGAGTTTTGGAACGCATGGGAGAAGTTGCGTACAAGTTGGAATTACCTGAAGGATTGTTAGGAGTCCATGATGTGTTTCATGTTTCTCAGTTGAAGAAGTGTCACGCAGAGATGGCCGATATACCACTGAGAGATACAGTGCCACTGGAAGCGATTCAGTTGAATGATGATTTGACCTATGAGGAGAAACCAATTAAGATTTTGGAGTATGCCAGCTGAGTCACCCGCAGCAAGGTCATTAAGTTTTGCAAAGTTCAGTGGAGCCACCACACTGAGGATGAAGCCACATAGGAGAGATAGTAAGATTTGCTTAAGGACCACCCTCACCTATTTTATAGCCAACCCGAATCTCGAGGGCGAGATTCATCTTAAGGGGGTAGGTTTGTAACATCCCAAATTTTCAATTTGGAATGTTATACATAGAGCATCATTGCATATCATATTTGTTGCATTTTTGCTCGATCCTAGAAATTCTACACAACTCAAGGACCCACGGAGAGAGTTGGGGATTTCGTTATTTTCATATTTGAGTTTTCTCAAATTTTGGAAATAGGATCATTTGATTTTAATTATTTTATCTTCAATTATTGCTACTATCAAAATATGAGAGAGGGAATAAAATGACTTTCCCAAAATAAAGAAATAAATAATATTTAATAATAAAATCAAATAAGATTTTATTTTGTAGTTTTTCGCCTTTTTATTTGAATTTAGGAAAACTGCCGTTTTTCAAAATTGCATTTAGGCCCCAAATAAAAGTTCATCTTGTCCGGCTTGATTTTAGAAGCCGGGGAAAATTTATTTCGGGATTTTTGGAGTCCGTTTAGTATTTCTTTTTAAATTTTTTTCTGTGCGTAATTATTTTAAAAAAAGAGCGAACCGCCTTAGGGCCGTGCCCGAGCGGGACTCCGCTCGGGGGGCACTATATAAGCGCCCGACCCAGCGCCCCAGCCAGAGCCCGCCCGAGCCACCTGCCACCGCCCGGCCACCACGCCCGCCCACGCCCATAAACCCTAACCTAACCTAGTCGACCCGCCGCCGCCGGCCGCCGCCGACCACGGACCCCCGCCGCCGAGGTTCGCCGCCGCCGCCTCGTTATGTACATCGATTTTTTTTTAAAAAACCAGGCGGTTTTTATTTCGTTTTTTTTTCAGTTTTTTCGTTTTGTTTTTTTTAGTTTCAGGTTTTTTACGGTTTAGGTTATTTAGCGGACGTTCGTCCGTTAGTTCGTTTAAACGAACGAGTTCGTCAGATTAGTTTAGTTAACGAACGTTCGTTCGTTAACCCGTTCGTCGTTTTTCTTTTTCTCGGATTTAATCCGCGATTTTTCTGATCGCGATTCCCGATCCGATTTTCGTTTTAGTATAACTTTTCGCTCGTTTATCGGAATTAGGCGATTCAAGCGCCTGGAGTTTCGTCTCGAAACCCTATTTACGAATAACCAACTTAAACAAGTTTTTGCTTCTGTAAAATTTGGCTTAGATCCAGATTAGTAAAACAAAGTTGTTTTCTTCCACCGTTTGACTTTCATTGCTTCGTTTGATTTGATTCTTTTTGCAAACCGGAGTTCTTAAGTTGAACTATCTGGTTAGATCTATTTGAGTTTTACCTGTGCATTAGATGAGTACTTATTGTATGCTTGTTTGTTTGTCTGCGATAGAATACCCGGAGTGCGCCATACATTTACTTCGAGTCTCTAGGTTTCGCGGATCATCAGCAAGGCAAGTAACACTTTGATCATACCTCTTCTCATACCCAGTTTTTATGCATTAGATCTATCCTCAAACACTTGCATGATTAGGATCAAATTAAATTGTGGGTTTTGGGAAGTAGTTGAGGTAGTACCTATTACCAGTTTATTACCAAACCTTTGGGAGTTACTTCTACGTTTGCTTATTATGCCATGCTATGCTAGTAGACGTGGATTGGGTGAGTGAATTCCATGACAGATGTGAGATTGTTATTTAATGGTTTATTTAAGGTGGCAACTTAAACACACATCCTGGGTGGATTGAGGCACTGGTTTCCATCGAGGACTTACTGTATTTCTTCGGACCGCCACCCGTGCTCAAAGGGATCATGAGATTATTCAAACTAGAAACTTTTGTGTGCAACCACAAGCCATTATGGGCTCTAGCATAGTTGATTAAGTTGTGCGAACTCTTACGGGTAGACTAGCAGATGTAGGGGAAAGTAGGTGTACCGGTCTACCCACATGTAAGGTGCTAGTGCTTCGAAAGGTCAGGTCTCGGTCATCCGCCTCTCAAACACCATGTAGTGCGAGAAATCAAACGGAGGCGATCGAGTCTTGTGGGGAAAAGTGCGCAAACCTCTGCAGAGTGTATAAACTAATCATGGTTAGCCGTGTCCCGGTTATGGACATCTTGAGTATCTAGTACTTGGATATCATGTGAATCTCATCATGTTACTTCTAATTAATATTGTTGGGTTTTTAATGAGTACTTTTAATTGGGATTGAGAATGCCGTCAACCATTATCAATGTTTAAAACCCACCATGATATTTAAATAAATTTATTCCTTTGCAGTAGGGAAAAATTGGCTTTATGCAAAACTGTAACCATAGAGCTTTCCACCAGCCATATATGCATGTAGTATAGTCTTATTATTCCATTATTCTCTATGTGTTACATTGCCAGCATATTCCATGTGCTGACCCGTTTTTGGGCTGCAACGTTTCATGTTGCGAACTTTTCGCATTTACGAGTAAGGTGCTTTTAGGTCGTGGTTCTATACTCGATGATGCCGTTGGAGTTGATGGACTCGCTTATTCTTCCAAGCCTTCCGCTGTTATCGTATTAGATGGCCTTAAGCCATATTTATTTTTATTAAGTTCTCTCTTGAGACATTCGATTGTAATAAGTGTGTGATTGCTACTTTGTTATAAATCCTCGGAATACTGTGTGGTGTCAGCATTACTGATCCAGGGATGACACTGAGCACAGAGATCAGACTGTTTGAGGTCTGGTCGCCACATGTGCGCTCTACATCGACCAGTATGTACGTACACGTTCGCGACCAGAATGACGACGCTACGTATGCTTCGACTAGGTGGGTCCCTACTGTCAGGCACTTCCTTGCATGCGAAGATATAGCTGGTGGGTCCCAGCAGTCAGGGGGCAAATCATTTTTTTTGCCCGGACGCACTTCCTTGAATGCGAAGATGTAGCTGGTGGGTCCCAGCAGTTAGGGGGGAAACGTTTTTTCGCAAAATACGGTGGCCCATCTGGTGGGTCCCCACTGTCAGGTGTAGGAATAATTATTTTGCACGTAATAAGGAGGCACTTCCTTGCGGCTGCCGTGGACCCAGCTGTCAGCCTCTCCACGTACAGTACTCTTCCAATGGAAGTCAGTTGTTGACCACATTGACCTCGCCACACCGAGAGCACCAAGGCGATGGACGACGGCGAGGCCTAGGAAGGGGACGACGCGGAGCCAGGGAAGACGCGGCAGTGGATGCCCACGCGGAGAGGAGTACGAGGGTTCACTGGTTCGGTTGTGGTGTGAGGCTGCCATCACCGCAGAATAACAAGGGGTGTGGGTGAGTAGAGGGATGCCTGGCCAGCGGTGGGAGTAGTAGGGGGCGGTGAGGCCTCCGCGGCATCACAGCCGTCCATGGGAGGCAGGAGCACGAGGCACAACCGGCACTGGTTTGGGCGGCTGGAGCAAGAAGACCAGAGGTTGAAGAAGCACTACGGCCGTTGGATGGACATCGTACGGTCACTTGAGATAGAATCGTGCATATTGACTAAGTTGACAAAGCCCTCTGTCCCCTTCAACTTAGTAGGCCCACAAGTCATCCTCCCACTATACTGGGTCCCAGCTAGCAGGGGGAGTATTCATTTTTTGTGCGTAATAAGGAGGCACTTCCTTGCGTGCGAAGATATAGCTGGTGGGTCCGAGCGTCATGCGGTAACTTTTTTTCACGAAATCTGAGGCCCTTTCGGTGGGTCCAAGATCTCAGGTGGAGGAATCATTATTTTGCGGCGTAATAAGGAGGCATTTCCTTGCGTGCGGGCATGGACCCAAAGTCGGCCTCTCCACGTGATCCGCTTCAGATGCATGTCGATTGCCGTTGACCATGTTGACCAGGCCGCGCCGAGAGCACCAGGGCGATGGACGACAGCGAGGCCTAGGAAGGGAACGACATGGAGCCAGGGAAGACTCGGCGGTTGTTTCCCAGGCGGAGGGGAGTACGACTGTACGAGGGTTTACTTGTTCGTCTGCCGTCGCCGGAGAATAACAGCAGGTGTGTGTCGGTAGAGGTATGGCTAGGCCAGCGATGGGAGTATGATGGGGCGGTGAGGCCTGCGTGGTAGCACAGCCGGCCACGGGGAGGAGGGAGCAGACAGTTCCGCCGGCGCTTGTTTGAGCGGCTGGATCAGGAAGAGCAAAGATTGAAGAAGCACGACGGTCGTTGGATGGACATCCAATAGTCACTGCTTGTCCGTCAACCTTTTCTTTAGGAAAGCCTCAAATCTGTGGAAAACAGCATACAACCCATCTGCCATTATTTCTAATAATTTACAGCCCATTTGCTAATTCTTAAGGTTTCTTTTGGAGCCCATATGCTTTTTGTTAGCATTACAACCCATATTGTGGCCACGGTTAAAAAATTATATGAAATTTTGCATATTTCTTAACGGTCCGAACTGTTTTTAATCCTGAAATTTCGAGTCACATTCAAACTGATTTTAAAAATAAATGTATATCAATATAAAATCCAACAAATTGTCCACGCATAAAAATCAATGCAATTTAAAATCTTGAAATGAAAAAAAGAAATTTGAAACTAATTGTCGGTTTGATGTGTTTAAAAAATGTACAACCCATTTCTCATTACTGATAGGCCATTTTCTCGGCCAGCCAAATGAAGCTCTCCTCGTATTGAAAGATTTCCAGCCCAACAGGCCTGACAAAGCGACTTACTTGGCAAATCACAAAAAAACTAGGGTGTGGTCGTGGACCCAGCTGCGGCCGTGGACCCAGCTGTCAGCCTCTCCATGTACAGTACTCTTTCGATGGAAGTCGGTCGTTGACCACATTGACCACGCCGCGCCGAGAGCACCAAGGCGATGGACGATGACGAGGCCTAGGAAGGGGACGACGTGGAGCCGGGGAAGACGTGGCAGTGGATGCCCACGCAGAGAGGACTATGAGGGTTCACTGGTTCGGGTGCGGTGTGAGGCTGCCGTCGCCGCAGAATAATAGCGGGTGTGGGTGAGTAGAGGGATGGCCTGGCCAGCAGTGGGAGTAGTAGGGCAATGAGGCCTCCGCGGCATCGCAGCGGCCATGGGAGGCAGGAGCACGAGGCACGACCGGCGCTAGTTTGGGTGGCTGGAGCAAGAAGACTAGAGGTTGAAGAAGCACTACGGCCATTGGATGGACATCGTACGGTTACTGGAGCTAGAATCGTTCATATTGACTAAGTTGACGAAGCCCTCCGTCCCCGTCACCTTAGTTGGCCCACAAGTCAGCCTCCCACTATTGTGGGTCCCAGCTAGCAGGGGGTATTCATTTTTTGTGCGTAATAAGGAGGCACTTCCTTGCGTGTGAAGATATAGCTGGTGGGTCCGACCTGTCAGCGGTGGGAATGTTTTTTTCCCGAAATACAGAGGCCCTTCCGGTGGGTCCCAGATGTCAGGTGGAGGAATCATTATTTTGCGCATAATAAGGAGGCATTTCCTTGCGTGCGGCCGTGGACCCAGCTGATAGCCTCTCCACGCACAGTCTACTTCTGACGGTGTCATTCGTTGACCATGTTGACCACTCCACGCCGAGCGCATCCAAGGTGGTGGATGACGGCGAGGCCTAGGAAGGGGATGACGCGGAGCCGGGGAAGATGCGGAGCCGGGGAAGACGCGGAGCCGGGGAAGACGCGGCAGTGGATGCCCACGCGGAGAGGAGTTCGAGGGTTCACTGGTTCGGCTGCGGTGTGAGGCTGTCATCGCCGCAGGGCCTGGCTAGCGGTGGGAGTAGTAGGGGGCGGTGAGGCCTCAACGGCAGCATAGCCGGCCACTGGAAGGAGGAGTAGGCGGTCTCGCCGGCGCAGGTTTGGGCGGCTGGTGCAAAAAGAGCAGCGATTGAACAAGCAGCAAGACCATTCGATTCAAATCCAACGGTTACTGCTGCTAGAATTGTTTGATGACTAAGTTGACAAGCCACAGACGTCTGCGTCAACTTAGCAGGCCTGGTCAGCCTCCCAACAGTGCGCCCAGATGTTAGTGGGAGGAATCATTTTTCAGCGTAATAAGGAGGCAGTTGATTGCGTGCGGCCGGGCCCGGCGAAGGGAGTAGGGTGGGCAGAGGAAGCTGCGCACATCACAACGCCACAAGAGGAGGGAGCGAGCAGTCCGCCGGCGCTAGTTTAAGGCGGCTGGAGTAGGAAGATCAGAGATTGAAGAAGACGCCGCCGTTGGATGGACATCCAACGATCGCTTCCTAGAATCGTGTGTTAATCGACAAAGCCTTGCGTAAACAAGTCAGCCTCGAAATCTGTGGCGTGTACAACCCATTTGCTATTATTTTTATAATTTTTACTCATTTTCTAATTCATATGGAATTTATTGCAGCCTGTTTTCCATTTTTAGAATTGCTGTCCATTTTCTCGTCAGTACCAGGGTTAAAAAATTAACTAAATATGTGGGAAATTTTGAAAATTCGCAAATTTTTGCTGGGGAACAAAATATTCTTAATCCAAAAATTAGTAGCCATACTAAAACAAATTTAAAAATAAATTAATACTATGTCATATTAAATCCAATGAAATACTCCCTCCGTCCCAAAATTCTTGTCTTAGATTTGTCTAAATACGGATGTATCAAGTCACGTTTTGGTATTAGATACATCTGTATCTAGGCTAATCTAAGACAAGAATTTTGTGACGGAGGGAGTATAAGATATTAGTGAAGAACAAAAACAAAAAAAAGAAACTAATATCCCATTTGCTGTAATTTTTTTTGGAATTTTCAACCCCTTCTGATATTACTTTTAACAGACACTGACCATACTCTTTGGCCAGGCCGGAATGCATCCCTCCTCGTCTTAAAAGATTTGCAGCCCAGTAAGTCGGAGAAAACAAATAGGCCTAGCTTGGGTATTCTTCAAAATGAAATACTGGGCTACTTTTCCCAAAGAAAAAACTGTTAAAAAAGCAGAGACCGCACAACCCAATTTATAGCTTGCTCCTCCAAATTACTACTAAAAAAATTTGTGCAGTTCTGTCGTTAATTGACTATACGTTGAAAATGATGTGGGTCCCAGATATCAGCGGGGTTGATTAGAGTAAAAAAATGTGGGGTTCATCTGAGTAGTAAAAGAGGCAGTTGCTTGTGTTCGGGAGTGGACCTAGTGGGTCCGTACTTTCATACTCACAACTACAGTCCTCTCCCGATTCACTATGTTGACAGGGACCGTTTTGAAAAAAAACTATGTTGACAGGGCCGGACGGCGGCGCAACGGCGAGTGCACTAAGGCGGAGGATAAAGTGATGTCGCCAATGTGCTAGGCTGGGTTGGACATTCTTATTGAAAAATAAAAATGGACCGGAACTATTTACAACATGGACTACGATTTGCATGGGTCCGCTGGTTGCAGGAAGAAAATGCTGGGAGAAAGAAGACTGGTCGCTATCTTTGCCTAAGAATAATATCAATTGAATGTAATGACACTATCATAGGAAATAATATCCTCCTGTTAAATAGTGAATTTAAAGAACTGGTGCATGAGCATTTAGCTTTATTTATTTACTTATTTATGTTTAGGGGACCATGAGCATGTACACAGGCGGATTCATGTGAGAGCCTCCCTTCCACTTAATTATGGGCTTCTCTATTGGGCCTTCATCAGTGGGCTGCATGTTATCAACAAGTGGAAAATGTGTTCCGTATGAAAAATAGTATGCGCTACGTACGTTACGAGGCACTAAAGGATCGAACCGTGCAACGACTTCCAAAACATTGTGTTTGTCGTTCTAACAACACATTTATTCAACCAATGTATTTAAATATACTACTGATTGTACATTGAAAACAGCGGCAGCAACAACCAGGGCTGGGGTGCAATGCGAAGCGATAGCAGGCGGAAGAGTGAAGACGCATCTCTCTCTTCCAAACCAAACATCAGCCATCATTACAAAAGGGCTACCAAAAAAGAACAAGTGTATGCATCAAACTAAATAAAGATCCTACTGCACAAAGTGTACGCATCTAACTAACTGGCTCAGTTAGACGTTACTATTTATTAAGCTGTGGAGATTGGCTGACGGCTTGAACCAGATGGGTGCCTAATGGGGGAAACTCCAGCTAGCAGGTCGAAGTCTGATACTTGCGACCCTCTCTCCTACTTTAGGTTGCAGAGCGTGGCGGCACATATCAGGGTATGGTGCATGCAGAGACGCATGGTACGTTGTGTACACACAGTTTTGCCTGATGAACGAAACCGCGCTGCCATCATGATCCTTGTCGTCGGTTATCTCCTGGTTAATCGAATAACTCAGTCCGACAAACAGAGAGCGTGTACCAAGGCTACTTACCAACCTCCAGTCAAAAATTCCTGAAGGCCTAGAGAAGTTGGGATCCTGCTCAAAGACCTTGCAGTGACTGTGATTGTATTCCGCGAAACAACACGTTCGGTACGTGCGAATGATCATCAATCATTGCCGTTGTCTGATCGAGCCAGGAACCACCTGCAACTGCCATGCTGCTTTTCTTTGAAAGGTTCGGGGATTAGGAAGGGTAGGGACACTAGGCGGCCTACAACATCATATCAAGTTGGAGTCAAATAACCCTAAAAAAAGTTGGAGGAAAATAAAACGGGCTCTTGATGTAGTCAATCTTAAGAACAACATGTTATGAGCATGAATATTTTTTCAGTAAATGTTGACAGTAATATAAGCAAGCCATCATGATATCATAGGAAAGTAACATACTACTGTAACAGCCGTTTGTAGCGATGACTGGAGTAGGCCGACAATACGTCCAGCCATAGAAAGAGTCGACAACAGTAAATGAAGCCCTTGTGTTCAATGGCATCGAGAGAACCATGGAGGATGTGTGATCCTACGATGGACGTGCAGATTTACCCACTTACCGCAGTGACTGTCGGATAGGCGAGACCGCGGTTGAAGAACGCATATTAGCTTTGAAGTCTTTATAATTCGCAGATCTTGTGGGCACTTGGCAGATTACAACCTTGAGCAAATCAAACTTGGTATCATGTTGGCTACTGTAAGATTCCGAGTATTCTGGGCCGCGGTGCCAAAGCAGTGCAGTGTTAATCAAAGGAAGGGGGATCAATCGCCTGGTGTAGACCTCCACGAGCATCCAGCTTCCGCGACTGTCGACGAGCACCATCCAAGACGTGTTCATGCTGACCCAGTACATACCGTTAATGTAGTTGAGGGTGACGGGGATCGGATCGCAGTCAAGGGGGTTGATGCTCGCCACCCTATGATCGTTATCTTTGTGTGACACGCGCGTTTACGAAGATCGGCGGCATCGACAAAGCAAGGAGCTGGCTTAAAAGCTCCGCCCGAGGGCTTTGAGTAAACGGTACAGACCGACGAGCACGCAAGCGGCATGGTCTTGAGATTGTCCACACGCGAAACAATGAGCTTGATTACCTCTATGGGGAGCGAATTCCAGCCACTCTTTCGGCGGACGCTGCTCGGTTCTGCCATTGTTGGTGCTTGGGTTTCGGACGAGGGGGAGGCGCCTTAGCGGGGATGGAAGATTGGACGAGTGGGGAGGCGCCTTAGCGGGGATGGAAGAGCGAACAAAGATGGAGAAGCGAATATGTGCTGCAGGAAGTGGACAACTGATGATGACTACAACACGGCGCTTGACTTATGAGACACATACCAGCAGCGTAGGGTCATATCGAAGTCAGACAACTTGCTTGAGTGATCACAGTACTGGTACTCCCTATAGTACCTACTACTATGCCCTAACTTGCTTGAGTAGAGTAGTAGTGGAGTAGGACTCTGCTCTACTACTAGCACCGGAGGAGTAGTATATTCTAATCTAAAATAGTTACAAACTTCAATGCCCGGCGTGGGCGACTACGGACCGCCATTGGTGCTAACTCAATCCCAGCAAAGCGTTCATTTGGGAGACATGGCAGTTGTAAACGCCCGTGATGCAGTTACAATACGTGTGTAAGGGTGGCGGTTTTGTCAAATACTATGGCTTAAAAACTGGCCACCGTCGGATGGAAATCTAACGGTTACGTGGGATTCGCCAGGATTGAGCTCGTGCCGAACAATCGCCAGATATCATTATTACTAAAAAAAGGTTAAAACACCCGGGGCTATAACTTGCACCGGCTGACCACTAACAATGATACTAACATAGTTGTAAAATGATCAAAGACCGTGTCTACGTGGTGTTTGGAATTATATGCAAAAAATTAGCAAGATGCCCGTGCATTGCACGAAACATCAAGATGCATTTTTTTACAAAACACCTATTGTGATTGACCCATGCAGGAGTAATCCCATGTGTAAAAACTAATGATATCTTGAGAATTTTATCGGAAAATGGTATGTCGACCATTTCATCGAAAAAATGATATGCCGAGAAAGATGATAGAGGTGAGGAGGAGTGGGGCGTGGTGGTGACTGGTGGTTGGACTGGGCGGAGGCATGGGGATGGACGGCGCCGGCAGCGGCCACCATGCCAGGTTGTTCCAGAGACTTCCTTTTGTAATTTCTCATCAATGAGGTTGTGGGAGATAAGGATGAACGAGGCCAGGCCTTATCTGTAAATGTGGAGAGAGGTGCGGGTATCTTTTGTAAAATTGTCATAGTTTGCTTTCTATCCGTCAGATATAGATCAGACAGTCTATATTATAAGATGGCAGGCACACCATCATCACCAACTCGGTTTTTTCTCTACTCCTACTCCTATAAAAGACTCAGTTGGTGATAATGGTGTGTCTACCATCCGCCATTTCTGACCATCAGATTTGCATCTAACGGATGTGATGTAAGTTGTGGCCTTTTGCAACAATTCCCACTTCTCTGCTCCAGTTTACACAAAACCCCTTAGTATCTTGAAACCAACCACATTCCTCCCTTACTTCATCAAAACAGCCCAAAGAATATGTTTGGAGTGAAACATAAGATATTTTTAGTGATATGTATATCAAAAGTAAATTGTTTTCTTTCAAATTTGTGAATATGTATTATTCTACTTTGGAGCCGTTACAACGGACGGGCTCATTGTTATAAAGGTTTATCTCTTGCATTCTCCGCAACCAACACCTAATGAACTGGTCCAGGCCGGATGCTCGCAGCGCGATGACATGAGTTCGAATTCTGTCCTAAACTTTAGCTTTTTTTAATATATACTTCTTTCGCTACTGTACTGGCAGTGGAACCCAGTGAGTACTTAGAATACAAGATTAAGGATGGATTTGTTTCTTTTTAACTTTCTGTATGAATCTGTAGCCAGCCTGCAAGTCATGTACACTGTACTGAGAGTGGAACCACAGAGTACTTAGAATACAAGATTAAGGATGCAATTAACTTTTTATAGAAGTAGAATCATACACGCAATTAACTCAAATGGATTGGACGTGACTCTATTATTCTCCAATGGCAACCGGCAAATTTCCTCCCGCGGGCCGGAGTAGGTTTCTTGGTTTGCATGCGGGATTAACGGAGGGGTTTGATGGAGGCGAGGAGGCGTGTTCAGCCAGGCGTGCAGTGGACGGCATTGTACTATTTGATTTGCCAACTACAACTAGTATATTATAAAAAACAAAGAAGAGTAGTAGAGATAGAGATAAGAATAGAGACTAGGGAGGAGCACCATCTACTTCTTCATGGGCTACTCCTGCACTCCATTTGGCAGCCGCAACGTCCCCTACAGCCACTCCCTCCTACGCTCCATTCGGCGGGTGTTGTTGAAATTTGGGGAGCGCACTATCGCGACTGCTAGCAGCGACGACTTCACCGACGACGACTTCCCCGACCTCGGCAACCTCTTCCTCAACGACATGGGCGACAACCTCAACGCCAATGGTGCTGCTCCCGTTGCACCGTATGTGTTTCTGTCCTTCCTGTTTGAAATCATGGTAGAATTCATGTTTCTAGTCTGTGTCCTAGATTCGATCTGTTCATCTACTATGCTAGTCCGCATGATTAGTTTAATCTCTGTTATAGCCGTCATGATTTATTTCGTGCTTATTCGGACTAAATCTCGTAGTAACTTGCTCATATGTTCAACTGGCGGAACGTCCCCTACAGCCATTCCTGTTTCATGGACGACCTGGTCGATGACTCCAAGGAGCCCTTCGTCTACTGCTATGAGTGCCCGATGCCATTTTGGGGCTCGCCGGCGGACATCGTGCATCACCTCACGCAGGCATGCGGCGATCACTACTGGCCCTTAGCGAAGAACATCAAGTACGAGACGTGCTACCCATTCACCGTGCCGGAGTCGCTGGAGGATCACCGCCGCCTACTAGTCTCGGAGAAGGACTGCAGCGTCTTCCTCTTGATCGTGGGCACCGGCGAGGCTCGCGCAGGCCGCCGCCCCGTCTCTGTAGTGTGCGTCGAGGGGCAGCGCCAGCGCAAGGCCGATGTACGCAGTGCGTGCTCACTATTACTACCCCTCGGAGGTATGTGGGCAGCGACACTGGCTACGTCAAGCTGACTTGGACTCGGCCGAGCTGGGACCTTCCCGCCGATGTGGACATGGAAGACACATGGTATTATTTGACCCCCAACAATGTGCACGGGGACTCCAAGGAGGTTCACCTGGACATCTGCATTACCAAGTTAAATGTTGATCATTAGTCTTTTCTCAATGTAATCCGCTGTCAAAGCATGTGGAGACTTCCATGCATGATCTTGCTCTATTGGATTATCGCGCATGAATACAAGTGTATCCATTTATGGTTTAGTCTAGAATCTTCCATGTATGAATTTTTACAACAGTACTGGTGAAAGACTTATGATGAACCATTTCTTACATATCCTCTGCCCCCTTCCAAGTCATCCTGATTTAATCCCTCCGTCTAGGTGTATAAGGGCATGGTTAATACTTCAATAGTATAGACAACTGTTGACTTGTAGCGACCAGACCTCAAGCGATACCGATCTCTGTGCATCGGTGTCATCCACTGGATCGAATGTCTTGACACGCATACGATTACTTGAAGGATTTATAACAGAGTAGCAATCACACACTTATTACATCGAGTGTCTCAAAAGAGAACTTATTAGAATAAATATGGTTAAGGCCATCTAATAACGATAACAACGGAAGGCTTGGAAGATAAGCGAGTCCATCAACTCCAACGGCATCACTGAGTATAGAACCACGACCTAAGGCACCTTACTAAATGTCTGAAAAGTCTGCAACATGAACGCGTTGCAGCCCAAAAAAGTCAAAGACATGGAATATGCTGGCAATGTAACACATAGAGAAACAAATATGACAGAGTAATGCTATACTACATGCATATATGGCTGGTGGAAAGCTCTATGGTTACAGTTTTGCGTAAAGCCAGTTTTTCCGTACTGCAAAGGAATACATTTTATTTAACTATCATGGTGGTTGTTAAACATCGAGAATGGTTGACAGCATTCTCAATCCCAATTAAGTATCATCATTAAAAACCCAACAATGTTAATTAGAGTAACATGATGAGATTCACATGATAATCCAAGTACTAGCTACTCAAGATGTCCATAACCGGGGACACGGCTAACCATGATTAGTTTGATACACTCTGCAGAGGTTTGTGCACTTTTCCCCACAAGACTCGATCTCCTCCGTTGGGATTCCCGCACTACATGATGTTTGAGAAACGGATGACCGAGACACAGTCTTTCAGAAGCGCTAGCACCTTACGATGGGTAGACCGTTACACCTACATCCCCTACATCTGCTAGTCTACCACTGTAAGAGTTCGCATGACTTAATCATCTATGCTAGAGCCCATAGTAGCTTGTGGCTGCACACGGAAGTTTCTAGCATGAATAATCTCATGATCCCTTTGAGCACAGGTGGCGGTCCAAAAAGAAACAGTAATCCTGGAATACCCAGGTACCTCAATCCACCCAAATGTGTGTTTAAGTTGCCACCTTAAATAAACCATTAATTAACAATCTCACATCTGTCATGGATACACTCACCCAATCCACGTATACTAGCATAGCATGGCATAATAAGCAAACGTAGAAGTAACTCCCAAGGGTTTGTTAATAAAACAGGTAATAGGTACTACCTCAACTACTTCCCAAAACCCACAATTTAATTAGATCCTAATCATGCAATGTTTGTGGATTGATCTAATGCAAAAAAAAACTGGGTATGAAAATGGATATGATCAAAGTGTTACTTGCCTTGCTGATGATCCACGAAACCTAGAGATTCAAAGTAGCAAGCGGTGCACTCCGGGTACTCTGTCGCAAACAAACAAACACACAATAAGTACTCCACTAATGCACAGGTAAAACTCAAATAAAAGATCTAACCAGAAAGTTCAACTTAAGAACTCCAGTTTGCAAAAAGAAACAACTCGAACGAAGCAACGAAAGTCAAATCGAAAAGAAACAGGCTTCGTTTTACTAATCTGGACCGAAGTCAAATTTTACAGAGGCAAAAACTTGTTTGAGTTGATTATTCGGAAAGAGGGTTTCGAGACGAAACTCTAGGCGCTTGAATCGCCTGATTCCGTTAAACGAGCGAAAAGTTATACTAGATCGAAAATCGGATCAGAAATCGCGATCGGAAATCACGGAATAAATCCGAGAAAAAGAAAAACGACGAACAGCTTAACGAACGGATGTTCGTTAGCTGTAATTAAACGGTGAACGCGTTCATTAGAACAAACGAACGAGCGAATGCTCGCTAAATAAATAAACCGGAGAAAAACCGATCTATTTAAAAAAACGAAAACTAGGGTTTTATAAAAAAACGAAACGGTTTTTCTCAGAAAATCGGCGGCGGCGGCTACCTCGGCTCGGGCTCCGCGAAGCTCCGGCGGGCTCGGGCGGCCAGGTGGTCTTGGGCGGCGGGGCGACGGCTCCAAGCGGCGGCGGCAGCTGGCGGCGGCTGGCGCGGGCGGCGTGGTGCGGCGGCGCGGCGATGGGGCTCCAGGGTGGCGACGGTGGGGTTATAAAGGGGTGGCGGCCAACTTGGGGAGGGGGCGGCCTCGGGAGGCGTGTCCTCCCCGGACTCGGGCGGCGGCGGCGGCTTTGTTCGGGACTCCGGTCCCGAGCCAGTGCGGGAGGCGGCGGCGGCGCTGGGCCGGCCTGGCTGGGCCTTGGCCAAGTCGGGTGCGGGCGCGTGTTTTTTTAAATAATTCCGCTGAGACTTAGAAAAATTCTAGAAAAATAAAAAAATCTAAAAATGCCAAAATAAATTTTCACCTCCTAAATGAAATTTTAGGACGAGGTGAACATTTTCTTGGCTCTAAAATGCAGTTTTTAAAACGTGCAATTTTTCCTAAATTCAAATAAAATAGCGAAAAACTCCAAATAAAATCTTATTTGATTTTTTTATTAAATCTTCATTATTCCTTTATTTTGGAAAGTCATTTTATTCCCTCTCTCATATTTTGCTAATAGAAATAATTGAAGATAAAATAAATAAAATCAAATGATCCTATTTTCAAAATTTGAGAAAACTCAAATATGAAAATAACGAAATCTCCAACTCTCTCTGTGGGTCCTTGAGTTGCGTGAAATTTTCTAGGATCGAGCCAAAATGCAATAAAATATGCTATGCAAATGATGATCTATGTATAACATTCCAAATTGAAAATTTGGGATGTTACAAACCTACCCCCCTTAAGATGAATCTCGCCCTCGAGATTCGGGTTCGCTAGAAAATAGGTGAGGGTGGTCCTTAAGCAGATCTTCCTCTCGCTCCCCGGTGGCTTCATCCTCGGTGTGGTGGCTCCACTGAACTTTACAAAACTTGATAACCTTGCTGCGGGTGACTCGGCTGGCATACTCGAGGATTTTGACTGGTTTCTCCTCGTAGGTCAAATCGTTACCCAACTGAATCGCTTCCAGTGGAACAGTATCTCTTAGTGGTATATCAGCTATCTCTGCGTGGCACTTCTTCAACTGAGAAACGTGGAACACGTCGTGAACTCCTGACAAACCTTCGGGCAATTCCAACTTGTAAGAAACTTCTCCCATGCGCTCCAAGACTTTGTATGGCCCCAAAACGTGGCCTAACTTTCCTTTAACTCCAAAGCGCTTAACTCCTCGAAGTGGTGATACTCGAAGATAGACTCTATCTCCGACTTCGAAAACTGTCTCCTTGCGTTTAGAATCCGCATAGCTCTTCTATCTAGACTGGGCTACCTTGAGCCTATCGCCAATTAGCTTCACCTTCTGTTCAGACTCCTTAATCAAATCTGGTCCAAACAAATGGCGGTCTCCAACTTCATCCCACAACAGCGGGGTTCTGCACCTCCTTCCGTACAAGGCTTCGAAAGGGGCCATCTTCAAACTGGTTTGATAGTTGTTGTTATAAGAAAACTCTGCATATGGCAAGTTGTCATCCCAACTTGATCCATAATCCAATGCACATGCTCTCAAAGATATCCTCCGTAATCTGATTGACTCTCTCGATTGCCCGCCCATCTCGTCTGTGGATGAAAAGTTATACTAAACTCTAGTCTGGTTCCCAAAGTTTCGTGCAACTGATTCCAAAACTTTGAAGTGAATTGGGTTCCTCTATCTGATACGATACTCCTCGGAACTCCATGTAGACATACGATCCTTGTCATGTATATCTTAGCCAACTTGGCTCTGTTGTAGGTAGTCTTCACTGGGATGAAATAAGCTACCTTCGTCAAGCGATCAACTACAACCCAAATCGAGTCATAGCATGAACGAGTCCTGGGCAATCCCGTAATAAAATCCATGCCTAACTTTTCCCACTTCCATTCGGGTATCGGCAATGGCTGTAACAATCCCGCTGGTTTCTGATGCTCTGCCTTCACTCTCTGACATACATCACAAACTGCTACATACTCTGCAATATCCTTCTTCATTCTGGTCCACCAGAAAGTATCCTTCAAATCCAAATACATCTTGGTATTTCCTGGGTGAATCGAATACGGCGAACCATGGGCCTCTTGCAAAATCAACTTCCTGATCTCCGGATCATTAGGCACATAAACGCGGTCCTCAAACCATAGGGTATCATGCTCATCCTCACGAAATCCCTTAGCTTTTCCCTTGCTCATTGTCTCCTTAATAGTGGCAATCTCCTTATCCGTCTTCTGAGCTTCTCTGATCTTATCCATCAAAGTAGACTGTAACTCCAACGCTGCTACATAGCCTCTCGGAACTATCTCCAAACATAGCTCTCGAAATTCCTCGGCTAACTCCTTTGGTAAACCTCGGTCATTAGTGAGTTGACATGGCTCTTGCGGCTCAACGCATCTGCTACTACGTTAGCCTTTCCGGGGTGATAATGCAATCTCATATCATAATCCTTGATGAGCTCCAACCATCTCCTTTGCCTGAGATTTAACTCCTTCTGCGTGAAGATGTACTTCAAACTCTTGTGATCCGTGTACACCTCGCAATGGTTTCCAATGAGAAAATGTCTCCAAGTCTTCAATGCGTGTACTACGGCTGCTAACTCCAAATCGTGTGTAGCATAATTTAACTCATGAGGCTTAAGTTGTCATGAAGCATACGAAACAACTCTTCCCTCCTGCATAAGCACTGCTCCAAGTCCTCGACGTGAAGCGTCGCAATACACCTCATAATCCTTGCTTTGATCTGGCAGAATCAACACTGGTGAGGTAACCAAACGTTTCTTCAGCTCTTGGAAACTAGCCTCACATTCCTCAGTCCAATTGAACTTGGTATCCTTCTTTAATAACACCGTCATAGGCTTTGCAATCTTCGAGAAGTTCTCAATGAACCTTCGGTAGTATCCTGCGAGTCCAAGAAAACTCCGGATCTCTCCAACTGTTGTTGGGGCTTCCCAGTTTGTCACAGTGACAACTTTAGTGGGATCCACTGCTATACCTTCTCCTGATATAACGTGTCCGAGAAACCCAACTTCCTTCAACCAAAACTCACATTTGCCGAACTTGGCATATAACTGATGTTCCCTGAGCTTCTCAAGTACCAAACGCAAATGCTCCTTATGCTCTTCTTTATTCTTTGAGTAAACCAAAATATCATCAATGAACACCACGACGAACTTATCCAAAAACTCCATAAACACCTTGTTCATCATGTTCATGAAATAGGCAGGTGCATTAGTCAGACCAAAAGACATAACAGTATACTCATACAGCCCGTGCACAGTGGTAAAAGCCGTCTTAGGTATATCCTGCTCTCGAATCTTCAACTGATGGTATCCTGATCGCAAATCGATCTTGGAAAATACCTTAGCTCCTTGCAATTGGTCAAACAAGTCGTTGATCATCGGCAATGGGTACTTATTCTTAATTGTCACTTCATTCAATCCACGATAATCAACAACCATTCTCAATGATCCATCCTTCTTCTCCACTAGAAGTACTGGCGATCGCCAAGGCGAAGAACTTGGGCGAATAAAACCTTTTTCTAGTAACTCCTTAATCTGCTTCTTAATTTCTTCCAAATCTTGTGCGGGCATCCAGTACGGTCTCTTGGATATTGGGCCCAAAGGTTCGCAAAAGCTCAATCAAAAACTCAATGTCTATATCCGGTAGCATGCCTGGCAGCTCTTCTGGAAACACATCCGGGTAATCCTTCACCACTGGTACTTCCTCCTGCACAACTCCTAATAAGGAGTTTACTTTTGTCCTTCTTGGCTCATGCCGTGACACATACTTGATCCTTCTTCCTTCTGGCGTTGTAAGCAAAATCGACTTACTGGCGCAATCGATGTTCCCTCCATACATCGATAGCCAATCCATACCTAGAATCATGTCCAAACCTTGCGATTCCAGAAAGATTAAATCTGTGGGGAAAACATGTCTACCTATGCTCAAAGGCACTTGAAAACATCCACTACTAGCCATATACTCCGCTCCTGGTGAGCTTACTAGCATAGGTGTTCTAAGAACCTTGGTGGGCAGTTTGTATTTATCCACAAATCCCCTGATATGTATGAATGCGATGCACCAGTATCAAAAAGAACGATTGCAGTAAGTGACTTAACCAAAACTTACCTATTACTGCATCTGGCTGAGCTTCAACCTCCTCCACGTTAACGTGGTTCACCTGTCCCCTGTTGAAAGGGTTCGGCTTCTTCCCTGAGCTTCCATTGCCATTTCCATTCTGGGCTTCGGGACATTCATTGGCATAATGTCCAGTCTTCTGGCACTTAAAGCAAGTGACTTGGCTCGGGTCCCTCTTAGCTGGGGTTGACGAGTTGGTACGGTTTTGTCCGTTGCTTCCTCCATTCCCATTTCCATTCTTGGAACCATTATGGTTGTGCGAGATACCTCCTCCATGGGTATGCTGAAATTGTCCTCCCGGTTTTTGGGTAAAGCGTAGCTTCTGCTGAGCTCCAGAATTGTACTTCCCCTGTCCATACTTCCTCTTGCGGTTATCAATCTGTTGCTGCTTCCCTTCAATCATAAGGGCACGATCTACCAACTCTTGGTAGTTATTGAAAGTGGCTACCATCAATTGCATGCTCAACTCATCATTCAGTCCTTCCAAAAACTTCTCCTGCTTAGCTGCGTCTGTAGCAACGTCATCTAGGGCATAACGTGCTAACTTACTAAAGTCCTCCACATACTGGCTTACAGTACGTCCTCCTTGGCGTAAGTTGCGAAACTCACGCTTCTTCATGGCCATAGTTCCTGCTGAAACATGGGCAGTACGGAAAGCTTGCTGAAACTGATCCCACGTGACTGTGTCAATAGGGTGTGTGGCTGTGTAATTCTCCCACTGTCGGTGTCAAAACCGGCGGATCTCAGGTAGGGGGTCCCGAACTGTGCGTCTAGGCGGATGGTAACAGGAGACAAGGGACACGATGTTTTTACCCAGGTTCGGGCCCTCTCGATGGAGGTAAAACCCTACTCCCTGCTTGATTAATATTGATGATATGGGTAGTACAAGAGTAGATCTACCACGAGATCAGAGAGGCTAAACCCTAGAAGCTAGCCTATGGTATGATTGTTGTTCGTCCTACGGACTAAAACCCTTTGGTTTATATAGACACCGGAGAGGGCTAGGGTTACACAGAGTCGGTTACAATGGGAGGAGATCTACATATCCGTATTGCCAAGCTTGCCTTCCACAACAAGGAAAGTCCCATCCGGACACGGGACGAAGTCTTCAATCTTGTATCTTCATAGTCCAGGAGTCCGGCCAAAGGTCATAGTCCGGCCATCCAGACACCCCCTAATCCATGACTCCCTCAGTAGCCCCTGAACCAGGCTTCAATGACGACGAGTCCGGGGCGCAGATTGTCTTCGGCATTGCAAGGCGGGTTCCTCCTCCGAATACTTCATAGAAGATTTTGAACACAAGGATAGTGTCCGCTCGCAAAATAAGTTCCACATACCACCGTAGAGAGAATAATATTTACACAAATCCAATATGTCGACGTATTTGGCGTGACATCACGCCACGGCCAAGCCTTTATTCGAATCGTTTTCTTGTCCCACCTCAAGACTTAGCGAGGTGGTTTCCTTGGCACATCTTTTGAAGCAGAGATCGTGTCCCCTTATTCCGGGATTCTCATCAATACGGGCGTGGGTAACCCAACCGTGCCATTAATTTACGGCACTTGGGAGACAAGCGAGTTTTACCAGGCTGGTGGGGGCACATAGTTTCGTCCGCCCATATAAGGGGATAAGGATCCACCTTTTCCATCGACGCCTTCTTCCTCCTTCGCTTATCCATTTTCGCGCACTCGAGCTCCAGCGCCCAAGTCCGCACATCCCGCCTCAACCTTCTCCAGTCATGTCCGGAGCGGGAGGCAAGTGGATGGCCTCCTCCGTCACGGAGGGGCACATCAAAAAGCTGAGGAAGGCCGGATACTTATCCAATGACATCGCGCACCGGCTCCCCGACAAGGGGCAGCTCATCCCCACCCCTAGGCCCCATGAGAGGGTGGTGTTACTCACCCACTTCCTCCGCGGACTAGGTTTTCCACTTCATCCATTTGCCCGGGGGCTCATGTTCTACTACTGCCTGGATTTCCACGATCTGGCCCCGAACTTCATCCTCAACATCTAAATGCTCATCGTCGTTTGCGAGGCCTTCCTCGCATCCAGCCGCACTTCGCTTATGGTCAAGACCTTCAATGTCAAGCCGAAGGTAGTGGGCGGCCGCCAAGCGGAGTGCGGAGGTGCCATGGTGGGCAAGATGGCCAACGTCCTATGGCTCGAGGGCTCCTTCGTGGAGACCATAAAGGGGTGGCAATCGGGGTGGTTCTACATCACCGAGCCGCGTGACCCTAAATGGGCAGCGGCCCCCGAATTCTGATCTGGCTTCCCTACACGGCTCACCTCCTGGAAAGAGACAGGCATGTTGTGGGGTAATTCGAAAGAGCTGACCGGACTCCAAACCTGCGTCCAAAACCTGGTGAACAAGAAGCTCAAGCTCGTCAACGTAGTCCAGGTCATGCTCATCCGCCGGATCCTCCCGTGCCAACAACGGGCTTTCAGCTTGTGGGAGTTTGATCCGGCACAGCACCAAACCCTGAGCGGTGCTCTTCGACACTACGTGCGAAGATGCACGGAAGGTGCCGTTCAAGCGCCGAGGCTCCCGCATCCGCTACCGAGGATCACGGATTCAGCGCGCAGCATCAAGCCAACGCGGTAAGCTATTTTGCCCTTTACAGGACACTTGTTTTTCATAGTTTGACTCTATGCGGGATCTAAACTCCCTTACCTTTGACAGGATTTGCAGAGGACGTCCGGGCAGATTGACTGTCCGGCTCCCTTGCCAGGAGACCCAGCGGACGCCCGCTTGATGGGGCGGCTGGTTCCGGCACCTTAGGTGGTGCCGGAGAAGAAGGCCACGGGAACTCGAAGGAGTTCCCGGCGCCAGGTGGTGTCGAACTCATCGTCCGATGACTCTGAGGCGGACTCCTCCTGTGAAAACGAGGAGGAGGAAAGAGAGGCCTCTCCCCCAGTGGGGGGAGAGAAGAAAAGCAAGGCCGCCCCAACTGGGGGGCCGGAGGGTCCAAGAAGGGAAGGACCCTCCCTCCGGACTACTCAACGCCGATGGCAGCAAAGAAGAGTGGCCACCCAGGGCCAAGCCCCTGGCGAAATCGTAAGTATCCGGATACCAGAGTAACTCATGGCGCTCCTTCATTACACAGTACCTTCTGACGCCGAATATAATCATGCAGTCCGCCCAAGGCCGGGCTCGACGCTTCAACGAAGCGGCCTCTGGTTCGCCGGATGTGAATAGCACTTCACTTCCGGCCGCCTCCTCTCCTCGCGATGCGGATGATGCCGAGGTGGAGTCCCAAAAGGGGCCAAGCCAAGAGGAGGTGGTCCTGGAGGCGCCGCAAGGCAACCTCCCGGACTCCAGGCGCAAAGGGGATAAAGCCCCAAAGGGCTCTAAGTCCGCCCGGCCGACTCTACACCGAACCTTCAAGTGGTTCCGAGTCCCAAGCGGCCCCCACGTAAGAAGGGCAAGCCTACGACGCCGGTGACCTCCGTCCAACCGGAGGCACCGGATAATTTGCTGGAGGTGCTTAACGGCGCCTCCATCGACGAGGAGCACTGCACTACTATGAGTGTGGTGATCCACAAGGTTCAGTCCGCCAAGAGCGGGCTGACTGAAGCATGTGCTAGCCTTCTAACAGGTTTTGAGGTATGTATTTAAGATATGTAAAAATATTACCGCATAGACAGTAGCCCCTGATGCTCGGTTTGGTGTTCGGAAAGAAAAGTCGAACTGAGGATCTAAAAGATATCTGTGAGAGTCTAACATAAGTATGTCAATATGGGAGTGCAGGCTGCTGCCGACCTCTCGCCAGACCGATCGGAGTTCGATGCATTGAAGCGAGCCTCGAGCGGTCCGAGAATGAGCTCGGCCTTGCCAAAAAGCAGCTCGAGGACAAGGAAGGTAAGGAATACCTTATGTAAGTATATAAAAGATGTGGTTGCAAAAAATGACAGGACCAACGTGAGTATTGCAGGGGCCACAACCGAGGTGGCGACCCTAAAGGAAGCGTTGTCCAAGGCCGAAAACAATGCGGCCGTGGAGCGCACCGAGCGAGAGAAGCAGGAGGCGCGGGTGGCGGAGGTGCAGCAAGAGCTCCAGCTCTCGTGGAAAAACACGAAAGGTTGGAGCTTGACTCAAAGACTCGAGAGTCCGATCTGCCCTCGGCCCTTGAGAGCGCCAAATCTGCTAAGGCCGAAGCCCAAAAAGCCCTCCAGGAAATTGAGGCGATGAAGAAGATAGCGGCGGGTAAGGCATTCTTTATGCAAAGCAAGCACGTGAAACTGAATTACTTGTTACTTACCCGAGTCTGGAGCTCTCCAGGAGCATTCGCAGATCTTCCCCGCAGTGTGTCCAAAGCTGCCGCATTCTACCGAGCCGAGGAGGGGAGCTCGACGGAGAAGGTGTTCTGGTCTCGATATCTTGAGGCCGGACACCCGGCCATTGAGCGACCAAATTTGAAGCGATTGGTCGAGCTCCATAAGGTGGCCGAACAGGCCATGAAGGGTCTCATAGTCCGGCTGTGGCCTGGGGAAGCCATGCTTGGGAGCTACTTCAGGCTGGTGAGGCGGCTGGTGGACGCCTGTCCATGGATTGAAGTCATCAACCGTTCCGTATGCATCGAAGGTGCTCGTAGGGCCCTTGCCCGTGCTAAAGTGCACTGGGGCAAGATGGACGCTGAGAAGCTTGTGACAGACGGACCACCGCCGGGCAAGGAGCATCGCAAGCCCGAGATGCATTATGAGGGCGTCCTGAAGGGTGCCCGCCTTGTAGCGGATGAGTGCTCCAAAGATGTAATTTTTGAGTAAACTCGCATTTGTGATCCTGTACGCTAAAAACTTGTTCATATGCGCTAAGCAACGCTTTTGAATTTAAAATATTACCTTCAGGCGGCCGTTTATTAAAATTGAGAGATGGCGAGTCGTAAACCGCCCCCATGCCGCGAGTGCTCGGGTGTTCGGGATAAACTTGAGCACTCTTTTTCCCATTATTGGGTCCTTCGAGGGAGGCGCTCAACACAACGAACAAGGCAATCGGACTATAACGCTTGAACACTCTCACTTAGCCATAGAATTCTATAATTTTAAATTTCGGCGAAGCCCCTAGTATTCGGAAGACCGAGTTCGGGGCGCTATCCACGCCTAGGCCGGACAAAGCCGACTCCTCGCTCTAAGCGGCATAAGTCTTTAGGGACTCAAAAACCTCTCGAATAGCGACCAGCTCTCGCCCTATCATGACGGTCAGTTTTAGCTTTCTCCACTGAGGTGCTTAGCCCAACTCAACCGGGGCACAATCGCAGTGGTTCTCCCAGTGCTACCTTAGCCGATATAACGGAACGTAAGGTACCAAAACATGGGAGCCGGGCAAACCCAACTATTGACCCAAGACATGATTCGGAGCTGATGCATATAATGCTATAAGTTCGGGTGCCGCACTCATGAGAGTGTTCGGACTTCTCACACCATATTCTGGGTACGTAAGCCCCTGGTGTATTGGCTGTACCAAAGTGTACGGTTGCATAATGTCATAATCAACATATTTTTATAAAAAGGAATGCAATAAAGACAAAAGCTATGTATTGTTTATTGAAAAGTCTGCGGTAAAAGCGTAACGATACAAATAGTGCGATACGCAAGAGATGGGACTATTTGACATGTCCCCCCTCCAGGGGCGAGCTGCGGGATGATATGTGAAACAAGTATACTGCCCGTTATAGATGCCACCTCGACACTCGACGTAGCTTTCTGCCTCCCTGGCTGCTGCATCGTGTGTTCGGCGATTGTACTGCCGGATAGGCCTTCCGTAGAGTGGAGTCCTGAAAGTAAGAAAAAAAATGACAAAATCGGGAGCCCCAGGTGCGGTTGAGCCGCATTTTGGGCATGCCGTGGTCGTGCCCTCCCCCTATGCCCATGGTATTTCCAGAGCGTAGTTATGTACGCCAGTAATCGGTTTCGCAATTTCGCGAGGGCTGGGGTTGGGGCCGCATTACTGCGTGCTCGGAACATGCCAGCGGTCTTGTTGTAGGTTACTCCGGGCGCGCTTGACGGTGTCTGGACGTTTAATGGCCGGACTGGAGAATTGCCTTCACAGGCTACTTTGTACTTCCGCCGCGAGGGCCGCTGTATGTTCCTCCGTTCGGAGAGAGCGTTCGGTGTTTCCATTGACCGTAATGACTCCTCGAGGGCCTGGCATCTTGAGCTTGAGGTATGCGTAGTGCGGCACCGCATTGAACTTTGCAAGTCGTTCGTCCGAGCAGTGCGTGATAACCACTGCGGAACGGGACTATGTCGAAGATTAACTCCTCGCTTCGGAAATTATCCGGGGATCCGAAGACCACCTCAAGTGTAACTTAGCCTGTACAGTTGGCCTCTACACCTGGTATGACGCCTTTAATGGTCGTCTTTGTGGGTTTAATCCTTGAGGGATCTATGCCCATTTTTCGTGACCGTATCCTCGATAAAGCAGGTTCAGTCGCCGCCGCCATTCATAAGGACTCTAGTGAGGTGAAATCCGTCAATGATTGGGTCTAGAACCAATGCGGCGAATCCGCCATGACGGATGCTAGTGGGTGGTCCCTTCGATCAAAAGTGATCGGGCAGGAGGACCATGGGTTGAACTTTGGGGCGACTGGCTCCAACGCATATACGTCCCTGAGTGCATGCTTCCGCTCCCTTTTGGGTATGTGGGTTGCGTATATCATGTCCACCGTCCGCACTTGTGGGGGGAAGCCCTTCTGTCCCCTATTGTTCGGTGGCCGGGGCTCCTCCTCGTCATCGCTATGCAGCCCCTTGTCATTGTTTTCGGCGTTTAACTTGCCTGCCTGCTTGAACACCCAACAATCCATGTTGGTGTGGTTGGCTGGTTTTTCGGGTGTGCCGTGTATCTGGCACGAGCGATCGAGTATTGGTCCAAATTGGACGGGCCCGGAGTATTTCTTTTGAATGGCTTTTTCCGCTGACCGGGTTTAGAGCCTCTGAATCCGGCATTAACTGCCATATCCTCAGCATTGTCGCCGTTAATGCGGCGCTTTTGCTTGTTGCGACGCGACCTGCCAAAGCTGTCCTTGGTATTCGAATTACCAGGGCTCTTGGTCATGTTATCACTACGAGCTAGCCAGCTGTCTTCTCCAGCATAAGCGGGTCATGAGTGTTGTGAGCGCTGCCATGGATTTCGGCTTTTCCTGTCCTAGGTGCCGGGCAAGCCACTCGTCACGGATGTTATGCTTGAAGGCTACAAGGGCCTCTGCGTCCGGACAGTCGACTATTTGATTTTTCTTGGTTAGGAACCGTGTCCAGAATTGTCTGGCCGATTCCCCTGCCTGCTGAATTATGTGGCTTAGGTCATCGGCGTCTGGTGGTCGCACATAGGTGCCACAGGTTGTCGAGAATGCGGCTTCCAGGTCCTCCCAACAACCAATTGATTCTGCTGGCAAGCTGTTAAGCCAATGCCAAGCTGGTCCTTTAAGCCTGAGTGGGAGGTATTTGACAGCGTGTAGATCATCGCTGCGGGCCATGTGGATATGAAGGAGATAATCCTCGATCCATACCGCCAGATCTGTTGTGCCATCGTATGATTCGATGTTTACGGGTTTGAAACCCTCGGGGATTTGATGATCCATTACTTCATCTGTGAAGCATAGTGGGTGTGCGGCGCCTCTGTATTGGGCTATATCACGACGTAGCTCAGATGAGCTTTGTCTACTGTGTTCAGCCCGGCCGGATTTGCCATATCCGGCATGACGGTTATCATCACGTGTCATGGGGTGCCCACGCGATCCGTAGATCGACCTTGTTTGCCTTGCCTTGTCCTCCAATATATCTCGCAGGTCTGGCACGTTTCCCCGTGCCTTGGTATTTTTGGAGTGATGCCGGGGTGCGGCTTGAGCGGAGGGCCGAGAGGCCTCTCTATCGCGGCCACGGGGTGGCCGGTCGTCCGCATCATGCGCTGGTGATGTAGGTCTAGGTGCTTCCTCCTCTAACCGGGGTAGCAGCCTACGTTTTGGGTAGCTCTTGGAGGGGCGTTCGAGTTCATACTCTTCGGCTGCGAGGACTTCAGTCCATCTGTCAGCTAGCAAGTCTTGGTCAGCTCTGAGCTGTTGTTGTTTTTTCTTGAGGATGCTCGCCGTGGCCATAAGCCTGCGTTTGAAATGCTCTTGTTCGACGGGATCCTCAGGCACGACAAATTCGTCGTCGTCGAGGCTTGCCTCGTCTTCGGAGGGAGGCATGTAATTATCATCCTCTACCTCTCTGTCCGCCGCTCTCTCATGAGGGCTGGTTTCTCCATCCTCCTGCTGAATCCTGTGGAGGGGATTGTCTTCAGACCGTCCGGGTGTTATTATCTCCCGTGGCGGAATCGCCGTTTTTGCTGTGGCGGGATTTTGAGCGGCGCCGCTGACGCCGGCGCTTAGGCTGTTTCTTGGAGGGGTCATCCTCCATTGTTCCATTGCCTTTCCCTTCTTTTGGGGTGTTCACCATGTATATGTCATATGACGAGGTGGCCTTCCAGTGCCCTGTAGGCGTTGGTTCTTGGTCGTCTCCTGCATCGGCGTCCATACCGTCGATGTCTTCGGAGTCGAAGTCAATCATGTCGGTTAAATCATCGATAGTGGCTACAAAGTGGGTGGTGGGTGGGCTTTGAATTTCTTCGTCGTCCGCATCCCAACCTTGCTGACCATAGTCCGGCCAGGGCTCTCCTGATAAAGAGCGAGATTTTAGTGAATTCAGAATGTCGCCGAAAAGGCGAAAGTCCGAAAGATGTCCGCGGCGGTGAACTCCATGATCGGCGCCCAATCGGATTCGATTGGCAGGGGCGCGGAAGGTTCGGAGTCCGGATAGGAGTCCGGCACCTTGGAGTCACGAGCTTCACAAAGGACAGGTATGGTGTTCAGCTCGATTGCCGTAGAGACTACAGCCCCCGAGGTGGTGTCCAGCCACCCGTCCTCGATTGGCACAGTCGGCTCCGAGCTAAGGGTCGGAGCGGACACTGGTGCGGCCTCCTGTGGCAATCGCTCGGCGGCAGAGCTAGATCATGCCCATCGTGACAGTGCGGCGCGCTTGGCTGTGGCTCGAACCTGTCGAAGATCAAGTCTCCGCGGATGTCGGTCGTGTAGTTCAAACTTCCAAATCTGGTTCGGGCAACCGTTGTTGTGTAATAACCTACTCCAGTGTGGTGGTGGTGGACTGCCTCTTGGGCTATGGATGAACAGTACAAAGGGAAGAACAACCTCCTGAGGTTGATGTGTTCTTGTGTTCGGTGTGCGGCTAAGGATTGGCTAAAGATCAGATGAAGATCAGATGCCCCCTGCTGTGGTGGCTAGCCCTATTTATAGAGGCCCTGGTCCTCTCCCCAAATATTGAGCGGGAAGGGAGCCAACAACGGCCATTTTGAAAGGGGACAACTAGTACAGCTTATCCTGACAAAAGCAGTCTTCGCTTGCAAAAGGCACTGGTGGTGACGCCGCCTTGGGCTCCATGGTGACCTCCATCTTGCCGTCCTGCTAGTCTTGGTCTCATTGCACTGATATGGAAACCTTTGTTTGACGCCTCGGTACTCCGTGCCTGCGCTTGCCTCCTTTACACCAAAGGGGAAACAAGGACACTGCGCGTGCTGGCGCCCGCCTGATCTCGATCGTCATGGCTCACGTCATGAGGACCTCATGAGGTTTGCCTTGCCTTGAACTCTCCGCCCCTCGCGAGCCAACATAGTGAGGCCGCTCCTGAGGAGGTCTTGTGTCGTCCGCCTCGCGAGGCTTGACCCCTCGCGAGGGTCTTGAATGGCTTGTTGATGAAGATGGGCCATGCGGTCCCGCTCGCAGAGCCACGCCGTGGGCTGCAGGCAAGCAAGTCTGGGGACCCCCGTTCCCAGAACACCGACCGACCTTTAGCTGGGACGGCCCATTATGGTCCACAAAAATCTTGTGGGCCTTCACCTGGGCCGACCCATTATGGCCCGCAAAAATCTTGTGGGCCTTTACCTGGGCTGGCCCATTATGGCCCGCAAAATCTTGTGAGCCTTTAGCTGGGCCAGCCCATTATGGTCCGCAAAATCTCGTGGGCCTTTAGCTGGGCCGGCCCATTATGGTCTGCAAAATCTTGCGGGCCTTTAGTTGGGCCGGCCCATTTAAACTTTATGGGCCACTTTTGGGCCGGTCCACGTGTCAACATATCATAGGCACATCTCGCCCATTGGATGAGTGACACTGTACAACGCCGAGTCGACACGTGTTTCCTCCAGCCAATGATGATTTTACACGTGGAAAATCCCCATTGGTCCATGCTGTTAACGGGTTATCGGATCCAAAACCAGACCCGATAGCTTAACGGCGTTCCATTACGATGGATACCACGTGTCGGTCACCCTTGACGAAAGCACTTCTGTGACGCATGATTTATCGTCATGGAAGTGGACACTTCCGTGATGATAATTTTGGTAATGTCATGGAACACTTCTACGACAGCACAGGTATGACTATCTTGATTTTGTCATAAAATCATCATGGATGTACATGCATGACAAAAAACGCGACCTACTGTGACAAACACGTATCATCACGGAAGTGTATTTTTTTTGTAGTGTCGGGGGTCTCCTCCAAGTCGCTCTCCTCATCTTCTTCCTCTCCCCCCTCCTCGTGGGAATCACCAGAAAACACGACCACCGGCGTTGTCGCCACCGGGACCCGAGGGGGTGCTGACGGTACCAGCCCGCGCCCGTCAAAGGTGGGCACGGCGGCCGCGACCTGCGTCCCTTCCTCGCGAAGGAACAAAGGAACGAAGGCACTCGGCGGGTACTCCTGGTCGTCCCCGACCAAGAGGGGGAGAGCAACAACCATCTCTTCTTCAGACAAGGCCTTCGGACTCAAGCGAAGCTTATCCTCTGTGCCCTCAAGCGTCCACAAGGGGCACGAGAGCGCCTGGAGCGGAGCCACGCGCAGCATCAGGAACTCCCTCAGGAGCATGGCCCCCGTCAGCTTCGCCGCCTTCGTGTTGCCCGGCTTCAGGTCGGCAGTCATCTTCTCCAGCACCAACTTTGCCCGGTCATCAGTAAGCTTCACGCGAGACCACCCTTCGTCGGACTGGGGCATCTCCGTCGGCAGCGTCAACCGCGGGTGGACAGACTTCGCATCCATCATGACCCACTTGCTCCTGAAGCCCTCGGCCTTCTTCCTAGCCTTCGAGATAGCGTTGGCCTTGCCAGCTGTGATGAAGTTGGCGCATCCGGAGGTATGACCATCGTTGGTTCGGAGGAAGAAGAAGTGGCGCAGCAGAGCCACAGACGGCATTACCCTGACATACGCCTCACAGTAGAAGGCAAAGATCGACAAGAGAAGGACGGAGTTGGGATGGAGATGAAGGGCCTGCAACCTGTAGTGCCGGAGGGCGGCATAGAAGAAGTCGGAGAAGGGGGGAACCAGGCCCGCAATGACGCTGCTCATGAAGAAGGGGTAGAAGGTGCTCTTCGAAGCTCCCGGCTCGGCGGAGTCGGCCCGGAGCTCGGTCTTCCCCTTCTCGTTGTTCTCCCTTGCCGTTAACAGGCACGTGGTGGCGAGGTTCTTCTCCGAGACATTGGGCGCCTCCAGCGCTGGCTCGTACCAGGAGAGCGGCGAACCGGCCTTGGCCTTTTGGGGCGCCATTGGTCGGAGGCTCGGAAAGGGATTGAAGCAGATCTGGAGATTTCGGAAGCAAGGAGCGAGAAAGGGGATCTGGAGCAAGATGAAGGAAAGCAATGAAGGCAAGCGTTGCCCGCGCCAGTCTTTTGTTAGTCGAGCAGTTGCCGAAGCAGTGTGGGGAAGGGGGACGCCCACGTCCAATCAATCGCCACGCGTCAAGTAGGGCCGCGGGCTGTTGGGGCCCGCGGCGCTCCGCACTTGCCCTTTGGCTTCGCCTCGAAGCCAAGTCCGAGCGCTTTGGGCCAGGGGCTACTGTCGGCGATTCTGGGAACGGGATCCCCAGACTTGCTCTGCTGCCCACGGCGTGGTTTCCACCAAATGCCCCTGTCTGGCCCATCTTCACCAGCAAACACTCAAGACCCTCACGAGGGGCCAAGCCTCGTGAGGCGGACGATGCAAGACCCCCTCGGGGGCAGCCTCACCAGGCCGGCTCACGAGGGGCGGAGAGATCAAGGCAAGGGGAAACTTGCGAGCTTCCTATGACGTAAGCCATGACGACCAAGGCCAGGCGGGCGCCAGCGCGCACAGTGTCCTCGTTTCCTCTTTGGTGCTAAAGGGGCAAGCGCAGGCGAAGAGTCCCGAGGCATCAGGCAAAGGTTTCCATATCGGTGCAACGAGACCAAGACCAGCAGGACGGCAGGACGGAGGTCACCGTGGAGCCCAAGACGGCATCACCACCAGAGCCTTTGGCAGGCGAAGACCACCTTTAGTCAGGATAACTTGTACTAGTTGTCTCCCTTCGAATTTGGCCGTTGTGGGATCCCTTCCCGCTCAATATTTGGGAAGAGGACCAGGGCCTCTATAAATAGGGCTAGCCACCACCGTAGAGGGAAACTCATCTTGGAGGGATCATTGAGACCATCCTCATCCACACAAGCTCACCAAGCACAAGAACACCTCTCCTCAGGAGGTTGTTCTTCCCTTGTAACTGTTCATCCTCAGCCCAAGAGGCAATCCACCACACCACACTGGAGTAGGGCATTACACCACATCGGTGGCTCGAACCAGTATAAACCTTGTGTCCCCTTGTTCCTTGGGTTTGTCGAGCTAGGCCGTGAGATCATGATGCGTGAGATCTAGAGGGGGAGAGATCTTCGTGCGCACCCCAGTGTTCGAACCTCAAGGGTAATGCCGGAACCCGTAATCCGACAGCCGGCGATGGCGGCGACCTACCAATGGTTTTGAGGGTTGTGTGTGTCTGTGTGAGCGGAGGTTTTGGGGAGTGTGTGGTGTGTGTGGAGGGGGCGAGGGTGGGGGCAAAGGTGGAGTTTGAGGAAATAATGCGGCAACTAAAAATTTTACTAGGCGGGAGTAACAAGGCGGGGCTACTGAAAATTTGGATCAAGGGCGAGCAGATATTTTTGAGACTGCGAGGGATGCAGAGGCGGGAGTAAAATGCCGGGGACCAGGGCTACTGAAAATTTGAATCAAGGGACTGAAGCAGCGGAGTAATGTATATTGCATTACACGGTTCGCACATACTAATCGTGTGCTATCAGACATTAAAACCTTCCAGGCGGTAGATATTTGTTAGATTACGAGGCAGTAATATTTTCGAGATTGTGAGGGATGCAGAGGCGGGAGTATTTGGGGAGTGAGCTAGTGTGCTTGACACGCCGATTGTGGACTGTAGCCGACGCACCTTCTCGCGTAAGCCATAGGCGTACTATACACCTATGATGCTCCAGGATATTTTGTACTACATCTCACACGGTTGATGATAATAAGATCTGTGGGATCTACTTGATTTTTCATCTTGATTTGAATTACATAATGGGGTCACGGCGGCAATGGACAGTGTTTGAATTGCTAGACCTTTTATCTACAGTGAAGATGCAACTAAATGTGTGTCTGTCATAGCCCTAGATCAGTCCTTGTTTGTCTTTGCTTGAACATCATGTTTAAATTCAAATGAATTTGAATTGGGGATGTTCAAACCCTAGCATCAAATGGAATTCAAATAGGTTCAACCTAAAAATATTTTCAATGAACTCAAAATGCCCTTTAAAAATGTTCATCATTTCTGGATTAAGGTGGTGGCATCTACCAAAAATGGTTTGCATTTTTGCAGGACATATTTGGGCTTTGAATTAAATCAATAAGTATTTGAATTGGGGCATTTAATTGCTATAACTATTTCTAAATGCTCCAAAAATTCTGAAAATAGCTAAGGGCCTCTGAGATAATTCAGTAATTGCCCATAAATAATTTCAGGATTTATAGAAGTGATTTAGTATTTTTGTTAAGCCAAAACAAAATTGCAAAATAGAAAACAGAAGATAATTAGGAAAATAAACAGAGAGGAGAAAGCAACTTACCTGGCCTACCTCGCGGCCAAGTGCTCCAAGATCAGAAGCTGGCCCAGCCCAAATGTAAGCACACCGTCTTCAACCTCCCCCGCCAAGAGGGTGGAGGGCGCAGTTCGACGCCAAGACGCACGCTGCGTGAGGCCACCTCCACTGCCCGCTTACTGGACGCCTCATGACGCCACGCACTCCCCCTCGACCCCCTGCACCTCTCCTCTCTCTCCCTCAAGCGCTCTCCCCTCCTCTGCCTCTCTCCCACGCGACCACCGAGCGTGCACGTCGCCGCCGCTAATTGTTGTTGTAGCAACAGCCACCCCCGTGCCCCTCTGACATGCCCATGGGCTCCGCCTCCATCGTCTACGCCTCCTCGATGACTCACGCAACGTCGGACGTGCTGCAACGACGCCCCCGCCACTGACTTCCTCGTTTGGCCGCCGGAGATCCCCTCGTCGCCCGGCTCCGCTCCGGTCCCTCCCTGATCCCTCCGTCTGCGTTGCCGCGACCGCTGTGAGCTACTGACCGTCCTCCCCCTCTCCGTTCTCTCTGCCACTCGCCGTAGTCGCCGCACCAAGCACGCCCGCACGCGCGGCTGCCTGAGCTCGCCGCCGACGTGGCTCCGGCCACGTAACGGCCTCACCACCGTGCCCAATGCACTCACCGCACCGCGTAGGCTTCGTAGGACCTAGCCCCGAGCCTCCACGTGCACCGCACCGGCGAGTTCGAGCTCGCCCGAGCTCCGGCCGCCGCAAAGCTCGTCGTCGGTGCTGCTCCCGGCCACCCCAACCTCTACCACGGCCACCTTTAGATGCGGCGCATCGCGGGCTTTCGAACGTGCCCGGCTGCGCACCCAGCCGACGCCGGAGTTGGCCGGACGGGCATCGCCGCCGCGCTCTGTTCATCGCCGGAGTTAACCTGGTGACGTGGACGGATTAGACTAGTCTAATTACCATGATTAGTCTATAAGCATAGACACTGCCATGTGGGCCCCTGTGCCTGTTTAGATTAGTTTAATCCCTGTTTAGATTAGTGCTAATCTTGCGGACCCCACGTGTCAGCTTTGACTTTAACCAAGTCAGCGTTGACTGGTCCCACATGTCATCCACCCAAACTAGCCCTGAGACACTGACGTGTGGGTCCCAACCATCAGGTTTGACCTGGGTCAACCTAGTTGACCTGCTGACGCAATGTTGTTGTCATGCTGATGTAGTAATGGTTTTCTGGATTTAAAATAAATTCAGAAAATTCCAGAAAATGCCGTAAACTTCAAAAATCATAGAAATTAATCTGTAACTCCAAATGCAAAGATTTATATATGAAAAATTATCAGAAAAATCCAATCTATCCATATGTACTGGTTTCATGCATGTTTAAACAACTTAACCTTGCTGTTTAGATCAAAACATGATAATGCACTTTATAAGTTCTTAGTTTGAATTTGAATTTGAACCTTAGGTTCAAATCAACTCAAACCCTTCTGTTCTTAGCTGCATTAGCTCAAATCACATCATATTGACATGTCATGATCATGCATCATATTGTGCATTGCATTGATTGTGTTCTTTCTCTGTTGCCGGTATTTGTCCCCGCTCAGTAGACGTGGTTCCGACGATGAGTTCGATGACACCGATGAAGAGCTATACTATCTTCAGAAGTGCCAGGCAAGCAAAAAACCCCTTGTTCATTCCGATACAATCCCACTCTCTCGCTCCTGCTTTGCATTAGGACAACAACGATTCAACTGTTACATGCTGCGGTAGTTGAACCCCTTTCCTCTGCATGACCTGTCATTGCCACAGTAAATAGATGAAACCCACTAACATGAGTAGGAATTGTTTGAGCCCTGATGTGCCTACTCATTCATGCTTGTTGTCATGCCTGCTACTGCTTAGAGTTGAGTCAGGTCTGATTCATCGGGAATGAATTGGAATGTGGTGAACATGTCCTACTGTTGAGAGCTAAGTGTGTGAACACGATTTGGTAAAGGTAGCGGTGAGAGGCCATGTAGGAGTACATGGTGGGTTGTCTCATTGCAGCCGTCCTCAGGAACTGAGTTCTGTGTTCGTGATCCATGAACAACTACTACCACACATTGGAATGCTTAAGTGCCCCTCTCGACTTATTAATCGCCTTGATCTCTGTCCAGGAGTTGCAACTAGTTTCTGGTGTTTGTAGGATATGTGTTGGGGGCCGTGCGTAGCGCTGACCCTAGGGGTGGGCTATGATGTGGTAGAGACACGAGGCACGGTGTACCGGGACGCCTGTTTGGTGCCTCGGGAACCCTGCTCTCATCGTTTGGGGCGGTGAGCGACACCCCGGTCGGATCTCCTTGCGGATGGAACCCGAATAGGCGATAAACCTGGACTAGAGACTTGTGTGGTTAGTCAGGTCGTGGTCGACTCCCTCGCCAGGCTTCTGCTTGAAGGTTGCCGAGATACACGACGTGTACATGGTGGTAAGTGGCGAGAGCGTATGTGAAGAAGTACACCCCTGCAGGGTTATAAATGATCTATTCGAATAGCCGCTTCCGCGGTAAAGGGCCTCTGGGTTGCTTATACAGTTCATAGACAAGTGAAAGTGGATACTCTAAAATGTGCAAGATAAGCGTGAGTGCTATGGATGGCGTTCACGTAGGGAGACGGGAGCGGATCCATAGTGGTGTATTGATATGGTGAATATGTGGACTGCAGCGCCACCTCAAAAGAGTTACTTGGCAATGTAGTTTAGGATAGCCACCGAGTCAAAGCTGGCTTGTCAGCAGCTTAAACTCCACCACCCCTTTGTTGATACCGATGCATATGTAGTTAGTTCCGATGTAAGTCTTGCTGGGTACATTTGTACTCACGTTTGCTTAATTTATGTTTTTGCAGAGATTTCAAGCTTGCTAGTAGTTCCGTGGACTTCGACGCTTAGTTTGATACCTCACCACGCATCTTGTGCCCTCGACAGGATCTGGTAGATAGTCAGGCTTCTCAGCCTTTTTCATTTGTAGATGTCTGTACTCAGACATGTTAAGCTTCCGCGTGTGCTTTGACTTGTATGCTCTGAGGGCTATGAGACCCATGTTTGTAATATCTCGCTCCTCGGAGCCTATTGAATAAATAATTTCAGTCGTAGAGTCATGTTGTGATGCCATGTTGTATTTACGCATCTCGAGCATATTGTGTGTATGATTGAAATGCTTGGTATGTGTGGGATCCGACAACCTAGTTGTCTATCCTTGGTAGCCTCTCTTATGGGGAAATGTAGTCTGGTGCTTCCACTGATCCATGGTAGTCTGCTACAGCCCGGTTTACCAGAGTCCTGCTAGCCCAGTTACTACTGCTCCGGAACACCTAGACTGGCCGACATGTGTCCCACTTCGTTCATGTGTCTGTCCCTTCGGGGAAATGTCACGCGGTGACTTCCAGAGTCCTGCTAGCCTGCTACAGCCTGGGTTCCCGGAGTCCTGTTAGCCCAGTTGCTACAGCCCAGATTCACACACTGATGACCGACACATCGAGGCTGGGTCATGTATGCCTATCCCCGTAAGTTAGTGCCACTTTGGGTTCATGACTAGTCATGTCGGCCTGGGTTCTTTGTCATATGGATGCTAGCGACACTATTATATACGTGAGCCAAAAGGCGCAAATGGTCCCGGGCAAGGTAAGGTGGCACCCGTGGGAATACCATGCGTGAGGCCGCAAAGTGATATGATGTGTTACATGCTAGATCGGTGTAACTTAGGATCGGGGTCCTGACAGTGTGGAATTATTCAGGGTTCGTTTGGACATTTTATGCATTAAACTGGTTTTCTAGCCATTTCAGGTGCACAATTCAAAATTACACCACATGTACATGCTCCGGTGCATATAAATTAGTTGAAAAATCAAATATGTGTCTTTGGGTGCATGGTTAGGTCCCATGCAAGAAATGGGAATGAATTTCAAACACGAGGGAACTGTTGATTGCCGGCAAAACATTGAGATACCTGGTCTTTTAATTCTAGTAAATCCAAAACTCGTCTAAAATTAATGAAACTTGGCATGGTATCATGGAGCGACATCAACATGCTGTGGTAAAAATTTCGTCCCATTTGGGGCAGGTTTGGGTATAAGCTTCTCACAAACCAAAGCTTCTCACAACAAGCGTGATGGTTTCGGTACAGAATGTGCCACCTTTGGGGACGAAACGATATCCGTTGCCTCTTATTGCTTTCAAAAAATTTCTAGTGCCAACATAGAACAACAGTAATGTTGTGTTAAGTTTTGGAATTTTTCGGGGTTCCTTTGGACATTTTTATACATTAACTGGGTTTTCTATGCATTTTATGTGCATAATTCAAATTTGAAATACATGCACATGCTCCAGTGCACCAAAGTTGGTTGAAAAATCACATGTGTGTCCTTGGGTGAATTTCTAGGTCCCATGCAAGAAATGGGAATGAAATTCAAGCACCATGGCACTGTTGATTGCCAGCAAAACATTGAGATACCTGGTTTTTAAATTCTAGTAAATCCAAAACTCATCTGAAATTCATGAAACTGGCATGGTATCATGGAGCGGCATCAACATGCCGTGGTAAAAATTTCGTCCCATTTGGGGCAGGTTTGGGTATAAGCTTCTCACAAACCAGAGCTTCCCACAAAAAGCGTGATCATTTCAGTACGGAACGTGCCACCTTTGGGGACGAAACGATATCCGTTGCCTCTTATTGCTTTCAAAAGTTTTCTAGTGCTAACACAGAACAACGGGAGTGTTGTGTTAAGTTTTGGAATTTTTCGGGGTTCATTTGGACATTTTTATACATTAATTGGGTTTTCTAGGCATTTTATTTGAATAATTCAAATTTGAAATACATGCACATGCTCCAGTGCATATAAATTGGTTGAAAAAGTCAAATATGTGTCCTTGGGTGCATACTTAGGTCCCATGAAAGAAATGGCAATGAATTCCAAACACCAGGCCACTGTTGATTGCCAGCAAAATGTTGAAATACCTGGTTTTAAAATTCTAGTAAATCCAAAACTCGTCTGAAATGCATGAAACTTGGCATGCTATCATGGAGCGGCATCAACATGTCGTGTTAAAAATTTTGTCCCATTTGGGTTCAGGTTTGGGTATAAGCTTCCCACAAACCAGAGCTTCTCACAACAAGCGTGATGGTTTCGGTACGGAACGTGCCATCTTTGGGGACGAAACGATATACGTTGCCTCTTATTGCTTTCAGAAAAATTCTAGTGCCAACATAGAACAACAGGACTGTTGTGTTAAGTTTTGGAATTTTTCGGGGTTCATTTGGACATTTTTATACATTAACTGGGTTTTCTAGGCATTTATGTGCATAATTCAAATTTGAAATACATGCACATGCTCCAGTGCATATAAATTGGTTGAAAAATAAAATATGTGTCCTTGGGTGCATGCTTAGGTCCCATGCAAGAAATGAGAATGAATTTCAAACACCAAGGCACTGTTGATTGCCGGCAAAACATTGAGATACCTGGTTTTTAAATTCTAGTAAATTCAAAACTCGTCTGAAATTCTTGAAACTTGGCATGCTATCATGGAGCAGTATCAACATGCCGTGGTAAATTTTTTGTCCCATTTGGGGTAGGTTTGGGTATAAGCTTCTCACAAACCAGAGCTTCTCACAAACCAGAGCGTCTCACAACAAGCATGATGGTTTCGGTAGGGAACGTGCCACCTCTGGGGACGAAACGATATCCGTTGCCTCTTATTGCTTTTAAAAAAATTCTAGTGTCAACATAGAACAATATGAGTGTTGTGTTTAATTTTGGAATTTTTCGGGGTTCGTTTGGCCTTTTTTATACATTAATTGAATTTCTGGGCATTTAATGTGCATAATTCAAATTTGAACTACAAGCACATGCTCCAGTGCACCAAAGTTGGTTGAAAAATCACATGTGTGTCCTTGGGTGAATTTCTAGGTCCCATGCAAGAAATGGGAATGAAATTCAAGCACCGAAACCTTTATTGATTGCTTAAGCAAAACATTGAGATACCTGGTTTTTAAATTCTAGTAAATCCAAAACTCGTCTGAAATTCATGAAACTTGGCATGCTATCATGGAGCGGCATCAACATGTCATGGTAAAAAATTTGTCCCATTTGGGGCAGGTTTGGGTATAAGCTTCTGACAAACCAGAGCTTCTCACAACAAGCGTGATTGCTTCGGTAGGGAACCTACCACCTTTGGGGACGAAACGATATTCGTTGCCTCTTATTGCTTTCAAAAAATTTCTAGTGTCAGCATAGAACAACAGGAGTGTTGTGTTTAATTTTGGAATGTTTCGGGGTTCGTTTAGCCTTTTTTATACATTAATTGAGGTTCTGGGCATTTAATGTGCATAATTCAAATTTGAACTACAAGCACATGCTCCAGTGCACCAAAGTTGGTTGAAAAATCACATGGGTGTCCTTGGGTGAATTTCTACGTCCCATGCAAGAAATAGGAATGAAATTCAAACACCAGGGCACTGTTGATTACCGACAAAATGTTGAGATACCTTGTTTTTAAATTCTAGTAAATCCAAAACTCGTCTGAAATTCATGAAACTTGGCATGCTATCATGGAGCGGCATCAACATGTCGTGCTAAATTTTTTGTCCCATTTGGGGCAGGTTTGGGTATAAGCTTCTCACAAACCAGAGCTTCTCACAACAAGCATGATGGTTTCGGTAGGGAACGTGCCACCTTTGGGGACGAAAAGATATCCGCTGCCTCTTATTGCTTTCAAAAAATTTCTAGTGTCAACATAGAACAATAGGAGTGCTGTGTTTAATTTTGGAATTTTTCAGGGTTCGTTAAGCCTTTTTTATACATTAATTGAGTTTCTCGGCATGTGCATAATTCAAATTTCAGCTACAAGCACATGCTCCAGTGCACCAAAGTTGGTTGAAAAATCACATGGGGTACTTAGGTGAATTTCTAGGTCCCATGCAAGAAATGGGAATGAAATTCAAACACCAGGGCACTCTTGATTGCCGGCAAAATGTTGTGATACCTGGTTTTCAAATTCTAGTAAATCCAAAACTCGTCTGAAATTCATGAAACTTGGCATCCTATCATGGAGCGGCATCAACATGCTGTGGTAAATTTTTTGTCCCATTTGGGGCAGGTTTGGGTATAAGCTTCTCACAAACCAGAGCTTCTCACAACAAGCGTGATGGTTTCGGTAGGTAACGTGCCACTTTGGGGACAAAACGATATCCGTTGCCTCTTATTGCTTTCAAAAAAATTCTAGTGTCAACATAGAACAACAGGATGTTGTGTTTAATTTTGGAATTTTTCGGGGTTCGTTTGGCTTTTTTTATACGTTAATTGAGTTTCTGGGCATTTAATGTGCATAATTAAAATTTCAGCTACAAGCACATGCTCTAGTGCACCAAAGTTGGTTGAAAAATCACATGTGTGTCCTTGGGTGAATTTCTAGGTCCCATGCAAGAAATGGGCATGAAATTCAAACACCAGGGTACTGTTGATTGCGGGTAAAACATTGAGATACCTGGTTTTTAAATTCTATTAAATCGAAAACTCGTCTAAAATTCATGAAACTTGGCACGCTATCATGGAGAGGCATCAACATGCCGTGGTAAATTTTTTGTCCCATTTGGGGCAGGTTTGGGTATAAGCTTCTCACAAACTAGAGCTTCTCACAACAAGTGTGATGGTTTCGGTAGGGAACATGCCACCTTTGGGGATGAAACAAAATCTGTTGCCTCTTATTGCTTTCAAAATATTTCTAGTGTCAACATATAACAACAGGAGTGTTGTGTTTAATTTTGGAATTTTTCGGGGTTCGTTTGGCCTTTTTATACATTAATTGAGTTTCTGGGCATTTAATGTGCATAATTCAAATTTGAACTACAAGCGCATGCTCCAGTGCACCAAAGTTGGTTGAAAAATCACATGTGTGTCCTTGGGTGAATTTCTAGGTCACATGCAAGAAATGGGAATGAAATTCAAACATCTGGGCGTCGTGGCTCGGCCGAAAAGATTGAGAAACTTGTTTTTTTAATTCCTGTAAATCCAAAACACGCCTAAAAATCATGAAACTTGGCATGGTGTCATTACATGGCACCAACATGCTGTGGTAATTTTTCTGTCCGATTTGCGAAGATGCACACATTAACAATCAAAAAAGTCATTTTGGAACAAGTGTTGTCACGTTACAAATCGGAAACACAAGTATTATTGAAACCGTGGGCGTTCTACTTACCAATTACATGCTGCCACGTGTCCCCTTTTTTTATTGGCTAGGAGGTGTCGTGCGGGTAGCTATTTGAGTACGGGAGGCGTGCGATCAGACCCCTGTGCGAGCTCATCGGGAGGAGAGCCCTTTGACCTCTACCCGCCTCGCACCTCCCCCCCCAGCGTCTCCATTAATGGCGCCCGAGTCCCTGTTCTACGGCGTGGCTATATGTCTCACTGGACTGAGATTTAAGAGAGAAAAATGAAAATCTGAAAAGAAAGTTTTGCACGGATCTTGATGTAAGATCCGACGGACCTATATAGCATCGCCCGCGACTTATAACAAGCATGATGAATATAAGGACGATGACAGTGGATAATAATTGTCTTACATATTTAGGAACATAATTTAAAAGCCACATGCGGCAACGCCCGAAATACACAAGGGCAAAAGAAGAAGGAAGACAACGATCTGGCTCGCTGATCTCTACTTTCTTGATGCGTTGCTGCAGGCAGCGGGAACTTGTCTTCGCGTTGAGTGGCGATGAGCTCTTTCTTGTCCTCAAGATGCTACTTGAGAGCATCCACGGATTCCTCCACCAGCCTTCTGCGCTTGATGCGGAGCATGGCATTCTCGTCCATAAGTTTCTCGACGATGACGTCGGTCCTCTTCAACAAGGCAGTGGTCTCCTCTTGCTGCTCCGCACTTCCGATGATCTTCGCCCTCAGCAGGTCGCGCTCGGCCTGAAGCTTCACATTGCTCTCATTTAGTTGCCGGATGACGTCGGTAGCCTGTTCAAAAGAGGCTTTCATGTCATCATGCAACCTCGCCCAGCCGGAGATCTGATTCATCTGGCTATGGACGATCGCATGCATGCGCCTGTAAGAGTCCTCGCCTGCCCATGACACATTTTCCCTGGCTACCGCGGCGCGGGAGGACATCTCTGCTGCATTCGTGGGCACGTACACCTTCTCGGCTGCGTACATGGCGTTTGCACCATAGGATGCACCGCAATAGGCAATGTCAGCACACGTCTTGTTCCAACAACCGTTCACGCTCGTTATTACCATCGCGCGCGCTTCTTTTAATTAGAATGTGTGCGCCCGTCTAGCGCACACACGTTGATCTATCTAACTATTTCAGTTTGTTGTGGCTAATCGCAAACAGTTCATCCGTTTGAAGTGTATGCCATCAATCGCAGACACTTTGATCTGGCTGACCCGCTTATGTTCTGTTGCCTAATCAAAAATAGTTAATCCTTCTGAAGTGTATGCCCTCAATCGCGCACACCTTTATCTAGCTGCCCGTTTCTATTGTTCCTCCTCATCACAAATAGTTCATCCGAGTGAAATGTATGCTGTATATCGCACATGCCTTCCTCTGGCTGCCCGTTTCTTTTGTTCCGCCTCATCGCAAACAGTTAATTGAGGCGTGCGTGCAGGTGTGTGAATTGACGGAGGCGTGCTCGCTGCATAGTGTCATCGGGAGGCGTGCGAGTTGTTGTGTGAAACTTTGGTAGGCATGCCAGCAGTCCGGTGCGCAGGCTCACCAAGAGGAGAGCCATCGGTTTGACGCGGCCCGCCTTTCTCCCACAACTCCCACTACTCCATATTAATGGTGCGCCCGAGCGGCCGCACCCCTAATCCTCGCTACGCACACACAATCCTCTCTCTCCTCTTGCATCCTCGACGCCGCTTTCAGTCATCAAAGCCTTCAGTGTATGAGGATGCAGCCGAAGTGCCCTATCGGAGGGGGTGGCGACACCGGGGCTGCTAAAGCACCGGAGCACGGCGTGGAGATGGAGACAGAGGTTGCCGTCACCGCCGGCGAGTTATCGCTGGACCCTGACGTCGTCGACGACATCGAGCTTCCATAGCCGGAGGTGGAGTTCCACACCGACTCTGACGACCACTCCGGCGACCACACCGGCGACGACTCCGGCGACCACACCGGCGACGACTCCGGCGACCACACCGGCGACGACTCTGACGACGACGGACAACTGGTTAGTCATCTATACCCATTTATGTGTCAAATAGATCATAGGGTTTCTCTGGTTACTCCTGCCTCCCCCTTTTTGGAATATAAATCCTTTGGTTATATTCTCCCAGTCCATGAAATCTGAGTAAGTTTCGTTAGATCCGTGTAGTGTATTGATTGTTTGAATGGTACAAGTGATAAGTGATTAGTTATTTCATCTGTGCAAATGATTTCTGCTAGTAATCCGACTAGGGTTAGTGCTCATGCTAATAATTCCTAGCCAGGACTTGACAATTGATTTTGAATGACCTACATATGTTTGTGCCATTATTTTCTTCAAGATTGGTCTGTACATAGACGACCGTGCTTAAAAATCGAACCATAATCTCTGGATATGTATAAATAAATAGCCATAAATTCCTAATCCTACTTCATGGCATGTGATCATTGATTTTATGCCAAATTTGTTTTACTATTTTTATAGGTGCTGTCTGACGATGTGGACAGTGAGGATGAAGATGGCCAGAGGAGGTACAAGAGGCGAATCCTGAGGGAGCTTTATACGGGAATGCATAACAGGCGTATTAGGACCTGGAACGACGGCTATGGATGCCCATTTTGCAACCACAAGCTTCATGACACGTATCTAAGTGTTCTAGCGCATGCAAGAGGACGGGACGTTGGCTCCTTCAAGTAGAAGTATTCTCGTTAGGGTGGCGACGGCGCATCGCCGAAAGTACACAGACGCTTCAGGATCATGCCGGCCGCATGTGAGATGAGATGTGGGATGGATCGAACTATGTATGCTTGAGTATGCTTAATGACGGTTGAACTATGTACTTATGGTTGAACTATGCTTATGTACGCGTACGCTTATTATCTATGTCTGAGTATGTTAAATATTTGGTAAAAATTTGGTAAAAATTTCAAAGGGGGACAAATAAACCAGGAAACGGAGCTAGTACGTCAATCACACACGGTTCCCAAAATTGGAACCGTGTGCAATGGCTTTCATTTTGCCTGCTGCCTCAATCACACACGGTTCGCTCTAGCAAACTGTCACCCCCAAAATTCTTTGTGGGACAGAAAACCCTCACCACCCAATTCAAAAAAGAAAAAAGAAAACCTTCACCATCCCCACATCACAAAAACCCTCATCCCGCCTGCCACCCCCTCCGGTACGGTCCCCATTCACACCTGCACAAGCTCCTCCGCGTCTATGCCATGCCACCGCCTATCGCGGCGGTAAACACTTAGCTCGACGCCTATCGTCGCCGCCAGGCTGCCGGCAAAGCCCACCGCATTTCGCCACTTCCGCTTGCCGCCGCCTATCGCCATCGACTTTCTCAACGCTGCTCGCGGTCGACCCAGCTCTGCTCGGTTGGGGAATCTGCCGTACTGAGGGTTCTTTCTCATGGATGACGAGGTAACTAATTTAACAAGATATTATCTCATCTCTTATTCTAGTTCATCTGCCTCCTTTAACGACCCGGCGGAAATCGCCGTGAATTCATTTTTATTCGAGCTGATTTGAGGGTTTTCTTTCATTCATAGAATGTACAGTGCGCCGACACTTCAGGACTTTGCGACGGCCGCCAGAGATTCCATCTCATCATACCAGATAACTTGAGGATGCGCACGGTATGTTCAATCTCACCCTAAATCGGTTGGCATGGCCTACTTTCCTGAACATATTCTAAATATTCCTACATTTGGATAAAAGGTGCCACATGCACCATATACGTCAAAGGGGATTTTTCCCCTCTTCTTTCTATATTAGGCAAATTAATGATGTATTGGCTTTTCGATTACTCTCATTTTTCCATGACATCATGTTTACCCTATCTGTTTAATTATAGATTTTTGTCCTTCGATTTCAACTGCTGTACAGTTCTTTCAATTTGAGCCCATATTTGCATGTTACCATATTTTCTTTAACAATCCTACCATTTTCTGCAGAACATCCCTCGCTATGCAACAGATTATGTAGTGCACAATTTTTCCCTTTACATAGAACAAGGCTCCATGGATGTCATCGCACACAAACCATGGATTGCTCTTGTAAGACTTGATGAAGGTGGTGACTCCTATTTTGCCGCCGGCTTTTGGAATGAAATTGCAAAGTTTTATGTACCGAAGTCGGCACTAAAATTGCAATCGCACATAGAAGGGCTTGGTCATGAGATATATGCTAACTTCCCCGACAAAATCATCCGTCAATACTATGGTCGAAGTAAGTTTTCTTTTCAACTATCTGCATATGTTGACTTACCGAGCAATGTCAAATGAATTGTGTAGTATTTAAGCAACCAATTGTTATTCCCTTTTCTTACTATATTCCTACCTAATAACTTCTAGTTACCAATACACTTTTCTATTGCCCTGTTTTAACTAAATATTCCATGTACTCCCATTTCAATCAGAAAGCGCCGCTGAAAAGGAGACTCCAGAGGTGGAGAACGGGGCTGCCAACAAGAGGAGGCGGGGCGAGCTAGAACTGCAAACGACTCCAGCAGGCCTAGACTTAATCAGCAGCCTCCCCGATGATATGTTGAGAGTCATCATCTCCCTCCTCCTAATCAATTATGGGGCGCGGACAACCCTCCTTTCCCGGCGGTGGCGCCCGCTATGGAACTCCAGCCCTCTCGACCTCATCGACACCCACGAGCTCTGCCATGGCTATCGCAAAAGCTTGGATGCGTTCTCCAAGATCCTCGACAGTCACCTTGGCCCAACCAAAGGCCTTAGAATGGGCAAGTTCCGTTCCAATGGCAAGGATCGAGCCAAGCCCTACGACTGGTTCCGATCCCCCGCCCTAGATCAGCTCGAGGAGCTCACTTTTGATGATGGGCATATGCGGTCACTGTGAACGTCCGCACTCCGCCTCGCGTCCACGCTACGCATCGCCAAGTTCAAGAACCGCCATTTCCCGCCCCTTAATGACGCGCCCGCTCTTATTCTACCACGACTGAAGCACCTCGAGCTCGTCATCATCTACCTCTCAAAGGGTGACATGGAGCGCCTGCTCCGTGGCTGTACTGCACTCAAGTACCTTCTTCTTCAGGCGATCAATGGGTTGAGTACCTTCCACATCACCTCCATGACTCTCCGGACTATTTATGTGTGTTGTTGGTGCGGCAAGAAGACATCACAAAAGGTGGACCACGGTATGGTCATCCAGGACACACCTGCACTTGAGAGGTTACTTGTAGTTGATCAAGAAGGTCCAACAAGCATCAATGTCATTTCTACGCCGAAATTGACAATGGTGGGCAACTCGTCTGACAAATACTCCGAACTTGTTATTGGATCCACACCTGTTCAGGTACAACAGCCGCCTTCTACCTCTCCTTCTACAAATTAACATTATTTGTAATTTTGAAGATGTTTGTTCGTCTGTCATTCAGAAAATGATTCCGACAAGCTTGACCCCAAAACTGCACACAGTGAAGGTCTTGGCACTCGAATCTATCGGCACCGACCTGGAGCAAGTTGTCAGTTTCCTGAGATGCTTTCCGTGCCTCGAGAAGCTATATATCGAGGTGATGTTCCTTTCCTGTTAAATGTTAACCATAAGGGAGTTCAATTTGTGACACCTTTTTCCAAGTTTACAATGACAATGTACTACGATTTCTGAAGGTTCTTTTGGAGGATTTCAGTACATACATGCCCCCCCCCCATATTGGCTACTTGATCCATATGGTTACAATCAATAAGCATTTCTCTTTGGATTCATCTGTACTAGTTTTCTTAGGGAACTTTTCATCCACTCTAACCTCCTGTGAATAAGGCTACATTTTTCTAGAATGTAATCAAATTCCCATGTTAATCATGTCAGATCTAAGATGGCATGTTAGTGCATTTTACAAATCCTGCAAACCAAATAGCTAGGCCTGTAGTAATGTTCAAAACTGCATGTAGGAACTAACACATTTTCTTCTTTTGCAGATAAGATTAGGCCCAGTGGTGGATAATGTGATACAATATAACAATCACATCGAATGCCTAGATCTGCATCTCTCAGAAATTACTTTGAACTCCTACCGAGGGACCTTACCGGAGATTATATTCGCCAGGTTCTTTGTTCTCAAAGAAAGGGTGCTGAAGGCAATGAGGTTTGCCCTACATTTATTTCGCAAAAAAGAATGGTTTGTTGATCAGCGCCGGCGCCTGAGGCAGAATGGAGTAGGCTCCAAAATTGTTGAATTTCATCTTGGAACTTCAGATGATAGAGTAATCAGAAGTCATAGTGTCAACCCCATACATGAATTCTCGGTGGCTGACCCCTTTGCAAAAATTGTGAGGTTTCGAAGCCAGACTTTGAAGCGGTGATATTAGTTTGAACCTCTCTGATATCCATGTTCAGCGGATCAGCATGAGCGTTTGTAGCTGATGAGCTGAATTTTCATTTCTAATATCAGTTTGAACCTTGTAATCTTTGAATTTGAGCCATATAACTCTGGAATTTGAACCTTGTAACATTTCGAGCTTTTGTGGTACAATCGTTGAAATGGCATCGTATGAGACTCGTATATTGCTAGCACTATTTTGACCTTAATATGCAATGGTCTTAAATTTTATTAACCATTCTCGAATCATTTTACCTTGTCGATCTCACAGCACACGATCTGTATAGCTAACTCGACTGCGATCTTTGACATTATCGCACGCAGTTGGTTTCTTCCACCGTGTGCACTGTAGAGCGCAGAATTAATTATTGCACTTGAGTGTCCATCATCACCCTTCTGTGTAACTTTGTCCTCATCACCCAAGGGTAAACTTATGACCGAAGTCATTCCACACACTTCGTTTTTACAAAGCTTTTTGCCAATAAACGCCCACGATTTGTCCCTCTTCTAGCCGACGCATGGCCAAACTAGCTGGGTGGGAAGCTTGCGCAGTAAACAGTGCAGTAGCGCGGGAACAGGCTCGCTGACGATACATTTGGCGCCTCTTCGAGCCCACGCGTGCGGTGCGGTGTTGTCAAGCATGCACTGGATTCTGTAATCCTCCGCTATGAACGTTGTGACAAGACGTGACGATTACAGGTCGGCCGGCCCCCATTTATTACAGCAGCCATTTAACCTACCCTTGTGTCTCTTCAACCTTTCGATCGCGCCCCACCATTGCAAGAAGCACACCCACCACGAGAAATTCTTAGAGGGTATCCTGCGCGGCTCCAATGGCGCTCCGAGCGGCTGCCGATGACGAGCAGCAGTTCACCATGCGTGCCGTGGTGGACACCCATAGAAGGTTCATGGACCTCTCGGTGGTGTACACCAACGACCCGGTCTGGGTGGAGCACTCCATCCACATCATGGAGTTGTTGCTTGCCGAGGAGAAGTACAAGGTGGTCGGGTTCGACCTCGAGTACACCCACGCTCGTGTCGGGTCTCGTCCCAAGGTCGCCGTCACCCAGATGTGCGTGAGCCACCACGTCCTCTTCTACCACTACTGCCTGGCCACAAGGCCTTGTGAGTGTTCTGCCAGGTTTTTCAACAGCCCCAACTACATGTTCGCTATGATGGACATCACCAACGATGTAAACGCGCTCGAGAGTTCGGGCATCGCCTGCCAGAATCTTGTCGACATCCAGGGTCAATACAACATCTGGGGCAGCAAGGAGCATGAGAAGGACTCACTGGTTCACCTCGCCGAGGCCATCATCGACCCCTACTACAGAGACATGAAGGATTCGTGCAACAAGGACAAGTGTGCCTGGCACTCGGCCTGGATGGAGAAACTCAACAAAGCTCACGTCATGTACGCGACCAAGGAGCCGTACACGAGCTACGACATGTACAGGAGGATCGTTGACATGAGGAAGTGCCTCCTTCCCCAAAACGGCCGGGGATCCAGCTGGAAGCAGAGCAATGGCAAGCGTCGTCGCAACAATAAGTAGATGATTTGATCCTCGTTTCTCCTACTTTAGTATGCATGTAATTGCTTACTTTGGTGTGTGTAAATATTATGTGTGTAGTCACTTGTGTAATTGTATGCTTAATTTGGTTATGCAATGTTGTCTTTTTAAGTATATATGTTTATGCTCTGTAGACAGAGCGTAGATGGTGTGCGGACAAACAAAATCACATCGCACACGGACTAAACAATGGAACCCGTCGGTGATGTTTTCATCAATCACTCACAATTGTATACCAGCAATCGTTTGCTCACAACACACACGGCTTGTTAGCAGTAATTGTCTGTGTTCTTATCGGTCTTCACACACGTTTCCGATTAAAGACTTGTTTGCCTCGTATCACACACATCTTGTTCATTTGAACCATTTCTGTTCTCATGTCTCAACGCAAACAGTTCATCCGAGTGAACCGCATGTCGTATATCGTACACACCTTTGATCCGGCTGACCGTTTCTTTTGTGTTGCCTAATCACAAACAGTTCATCCGAGTGAACCGTATGCTGTACATCGCACACACCTTCATCTGGCTGCCCATTTCTTTTGTTCCTCCTCATCGCAAACAGTTAATTGAGCTGAACCATATGCCCTGCATCACACACACAACTAAAATCTGAACCGTGTTTGATGCATCCTCCATCGCAAATGTTCTGCACCTTTTTTGACGGTTTTGTTACACCACTGTTTGCGATTATGGCATTGCACATAGTTTCGTCGAAGGGTCTCTGATCGTAGTATCGCGTTAGCAGCATCCTGCAGTAGTGATATGCATGATCCCTTCTGATGGGAGTTTAGCTGAGCCTAGGCCAGCAGAGTTTGAGGCCTTTTATCGCACCTTGACAGTGGGAGATGAGAGAGGGGTGTCAGCTACCATCGCCACCGCTTGCATTTTCCTGATGTTCATTACTTTGCTCTTTTCATTGCAAAATGCTTGCTTGCTAGAGAGAAGGTGGGTGCACTTAGGTCACCAGACCTTGTCGTTTTACGTCGGGCACTAGAGGGCGACAACACTTATAGCTTGGGAGCTATTGTGGCTCGTCGCCTCAACATTAATAAGTCCAAGGGTAAAATACATGGTGGGATTTTTGCTACTCGTTTGGTGGCTCACATTAATGTTGAGATATGCCCTCATGATTACCCTCTGACCAAGGTTTACCTAGGCCGCGCAGCCATGGAATATCACCATTTTGTTGCACGAGATTATCCCAACATTCATATTCCTTATAACCTGGTTTTTAGCATTGAAACTCATGATATTATTCCATTGCCTGCTCCTGCTTTGTTTGATCCTGTTGCCAGGGGCGGATATAGGATTATGCATGCGGACATCATCGCCTACCGGAACGCTCAGGCTGCTGCAGAGGCAGAGGAGGAGCCTCAACGGTGGGATGAGTGGATGCCCTCTCCTCAGTACCCCAACTACTATCCAGGCTACTGATCGATTACCAAGTTAGGACAAAAGCCTAAGCTTGGGGGAGTACATGTTTCTCACCGACATTACATTCATATTCACACATTTCATTCCAGTTGTCGGTGTTCACACTTTTTCATTGTATCATCCATGTTTAATTTTATTCTCTCGCTTTCTTCTTTGTGTGTTTGAAAAACTTGAGAAAATCCAAAAATATTTCCTGCTTCTTTTTTATTTTCTTTCTAGAGTAGTTAACTATAGCACTAAAAAGAAAACCCCAAAAGATTTATTTGTTCTTCTTTTGCTTGTTGGGAGTTTTCCCGTGTAAATAGTTTTTCTCGTTTTTGCTTTTCCCTTTAATCTACTTGTTCAAGAAAACCAAAAACTCCAAAAATACTCGACTTATTCAATTTGTGTAAATATGTTTAACCTAGTATCCATGATTCAACCCATTATGATTAAACATGTTTGCAATGACAATTACAGATTATAGTTTCTCATGCCATGCATAAGTAGCTGGGAGTGGATAATGTGATTTATCTTGGATATCAACATTGCGTTAAAATGATTGTGATGTAGTATGATGATATGGTATCCTCCTCTGAATGTTCGAGTGGCTTGACTTGGCACATGTTCATGCATGTAGTTGAATCAAAACCAACATACCCTCTATGATATTTATGTTCATGGTGTTCAGATCCTACTCATGCTAGTGTCCAATGTTACTTATGCATAATGCATGTTCATGACCGTTGCTGCTCTCTAGCTGGCCGCTTCTCAACCTATTACTAGCCTTCGCCTGTACTAAGTGGGAATTTCGCTTGTACATCAAAAACCTTGAACCCAAGTTATTCCGGATGAGTCCACCATACCTACCTATATGCGGTACTACCCTACCGTCCTAAGTAAATTTGCATGTACCACCTCTAAAAACTTCAAATAAATATCATTTTTGTGTGCCTGGATCGTTCATGGAACGACAAGAGGTGGTTGGTATCTTCCATGCTCAACGGGTTATTGTCAGGTCGAGTGTTTATTCACTCGCCATCGCACGAGAAAAGGGCGGTAATAGGGATGCCCAGTCCCAAACTGCAAAAAGAAAAGAGCTTACAAATAATCAAACAAAAACTCCCAATGGAGTCAAAACCTTTACTTTATCGCTTGGGAACTGTCACTAGCGTGTTTAGCATGGAAGATATTGATAAGTGATGGTCATGAAGTAAATGAGAAGGGTGCATGTCTCAAAATATCATTTACCTCTGTTTTAAAAACTTGAGCTCTGGCACCTCTGCAAATCACTGCTTCCCTCTGCGAAGGGACTATCTATTTATGTTTATGTTGTGTCATCACCTTCTAAAATAAGCGCTAGAACCTGAGAGCACTGCTGTCATGCTTATGCATTGTGTGTAGCTAATGTTGGGTGCCTCATGACTGGATCTTTTCTACCATGAATTACAATGTCTAGCCGTTGCTTGAACTTTGGAGGTGTTGTGCATTTATGTTTTGCGGTCTCAGAAAGGGCTAGCGAGATACCACTATTGTCATATTATATCAAGGTTGTTTTGACAACATGTTGCTATATGAGATGTCTTATTATTGCTCGATAGCTGATTATGTCATTGATATGAGTTAATATAATCTTTAAGAGTTATTGTCGGCATGGTTAGTTATAATGATTGGCTGAAAACCTGGGTGTTGTTTAAGCTTATTTATGCAAACAAGAGCAAAAGAGTGTATAAAAGTTTTTTTCTTTTTCACTTTTAGTTTATCAACTTAATTGCTTGAGGACAAGCAAAGGTTTAAGCTTGGGGGAGTTGACACGTCTCCAATGTATCTACTTTTCCTAACGCTTTTCCTCTTATTTTGGACTCTGCTAACTCTTGAGCGTGCGTTGGTTTTTCCCTTGAAGAGGAGACGGTGATGCAGCAAAGTAGCGTAAGTATTTTCCTCGGTTTTTGAGAACCAAGGTGTCAATCTAGTAGGAGGTCACACGCAAGTCCCTCGCACCTACACAAACAAATAAGAACCTTGCAACCAACGCGATAAAGGGGTTGTCAATCCCTTCACGGCCACTTGCAAAAGTGAGATCTGATATAGATGATAAGATAATATTTTTGGTATTTTTGTTGTATAGATTGAAAAGTAAAGAACGCAAAATAAACGGCACCAGAAATAGCTTGTTGACGGGAGATTAATATGATGGAAAATAGACCCGGGGGCCATAGGTTTCACTAGTGGCTTCTCTCAAGATAGCATAAGTATCACGGTGGGTGAACAAATTACCGTCGAGCAATTGATAGAAAAGTGCATAATTATGAGAATATCTAGGCATGATCATGTATATAGGCATCACGTCCGTGACAAGTAGACCGACTCCTGCCTGCATCTACTACTATTACTCCACACATCGACCCCTACCCAGCATGCATCTAGAGTATTAAGTTCATAAGAACGGAGTAACGCATTAGGCAAGACGACATATGTAGAGGGATAAACTCAAGCAATATGATATAAACCGCATCCTTTTATCCTCGATGGCAACAATACAATACGTGTCGCTTTCCCCTCATCCTTTGGGATCGAGCACCGCATGATTGAACCCAAAGCTAAGCACTTCTCCCATTGCAAGAAAGATCAATCTAGTAGGCCAAACCAAACTGATAATTCGAAGAGACTTGCAAAGATAACCAATCATACATAAAATAATTCAGAGAAGATTCAGATATTGTTCGTAGATAATCTTGATCATAAACCCACAATTCATAGGATCTCGACAAACACACCGCAAAAAGAGTTACATCAAATAGAACTCCAATAAGATCAAGGAGAACTTTGCATTGAGACCCAAAGAGAGAAAAGAAGCCATCTAGCTAATAACTATGGACCCGAAGGTCTGTGGTAAACTACTCACACATCATCGGAGAGGCTATGGTGTTGATGTAGAAGCCCTCCATGATCGATTCCCCCTCCGGCGGAGCACCGTAAAAGGCCCCAAGATGGGATCTCACAGGTACAGAAGGTTGCGGCAGTGGAAATAGGTTTTCATGGTGCTCCTGGATGGTTTCGGAGTACGTAGGTATGTATAGGAGGAAGAAGTAGGTCGGTGGAGCCATGAGGGGCCCACGAGGGAGGAGGCAGTGCCCAGGGGGTAGGTGCACCCCCCTACCTCGTGGCCTCCTCGTTGATTGCTTGACGTCCACTCCAAGTCATCTAGATCACGTTTGTTCCAAAAATCACGCTCCCGAAGGTTTCATTCCGTTTGGACTCCGTTTGATATTCCTTTTCTGCGAAACACTGAAATAGGCAAAAAACAGCAATTTGCACTGGTCCTTGGGTTAATAGGTTAGTCCCAAACATAATATAAAAGTGTATAATAAAGCCCATTAAACATCCAATACAGAATATATAATAGCATGGAGCAATCAAAAATTATAGATACGTTGGACACGTATCAAGCATCCCCAAGCTTAATTCCTGCTCGTCCTTGAGTAGGTAAATGATAAAAACAGAATTTTTGATGTGGAATGCTACCTAGCATATTCTTCAATGTAATTTTCTTTATTGTGGCATGAATTTTCAGATCCGAAAGATCCAAGATAAAAGTTTAGTATTGACATAAAAATAATAATACTTCAAGCATACTAACCAAGCAATTATGTCTTCTCAAAATAACATAGCCAAAGAAAGCTCATCCCTACAAAATCATATAGTTTGGCCATGCTTCATTTTTGTCACACAAGAATGCTCTCATCTTGCACAACCCCGATGACAAGCCAAGCAATTGTTTCATACTTTAGTAATCTCAAACTTTTTTCAACTTTCACGCAATACATGAGCGTGAGCCATGGATATAGCACTATGGGTAGAATAGAATATGATGATGGGGGTTGTGTGGAGAAGACAAAAAAGGAGAAAGTCTCACATTGACGCGGCTAATCAACGGGCTAGGGAGATGCCCATCAATTGATGTCAATGCAAGGAGTAGGGATTGCCATGCAACGGATGCACTAGAGCTATAAATGTATGAAAGCTCAACAAAAGAAACTAAGTGGGTGTGCATCCAACTTGCTTGCTCACTAAGACCTAGGGCATTTGAGGAAGCCCATTGTTGGAATATACAAGCCAAGTTCTATAATGAAATATTCCCACTAGTATATGAAAGTGACAAAACAAGAGACTCACTATCATAAAGATCATGGTGCTACTTTGAAGCACAAGTGTGGAAAAAGGATAGTAGCATTGTCCCTTTTTTTGGGCCTTCTCTTTTTTTGGCATTTCTCTTCTTTTTTTTGGGACAATGCTCTATTGATAATGATCATCACACCTCTATTTATTTACAACTCAATGATTACAACTCGATATTAGAACAAAATATGACTCTATATGAATGCCTCCGGCGGTGTACCAGGATGGGCAATGAATCAAGAGTGACATGGTACGATGTCAACTACATGATCATGCAAGGCAATATGATAATGATGAAGCGTGTCAAAATAAATGGAACAGTGGAAAGTTGCATGGCAATATATCTCGGAATGGCTATCGAAATGCCATAATAGGTAGGTATGGTGGCTGTTTTGAGGAAGATATAAGGAGGTTTATGTGTGATAGAGCGTATCGTATCACGGGGTTTGGATGCACCGGCGAAGTTTGCACCAATTCTCAAGGTGAGAAATGGCAATGCACTGCATCAAGAGGCTAGCAATGATGGAAGGGTGAGAGTGCGTATAATACATGGACTCAACATTAGTCATAAAGAACTCACATACTTATTGCAAAAATCTACAAGTCATCAAAAACCAAGCACGTGCATGCTCCTAGGGGGGTAGATTGGTAGGAAAAGACCATCGCTCGTCCCCGACCACCACCCATAAGGATGACAATCAAAGAACACCTCATGTTTCAAATTTGTTACACAACGTTTACCATACGTGCATGCTACGGGACTTGCAAACTTCAACACAAGTATTTCTCAAATTCACAACTACTCAACTAGCACAACTTTAATATCACTACCTCCATATCTCAAAACAATCATCAAGCATCAAACTTCTCTTAGTATTCAACACACTTATATGAAAGTTTTTACTAATCTTGGATGCCTATCATATTAGGACTAATTTTATAACCAAAGCAAATTACCATGCTGTTCTAAAGGACTCTCAAAATGATATAAGTGAAGCATGAGAGATCAAATATTTCTATAAAATAAAACCACCGCCGTGCTCTAAAAGATATAAGTGAAGCACTAGAGCAAAACTATATAGCTCAAAAGATATAAGTGAAGCACAAAGAGTATTCTAATAAATTCCGATTAATGTGTGTCTCTCCCAAAAGGTGTGTACAGCAAGGATGAGTGTGGTAAACTAAAAAGCAAAGACTCAAATCATACAAGACGCTCCAAGCAAAACACATATCATGTGGTGAATAAAACTATAGCTCCAAGTAGAGTTACCGATGGACGAAGACTAAGGAGGGGATGCCTTCCGGGGCATCCCCAAGCTTTGGCTTTTTGGTGTCCTTGGATTTACCTTGGGGTGACTTGGGAATCCCCAAGCTTAGGCTCTTGCCACTCCTTGTTCCATAATCCATCAAATCTTTACCCAAAACTTGAAAACTTCACAACACAAAACTCAACAGAAAATCTCATGAGCTCCGTTAGCGAAAGAAAACAAAACACCACTTCAAGGTACTGTAATGAACTCATTCTTTATTTGTATTGGTGTTAAACCTACTGTATTACAACTTCTCTATGGTTCATAAACTCCGATACTAGCATAGATTCATCAAAATAAGCAAACAACACACGAAAAACAGAACAGTCTGTAGTAATCTGTATCTAACGCAAACTTCTGTAAATCATAAAAATCTACCAAAATAGGACGACCTAAATAATTTGTTTATTGATCTACTGCAATTGGAATCAGTATTTTATCATGTTCTGGTGATTTTTAACAGTTGTTTTCGTGAACAGAAAGTTTCTGAACTTTTCAGCAAGATCAAATAACTATCATCCGAGAAGATCATATAGGTTTTACTTGGCACAAACACTAATTAAAACATAAAACCACATCTAACCAGAGGCTAGATCAAAGATTTATTCCTAAACAGAACCAAAAAGCAAGAAACAAAAATAAAATTGGGTTGCCTCCCAACAAGCGCTATCGTTTAACGCCCCTAGCTAGGCATAAAGGCAAGGATAGATCTAGGTATTGCCATCTTTGGTGGGCAATTCATAAGTGGCTCTCATAATAGATTCATAAGGTAATTTAATTTTCTTTCTAGGAAAGTGTTCCATGCCTTTCCTTAATGGAAATTGGAATCTAATATTCCCTTCTTTCATATCAATAATTGCACCAATCGTTCTAAGGAAAGGTCTACCAAGAATAATAGGACATGAAGGATTGCAATATATATCAAGGACAATGAAATCTACGGGCACATAATTCCTATTTGCAACAATAATAACATCATTAATTCTTCCCATAGGTTTCTTAATGGTGGAATCCGCAAGGTGCAAGTTTAAAGAACAATCATCAAATTCACGGAAACCTAGCAAATCACACAAAGTTTTTGGAATCATGGAAACACTAGCACCCAAATCACACAAAGCATAGCATTCATGATCTTTAATTTTAATTTTAATAGTAGGTTCCCACTCATCATAAAGTTTTCTAGGGATAGAAACTTCCAATTCAAGCTTTTCTTCATAAGATTGCATTAAAGCATCAACGATATGTTTGGTAAAAGCCTTATTTTGACTATAAGCATGCGGAGAATTTAGCACGGATTACAACAAGGAAATACAATCTATTAAAGAAAAATTATCATAATTAAATTCCTTGAAATCCAATATAGTGGGTTCATTGCTATGTAAAGTTTTGACCTCTTCCATCCCACTTTTACCAAATTTTGCATCAAGATCTTAAAACTCCGAATCATTGGGACGCCTTTTAACTAAAGTTGACTCATCTCCAGTCCCATCATTATCAAGATTCATATTGAAAAACAAAGATTTAATAGGGGACACATCAATTACTTTTAGATCTTCATCCTTATTACCTTCTAAATCTTCCGGTTTAGTGGCCATCTTATTGACTAAGGTGGCCTGCTTATCCGAAATTTGGGCTATTAATTTTTCAAGGTGAGCAAACTGAGATCTCAAGCCATAAAATTCCTTAGACATATCATCAAGCTCTTTATTCATGTACTCCATAAAGCTTTTTTGTTCTTTAAGCTCGTTTCTAAAGAAATTATTATGCTCAAATTGCAAAGTCATAAAGCTTCCGACGTTGTTTTCAATTTCTTCCAACCTTTTAAGGTAAGGATCAACGTTTTTAGGCAGGGCCATTAGGGAAAACAAGCAGCAAGAAGCAAGCAAAAAAACGCAAACGGAAAAAGAGGGCGAATAAAAACGGCAAGGTGAAGTGGGGGAGAGGAAAACAAGAGGCAAATGGCAAATAATGTATGCGAGGGATAAGCGTTTGTGATGGGTACTTGGTATGTCTTGACTTGTGCGTAGACTCCCCGGCAACGGCGCCAGAAATCCTTCTTGCTACCTCTTGATCATGCGTTGGTTTTTCCCTTGAAGAGCAAAGGGTGATGCAACAAAGTAGCGCAACTATTTCCCTCAGTTTTTGAGAACCAAGGTATCAATCCAGTAGAAGGCCACACGCAAGTCCCTCGCACCTACACAAACAATAAGACCCTTGCAACCAACGCGATAAAGGGGTTGTCAATCCCTTCACGGCCACTTGCAAAAGTAAGATCTGATAGAAATGATAAGATAATATTTTTGGTATTTTTGTTGTATAGATTGAAAAGTAAAGAATGCAAAATAAACAGCGCCAGAAATAGCTTATTGACGGGAGATTAATATGATGGAAAATAGACCCGGGGGCCATAGGTTTCACTAGTGGCTTCTCTCAAGATAGCATAAGTATCACGGTGGGTGAACAAATTACTGTCGAGCAATTGATAGAAAAGTGCATAATTATGATAATATCTAGGCATGATCATGTATATAGGCATCACGTCCGTGACAAGTAGACCGACTCCTACCTGCATCTACTACTATTACTCCACACATCGACCGCTATCCAGCATGCATCTAGAGTATTAAGTTCATAAGAATGGAGTAACGCATTAGGCAAGATGACATGATGTAGAGAGATAAACTCAAGCAATATGATATAAACCCCATCTTTTTATCCTCGATGACAACAATACAATACGTGTCGTTTCCCCATCACATCGGGATCGAGCACCGCAGGATTGAACCCAAAGCTAAGCACTTCTCCTATTGCAAGAAAGATCAATCTAGTAGGCCAAACCAAACTGATAATTCGAAGAGACTTGCAAAGATAACCAATCATACATAAAAGAATTCAGAGAAGATTCAAATATTGTTCATAGATAATCTTGATCATAAACCCACAATTCATCGGATCTCGACAAACAAACACACCGCAAAAAGAGTTACATCGAATAGAACTCCAAGAAGATCAAGGAGAACTTTGTATTGAGATCCAAAGAGAGAGAAGAAGCCATCTAGCTAATAACTATGGACCCAAAGGTCTGTGGTAAACTACTCACACATCATCGAAGAGGCTATGGTGTTGATGTAGAAGCCCTCCGTGATCGATTTCCCCTCCGGCGGAATGCCGGAAAAGGCCCCAAGATGGGATCTCATGGGTACAGAAGGTTGCGGCGGTGGAAATAGGCTTTTGTGGTGCTCCTGGATGGTTTCGGGGTACGTAGGTATATATAGGAGGAGGAAGTAGGTCGGTGGAACCACGAGGGGCCCACGAGGGTGGAGGGCGCGCCCAGGGGGTAGGCGCGCCCCCCTGCCTCGTGGCCTCCTCGTTGATTGCTTGACGTCCACTCCAAGTCCTCTGGATCACGTTTGTTCCAAAAATCATGCTCCCGAAGGTTTCATTCTATTTGGACTCCATTTGATATTCCTTTTCTACAAAACACTAAAATAAGCAAAAAAAGAGCAATTTGCACTGGGCCTTGGGTTAATAAGTTAGTCCCAAAAATAATATAAAAGTATATAATAAAGCCCATTAAACATCGAAAACAGAATATATAATAGCATGGAGCAATCAAAAATTATATATACGTTGGAGACGTATCAGACTCTAATTTGCATGATTTTAATGAAACGAACCCCGGACTGACGCTGTTTTCAGCAGAACTACCATGGTGTTGTTTTTGTGCAGAAATAATAGTTCTTGGAATGGAACGAAACTTTGTGAGGAATTTTTATATCAAATAAGAGAATTTCTGGAGCCAAGACCTACCGAAGGGGGGCACCTGGGTGGGCACAACCCACCAGGGCACGCCCCCCTCACCAGGCGCGCCCAGGTGGGTTGTCCCCACCTGGTGGCCCCGCAGACCCTGAAACCGACGCTATAAAATCCTATTTTTTCAGAAAAAATCCTGGAGAAAAGATTATCGCATTCCATGAGACAGAGCCGCCGTCAGCTCTTATTCTCCATCGGAAGGCCAGATCTGGAGTCCGTTTGGGGCTCCGGAGAGGGGGGGTCTTCGTTCTTCATCATCACCAACCCTTTTCCATCGCCAATTCCATGATGCTCCCCACCGGGAGTGAGTAATTCCTTTGTAGGCTCGTTGGTCGGTGAGGAGTTGGATGAGATTCATCATGTAATCGAGTTAGTTTTGTTAGGGCTTGATCCCTAGTATCCACTGTGTTCTAACGTTGATGTTGCTATGACTTTGCTATGCTTAATGCTTGTCACTTTGGGCCCGGGTGCCATGATTTCAGATCTGAACCGTTTATGTTATCACCATTATATCCATGTTCTAGATCCGACCTTGCAAGTTATAGTCACCTACTACGTGTTATGATCTGGCAACCCCGGAGTGACAATAGTCGGGACCACTCCTGGTGATGACCATAGTTTGAGGAGTTCATGTATTCACTATGTGTTAATGATTTGTTCTGGTTCTCTATTAAAAGGAGGCCTTAATATCCCTTAGTTTCCAATATGGACCCCGCTGCCACGGGCGGGTAGGACAAAAGATGTCATGCAAGTTCTTTCCATAAGCATGTATGACTATTTACGTAATACATGCCTACATTATATTGACGAACTGGAGCTAGTGCCGTATCGCCCTAGGTTATAACTGTCTCATGATGAATATCATCCAACAAGTCACCGATCCAATGCCTACGAATTTATCCTATATTGTTCTTGCTAAGTTACTACTGCTACTGTTACGGTTGCACTTGCTACAAAAATACCGCTATCCTTTATTCTTTGTTACTATTGTCTTTGTCACTACTATCAAAACTATCATACTACTTTGCTACTGATCCCTTTGCTGCACATAATTAATCTCCAGGTGTGGCTGCATTGACAACTCAGCAGCTAATACTTACAAATATTCTTTGGCTCCCCTTGTGTCGAATCTATAAATTTGGGTTGAATACTCTACCCCTCGAAAACTGTTGCGATCCCCTATACTTGTGGGTTATCAGTGGTAAGCAGTATGACTATCACCGCCCACAACTCTTTATGTTCTACTCGTGCATATCATCTACGCATAGACCTAGCTCGGATGCCACTGTTGGGAAATGTTGCATGGAAAACAAAAAAAATTCTATGCACACGCAAGATCTATCCATGGAGATGCATAGCAACGAGGGGGAGAGTGTGTCTAAGTACCCTCGTAGACCGTAAGCGAAAGCGTTTAGTCACGCGGTTGATGTAGTCGAACTTCTTCGCGATCCAACCGATCAAGTACCAAACGTACGACACCTTCGCGTTGAGCACACATTCAGCTCGGTGACGTCCGCGCCTTCTTGATCCAGCAAGATGGTGAAGTAGTGGATGAGTTCCGGCAACATGAGGCATGGTGACGGTGATGGTGAAGCTATCTCCACAGGGCTTTGCCTAAGCACTATGAAAATATGACCGAGGGACGAAATTGTGGAGGGGGGCGCCGCACACGGCTAAGAGATTGTCGTCGTTATGTGTGGCACCCCCTCCCACATATATATAGGTGGGGGAGAGGGTGCATCCAAGGAGGCACCCTAAGGAGGCCGAATCCTCCTAGGGTTCCTTCCCTAGCCGCGCCCCCCTTACCATATTTGCCGGAGGAGGAAAGGAAAGGAGGGGGCAGAGGGAAGGAAGGGGGAGGCCGAATCCCCCTCTCCTTCCTTTCTCCCATAGGCCAGCTGCCATAGGAGGGTGCGCCAGCCCCTTGTGGGCTAGTGTGCTCCCCTCTAATGGCCCAATAGGCCCATCCTCCCGAGGCTTCCCGGAACCCCTTCCGGTAATCAGATGACTTCCCGGTGCACTCCGAAACTCTTTCGGTGCCCGAATAGTATCGTCCTATATATCAATCTTTACCTCCAGACCATTCCGGAGCTCCTCTTCATGTCCGTGATCTTATCCAGGACTCTGGACAATATTTGGTCACCAAATCATGTAACTCATACAACACTATGTCGTCAACGAACGTTAAGCGTGCGGACCCTACGGGTTCGAGAACTATGTAGACATGACCGAGCCACCTCTCCAGTCAATAACCAATAGCGGAACCTGGATGCCCATATTGGCTCCTACATATTCTACGAAGATCTTTACCGTTCGAACCTTATGACAACATACGTATTTCCCTTTGTCTGTCGGTATGTTACTTGCCCGAGTTTCGATCGTCGATATCTTCATACCTAGTTCAATCTCGTTACTAGAAAGTCTCTTTACTTGTTCTGTAATACATCATCTTGTAACTAACTCCTTAGTCATTTGCTTGCAAGCTTATATGATGTGTATTGCCGAGAGGGCCCAGAGATACCTCTCCGATACTCGGAGTGACAAATCCCAATCTCGATCCATGTCAACTCTACAAACACCTTAGGAGATACCTGTAGAGCATCTTTATGACCCAGTTACGTTGTGACGTTTGATAGCACACAAGGTCTCCCTCCGGTATTTAGGAGTTGCATGATCTCATGGTCGAAGGAACATGTATTTGACATTCTAGAAAGTAGTAGCAATAAACTGAATGATCATATGCTAAGCTAACGAATGGGTCTTTGTCGGTGTCAAAACCGGCGGATCTCGGGTAGGGGGTCCCGAACTGTGCGTCTAGGCGGATGGTAACAGGAGACAAGGGACACGATGTTTTTACCCAGGTTCGGGCCCTCTCGATGGAGGTAATACCCTAATATGGGTAGTACAAGAGTAGATCTACCACGAGATCAAGGAGGCTAAACCCTAGAAGCTAGCCTATGGTATGATTGTTGTTCGTCCTACGGACTAAAACCCTCCGGTTTATATAGACACCGGATAGGTTAGAGTTACACAGAGTCGGTTACAATGGTAGGTGATCTACATATCCGTATCGCCAAGCTTGCCTTCCACACCAAGGAAAGTCCCATCCGGACACGGGACTAAGTCTTCAATCTTGTATCTTCATAGTCTTGGAGTCCGGCCGTGACGATAGTCCGGCTATCCGGACACCCCCTAGTCCGGCGCGCATATTGTCTTCGGCATAGCAAGGCGGGTTCCTCCTCCGAATACTTCATAAAAGGTTTTGAACACAAGGATAGTGTCCGGCTCTGCAAAACAAGTTCCACATGACACCGTAGAGAGAATAATTTTTGCACAGATCTGCTGACGCATTCCGCGGCGTGACATCACACCACGGCCAGGCCTTTATATGAATCGTTTTTTATTGTTCCACCTCAGCGTGTTTAGCGAGGCGGTTTCCTTGGCACGTCTTATCAAAGCATAGATCGTGCCCCTTATTCCGGGATTCTCATCAATACGAACGTGGGTAACCCATCCGCGCCATTGATTACGGCGCTTGGGAAATAAGCGAGTTTTACCGGTGGTGGGGACGATAAGCGTCGTCCGTCCATATAATGGGATAAGGATCCACCTTTTCACCCACGCCTTCTTCCTCCTTTGCTTATCCATTTCACAAGACTCGAGCTCCAGCGCCCAAGTCCGCACATCCCACCTCAACCTTCTCCAACCATGTCGAGCGGGAGGCGGTGGATGGCCTCCTCCACACGGCGGGGCACATCACAAGATCGCGGGAAGCCGGATACTTGTCCGCAACATCGCCTGAGCTGCCCGACGAGGGGCAGCTCATTCCGACCCCTGGGCCCCATGAGAGGGTGGTGTTTCTCCCCCACTTCCTCCGCGGACTAGGTTTTCCTCTTCACCCATTTGTCCGGGGGCTCATGTTCTACTACGGCCTGGACTTCCACGACCTGGCCCCGAATTTCATCCTCAACATCTCGGCGTTTATCGTCATGTGTGAGGCTTTCCTCTGCATCCAGCCCCACTTGACTTATGGCTGAAGATCTTCAACGTCCGGCCAAGGTAGTGGGCGGCCGTCAAGTGAAGTCGGAGGCGCCATGGTTGGCAAGATGGCCAAAGTCCCATGGCTCGAAGGCGCCTTCGTGGAGACAATAAATGGGTGGCAATCGTGGTGGTTCTACATCAGCGAGCCCCGCAACACCAAATGGGTGGCGGCCCCTGAATTCAGATCTGGCTTCCCCACACGGCTCTCGTCATGGAAAGAGACGGGCCTGACGTGGGGGAATTCGGACGAGACATCCGGACTTCAAACATGCGTCCGAAACCTGGTGGCCAAGAATCTTAGGCTTGTCGACGTAATCCAGGTGATGCTCATCCGCCGGATTCTCCATGCCAACAACGGGCCTTCAATTTGTGGTAGTTCGATCCGGCACATCACCGAACCTTGAGCCGGCTCTTCGACACTATGTACGAAGACGCCTGGAAGGTGCTGTTCAAGGGCGCCGAAGCCCCAACATCTGCTACCAAAGATCACGGATACAGCTCGCGGCGTCAAGCCGGAGAGGTAAGTTATTTTACCCTTTACGGGACTCTTTTTTCATAGATTGACTCTACGTGGGATCTAAAACTCCCTAATCTTTGACAGATCAAGCTAAAGACGTCCGGACAGATTAACTGTCCGGCTCCTTTGTCGGAAGATCCGGAGGACGCCCGATTGACGGGGCTGCTGGCTCCGGCGCCGCACGTGGTGCCGGAGAAGAAGGCCAAGAAGGAGGCCACGGGAACTCGAAGGAGCTCCCGGCGCCAGTGCCGCCGATTCTCAAGCGTAATCTTCTCCACGAAGATGAGGAGGAAGAAGAAGAAGCTCCTCCCCCAGCGGGGGAGGAGAAGAAAAGGAAGGCCGCCCCGACTGGGGAGGCCGGAGGGTCCAAGAAGGGAAGAACCCTTCCTCCGGACTTCTCCACCAACGTCGACGACGACGAGGAGGATTGGCCTACAAGGGCCAAGCCTGGCGAGATCGTAAGTGTCCGGATACCCATGGCTTTTATTATTGCAGAGTGTTCTCTAATGTCGAACAACCGTGCAGCCCGCCTTAAGGGCGAAGTTCACGATTCATCGAGCGGGTCCCTGGGCTCGTCGGAAATGGAGAGTACTTCGCTTCCGACCGCCTCCTCGCCTCACACTGCGGATGACGCCACGGTGGGGCCTCAAGGTAGTGCCGGAGGCGCCACAATGAAACCTCCCGGACTCCAGGCGCGCGGGGGGCAAGACCCCTAGGGGCTCTAAGCCCGACCCTCGTCCGGACTCCATGCCGGAACCATCAATGTTCAAGTCCGGCCAATGGATCCTTCGCAAGAAGGGTAAGACGCCGTGTCCTCCTTCCAACCGGAGGCACCGGATAGCTTATGGAGGCGCTAACAGCGCTTCCATCGAGGAGGAACACCGCACTGTTATGAGTGCGGTGATCCGACAGTTCGATCCGCCAAGAGCGGATCGACTGAAGCCCGACCTTCTAACAGGCTTTGAGGTAAGTTTAGAATATGTAAAAATATTACCGCATAGACAAGAGTTCTGATGCTTAGTTCGGTGTTCGGAAAGAAAAGCCGGACTAAGGATTTGAAAAGATATACGCAGGAGTCTAACATAAGTATGTCAATATGGGAATGCAGGTTGCGCTGCTGACCTCTGCCGCACTGACTGCGAAGGTCAATGCATTGAAGCAGAACCTCGAGCGGTCCGAGAACGAGCTCAGACAAGCCAAGAAGCAGCTCGAGGACAAGGAAGGTAAGTAATACCTTATTAAAGAAGTACCTTGTAGAGAAGGTTTTGGTTGCAAAAAATAACAGGAATAACTTGGGTACTACAGGGGCCACGAACGAGGTGGAGACCCTGAAGGAAGCAGCGTCTGTGGCCGAAAACAAAGCGGCTACAGAACGCACTGAGCGAGAGAAGGGGGAGGCGCAGCTGGCGGAGGTGCGGCAAGAGCTCCAGATTCTCGTGAAAAAACACGAGGGTTTGGAGCATGACTCGAAGACCCGAGAGTCCGAGCTTGCCTCGGCTCTTGAGAGTGCCAAAGCTGCTAAGGCCGAGGCCCAAAAAGCCCTCAAAGAAATTGAAGCACTGAAGAAGATAGCGGCAGGTAAGGCATTCTTTATGCAAAGCAAGAATGTAAAAGTCAATTACCTATTACTTACCCGGATTCGAAGCTCTCCAGGAGCATTCGCAGATTTGCCCTCAGTGCGCCCGATGTCGCTGCCGCATTCTACCGCTACCATGAGGGGAGCTCCACGGAGAAGGTGTTCTGGTCTCAATATGCCGAGGCCGGACATCCGGTGTGCCCTGAGCGACCAGTTAAGCAGCTGGTCGAGCTCCACAAGGTCGCCGAACAGGCCATGAAGGGCCTTATAAGCGGCTATGGCCATTGGAGGCCATGCCCGGAGCTACTTGACTTGGTGCAACGGCTGGTGGGCGCCTGTCCACGGATTGAAGTCGTCAAGCGCTCCGTCTGCATTGAAGGGGTCCGTCGGGCCCTTGCCCGTGCGAAAGTGCACTGGGGCAAGCTGGATGCGGAGAAGCTTGTGACGGACGGGCCATCGAAGGGCCATGAGCATCGCACGCCCGAGATGTACTATGAGGGCCTCCTGAAGGGTGCCGCCGAATAGCGGATGAGTGCTCCATAGATGTAATTTTTGAATAAACTCGCATTTGTTATCCTGTACGCTGAAAACTTGTTCATATGCGCTAAGCAACGCTTGTTAATTTAAAATATTACCTTCAGGCGGCCGTTTATCAAATTTGAGAGATGGCAAGTCGTTATTTCAAATTTCATGCCACGAAAGTCTTTGGGGTGTTCGGGATAAACTTGAGAACTCTTGTTCCCATTCTTGGGTCCGTCTAGGGAGGCGCTCAACACAACGAATAAGGCAACCGGACTTATAATGCTTGAACACTCTCACTTAGCCATAGAATTCTATAATTTTAAATTTCGGCGAAGCCCCTAGTATTCAGAAGACCGAGTTTGGGGCGCTATCCACGCCTTGGCCGGACAATTCCGGTTCCTCGCTCTAAGCGGCATAAGTCTTTAGGGACCCGAAAAAAACCTCTCGAACAGCGACCGGCTCTCGCCTTATCATGACAGTCAGTTTTAGCTTTTCTCCATTAAGGTGCTCGACCCAGCATAATCAAGCACAATCGCAGTGGTTCTCCTTGCTACCTTAGCCGATATAGCGGAACGTAAGGTACCAAAACGCGGGAGCCAGGCAAACCCAACTATTGACCCAAGACATGATTAGGAGCCAATTCATATAATGCTATAAGTTCGGGGTGCCGCACTTGTGAAAGTTTTCGGACTTATCACACCATAATTTTGGGATACTTAAGCCCCTGGTGTATTGGCCGTACCAAAGTGTACGGTTGCAACATGTCGTGAAATGAACATATGTATATATAAATGAAGTAGAGCAATAATAAGCAAAAGCTATGTATTGTTTATTCAAAAAGGTACTGCAATGGAAGCAGCGCGATACAAATAGTGCGATAAGCAAGGGATGGGACTATCTAACATGTCCCTCCGAGGGGTAAGCTGCGGGATGGTATGTAAAACAGGTATAATGCTCGTAATAGAGACCACATGAACACTCGGCGTGGCTTTCCGCCTTCACAGGCTGTTGCATCGTGAGTTCGGCGATTCAAGTGCCGGACAGGACTTCTCAAAGACGGAGTCCTGAAAGTAAAAAAAAGGAAGAAAAGAGGAAAAAGAAAAAAAGAAATGACACAAACGGGAGCCCCTGGTGCGGTCGAGCCGCATTCTTGGCGTGCCGTTGTCTTGCCCCTCCCCATATGCCCAATGCCCATGGTATCTCCAGAGTGTAATTATGTACGCGTAATACTAGCTTCGCAATTTCGCGAGGGCTGGGGTTGGAGCCGGATTGCTACTCGTGCTTGAATCGTGCCAGGTGGTCTTGTTTTAGGTTACTCCGGGCGCGCTTGACAGTGTCCGGACACTTAGTGGCCGGACTCAAGAATTGTTGTGAGAGGCTGCTTTGTACCTCCGCCCGCGAACGCCCGTGTGCTCCTCTGTTCGGAGAGAGCGCGTTCGGTGTTTCCATTGACCGTGATTACTCCTCGAGGGCTGGCATCTTGAGCTTGAGGTATGCGTGAGTGCGGCACCGCATTGAACTGCGTAAATGCGGTTCGTCCGGAAAGCGGTGCATGATAGCCATGCGGAATGGGACGATGTCGAAGATTAACTCTTCGCTCGGAAGTTATCCGGGATCCGAAGACCACTTCGAGTGTAATCGAGCCCGCATAACCGCCTCTACACGGTATGACGCCTTTAAAGGTCGTCTTTGTAGGTTTAGTCCTTGATGGGTCTATGCCCATTTTGCGCACTGTATCCTGATAAAGCAGGTTCAGGCTGCTACCGCCGTCCATCAGGACTCTGATGAGGTGAAATCCGTCGATAATTGGGTCAAGAACCAATGCAGCGAAGCCGCCGTGTCAGATGCTAGTCGGGTGGTCCCTTCGATCGAAGGTGATCGGGCAGGAAGACCATGGGTTGAACTTCGGGGCGACTGGCTCTATCGCATATACGTCCCTTAGTGCACGCTTCCGCTCCGTTTTGGGTATGTGGGTTGCGTATATCATGTTCACCGTCCGCACTTGCGTGTCTCAATGAATGGCATGGCATGGATGATGAAAGTGGATCCCTCAAAATATTAAGGACAAAGGATTGGCTCAAGCTAAAAAGCTCAAGACTCTACATTTTACATTTTAGTGATCCAAGATCACATTGAGTCTATAGGAAAAGCCAATACTATCAAGGAGGGATGAGGTGTTGCTTAATGAGCCTCTTGCTTCATGTGCTTAGTGATATGCTCCAAAACCCTCCACTAATTTCTCACATCCACATATGACCTAAACCTAAAGTCAAACTCGCCCCTACCGATTCTTTCTATCCGGCGCCATCGAGTTCAATTGTCATAGCCACTACCACAAACCCTAAGCAAATCGGTCTCACCTATAGGGATCTCAGTCTCACCGAGATGGGATTGTAATCTCTCTGTTTCCCTTCATAACGTTTCGGTCTAACCGAAGTGAGCGATCGGTCCCACCGAGATTGCAATGTAAACTCTCTGTTTCCCCTTCGTAACTTTTTTGGTCCCACCGAAAGAGCGAATCGGTCCCACCGAGTTTACGACCAACTCTCCGTTAGCTAATTACCAAAATCGGTCTCACCGAGTTTGTGTAATCGGTCTCACCGAGATTACGTTATGCCCTAACCCTAACCATATCGGTTCTGCCGAGTTGCATATCGGTCCCACCGAAAACCCTAACGGTCACTAGGTTTACTAAATCGGTCAGACCGAGTTTGTTGATTCGGTCCCACCGAGTTTGGTAAATTGTGTGTAACGGTTAGATTTTGTGTGGAGGCTATATATACCCCTCCACCTCCTCTTCATTCATGGAGAGAGCCATCGAGAACAAACCTACACTTCCAACTTACCAGCCCGAGAGAGAACTACCTACTCATGTGTTGAGGCCAAGATATTCCATTCCTACCATATGAATCTTGATCTCTAGCCTTCCCCAAGTTGCTTTCCACTCAAATCTTCTTTCCACCAAATCCAAATCCTGTGAGAGAGAGTTGAGTGTTGGGGAGACTATCATTTGAAGCACAAGAGCAAGGAGTTCATCATCAACACACCATTTGTTACTTCTTGGAGAGTGGTGTCTCCTAGATTGGCTAGGTGTCACTTGGGAGCCTCAGACAAGATTGTGGAGTTGAACCAAGGAGTTTGTAAGGGCAAGGAGATCGCCTACTTCGTGAAGATCTACCGCTAGTGAGGCAAGTCCTTCGTGGGCGACGGCCATGGTGGGATAGACAAGGTTGCTTCTTCGTGGACCCTTCGTGGGTGGAGCCCTCCGTGGACTCACGCAACTGTTACCCTTCGTGGGTTGAAGTCTCCATCAACGTGGATGTACGATAGCACCACCTATCGGAACCACGACAAAAACATCCGTGTCTCCAATTGCGTTTGAATCCTCCAAACCCTTCCCTTTACATTCTTGCAAGTTGCATGCTTTAATTTCCGCTGCCTATATACTCTTTGCATGCTTGCTTGAATTGTGTGAAGATTGCTTGACTTGTTCAAAGATAGCTAAAATCTGCCAAAGTCTAAAATTGGGAAAAGGTTAGGTTTTTTGTGTATTGTCCGAGTATGGCGTCTAGCAAGGGAAATTATCACCGTAGAGGTCCTTACTTTGATGGCACTAATTTTGCTAGTTGTAAGCATAAGATGAAAATGCATATTCTAGGACATAACCCCGCCGTTTGGGCTATTGTGTGTATTGGTTTGCAAGGTGAATTCTTTGATGGGAGAGAACCGAACCGTGAAGCTAGCGCAGAAGAGTTGAAGATGCTGCAATATAACGCTCAAGCTTGTGATATCCTCTTCAATGGCTTGTGCCCCTAAGAATTCAACAAAATCAGCCGTCTTGAGAATGCAAAGGAAATTTGGGATACTTTGATTGATATGCATGAAGGTACCGACTCCGTCAAGGAATCCAAGTTGGATGTGCTCCGAAGTCAGCTTGACAAGTTCAAAATGAAGGATGGTGAAGGTGTCGCTGAAATGTACTCTAGGCTTGCTCTTATCACAAATGAGATTGCCGGCTTAGGAAGTGAAGAGATGACCGATGATTCATCATCAAGAAGATCCTAAGAGCATTGGATGGAAAATATGATACCGTGCACATTGATCCAAATGATGCCAAATTACAAAGATCTCAAGCCAACGGAAGTCATTGGAAGAATTGTTGCTCATGAGATGTCACTCAAGGATAAGGAGGAACTTCACAACAAGTCAAGGGGTGCTTACAAAGCCTCATGTAAAGCCCCCACATCATCAAGTGAGAAACAAACCTTCAATGAAGAATTGAGCTTAATGGTGAAGAACTTCAACAAATTCTACAAGAGTAGAAGCAAAGAAAGAAGCTCTAAGTCAAGGTCCTACAATGACAAAGATCTTCTAGTCGAGAGCAAGAATCGCTACAACTGTGGGAGACCGGACACTATTCCAATGAGTGTGCGGCACCCTACAAAAGAAGATAAGATTCTCCCAAGAGAAGAAGTAGAAGAGAAGAATCACCACCAAGAGAGAGAAGGAGTAGAGATGATCGTTATGAACGAAGACCCTCACGGAGAAGCAAGGATTCAGATAGGAAGGACAAGTCATCAAAGGGCTACACAAAACGAAGACAGCAAGCTCACGTTGGTGAATGGGTATCCGGCTCCGACTCCGATAATCACTCCGAGAGAAGCTATCACTCCGACTCTGAATACACTCAAGATGAAGGTGTTGCCGGTCTAGCACTTGTGTCAACCAACTCCTACGACATATTTGAATCACCAAATGAAGGAATTGGTACATGCTTCATGGCCAAAGGTCCTAAGGTAACACACCCCGAGTACGTGGATTTTAATAGTGATGAAGATGACTTGCTAGGTGATGATGATTTACTTGTTGACAACTCTAGTGATGAATACTATGATGAAACGTCAATTAATCATGCTAATCAAGATGAAACGAATGACAATGATAAGGAGAAGATTGAGCGTCTAACTAAAGAATTGAACACTCTTAAGTTAGCTCATGAAACTATCTTCGAAGATCATCGAGAACTTTTAATGGCTCATGAGAAGTTACACTTTGAAAAGCTCAATCTTGAGCAAGAGCATGAGTTCCTAAAAGCGATCAATGATGATCTCCGTAAGAAAAGTTTTTCTTACATTGCCAAGCGTTTACTCTTATCTAGTTACATGCCTCAAGTCAAGTCTAGTAACAAGAACAAGAAAGATTCTTCTTCTAGTAGTAACAATAAAAATGCTAAATCCAATATTGTTGCTTCTAGTAGTTCTCTTGATTCCACTAATGATCCTCTTAGCCAAGTTACACTTGAGCAAGAAAACAACTTATTGAAGGGAATTATAGAGAAAGGTGTATACAAGAGCCTTGCTGGAGTAAGCAATTTGAGGAAATTGTACGCAAGCAAGGAAGGCACCGAAGAATCAAGGTGTTGGTTTTGAGCGAAAGTTCAATGCCAATGGAGTTGAGTGGGAAGAAGATCAATACCCCAAGACGAAGTTTGTTCCTCAACAAGAGAAGTATGATCCTACTTCCTTCAAGGGAACACAAGCACAAGATGATCTTCCACCACAAGACCACAAGAACAAAGGCAAGGACAAACTTCAAGAGGAGATTGATGCATTTTAAGAAGCACCTAAGGCCTTGGTCAAGTGGGTTCCCAAGACTACGTCAAGTTCTACTTCATCAAGTACAACTACTACACCAAGGATTCCCATCAAGATGATGTGGATCCCGAAGAAGAAGAACTAGAGAGTTCTTGAGGGTGACTCCGCCAACATTCTTCACTCATATCATTATGGCAAGGACAAGTGCAACCACCTTCCATATCTTGCATTAGTTCAAGGAGTCACAAACCCTCATGTTGGTAAGGCAAGGGACAAGGTAACCTAATGTTTTCATGGACATCATTTTGTGTGTGCATCACTCTATGTCTATGGATATTCTTGTTTGTTCCTTGTGGGACTAACCCATGTAGGTATTGAAAGTGCAACTCACTCCAAAGGTTTGCTCCAAAAGATCTACATCAACATTGAGCATCCACATCTTCAACACCTACATGAAGTCATCATCGACAAAACCCAAGGTTAGTTTATCCCTCTAAGGGGATCTCACATCTAGGGGAGCTTAACTCTAAGAATTGAGTCAAAGCAACTCTAATGATGTGAACACATAAATGCTTTATGTAAAAGTGGTAACCCCACTTGAGCTTAAACAATGAGTATGACCTATGATCAAATGTTCTCATTTGACTCCTAAGTCAATATACTCATATATAGATGACCTAGTCATCGCCGATTGTTTGATAGATTCTAGAATTGGTTTTGCATGCTTTGTCACATATTTCATTTGTCATTTTATTGTGTGAGCATGTTGGTTGCATATTTTACTCATTTGAGGACATCCACTTGTTGTTTTGATTGATTGGCTTCTTTTTTTTGGCCAAGTGGATGGACAAGAATGCCTAAGAACCTTCTCTAGCTATCTATGCTTTTCTCGTCTCAAACTCTATTCATGCAACATCACAAAAATTGATCAAGTCAGATTCAAACCACTCTGTGTGAGGAGCACTCGGAGTCCCCGATTCATCATAGACTTAAACTTCCAAAACTTCTTTGTGATTTTTGGTCTGACCGATTCCTTCATTTCTGTCATACTGAGATTACTAAGTCGATCTAGGTTTTCATCTCGGTGCAATCGAATTGAACTTTTCGGTCACACCGAGTTGCTGTAACTATTAACAGTTATGCATCTCGGTGCCACCGAGTTGTTCCACTCGGTCACACCGACAGTGTCGGGCTATATATTCACACGGGCAAAGTTTGGAAAACTTTCTCCGAAACTCCTCGCCCGCGCATAGCTCGCTCTGCCTACTAGGTCTCTGTATCGTCGACTTCATCGCCAGCCGCCTCCTGTCGCTGGTCTCTGCCGCCGTCAACGGAATTCTTCTCTGCCGTTGCCGCCATAGCGAGTTCACCGCCGAACTAGGGTGTGAACTCGATCACAGTGCTATCCTCGTCTGATTCTCAGCACATTGTGTTCATAATGCTTCTTGCCACGATTGAAACACCTCTATCCAGTCAAAACAATCCTTAGAATAGGTGTGATTCGAAAATTTAGGGTTAGGTTTCCGTAGAAACAATCTCGGACCCACCGAGTTGAAAAACTCGGTCCCACCGATTTGGCTAACGCCATTGCACTAGTAAGTCTTGGTCTAACCGAGAATTGCTAATCGGTGTGACCGATTTTAAAACTTTGTGAAACCCTAGCAGTCTCGGTGCCACCGAACTGTGACTCGGTCTGACCGAGTTCACTAGTTTAGGTTCCAAAACTGCTTCGGTATCACCGAGTTTGAAAATTGGTAGATCCGAAATGCTTTACGTGGAAAACTAAAACTAAGTTTTGAATCATTCTTTTGCAAAAATCTCTGCATTTTGTGATGCTCATCCACTCTACCTCATCTATAACTATTCACGAATGGTCAAGATTATTGTGCAGCATGTCAGACCAAAGTGACAGCCAGAACAAGTCAGAAGAGCAGATTCACATGAGTGAGGGCACTAGTCCCCCTAGCAGCTCAGATGAGGGGAGCAGAAGCATTCCCAACAATTTGCCCAAGGCTGCCACAAGGACAAGGAAGAAGAAGACCTCGAGTCCGAGGATGAGGACTATGTGGCAGTTGAGGATGAGGCAAGTTCAAAGAAGAAAGTGCTCAAGAAGGAGTACAACTCAACAGCAGTTAAGCCAGGAATGAAGATCAAAAGGCATGCAGGAAGACAACCAATGTCCAAAGCCAGAGTCTCCACTCAAGCATCTTTGGAATCCCAACCCAAAGAGCATGCTGCTGCTGAAGGAAAGAAAAGGAATGAAAGGGTCAAGAAGACCATGGCCAGAGTAATAGGAAAGCCTTCCATAATGGAGGAAGAAGAGGTTGCTGAACCAGCACCCAAGGCACAAAAGCTGATGGGTTATGCTATAAAGTCAGGGGCTACCACTTCAAAGCCCAAAGTAGCACCCAAAGCTGCCCCCAAGCCCAAGAGTGCACCTAAGAGGAATACTGAGAGTATACCAAATGCTAAAAAGAACAAGGCCCCAATGCCTGATGTTGCTGCTGAGGAAGATGAAGAAGGGCAAGTCTTAAGGAAGCTCAAACCCAAGATTCCAGACCACAATGATGCTCATCCTGTGGCTGAGAACATGAAGATCGGGAGAGACTTAGGGTTGAGGCTATGGAGAGAGTCAGATCCATATGCCACCAGGAGAAGGACTGCCAGTAGATTACGGTGTTCCACACCAAGGAGCAGCAGGACTTCTATGAAACCATCTTATTGGATAAGAAGCCCATAGTTTGTGATATGAGGTGGGTCGACTGGACCTACATTCAGGAGAATGAAGAACACTATCCTGGAATATATGACAGCTTCAGTGCGTGTGGAGTTGCAGATTTTGTTGAGCAGAAGCTCACAAACTGGAATGACGAGCTCATTTGCAATTCTACTCCACATCACATTTCTATCCAGATGGCAGGATAGTTTGGATGTCAGTAGGAACGAGATACCAATCAACCATAGAGGAATGGGCAAGTCTGATCAATGCCCCAAAGGAAAGTGAAGATGACTTGGACATTTATGCCAAGAAGAAGAGGGATCACAACTCAATGTCACAGATGTACAAGGAGATCCCAGATGATGCACTTGAGACTTTCAAGTTTGGATCCGTTCATTTTCTTCTGTGTTCTGTCAGGGCTGCCAACGATCAACTGGATCCTAAGGCACACTCTGTTGCCCAAATCAGGTGACCACACCATGATCAGAGGGCATGCAATTAACTTGCTTCACATTTTTTATGTGCCCCAGAAATTCAAGGTCATGAGCCTCATAGTTGAAACTATCAAGAGGACAGCAACAGACCAAAAGAGGAGCTGTGGATATGCCCCACAAATCCAGGAGTTGATTAACTCAAAGATGGGCACAGGGAAGTATCTGTTGGATAAGGAACACTTGGTTCTCTATCCTGAATTTGAGGACAATCAAGTTGTCATGACTGAGAATGAACCATCATCAGTACAAGCTCAAGAGAAGAAGGAGAAGGCAAGGAAAGAGAAGGCTGCCAAGATGCCCACTCTAGCAGAGGCATCTGAGTACTTTTTGAAGAACAAGCAGGAGCAGCTTGGTTACTTGATAGCATCAACTCTGCGGATTGAGAAGGGGTTAGCCACCCTAACTCAAAACCAGGAGAGCCTGGAAAGAATCTGGAACAAAAATTCTATGATCTTGATGTCAAAGTAACTGAGATTCAGTCAGCTGTGGAGCAGCTACAGGATGACATGCAGGAGAGGAAGGGTAGGACAACAAGCGATGCATTTGCGAGTGCCTCGAGCTCGGAGATCAGCTGTAGAGCTAGTACCGATCCACTGTGAGTCACTTCATCTGCTCCAGCTATAGCTCCAGCCAAGAACCAGCTCCAAAGACCAACTCCTTGACTCCTTCCACATCTACCAAGTCTTCGGTCCAAGGAGCCATCTCTATGCCACCAGCCAGAAGACCAAGCACGAGAGACGATATAGTCCTATGCATTTTCTAGGAACTTTTGGTAACTTGTTGCCAAAGGGGAGAAAATGTATAGATCATAGGCTTCGAGAGAGAGAGTTTGCTTTTGTTCTCTCTTGTCTTCTTGGTTGAACTTTGTTTGCTTTTGATTGCTTGAGATACTATGCTATTACCTCGTGAGACATTGATGATCATGTGTTTGATCATAAGCTACACTTATACTTGTTATATGTTATTATCTTACTTATCCTCATATGATCATTCACTGTGCTTGGTGATGAGTGCATGTATTCAATCTTTATTATTTTGAGCGCTCCACCAAGATGTATGTGACATGGAAGAGTAATCCATGAGCATAATTCCTTGTGCATTTGCAGTCCAAAACAAATTTTAAAACATCCACAAATTTAGGGGGAGCTCTTGCTTATCACATACTTCTCAAAGCGACGATGTTTTTCAATCTTATTATCATTTGTCGAAGCTTTGATCTATATGTTGTCATCAATTACCAAAAGGGGAGATTGAAAGTGCAACTATCCCTAGGTGGTTTTGGTAATTCATAACAACATATAGCTCATTGAGCTAATGCTATTCCAAGGCAAATATTTCAGGAAAGCTCAATGAATGGCATGGCATGGATGATGAAAGTGGATCCCTCAAAATATTAAGGACAAAGGATTGGCTCAAGCTCAAAAGCTCAAGACTCTACATTTTACATTTTAGTGATCCAAGATCACATTGAGTCTATAGGAAAAGCCAATAATATCAAGGAGGGATGAGGTGTTGCTTAATGAGCCTCTTGCTTCATGTTCTTAGTGATATGCTCCAAAACCCTCCACTATTTTCTCACATCCACATATGACCTAAACCTAAAGTCAAACTCGGCCCTACCGATTCTTTCTATCCGGCGCCACCGAGTTCAATTGTCACAGCCACTGCCCCTAGGCAAATCGGTCTCACCGATAGGGATCTCGGTCTCACCGAGATGGGATTGTAATCTCTCTGTTTCCCTTCGTAACGTTTCGGTCTAACCGAAGTGAGCGATCGGTCCCACCGAGAATGCAATGTAAACTCTTTGTTTCCCATTCGTAACTTTTCGGTCCCACCAAAAGAGCGAATCGGTCCCACCGAGTTTACCTAACCAACTCTCTGGTTAGCTAATTACCAAATTTGGTCACACCGAGTTTGTGTAATCGGTCTCACCGAGATTACGTTATGCCCTAACCCTAACCATATCGGTTCTGCCGAGTTGCATATCGGTCCCACCGAAAACCCTAACGGTCACTAGGTTTACTAATTCGGTTAGACCGAGTTTGTTTATTCGGTCCCACCGAGTTTGGTAAATTGTGTGTAACGGTTAGATTTTGTGTGGAGGCTATATATACCCCTCCACCTCCTCTTCATTCGTGGAGAGAGCCATCAGAACAAACCTACACTTCCAACTTACCAGTTCTGAGAGAGAACTACCTACCCATGTGTTGAGGCCAAGATATTCCATTCCTACCATATGAATCTTGATCTCTAGCCTTCCCCAAGTTGCTTTCCACTCAAATCTTCTTTCCACCAAATCCAAATCCTGTGAGAGAGAGTTGAGTGTTGGGGAGACTATCATTTGAAGCACAAGAGCAAGGAGTTCATCATCAACACACCATTTGTTACTTCTTGGAGAGTGGTGTCTCCTAGATTGGCTAGGTGTCACTTGGAGCCTCAGACAAGATTGTGGAGTTGAACCAAGGAGTTTGTAAGGGCAAGGAGATCGCCTACTTCCTGAAGATCTACCGCTAGTGAGGCAAGTCTTTTGTGGGCAACGGCCATGGTGGGATAGACAAGGTTGCTTCTTCGTGGACCCTTCGTGGGTGGAGCCCTCCGTGGACTCAAGGCAACCGTTACCCTTAGTGGGTTGAAGTCTCCATCAACGTGGATGTACGATAGCACCACCTATCGGAACCACGACAAAAACATCCGTGTCTCCAATTGCGTTTGAATCCTCCAAACCCTTCCCTTTACATTCTTGCAAGTTGCATGCTTTAATTTCCGCTGCCTATATACTCTTTGCATGCTTGCTTGAATTGTGTGAAAATTGCTTGACTTGTTCAAAGATAGCTAAAATCTGCCAAAGTCTAAAATTGGGAAAAGGTTAGGTTTTTAATTGGTCAAGTAGTCTAATCACCCCCCCCCCCTCTAGACATACTTCAAGGTCCTACATATTCACACATGTATTTAAGTTTCCGACCAATACAATTCTAGCATGAATAATAAACCTTTATCATGAATAAGGAAATATAAAGTAACAACTTTATTATTGCCTCTAGGGCATATTTCCTTCAGTGCCCCGTCGACGGTGAAGGTGAGGGAGCCAAAGGTGAGGCACTGCCCCAATGGGAGCCCATCGAAGACTGGGGAAGATCCAATCTGAGATCGATCTCCAGCCACTACTCGCTGCTAGTGGGAAGAGTGGAGAGATGGCAGAGAGAGGGGTGAAGGAAGTTGAGGATAATTATGCCGCGCTTTGGGAAGCAACACAACGTCTCAAGCCCGACTCTTGGCGTGCAGCCGCCGCCACACATGTTCCTGGAGTTGCATTGCTCGGGCCTAGCTGTGAAAAAACTATCAATTCGGCCATTCCCCCTCAGCCAGGTCAGGAAGTGTTTTAAGATTCATGCGGGTCAACATTTTGATGCGACTCAGTCAACAAACAATCCAGTTTCATACCACACGGGCCTGGTTGGGCTATATGCAGCTTACCAAACAAGTCCCTATTGCACGCTCTCATCCTCGTCGAAGATATGGTTTTAAACAAAGTAAAGGTGGCTTCTGACTGTCTGAGAGTCATTCAAAATCTTCGGTCTGACACGCAGCTTGGTGATAACTGCATGATCATTAAGGACATAAACACCAGGCGATCTTCTTTCTTGGCTTATGACATAGGCCATGAACGGCGCTCATGTAATATGGAGGCTCATAGACTAGCTCGTTTGACTACAACTCTTAGTCTCGGACGTCACTTGTGGATGTCCTCGCGATTACACTTCTAAGCCTACTTTCTTACAATCTCTGGTCGATCTCTGACCTCACATATCCTCCCCTTGGACTATCATTGGGGATTTTAACATCACCCTTGGACCCTATGATAAATCAATGACGCATTTCAACACACTTGAGGCTACCATTTTCTCCTCTGCCATCAATATGCTCTAGCTTCAGGATCTCCCCCTCCTCAACAGGCGTTACACCTGGTCAAACCAACATGAGGCTCCCATCCTTGTTTGGCTTGATCGGGCGTTGGCCAATGTTGACTGGGCCTTATAATTTCCAGATACTTCTCTTTCTTTGGTTACCAGGACAACCTCTAATCACGTTCCTATTCATTTAACGACAGCCATGTCTATCCCCAAATCTTCGGTTTTTCGCCTGGATCGCTCGCTTCTAAACATTCCTTTGTTCAAAGAACGGGTGGCGGCAAATTGGGCAAGTGTAGGTACGCGCCATGCCCACCTTGGCTCTGCTAGAGTCCTCTCCCTCAAGCTAAAACGTACCAGGAATATGACCAAGCAGTGGATGTCCAATCGTCGATCTCCTAGAATCCTCGCCCTAAACTGCCATGCCACTATTATTTTTCTTGACAAGATTGAAGAGACAAGGATGTTGTCTCAGATCGAATCCAACCTTAGGATTGCGGGCAAGCTATCGCTACACCGTCATAATGCTGCTATTGCAGCCTACTAGAGACAGTGGGCCAAACTTAAGGACTGCATTTTTTGTGACGAAAATTCGGCCTACCTTCAAATCTGCGCCTCGGTGAGACACCGGAAAAACCAAATTAAATCTCTCGAGGACAATGGAACTACTTACACTGCGCACTGCGATAAGGAAACTGTTCTTTTGAATGTTTTCAAACATCTGGTGGGCGTGAACTCCTCTGTTTCCACTTCCTTTGATCTCGATGGTTTGCTTCTTCCCAGCGCAATTAGCTCTGCTCAGGCTTCTAATATCTCCCGACCATTTACTTTGGAGGAAATTAAAGAGGCCCTTTAGGCCATGAAGGATGACGCAAGCCCTGGGCTCGATGGTTTCGGCTCTGCTTTTTACAAATCCAACTGGAACCTTGTTAAAATGGACTTACTCAATCTGCTGAATGATTTCCATGTTGGCACAGCGGACCTTAAACGCTTGAACACGACCCATATCGTGCTTCTTCTTAAAAACTCGGATGCATCCAAACCAGAAAACTATCGCCAGTGTCCCTTTAGAATTGCTCGGTAAAGCTTCCTTCAAGTGCCTAGCTATTCAAACACAGCCTCTAATTGACCATCTTATCAACTATGAGCAAACGAGTTTTATTCGGGGACGGGGGATTGCCGGAAACTTTGTCCAAACGTGCTTTAAGTGTTGACATGCAGCAATTGTGATAAAACTTGACTTCCACAAGGCTTTTGATTCGGTTTCTTGGACCGCCCTTGCCGTGATCTTACGTGCAAAAGCCCCCCCACGTGGTGCCCGGGTCGATCAAGCGAATTCTTGACCCATTTCGGCTGTTTCTTTGAACGGGGAAGTCGGGACCTTGGTTCCAGTGCCGGTAGGGTTTAAGACAAGGGACCCCTACTCTCCCTATCTCTTCATTCTTGTCGCGGATGTTCTTAAGCGCCTAAATATTAAAGCTTCTGCTGAGGGCCTACTTTCGCACCCAATCGCAGACGATATTCCTTGCACCGTCTTTGCAATATGCAGATGACACTCTAATTGTTCTGCCCCCCCGAGGAAACTCAACTATGGACCCTTAAGCACATCCTCCTTCAGTTCTTTGAAGCCACCGATCTCACCATCAATTTTCACAAAAGCACCTTCGCCCCTATCCACGTCGACCCAGAGCTCTCTACCAGCCTCGCGGCCATTCTTGGATGCCCTGTTGCCACCTTTACTCGATCTTATTTAGGCTTGCCTCTCTCCGCTCATAAGCTCAACCTTGCAGACATTTTCTTCATCATTGGTAAGGTTGACAGGCGATTAGCCAGCTGGATGGGCCTCCTTCTATCCTTGGCCGGAAGGGTAATTCTTATGTGCTCCGTCCTCCGTGCCCTGCCAATCTATGCTATGAGTGTCCTTCTTCTCCCTGCGGGCACTGTACACGAAATCAAGAAATGTTGCAGGGCCTTCTTATGGACGGGGCAAGACACGGTCACCGGGGGCAATTGCAAAGTGGCTTGGGACATTGTGTGCGCTCCTTTCATCAATGGGGGCCTCGACTTCCTTTCACTCACGCAAATGAACCTTTGCCTTCTCCTCAAACACATCTCAAACTTGCACGGCATTCAAACCACGAGAGAACCTTCCTACCTTATCACCAAGTACGACTGGTCGAGCACCTATGACGTGGGCATGTCGGATAATCATCATACCCCTATTTGGCGTGACATCATGAAAGGGCTTGAGTTCTTTCGCTCCACCACCATGGTGCAGCCCGGCAACAGAGACACTACCGCCTTCTGGCTCGACCTTTGGCTCGCTCAATCCACCCAAACCATAGCCCAACCCTTTCCTGCATTGTACTCCCACTCCAACATGATCGACACTTCTGTGGCGCGTGTTTTGGCTTCGAGCGACCTAACCTTGGACCTGGCCCCGCGGCTGTCCCACACGGCTAAATGCGAGCTTATTGAATTGCACAATGTTCTGGCTTCGTTAAGCGTTAATTTGCGAATGTAGTGACAGGATTTCGAGGATGCAGCAAACCGCTAACCACTAAGGTGGCATACTAAGCGATCTCGGAAGACGCGACCCATCGACGCCTTCGCCCGGCCATCTGGAGAAACTACGCCCCTAATAAATGCAGAATTTTTATCTGGCTTGCCAATAAAGACCGCCTGTTCACAAACGCGAGCCGCTTCAGACGGTGCATCGCCACTTCTGCCGCTTGCCCTTTCTGCAGCCAATGTGAAACCATCAAACACCTACTCTTCGAATGCTGACATCTCGCTCCGCTTTGGGCGGAGCTGGACAACCTTTGTCATAATACACCATAGGGGATCCTGCATGCCTGGGACGGTGACTACAACAACAAAATCCACTCGATAGTTCTGCTCGCCGTCCTATGGAATATCTGGAAACGTCGAAACGCCAAGGTTTTCCGAGATCTACACCTCGAGCTCCACAATATTGCTAGTTCAGCTGCTGGTGATCTTCAACTAGGGTCCCATCGATGTAAGAATGCTTAAAAACAAATTATGCTTTGTGACTAGGGCTCCATGTTGTTCCACCTTGCTGGTAGAATTTAGTCCCACAACACAATGTAATTTTCTTTTCTTTCTTCTTCCCCTACACCCCATGTATTTCTGGCACCCATGTGCTCTGTAACATTCCTTACTTATTTGATAATAAAGGTTCAGACAGATGTAAGCTCGTCGTTGACGCGTAAAAAAAAAGAGCGTGGTTCAACTAAAAATAAACTTGTGAAAAGGAGAAAAATCTGAGAGTCTGGCAATCGGGACCCGTTTGGCAGGGAGACGTAGCAAACACTTCCCCGTCCTCGACGCAAACTAGCAACCTCAAGAGAACAGACCAGCTTCTTCTCCAAGTCCAGTTCCTTCTACCCATTGGGCCGGCCGCCATTGAGAGTTTGCTTCCTCCGCTCCGTGTCATCTCTGCAGGAAATCCGCCATCGCTCGCCCGGTACTGCGGCCCCTCCCCCGTCCCTTCTTCTCTCGCCTTCCTCCCCCCATCTCCTAGATCCCGCCGTCCCAGTTAGGGTTGAGTCTTACTTTGGATTGGATAGTCCCGCCATGGCGAATTCGTGTCTTTATTTTGTAATGTCACTAGGATCCAGTTTCTTCGATTACAGTCGTGGTCCGGTGCTTCTGTTAGCTCGCACTGCTTGATTTGGTTTGAGGACGAGATCTGGCTCCTGAGGGCTCAAACGGAGCGATTCTTAAAGGGGGATTCTCAGTTCTAGGTTGTTGCATCTAAATATGGATTTGTTCGTTAGCTGACGAGCCAACTCTATTCGCAAAATACCCGTGGAACCTCACCGGATTGAGAAAAGGGGAATCATCAATTTAATTTAACGCCTTGTTGCTTTCCATCAAGAAATCTGTCAAACGCCATTAGCAACCTCTTTTTCTCACCTGTTGGCATTTGATGAGATATAGGCTGAAGGCTTGGGGTACAATGGCGATTTCGCCCAATTTTCTTAACTTTACTTACTGTATCTCACAAGTCTTTTACTTACTGTATCTCTCAACTCTAATCAGTATGCATGTCAGCCATGATGGTGGTAGGGTTTAGGCCATGCCAGCTACCAAGGTGTCGGTACATATGTTCTAATTTTCAAGTCTGCAATGTGATGTAGCTATTCCAAAATGCATAGGAGCTGACTTACCTTCTGAAACCTTAAGCTGTTCTTTTGCATTTTAAGTGGCTGATATTAGGATCTGTACAAGTATATCTGCATCTCAAAACCTAATGTTAGGCCTAGTTGAATAACTATGTCTTGAAACTAGTTTATTGAGCCATTGTACTGGCTGAGCTCCTCTTAATACATTCCTCTCCAGATGATTCAGTATAATGTTTGGTGTATTAACTAGATGTTTTGTTGGTTGCCAAAGATGGTGAATTTAGTGTCTGATCTTAGGTTCTGTATAAGTATATCTGTTTTTCATTCTCGACTTTGGGCCTCAGTAAATAACAAGGTGATGCAACTAGTTGCGTACCAATTGAGCCATTAAAGCTGTTTATTTGGTTTATGTTGGCCGAGCTTCTCTTCATATTTATGCCCTCCAGATGCTCGAGTATTATGTGTTGTCCACTCTATTGGTTATTATTTACACTGCCTTCTTGGTCGACCTGATTTATATTTGAATAATCCATATCCTGTTGTGACAGGGTGTACTGACCATGTTCATGCGATGCAATCATCGTATCTTCCTGCTACCACTGAGTCAATTGCAATGGCTCAGGAAGCTAAGGATGCTTCAGAGTCCATTTTAATCCTCTACCGTGTGCTTGAAGACCCGTCTTCTTCTTCAGATGCAGTTAGAACAAAAGAAGTTGCCATTACAAATCTGACAAACTATCTCACAAAAGAGAACAGAGCCGAGGAGCTTAGGAATCTGTTGACCCAGCTCAGGCCATTTTTCGCACTGATTCCCAAGGCAAAGACCGCAAAGATTGTACGTGGCACCATTGATGCCGTTTCCAAGATACCTGGAACATCTGATCTTCAGATCTCACTCTGCAAGGAGATGGTGGAATGGACACGGGCAGAGAAACGTACCTTCCTCAGGCAGCGTGTGGAAGCAAGACTAGCAGCCCTTCTTTTGGAAAGTCAGGAGTACACTGAAGCTCTTACCCTTCTTTCTGGTCTTATCAAGGAAGTGAGGAGGCTGGATGACAAATTGCTTCTTGTTGACATTGACCTTCTGGAGAGCAAACTCCATTTCTCTCTAAGGAACCTTCCAAAGGCCAAGGCTTCTCTGACTGCCGCAAGAACTGCAGCGAATGCCATTTATGTTCCGCCAGCACAGCAGGGCACTATTGACCTGCAGAGTGGAATCCTTCATGCTGAAGAGAAGGATTACAAGACCGCCTACAGTTACTTCTTTGAAGCGTTTGAAGGGTTTAATGCACTGGACGACCCTAAGGCCATCTTCTGCTTGAAGTACATGCTTCTGTGCAAGATAATGGTCAACCAAGCTGATGATGTTGCAGGAGTAATCTCGTCTAAGGCAGGCCTGAAGTATGTTGGTCCTGATGTGGATGCTATGAAAGCTGTTGCGGATGCCTACTCGAAACGATCTCTCAAGTACTTTGAAACCGCTCTTGGTGACTACAAGGCCCAGCTGGAGGAGGATCCTATTGTCCACAGGCACCTCTCGTCTCTGTATGATACCCTCCTGGAGCAGAACCTGTGCAGGCTGATTGAAGCCTACTCAAGGGTGGAGATTGCGCACGTAGCAGAGATGATCGAGCTGCCAATCGAGCATGTTGAGAAGAAGCTGTCACAGATGATCCTGGACAAGAAATTCGCAGGGACTCTGGATCAGGGTGCGGGCTGCCTCATCATCTTCGAAGACGCCAAGACGGAGGCGATCTTCCCTGCTACGCTCGAAACAATTACGAATGTGGGGAAGGTTGTCGAGAGCCTTTACATGAGGTCAGCAAAGATCATGGCTTGAGGAGATGTTTTGTTCTTACCCGGTTAAATCTTACACTTGAGCTCTGCTAGAGTCTCGGGGACATGAAATCCCTGCGTGTTGCCATTATTTCTTCCTTGCAAATTGTCTTGTGTTGGCTCTATAAAATGTCTAGCTCATGGACAAGAAGACACGGTTGTTTCTGCGTGATGGAAATACAGTTAGCACTTGCTGATATGAACTATTTCCGTTCTAGTGCAATGTGCAATGTTATGTTGTTTTTGGCTTTTTTTGTGTGGGTGCTGGTGCAACGTTGCAGATTGACTGCAGTAATGCAAGATTAGCTTGCTTGTTTGGTGAAAGGGGTTAGTGGCGATTGAGGTGGCAGATGAGTGGAGGCGCAGGTCCAAATTAGCAGGGAGATTTAGGGGCCCTAGATGTAAGCGGAGTCCCTCATTGGGGTCAAGGGTCAAGGGCGGGAGAAGACGAGACATGCGGGCGTGCAGTGCATGCGTGCGCGGGAGAAGCGGCCATGAAACGCACAGACCAACCATTCCTCCTTCCCCCACCCGCCTTTATATAGGCTCGCCGCGCCGGCCACGATCCATCCGTCATTCCTGGGTCACCACCTGACCGACAGCCATGGCCGCCGCGAAGGAGAGCAGCCCTGACCCCGACGCCAGCGCCACCGCCGCCGCGGCGCCGCCCACGCCCATGTCGGCACCGGCGTCCTTCAAGTTCAACGTGCACGCGCCGGAGTTCGTGCCCATGTCGCCCACCGCCACGCCCATGTCCGCGCCGGCGGGCGGGTACTACTCGCCCTTCCTGCAGATGCAGCCGGCGCCCGACTGGAGTTTCCTCCATGACCACGAGCCCGTCTTCTTCATGCCCGACTTCGCGCACGCCAAGTTCGCCGCCGCCGCTGCCGCCGCCAGCAACAGCGCCCAGGCCAAGGGCACCGGCGGCGGCGGAGCCGACGTCGCGCAGAAGATCGTCAAGCAGGTCGAGTACCAGTTCAGCGACATTAACCTGGTCGCCAACGAGTTCTTGCTCAAGATCATGAACAAGGACTCCGAAGGCTACGGTAAGCACAAGAAACAATATGTTCATTCACAGGAGATTGTACGTAGTATTTCGTTCTTCTGCAGCGCAGCGGAAGAGTACTACAGTATAAAACATTCATTCAGACTAAGCTAGACATATTATTTCTTTACATGCATACAGTTCCCTTGTCAGTCATTTCATCATGGAAGAAGATCAAGTCTCTGGGAGCAACCAACCAGATGCTGGTCAAGGCTCTCCGCACCTCCACAAAGCTTGTAACTAAGCTGCTCCTTGCAATCTATAGCCATTGTTTGTTGCACCTAGCAGATGAAGCATCCTTCTCACAGGATAATGAAATTTTGGCTGTAGATTGTGAGCGATGATGGGAAGAAAGTTCGGCGCAGGCAGCCCTTCACCGAGAAGCACAAGGAAGAACTTCAGGTCACTGACTTGCAAAGACTCCATCTCATCTCCAGCATGGTCTGCCCACCCACCCACAACTGAACCACCTTCTTTTTTTTGTCTGCGCAGTCTCGGATGATCATAGCGGAGAATTTGCCAGAGGACTCATCAAGAAACAGCCTCGAGAAGGTCTTCAGTGTCGTTGGAAGGTCAGAAAAGGCAACTAATTCCCCACAGTTTGCAAATTGTCGACAAATAAACGTATGTAGGAACTGATGACGTCCATTAACGATGTAACTGGCATGCCAACCAGTGTGAAGAACATCAAGATATGCCACCCCCAAGAGCCTAGCTCAGCCAGGGCTTCCAAGTCAGACACACTAGTGAGTAACAAGGTATTTATTTCACCTCTTCACACTCAACTCAACTCTTAGTGCACCACCAGAGGATCTATATGTGTCACAATCATCATACCATCTAAGGCTCATTGTGTAGATTGACAAGTTCTATGTTTGCCTAGATCAGGTCCAGAACAGTAAACATTGTTTTTTCTCAGCAAAAATATGTTGTAACTATTTTACCTTGTGCTCTTGTGGAAGATGCATGCTTTAGTCGAATATGAGACCTCACAGCAAGCTGAGAAAGCAGTGAGTATTTACCACCACAGTACTGGTCATTTTTTTCAGGTCATTGGCTCTTCATGTAGTTAGACTGATGGGTGCACCTTCAAAATAATTCCTGACAGGTAGAGAAGCTAAACGATGAGCGGAACTGGAGGAAAGGCCTCCGCGTGCGCACAGTACTCAGGCGCTCTGTAAGAACCCTCTTCTTACAAATCAGTATTCATCTGCAGGCAATGCAGCATCAGCTAGCTACTCATATCTGTTTCACTGCAACTCCATGATTTTGTCACAGCCCAAGTCAGTAATGAGGCTGAAGCGGCCTGATTTCGACCACTATGCTGGTTCCGATGACGAATCGCCACACTCACAGGTGTCATCCGACTCCCCAACTTCAGAAGCTATCCATTCACCTGAAGCTCATGTAAGCACATCGCTGGCTACAGTTCCAGTACCGATTTCCATTCAGTTGGACAGGCAGCTGTTCAAGGTTTCTTGTCTCATGCAAACTGCCAATTTCACAGCCAGAGGATCACCAGAGTGGGGCCAAGAAAGGGTGGGCAAGAGGGCGAGGGAAGCTCCATATCGTGGCACCGCACAGCCCGCAGTCTGCTCCCGCGGGAGCAGTCGGCCACTTTGACCCATCGAGCCCTCGCCAGGCGTCCCAGAAATGCCCATTGAGCCCCAGGCAGGTTTCTCAGAAGTGCCCATTCAGCCCCAGGCAGCCTCCCCAGGGCCCGAGGATGCCCGACGGGACACGTGGGTTCACAATGGGCCGGGGGAAGCCAGCGGCATCATCCGTGGCAGCCCGGACGGTTGCTGCTCCTCCTCCGGCTCCTGTTCTTGTCTAGTTCAGTTCCTGCAGGTTAACTGCTACCTATAGTGTATTTCTGAGCAATGAACTCTGTATCTCTATGGATACAAGTGGTTGACGAGCCTTTTTTTCTTACCTTCCTTTTTAAGACCCTATAAATAAAACTGGCTGGGTGTTGCCGTATTTAAATGCAAGTTTGTAATATTTTTACTGTTTCACGGAAAGTATGAGATCTTTTAAAGAAACAGCTGAAAGAATGCTTGGTGATGAGTATTTGCCTTGGTGTCATCGTTGCAAGCTATAACAGAGCTACAAGTTACTTATAAGTAATACGTGGTTACACACCCAGAATTTTATGAGAAACTAACTTTGCACCAAAAACTACCAGCCAATTCGTCTTCTCAACTGGATCAATTTAGGCAGGTTAAAATTCAGTCACTACACATGAACTTCTGGAGGCTTATTTTATTTAGATTGCAACTCTCACCTTCATTCAGGAAAGCAAAGAATTTAAATAAACTTCACCCAAGAGAAAAGGTGCGTACCAACCTTCATGAGAGTCAACACAAAAGAAACAAACTAGCGTGCACTGGTGTTTGATCTCACAAAGGAAGTACAGTTCTACATGAAATTTTATGCTAACCTATCATTTAGCATGGAGCTAATTAAAAGGTCAATGCCTTTTTGATCTGGAAATAACCTCACCAACATGATCCATGTTCATCACTTGTCTCTGCATGCTAGCAATCTGTGCCTTCAGTATTCTGATCTCCATCTCCATCCTAGTTTTCTCAGCACTGCGAGCATTTTGCACATCTTCTAAAATATTAAGTGCATGTTGCTCTTGTCTCCATCGAGGCGTCTCTTCTGGTGGACCTGTCACCAACTCCAGTGCACGATCTCTTCCACAAACCCTCCCAGTATCATGCAATGGAACTTTGATATCCTTGCTGACTGAAACTGGTTCCAGAGCTCCATGTCGAGAATAATACCCAGCATTGTTTATATGTGTACTCTTTGATGGATCAGAACGAATTCTTTCCTGATATACTGTGATGTCTTTCAGATAGACAGATATACTGCTACTATGTATTCTCCTGCCCTCTTCAATACTTGGTCGGCCAAATTTACTGGTTTGGCAACCTGTGTTTACTGGATCAGAAACATGCCTCCCATAGTTTTTTATCGATTCTTCAGCCCCTTTGTTATTATTCTCACCCTGGTGATCCATACCTGAAGGAGCAATTGAAGCACTCTCTGGGTAGGTCTGCTCTTGTTCAGACGCTTCATCATTTTCTATACCAGTGGACAACTCTGTCTTATTCTCTAAAATTTCTTGTTTCACTTCTATCTCATGTTCAAACTCTGATTGAAGAGCCCCCTTGGACTCTTTTCTTGCAGTTTGATTCCATCCAGAGCCTTCAACATCTGATTTATTGTGGTCTCCCAATGCCACACATTTCTGCTGGTTTTGGGAAGAAACTTTATCCTCTGCCATCTTAACAGCTTGTGTACAAAGAGCATCATTATTCATTTGCATTGCCCCACCAGGTTTCGCTTCACAACATTCAGGTGCATCTGTGTTAACCAACATTCTCCCTGTGTTCTCATCCGTTGTTCTCTCGTCCTGCTTCTCCAGCACCGCGGGTTCCTGTGGATCTGATTTATTGTGGTCTCCCAATGGCACACATTTCTGTTGGTTTTGCAAGGAAATTTTATCCTCGGCCATATTAACAGCTTGTGTACAAAAAACATCATTACTCATTTTCAAGGTCCCATCAGGCTTCGCTTCACCACATTCAGGAGCATCTGTGTCAACCAACATTCTCCCTGTGTTCTCATCTGTTGTTCCCTTGTCCTGCTTCTCCAGCACCACCGGTTCCTGTGGACAATATCCATCAGATTCTACTAGTATATGTATATAGAGTGACCCACATGCAAGGGGTGGGGTTAGGGATCAAAGCTCCATTACTTTCTCCATGCATAAATCCCACTGGTTCCGTGTTCCCACGTCACCACTATCATTGGCGTTCATGTCTTCCAAGATCCTCCCATCTCCAACACCATTGTCCTGTTTGTCCTGCCTTGCCTGCAAATGTAAAACAGCCTTGTCAGATTGAATCATAGTTAACTCAGATGGCCATCCTAAAGTTGTACTTGCCTCCTCACTGCTGCACGCTTCCATATTTTGTATTCCTTCAACACAATTAGCCTTGTTAACATCCACGATAACCATAGTGGTATCTGCTCCACCACCACCAAGTGTATCGACTACTGCCAAGGGTCTTGCATTTCCTTCTGTGATTATACACCCCAATTCTTTTTCCGATGCTTGTTCCTGCATAAGAGTATGATCAGATTCCACCAATCAAAGAAAACATTATATTGTCAGTAGACTCACTTCCTTCATGTCCAAATGCTCCTGATTCTGTATTCCTTTGGTAGACAGGACCTCATTAATTTTGGTCTCAGGTGAATCAGCTTGAAACTCACAGCACCCAAGCGTAATGTCATCTCCTAACATTGCCATTTTATTGTTCTCGATTGTAGGTCCTAAATCTTGTCTTTCCTCCGTTGTTTGTTGCTACAAAAGATCAACTATCAGGACTCGGAAAAGATATTTCAGATGGAGATTCTGCAAGTGCACTCACCTTGTCCAAGTCCAAAGCCTCCTGGTTCTGAATTTCGACTGTAGACCAAGTTTCATCAACCTCCATAAGAATCAAATCATTAGATCCATCTCCTACCATATGGCTGTCTTCCAATATTTGTGTCTCCTTATTTGTGAATATTATTCCACACTCATGTATCTGTTTAATAGACACTTCCTGCAAAGAGAACAGTCATATTAACTACCCTACCAGTTAATACAGTAAAAGATTTACAACCATACTCACCTCATGCATGTCCAAAGTTTTGTGGTCATCTACTCCTTGAATCTCCATAGCAGCTCCATCAGACAATGATTCCCTATCATTTATCAACCCAACATCCTGAAGGCAGTGCTTCTCCGTCATGCCTTTGACAGGAACTTCCATCTGCCCTTCTTTTGACTGTATGATGGCTGGGCTACATAACAAACTATTGATTGAATTCTTTAAAGATTCCACTGTATCGTTGTCAAATTCTTTTTCCTGTTCTTGAGTGATATCTTTGGGATTTTCCTCAACACCTATCCTTGTGAGTGTTTTGCTTTGTCCATCCACCTGCTCCACTAGAGTAATTTCTTCAATGTAGTTGTACATATATCCTGCTGTCAGTGCTTCCCCTTGTTGTTCTTCTGCCTGTTTAACCCCAAGAGCATCCTTAGTATTCTCCTCGGTATCTTTCGCCCTTAACTCCTTGCGTTCCTCCCCTTCTTCTCGTTTCACTTGGTAAACCTCTTTGGACCCATCGACTTCTTTCTCTGGTAAATCCAAGCCACCTGTATTGGGCTTTTGCTTTGCATCTTTCTCAATTGGTGCCTCATCGTTTATGTTCAAGGCTTTCCTTGTGGAACTTCCACATTATCTTCTTCAATATCTTTCTTGGCCTGCTTTGCATCTTTCTCAATTGGTGCCTCATTGTTTATGTCCGCGCGCTTTCCTTGTGGAACTTCCGCATTATCTTCTTCAATATCTTTCTTGGCCAAGCACCTGGTTTCGTCCCTTGCTGGAAGGTCTATTTGCAGGATGCTGTCGGGCCTATCATTGCCCCTCATGGTCCCATTGGCTTGTTCTACTTTCCCATTCACTTTGGGTACTGCCTTGACCTTATGATCAGTACTTTCCTCCATTGGCCCATGAGTGCCATCAATCCCTATACTTCTCAATTCAGAACTTTCTTCAAACTGCTTGTCTGCAACTCCCTTAATCAAAACCTTTGTATGTTTGGTTTCTGCATGCTCTACATCAAAAACTTCCTGAAGCTTACCATCAGTATCTTCCTCCCTTGGCTTATGAGTTCCTTTTATTTTTGTACTTTGTATATCAAAAACTTCATCAAACTTCTCATCTGCATCTTCCTTCATCAAATTCTTTACCTCTTCCATTTCTGCATGTGTTATACCAGGAAACTCTGCTAGCTTATCATCATCATTGTTCTCTATGAGCTCCCTAGCCTTTTCCGCTTCTGCATGTGCCCCTTCAAGAACATCTCCAGGCTCCTCAACAGTATCTCTCCCTGTTAATCTCTTACCGTCATCCGTATCTGCATGCCCTGCTTCTGTAGCTTCCTCAGGTTTCTCAGTATCAAACTGTGCACGCATCTCTGCCTCTGCAATGTCTACATCCTCTACTTCAGCAACTTCATTGTGCCCCTCATTTGCACCTCCATTTGCCATAGTATTAATTTGTACCTGTTCTGCATCCTCTACTTCTGCAACTTTCTTGTGCACATCTTCAGCGTCTTTCTGTGTTAGATTCAGAGCTTTATCCACGTCTGCACTCCCTTCTTCAGGAACACCCAAAAGAACTGCAGCCATATTAATGCCAGTGACCACTGCCTCCACTGTTTGAGGAACATTTTCGTGTTCACCTTCATTGCCTTTTTCCACAAGAGTAATGTCTTCTCCACATTCTACAATGTCAACTGGAGGAGCTTCCTGAGGCTTCTGCTCGCTATCTTTCATAGCCATCTGATTGCTTTCTCCTCCAATCTCTTCTTTACAGGAAATCTCCTTCTCCTCATCGTGACAAAATCTAAAGCGGCTTCTTCATCATTTGTTGCCACTCCAGCAGCAGCACAAGTATCCTCCATTATACATGACAATCCAACACATTCACCAACATCATTTGCCTGCTGAACTGGAAGTATTTCCTCAGGCAAAGCCACTGTCTCCTGAGGATTGTTCGTAACACCTGCATAGGCTCCTTGTTTGCTCCCTGACAAGACTCCAATAGAATGACTTGTTCCCTCCCCATCCCTTCCAACTCCTTCTGAAACTACGGCACCTTCAATAGCTACCGCTACATTACCCTTTTCTTCTATGTCTTTCGTGACAAGAGCAACGGCTTCAGGTCTATTTGACATACCACGATACTCGTCAACTGCAAGTTTGGCTTTCTTCTCCAATTCCTGAGTAACAATGGTGCCTTCGTCTGGTCTACCTGTAGCCTCAAGACGCTTGTCTTCAAGAAGATTGACTATTTTTTCCTCCATCATCACAGCATCGCCTCCTTCAGGTGCACTGGAGAAATTTGCGGGCTTATCAACTGTGATAGCTTCCTCTATGACATCCTCACTGAAATCAATATCAGTCAAGAGATCACTGTATTCTTCTCTCTCCATAGACACTGAAGGTTTTACCTCCTCAGGCATATTAGGGATAGCAGGAGGTTCCCCTCTGATCAGCTCACTGGTATTTTTCAAAATCTGGTCACTCCATTCATCCTTGGCATCTTCACTGAATGTAGAGATTTCAGTTGACACCACTGTCTCGTCAAAACATGGCTCATTCACTAAATGATCTACATCACCTGCCATAGAGCCCTTCAAATACACACCTTTGTACTTTGTCCCAACAAGAGACTTAGCCAAGATCCCATCATCTCCCCTACCCAGATTCATATCCCTATCCTTCCTCAGATTTACAGTAGGAGTTGGCACCTGCTTCCTTGGCACAAGAAGTACAATATCATCTCTAGTCCCAGCACTAGCTGACAGGGACTTGTCTGATCCAGCAACAGATTTTGGCGAGGATCCCCTTTTGCAGCTGCCACCACTCGTTCCACTGCTCCCATTCCTTCCGGCTGCAAGCCAATCCGACAGCTTCGCATCATACAACTCCTCAAGTTTTCGCTTTTTATCATTATTAGGGGAGATTCGAGCCTTCTTCATTTTCCGCTCCCTCTCTGCCTCGGCTTCCATGGCTGCCCGTGTCTTCTTCACCTTACGCTTGGAAAGCTTCCCTTCCACAGAAATGCTTCCTGCCCCAACATCAAGGTCAGGTGGCAATGGCTGCGTCCACCACTCTGCATACCGAGCCGTGACTCCTGGTTCAGAGCAAGGGGTAAAGATGGCTACGTCCTTCCCCTCCAAATCGTAGGTCTCCCATGCAACCCCCCAATCCTCATTTGCTCGGCGAACATCCCCAGGCACATCTTGGTCCAGTCCAAACTGCATTGCAACGCGGTGTGGGAGGTACTGCTCAATGCAATCCATCCCCACTAGCTCACAAGCATGCAGGCAATGCGCGAGTGAAATCAATTCCTCATCTTCGTTTATATCACTGCCACGAACCCACCCGCTATGATCCTTGCATGCTTGCTCCGAGCTGGTATAGGGCCGCCATAAAAAGTTCTTCCCCGAATTGAGGACCTCGCGGATCATCATTGGATTCATCTTCTTGCTCACATCATGCCAGCTAGCAGCCCTTGGCTCGCCATCCTTGATGAGGTTGGGCTTTCCATCCCAGAGTACAGGGAACCGTTCCCACATCCATAACTGAAGGATGTAGAGGGGCGCATGAACTGACAAGGGAGACAGCAACTCTGCATTGCCGCCTGTTGCGCCTGCGGCCACCAAGTAAGTCTTCATCTCACGCAGGTCCCGATACAGGGACGCGAGCACGGCTGGCCCAAGGGCGACGCGGTCACCGCGCGCCATGCGGACAGCAAGCGGGAAGAGGGTCTGGCGCATGGTGGACTCCGGGTGGCCTGGGAGCACGAAGCGCGTGAGCCAGAGCGCAAGGAAGGCGGCGTGCTCGATGACGGCGTCCATGTCCGTGTCCGTGAGGAAGTGCTTCATCCAGGCGGCGTGGTGCGCCTTCTTGCAGGCGCTCCGATTGAAGTCGAGGCGCACCCCGTTGAGCGCCGCCTCGTCCGGGCGCCACTGGTGCGGCAGCGGCGCGGGCACGGGGGAGCCGTCGGCGGGGAAGCCCCCGAGCACGGCGACGTCCTCGAGCGTGATGGTGGCCTCGCCCCAGGGGAAGACGAAGGTGCTGGTGGAGGGGGACCAGAAGGAGGCGAGGTGGAGCACGGCGGAGGCGTCCCTCTTGATCCTGTAGGTGGAGGCGAGGACGGCGTCGAAGATCCCAAGTTCCCGCCAGAGGCGCTCGTGGATCGGGCGTAGCTTGGCGACCCAGAGCTCCCAGTGGCGCGGGGCGCCGAGCCAGCCCCTGAAGGCGACGCGGAACTCGGCGGCGGTGGCAGCGGAGGGAGGGGGAGGCGGGCGGAAAGGGGGCGAGCCAGGGGCACGGTCGATAGGGAGGAGGACGTGGGCCAGGCGGCGCTGAGGAGCGCCGCCGTCCGAGTGCATGTCCATGGGGAGCTCCTGGACAAGAAGGAGCTCGTCGGAGGAGGAGGACATGGCGACGGCGACGGCGATGCCGGTGGCGTCCCTTAGAAGAAGATTCGTGGGTTTAGTGTGGGGGGTTAGATCAGTGGATGAACAATGGATAGATCAGAGGATGCATCTTCGTCTTGGTCTTGAATGACCCAATTCCTCTCCCCTCACGGGCTGACAGCCAGTCTTCTGCTCCCGCTTGGGTCATCGGTAATGGTGCCATCCGAGGCACTTTCAATTCTGCTTTAATCTGTCAAAAGGAATCTTCTTTTTTCATGAGAGGTGATCTTATCATTTATTTATTTCCTTCTGTTTTGCAGACGCAAATGCGCAGTTATTTGTCCCTGCACTAATGCTTTTCATGTGTGCCTTTTCCATACAAGTATGTTTTTCATAATCTTCCATTCTTTGAAATGATTTTTTTTCTCTCTGAGTATTTTAGATTTATAAGTTTTCCCCCTGATGATTACATTAACAACACGTTTGGTTATATTTGGGAAGGGGAGTGGGAGTTTAGTGTAGGGAGTTCTATTGAGATTAGACATATAATGAGTCGTTTTATTACCAATCCACTATTTGGTACGTGATAGGAATTATATGTGAGAATTTGAGGAGAATTTGTATTCCCTTGTTTGGTTGACGAGGGACTGGATCAGAGAAGTGAACATAAGTTATGATGAAGGCTTAAGATTATCGGCGGCTAGGGTTACACCTTCCCTCCAAACAACTCTAGCGAGCCCGTAAATTAGTCTCCCCTCTCCCGCTGCTCCGGCGGCTGGCTGCAGGGAGGAGAATTCCGGTGCCTTGACTCCGGCTAACAGTTTAGGTTAGGATTTTTAGTCCTCGCGGGGGCGGCGTTCAGGTGGATGGCGGTGCTTCTTCTTCGAGTTGGTCTTCCAGGCTTCGATCCACCTCGAGTTCGTCCAACTGGACGGAACAGACAGAGCTCCGGCATATATTCCTACCATCTCCTTGGGTTGGTGAGGTTAGGGTTTCTTGTCGTACGTGAGCGTCGGCAAGATTTGATGTCAGGCACTTCAGATCGATTCAAGGGTTCAACGACGATGACTGGAACTCCTGGGCGCTGGTCCTTAGAAGCACGTGCACGAAGACTTCGCGACTGACATCGACAAGGTCAGACCGGCCCCTGTAAGGGAGCGGCGATAGCTGTGCATTGGCGGCTCGTTCTGGCGGCAGTAGTGGTCGTTCGATGGTCCAGAGACTTCAATGTAGTTCTTCTTATGTTTAGGGTGTTTGTACTTTCCATGAACTTTTGTAGTAAGATATGGATTGCCTTTTTCACAAAAAAGGGTTAAGTTTGACTTGCTAAAGCAATTCCTTCCCAACTCCCACCCCCTCCCCTCTTAATAAAATGGTGGGAGTTGGAGTCTCAAGTCCCATGCCTATTCCTCTATAAGTTCTCAATCCCCCTAACCAAACAATAGATTTGAAATCTCGTACTCCTTTAATTCCCATTCACTAACTCTGATTACCCCCAACCAAACATGTTGTAAGGGTTAGTGATACATTTTTACTGGGATGGCTTGATTTTTTGCCCGACAAAACAACAATAGGAGGAAGAGAGGCTCTTCCTTAGCTGTTGCGCTACTTCAAATATATGAGAAAACATGTCTCAGCATGATGTTTTTTCAATGCGGCGCATCGTCGTCATCGGGTGTCTACTTTACATGCTCACCTTGTTGTTTGCAGTTCCCCGGTTCCACTGACTTATCACTGCCGGAGTTCGAATGTCAACGTATGGCCTCCTCCCAAATGACGCCTCTTTGTGTGGCTATTCAACAAGAACCACCTCCACATCATCGATCAACTTCTCGCTTGACAATGGATGAACTTGTATCTGCCAGTATGTTGGCGCAAACCTCGTGATGGCGCATCACTTCATAATCTCATGTTCGTTAGGATGACAAACGGGCGTGTTTAGTAACGCAAAGCTTCTGCATATCCAAAGCCATATCAAATTGTCCTCCATTATCCACCCGCGAAGATATCCATGGGGGCACAATTTCTACCTATGTTTGTACCTACCGAATATCCATGTAGCAAATACAAAATAACAGAAACACAAATTTGTACATTTGCAACAATGGTGAATAAAAGTCCTAACCAAATGGTACAAAAGCCTCACTAGCATTTGCAAGCATGCCACAAGGGAGCGGTAGTCGGTCATAGGGAGAAGGTGTTGGGGAACGTAGTAATTTCAAAATTTTCCTACGCACACGCAAGATCATGGTGATGCATAGCAATGAGAGGGGAGAGTGTTGTCCACGTACCCTCGTAGACCGAAAGCGGAAGCATTAGCATAACGCGGTTGATGTAGTCATACGTCTTCACGATCCGACCGATCAAGTACAGAACACACGGCACCTCCGAGTTCAGCACACCTTCAGGCAGATGAAGTCCCTCGAACTCCGATCCAGCCGAGTGTTGAGGGAGAGTTTAAATCGACGACGGCGTGGTGACGATGATGATGTTCTACCGACGCAGGGCTTCGCCTAAGCACCGCTACAGTATTATCAAGGTGGACTATGATGGAGGGGGGCACTGCACACGGCTAAAAATCAAACGATCAATTGTTGTGTCTCCAAGTGGTGCCCCCCTCCCCGTATATAAAGGAGTGGAGGAGGGGGAGGGCCGTCCCTCTCTATGGCGCGCCCTAGGGGAGTCCTACTCCCACCGGGAGTAGGATTCCCCCCCTTCCAAGTAGTAGGAGTAGGAGTCAAGGAAAGGGGAGAGAGAAGAGAAGGAAGGAGGGGCGCAGCCTCCCCTAGTCCAATTCGGACTAGGCCTTGGGGGGGCGCCCAGCCTCTCCTCTCTCTTTCCCCTAAAGCCCAATAAGGCCCATATACTCCCTGGCGAATTCCCGTAACTCTCCGGTACTCCGAAAAATACCCGAATCACTCGGAACCTTTCCGACGTCCGAATATAGTCGTCCAATATATCGATATTTACGTCTCGACCATTTTGAGACTCCTCGTCATGTCCCCGATCTCATCCGGGACTGCGAACTACCTTCGGTACATCAAAACACATAAACTCATAATATAACCGTCATCGAACTTTAAGCGTGCAGACCCTACGGGTTCGAGAACTATGTACACATGACAAAGACACGTCTCCGGTCAATAACCAATAGCGGAACCTGGATGCTCATATTGGCTCCACATATTCTATGAAGATCTTTATCGGTCAGACCGCATAACAACATACGTTGTTCCCTTTGTCATCGGTATGTTACTTGCCCGAGATTCGATCGTCCGTATCTCAATACCTAGTTCAATCTCGTTACCGGAAAGTCTCTTTTACTCGTTCTGTAATACATCATCCCGCAACTAACTCATTAGTTGCAATGCTTGCAAGGCTTTATAGTGATGTGCATTACCGAGTGGGCCCAGAGATACCTCTCCAACAATCGGAGTGACAAAACCTAATCTCGAAATATGCCAACCCAACAAGTACCTTCGGAGACATCTGTAGAGCACCTTTATAATCACCCAGTTACGTTGTGACGTTTGGTAGCACACAAAGTGTTCCTTGATAAACGGAGTTGCATAATCTCATAGTCATATGAACATGTAAGTCATGAAGAAAGCAATAGCAACATACTAAACGATCGTGTGCTAAGCTAGCGGAATGGGTCATGTCAATCACATCATTCTCCTAATGATGTGATCCCGTTAATCAAATGACAACTCATGTCTATGGCTAGGAAACATAACCATCTTTGATCAACAAGCTAGTCAAGTAGAGGCATACTAGTGACACTCTGTTTGTCTATGTATTCACACATGTATCATGTTTCCGGTTAATACAATTCTACCATGAATAATAAACATTTATCATGATATAAGGAAATAAATAATAACTTATTATTGCCTCTAGGGCATATTTCCTTGATCTCCCATTTGCACTAGAGTCAATAATCTAGTTCACATCGCCATGTGATTTAACATCAATAGTTCACATCTTTATGTGGTTAACACCCATAGTTCACATCGATATGTGACCAACACCCAAAGGGTTTACTAGAGTTAGTAATCTAGTTCATATCGCTATGTGATTAACACCCAAAGAGTACTAAGGTGTGATCATGTTTTGCTTGTGAGATAATCTTAGTCAACGGGTCTGTCACATTCAGATCCGTAAGTATTTTGCAAATTCTATGTCTACAATGCTCTGCACGGAGCTACTCTAGCTAATAGCTCCCACTTTCAATATGTATCCAGATTGAGACGTAGAGTCATCTGGATCAGTGTCAAAAACTTGCATCGACGTAACCCTTTACGACGAACCTTTTTTCACCTCCATAATCGATAAACATATCCTTATTCCACTAAGGATAATTTTGACCACTGTCCAGTGATCTAATCCTAGATCATTATTGTACTCCCTTGCCAAACTCAGTGGTAGGGTATACAATAGATCTGGTACACAGCATGGCATACTTTTTAGAACCTATGGTTGAGGCATAGGGAATGACTTTCATTCTCTTTCTATCTTCTGCCGTGGTCGGGTTTTGAGTCTTACTCTATTTCGCACCTTGTAACATAGGCAATAACTCTTTCTTTGACTGTTCCATTTTGAACTACTTCAAAATCTTGTCAAGGTATGTACTCATTGAAAAAACTTATCAAGCGTCTTGATCTATCTCTATAGATCTTGATGCTCAATATGTAAGCAGCTTCACCGAGGTCTTTCTTTGAAAAACTCCTTTCAAATACTCCTTTATGCTTTCGAGAAAATTCTACATTATTTCCGATCAACAATATGTCATTCACATATACTTATCGTAAATGTTGTAGTGCTCCCACTCACTTTCTTGTAAATACAGGCTTCACCGCAAGTCTCAGATAAAACTATATGCTTTGATCAACTCATCAAAGCGTATATTCCAACTCCGAGATGCTTGCACCAGTCCATAGATGGATTGCTGGAGCTTGCACACTTTGTTAGCACCTTTAGGATCGACAAAACCTTCTGGTTGCATCATATACAACTCTTCTTTAAGAAATCCATTAAGGAATGTAGTTTTGACATCCATTTGCTAGATTTCATAAAATGTGGCAATTTGCTAACATGATTCGGACAGACTTAAGCATCGCTACGAGTGAGGAAATCTCATTGTAGTCAACACCTTGAACTTTGTCAAAAACCTTTTTCGACAAGTCTAGCTTTGTAGATAGTAACACTACTATCAGCGTCCGTCTTCCTCTTGAAGATCCATTTATTTCTATGGCTTGCCGATCATCGGGCAAGTCAACCAAAGTCCATACTTTGTTCTCATACATGGATCCCATCTCAGATTTCATGGTCTCAAGCCATTTTGCGGAATCTGGGCTCATCATCGCTTCCTCATAGTTCATAGGTCCGTCATGGTCAAGTAACATGACCTCCATAATAGGATTACCGTACCACTCTGGTGTGGATCTCACTCTGGTTTACCTACGAGGTTCGGTAGTAACTTGATCTGAAGTTACATGATCATCATCATTAGCTTCCTCACTAATCGGTGTAGGAGTTACAGGAACAAATTTCTGTGATGAACTACTTTCCAATAAAGAAGCAGGTACAGTTACCTGATCAAGTTCTACTTTCCTCCCACTCACTTCTTTCAAGAGAAAACTCCTTCTCTAGAAAGGATCCATTCTCAGCAACAAATATCCTGCCTTCGTATCTGTGATAGAAGGTGTACCCAACATTTTCTTTTGGGTATCCTATGAAGACGCACTTCTCCGATTTGGGTTTGAGCTTAGGTTGAAACTTTTTCACATAAGCATTGCAACCTCAAACTTTGAGAAACGACATCTTAGGTTTCTTGCCAAACCATAGTTCATACGGTGTCGTCTCAACGGATTTAGATGGTGCCCTATTTAACGTGAATGCAGTTGTCTCTAATGCATAACCCCAAAACGATAGTGGTAGATCGGTAAGAGACATCATAGATCGCACCATATCTAATAAAGTACGGTTACAATGTTTGGACACACCATTACACTGTGGTGTTCCAGGTGGCGTGAGTAGTGAAACTATTTCACATTGTTTTAACTGAAGGACAAACTCGTAACTCAAATATTTTATCTCTGCGATCATATCGTAGAAACTTTTATTTTTGTTACGATGATTCTCCACTTCACTCTGAAATTCTTTGAACTTTTCAAATGTTTCAGACTTGTGTTTCATCAAGTAGATATACCCATATCTGCTCAAATCATTTGTGAAGGTCAGAAAATAATGATACCCGCCGCGAGCCTCAATATTCATTGGACCACATACATCAGTATGTATGATTTCCAAAAAATCTGCTGCTCGCTCCATTGTTCCGGAGAACGGCGTTTTAGTCATCTTGCCCAAGAGGGATGGTTCGCAAGCATCAAGTGATTTGTAATCAAGTGATTCCGAAAGCCCATCAGCATGGATTTTCTTCATGCGCTTTATACCAATATGACCTAAACGGCAGTGCCACAAATAAGTTGCACTATCATTATTAAATTTGCATCTTTTGGCTTCAATATTATGAATATGTGTATCACTACGATCGAGATCCAACGAACTATTTTCATTGGGTGTGTAACCATATAAGGTTTTATTCATGTAAACAAAACAACAATTATTCTCTAACTTAAAATGAATAACCATATTGCAATAAACATGATCAAATCATATTCATGCTCAACGCAAACACCAAATAACACTTATTTAGGTTCAACACTAATCCTGAAAGTATAGGGAGTGTGCGATGATGATCATATCAATCTTGGAACCACTTCCAATACACATCATCACTTCATCCTTAACTAGTTTCTGTTCATTATGCAACTCACGTTTCGAGTTACTACTCTTTAGCAACTAAACCAGTATCAAATACCGAGGGGTTGCTACGAACACTAGTAAAATACACATCAATAATCTGTATATCAAATATACCTTTGTTCACTTTGCCATCCTTCTTATCCGCCAAATACTTGGGGTAGTTCCGCTTCGATGACCAGTTCCTTTGTAGCAGAAGCACTTAGTCTCAGGCTTAGGTCCAGACTTGGGCTTCTTCACTTGAGCAGCAACTTGCTTGCCGTTCTTCTTGAAGTTCCCCTTCTTCCCTTTGCCCCTTTTTCTTGAAACTAGTGGTCTTGTCAACCATCAACACTTGATGTTTTTCTTGATTTCCACCTTTGCCGATTTTAGCATTGCGAAGAGCTTGGGAATTGTTTTCGTCATCCCTTGCATACTATAGTTCATCACGAAGTTCTACTAACTTGGTGATGGTGACTAGAGAATTCTTTCAATCACTATTTTATCTGGAAGATTAACTCGCACTTGATTCAAGCGATTGTAGTACCTGCATAACTTTGAGCACATGCTCACCGCTTGAGCTATTCTCCTCCATCTTTTAGCTATAGAACTTGTTGGAGACTTCATATCTCTCAACTCGGGTATTTGCTTGAAATATTAACTTCAACTCCTGGAACATCTCATATGGTCCATGACGTTCAAAACGTCTTTGAAGTCCCAATTCTAAGCCGTTAAGCATGGTGCACTAAACTATCAAGTAGTCATCATATTGAGCTAGCCAAACATTCATAACGTCTGCATTTGCTACTGCAATAGGTTTGTCACCTAGCGGTGCATCAAGGACATAATTCTTCTGTGCAGCAATGAGGATAATCCTCAGATCACGGATCCAATCTGCATCATTGCTACTAACATCTTTCAACATAATTTTTCTCTAGGAACATATCAAAATAAACATAGGGAAGCAACAAGGCGAGCTATTGATCTACAACATAATTTGCAAAATACTATCAGGACTAAGTTCGTGATAAATTTAAGTTCAATTAATCATATTACTTAAGAACTCCCACTTAGATAGACATCCCTCTAATCATCTAAGTGATCACGTGATCCAAATCAACTAAACCATTTCCGATCATCACGTGAGATGGAGTAGTTTTCAATGGTGAACATCACTATGTTGATCATATCTTCTATATGATTCACGCTCGACCTTTCGGTCTCAGTGTTCTGAGGCCATATCTGCATATGCTAGGCTCGTCAAGTTTAACCCGAGTATTTTGCGTGTGCAAAACTGGCTTGCACCCGTTGTAGATGAACGTAGAGCTTATCACACCCGATCATCACGTGGTGTCTTGGCACGACGAACTTTGGCAACGGTGCATACTCAGGGAGAACACTTTTATCTTGAAATTTAGTGAGAGATCGTCTTATAATGCTACCGTCAATCAAAGCAAAATAAGATGCATAAAGGATAAACATCACATGCAATCAATATAAGTGATATGATATGGCCATCATCATCTTGTGCTTGTGATCTCCATCTCCGAAGCACCGTCATGATCACCATCGTCACTGGCGTGACACCTTGATCTCCATCGTAGCATCGTTGTCGTATTGCCAACTATTGCTTCTATGACTATCGCTACCGCTTAGTGATAAAGTAAAGCATTACATGGCGATTGCATTGCATACAATACAATAAAGCAACAACCATATGGCTCCTGCCAGTTGCCGATAACTCGGTTACATAACATGATCATCTCATACAATAAAATATAGCATCATGCCTTGACCATATCACATCACAACATGCCCTGCAAAAACAAGTTAGACGTCCTCTACTTTGTTGTTGCAAGTTTTACGTGGCTGCTACGGGCTGAGCAAGAACCGTTCTTACCTACGCATCAAAACCACAACGATAGTTTGTCAAGTTAGTGTTGTTTTAACCTTCTCAAGGACCGGGCGTAGCTACACCTCAGTTCAACTAAAGTTGGAGAAACCGACACCCGCCAGCCACCGTGTGCAAAGCACGTTGGTAGAACCAGTCTCGGCGTAAGCGTCTGGCGTAATGTCGGTCTGGGCCGCTTCATCCAACAATACCGCCGAACCAAAGTATGACATGCTGGTAAGCAGTATGACTTGTATCACCCACAACTCACTTGTGTTCTACTCGTGCATAAACATCTACACATAAAACCTGGCTCTGATACCACTATTGGGGAACGTAGTAATTTCAAAATTTTCCTACGCACACGCAAGATCATGGTGATGCATTGCAACGAGAGGGGAGAGTGTTGTCCATGTACCCTCGTAGACCGAAAGTGGAAGTGTTAGCACAATGCGGTTGATGTAGTCATACGTCTTCACGATCCGACCGATCAAGTACAGAACGCACGGCACCTCCGAGTTCAGCACACGTTCAGCCCGATGACGTCCCTCGAACTCCGATCCAGCCGAGTGTTGAGGGAGAGTTTCACAAGACGACGGCGTGGTGGCGATGATTATGTTCTACTGACGCAGGGCTTCGCCTAAGCACCGCTTCTGATGATATCGAGGTGGACTATGGCGGAGGGGGCACCGACACGGCTAAAAGATCAAACGATCAATTGTTGTGTCTCCAAGGGTGCCCCCTCCCGTGATATAAAGGAGTGGAGGAGGGGAGGGCGGCCTCTCTATGGCGCGCCCTAGGGGGTCCTACTCCCACCGGGAGTAGGATTCCCCCCTTCCAAGTAGTAGGAGTAGGAGTCAAGGAAAGGGGAGAGAGAAGAGAAGGAAGGAGGGGGCGCAGCCCCTCCCCCTAGTCCAATTCGGACTAGGCCTTGGGGGGGCACGCAGCCTCTCCTCTCTCTTTCCCCTAAAGCCCAATAAGGCCCATATACTCCCCGACGAATTCCCGTAACTCTCCGGTACTCCGAAAAATACCCGAATCACTCGGAACCTTTCTGACGTCCGAATATAGTCATCCAATATATCGATCTTTACGTCTCAACCATTTTGAGACTCCTCGTCATGTCCCCGATCTCATCCGGGACTCCAAACTACCTTAGGTACATCAAAACACATAAACTCATAATATAACCGTCATCGAACTTTAAGCGTGCGGACCCTACGGGTTCGAGAACAATGTAGACATGACCGAGACACGTCTTCGGTCAATAACCAATAGCGGAACCTGGATGCTCATATTTGCTCCCATATATTCTACGAAGATCTTTATCGGTCAGACCGCATAACAACATATGTTGTTCCCTTTGTCATCGGTATGTTACTTGCCCGAGATTCGATCATCGGTATCTCAATACCTAGTTCAATCTCGTTACCGGCAAGTCTCTTTTACTCGTTCTTTAATACATCATTCCGCAACTAACTCATCAGTTGCAATGCTTGCAAGGCTTTATAGTGATGTGCATTACCGAGTGGGCCCAGAGATACCTCTCCGACAATCGGAGTGACAAATCCTAATCTCAAAATACGCCAACCCAACAAGTACCATCGGAGACACCTGTAGAGCACCTTTATAATCACCCAGTTACGTTGTGACATTTGGTAGCACACAAAGTGTTCCTCCCAGAAGCAGAGTTGCATAATCTCTTAGTCATAGGAACATGTATAAGTCATGAAGAAAGCAATAGCAACATACTAAACGATCATGTGCTAAGCTAACGGAATGGGTCATGTCAATCACATCATTCTCCTAATGATGTGATCCTGTTAATCAAATGACAACTCATGTCTATGGCTAGGAAACATAACCATCTTTGATCAACGAGCTAGTCAAGTAGAGGCATACTAGTGACACTCTGTTTGTCTATGTATTCACACACATATCATGTTTCCGGTTAATACAATTCTAGCATGAATAATAAATATTTATCATGATATAAGGAAATAAATAATAACTTTATTATTTCCTCTAGGGCGTATTTCCTTTAGAAGGATGACTAGGTGAGGGTTAGATTAGGTCATGGGGTTTGGTCTTTGGAGACTAGGGCCATGATTTGGGATTGTCAGTGGTTTGGGCCACTAACATGTGGGCTTCACCCATTAGACGGGTATCCATGGAGCTAAATCATTACCCACAGTCTCTAAACTTGTATTCAGCGAGCACAATAACCACAAGCTACGTAAACCCATGGATAATATTACCACCTTGGCTATACATGGTCCTGACCAATTCGAGTTGGGATGGCCTCCTCGTCTCACATTCTAATAGCATGTGTTCCTATACTCAATTTTCTCATATTTTTGGGTTAACTATTGCTTATTAATTAGTGTTTTCTTAACAGATGCCTTGGCTATGAAGAGTTCAAGCAAATATCTTAAAGAGGTATGGTTTACAACCCAACTTCATGTTTTTGCAAGATCAGTGCGAAAAGGCACCACGCCTTCTCCCAATGTGGGTGGGAGAAAGATCACAAAGAGAAGGGCTAACCCTAGGGGCTATAGGATGAAAGCCAGAAATAGAAGATATCAAGTTTAGAAAGTGTAGGATCGGTTGGAGTCTAGAGGGAGTGAATAGACTACTAAAAACTATTGTATCACAACTGAGAGGACTTTACAAATGTTATTTCTTAGCAAATTATAAGTGTCAGAGTTGCTTCTCACAGATCCCTCTATAGGGTACTCTGGCCAGTCAAGTAGATCGGATGGGAAACAGGGGAGAGGGTTGACCTAGGTTTAGGCCCTCACAGAGGATGTAAAACCCTGCTTCCTGCTTGGTTGTATGGATTGACTATCAGGGTTACAAAGATGATTGAAGGATTCGGTATCAACTCTAGGGTTTTTATCGACTAGCTAGCCCCTACATGTATGGGTGTCTGGGTCTACGGTTACATGATCCTAGTCGATTAGGATTGCGAGAGGGGTCCTTCCAGACGATGGCTTCTTTCTCGTGTACTCCAAGACCCCTAAGCCCTTATCTTCAACATTGGCAAGGAAGAGAGGCAGTCATTAATAAGGCAGACCCTGCTAGCGGACGAATTATAACGAACCCTCCAAGGCATACTTCTGTTCCCAACCTTGAGAAGAGCGAAAGCAAAATCCTTAGAATACAATTAGAAAGGAGAGATAGGGAGCTCGAGATATTTGAAGGGGAAGGAGCCCGGGTTATAGTTCAATAGAGTAGCCACCCTACACGCCTCATCATCCAAAGCACCAGTCAGAATAACCTCGCTCTTTGGAAAATTAATCTTAAGGCTAGACATGGCCTCAAAGCAAAGTAGGAGGACAATTAATTGTTTTCAACCATAATTATAGTATCATCAACATATTGTAGATGAAAGATGCTAGAAGGGATAAGGTGTCAATCCAGTAGGAGACCACGCACAAGTCGCTCGTACCTGCACAAAACGATAGCTACTCGCAACCAACGCGATTAGGGGTTGTCAATCCCTTCACGGTCACTTACGAGAGTGAGATCTGATAGAGATAATATTTTTGGTATATAGATGCAAAGTAAAAATAAAAGGCAAAGTAAAAACAAAGCAAGTATTAAAAGTAATGGAGATTGATATGATGAGAATAGACCCGGGGGCCATAGGTTTCACTAGTGGCTTCTCTCAAGAGCATAAGTATTCTACGATGGGTGAACAAATTACTGTTGAGAAATTGACAGAATTGTATTTATGAGTTTATCTAGGTATGATCATGTATATAGGCATCACGTCCGTGATAAGCAGACCGAAACGATTCTGCATCTACTACTATTACTCCACTCATCGACCGCTATCCAGCATGCATCTCGAGTATTAAGTTCAAAACAGAGTAACGCCTTAAGCAAGATGACATGATGTAGAGGGATAAATTCATGCAATATGATAAAAACCCCATCTTGTTATCCTCGATGGCAACAATACAATACGTGCCTTGCAACCCTTTACATCCTTTGGTAAGGACACCGCAAGATTGAACCCAAAGCCATGCACTTCTCCCATTGCAAGAACTACCAATCTAGTTGGCCAAACCAAACGGATAATTCGAAGAGACTTGCAAAGATAACTCAATCATACATAAAATAATTCAGAGAAAATTCAAATATTATTCATAGATAAGTTGGATCATAAACCCACAATTCATCGGTCTCAACAAACACACCGCAAAAAGAAGATTACATCGAATAGATCTGCACTTGCGAGAGAGAGGAGAACATTGTATTGAGATCCAAAAGAGAGAAGAAGCCATCTAGCTACTAACTATGGACCCAGAGGTCTGAGGTAAACTACTCACACTTCATCGGAGAGGCTTTGATGATGATGTAGAAGCCCTCCGTGATGGATGCCCCCTCGTGAGCTCGAGCAGGCCCCAAGATGGGATCTCGTGGATACAGGAAGTTGCGGCGGTGGAATTAGGTTTTTGGCTCCTGTTCTGATCGTTTGGGGGTACGTAGGTATATATAGGAGGAAGGAGTACGTCGGTGGAGCAACAGGGGGCCCATGAGGCAGGGGGCGCCCCCCACCCTCGTGACCGCCTCCATTGTTCCTTGGCGTAGGGTCCAAGTCTCCTGGATCACGTTCGATGAGAAAATCACGTTCCCGAAGGTTTCATTCCGTTTGGACTCCGTTTGATATTCCGTTTCTTCGAAACACTGAAATAGGCAAAAACAACAATTACGGCTGGGCCTCTGGTTAATAGGTTAGTCCCAAAAATAATATAAAAGTGGAAAATAAAGCCCAATATAGTCCAAAACAGTAGATAAAGTAGCATGGAGCAATCAAAAAATATAGATACGTTGGAGACGTATCAGGCATCCCCAAGCTTAATTCCTGCTCGTCCTCGAGTAGTTAAATGATAAAAAGAGAATTTTTGATGCGGAGTGATACTTTGGCATAATTTCAATGTAAATCTTCTTAATCATGGTATGAATATTCAGATCCGAAAGATTCAAGACAAAAGTTCATATTGACATAAAAATAATAATACTTCAAGCATACTAACTAAGCAATTATGTCTTCTCAAAATAACATGGCCAAAGAAAGCTATCCCTACAAATCATATGGTCTGGCTATGCTCCATCTTCCCCACACAAAATATTTAAATCATGCACAACCCCGATGACAAGCCAAGCAATTGTTTCATACTTTAACATTTTCAAAACGTTTTCAATCTTCACGCAATACATGAGCGTGAGCCATGGATATAGAACTATATGTGAAATAGAATGGTGGTTGTGGAGAAGACAAAAAGAGGGAAGATAGTCTCACATCAACTAGGCGTATAAATGGGCTATGGAGATGCCCATCAATAGATATCAATGTGAGTGAGTAGGGATTGCCATGCAACAAATGCACTAGAGCTATAAGTATATGAAAGCTCAACAAAAGAAACTAAGTGGGTGTGCATCCAACTTGCTTGCTCATGAAGACCTAGGGCATTTGAGGAAGCCCATCATTGGAATATACAAGCCAAGTTCTATAATGAAAAATTCCCACTAGTATATGAAAGTGACAAAATGAGAGACTCTCTATCATGAAGATCAAGGTGCTAATTTGAAGCACAAGTGTGATAAAAGGATAGTAACATTGTCCCTTCTCTCTTTTTCTCTCATTTTTTTTATTTGGGCCTTTTCCTTTTTTTTTTGGCCTCTTTTTTTATATTTTTATTTTATTTTTCATCCGGAGTCTCATCCCGACTTGTGGGGGAATCATAGTCTCCATCATCCTTTCCTCACTTGGGACAATGCTCTAATAATGATGATCATCACACTTTTATTTTTCTTACAACTCGATACTTAGAACAAATTATGACTCTATATGAATGCCTCCGGCGGTGTACCGGGATATGCAATGATTCATGAGTGACATGTATGAAAGAATTATGAACGGTGGCTTTGCCACAAATACGATGTCAACTACATGATCATGCTAGCAATATGACAATGATGGAGCGTGTCATAATAACGGAAAGGTGGAAAGTTGCATGTCAATATATCTCGGAATGGCTATGGAAATGCCATGATAGATAGGTATGGTGGCTGTTTTGAGGAAGGTATATGGTGGGTGTATGATACCGGCGAAAAGTGCACGGTATTAGAGAGGCTAGCAATGGTGGAAGGATGGGAAAAAGTGCGTATAATCCATGGACTCAACATTAGTCGAAAGAACTCATATACTTATTGCAAAAATCTAGAAGTTATCAAAGCAAAGTATTACGCGCATGCTCCTAGGGGGATAGATTGGTAGGAAAAGACCATCGCTCATCCCCGACCGCCACTCATAAGGAAGACAATCAATAAATAAATCATGCTCCGAGTTCATCACATAACGGTTCACCATACGTGCATGCTACGGTATTCACAAACTTCAACACAAGTATTCTTTAAATTCACAACTACTCAACTAGCATGACTCTAATATCACCATCTTCATATCTCAAAACAATTATCAAGTATCAAACTTTTCTTAGTATTTAACGCACTCAAAAGAAAGTTTCACATATCTTGAATACCAAGTATATTAACATTAAGCAATTTACCATGCTATTAACGACTCTCAAAATAATCTAAGTGAAGCATGAGATATCAATAGTTTCTTTAAAACAAATCCACCACCGTGCTCTAAAATATCTAAGTGAAGCACTAGAGCAAAAATTATCAAGCTCAAAAGATATAAGTGAAGCACTATGAGCATAACTATCAAACTCAAAAAATATAAGTGAAGCACTATGAGCATTCTATCAAATTCCAATTCATGTATGGCTCTCTCAAAAGGTGTGTACAGCAAGGATGATTGTAGTAAACTAACAAGCAAAGATGCAAATAATACAAGACGCTCCAAGCAAAACACTTATCATGTGGTGAATAAAAATATAGCTCCAAGTAAATTACCGATGGAAGGAGATTTAAAGAGGGATGCCTTCCTGAGCATCCCCAAGCTTTGACTTTTGGTGTCCTTGAATTATCTTGGGGTGCCATGGGAATCCCCAAGCTTAGGCTCTTGCCACTCCTTGTTCCATATTCCATCAAAAGAATTCACCCAAAACTTGAAAACTTCACAACACAAAACTCAATAGAAATCTCGTGAGCTCCGTTAGAGAAAGAAAACAAAAGACTACTTTAAGGTAATGTAATGAACTAATTCTTTATTTATATTGGTGTTAAACCTAATGTATTCCAACTTCTCTATGGATCATAAAATATTTTACTAGCCATAGATTCATCATAATAAGCAAACAACACACGCAAAACAGAATCTGTCAAAAACAGAACAGTCTGTAGTAATCTGTAACTAACGCAAACTTCTGGAACTCAAACAATTCTACCAAAATTAGATGACCTGGAAAATTTGTTTATTGATCATCAGCAATTGGAATCAGTATTTTATCACGTTCTAGTGATTTTTAAAAATTCGGGCACTGAGCACAAAGTTTCTGGAAATTACAGCAAGATCAAATAACTATCATCCAAGAAGATCCAATAGGTTTAACTTGGAACAAACACTAATTAAAAGATAAAACCACATCTAAACAGAGGCTAGATGGATTATTTATTCCTAGACAGGAGCAAAAACAAAAAAACAAATAAAATAAAATTGGGTTGCCTCCCAACAAGCGCTATCGTTTAACGCCCCTAGCTAGGCATAAAAGCAATGATAGATCTAGGTATTGCCATCTTTGGTAGGCAATCCATAAGTGGCTCTCATGATAGATTCATATGGTAATTTTATTTTCTTTCTAGGGAAGTGTTCCATGCCTTCCTTTAATGGAAATTGGAATCTAATATTCCCTTCCTTCTTATCAATAATTGCACCAATCGTTCTAAGGAAAGGTCTACCAAGAATAAACATGAAGGATTGCAATCTATATCAAGAACGATAAAATCTACGGGAACATAATTTATATTTACAACAATAAGAACATCATTAATTCTTCCCATAGGCTTTTTAATAGTGGAATCCGCAAGATGCAAGTTTAGAGAGCAATCATCAAAGTCACGGAAATCTAGCAAATCACACAAACTTTTGGGAATAGTAGAGACACTAGCTCCCAAATCACACAAAGCATTAAACTCATGATCTTTGATTTTAATCTTTATAGTAGGTTCCCACTCATCATAGAGTTTTCTAGGGATAGAAACTTTCAACTCAAGTTTTTCTTCATAAGATTGCATCAAGGCATCAACAATGTGTTCGGTAAAGGCCTTATTTTGGCTATAAGCATGAGGAGAATTTAGCACGGAATGCAACAAGGAAATACAATCAATTAAAGAGCAATTTTCATAATTAAATTCCTTGAGATCCAAAATAGTGGGTTTAGCAACATCTAGGTTTTTATTTCTTTCAATCCCACATTTATCAATTTCATCATCAAGATCTAAATACTCTGAATTTTTAGAACGCCTTCTAGGTAAAGGAAGATCATATTCAGTTTCAATAACTTTTAGATCTTCATCTTGATTTTCATAGGGATTCGGTTTAGCGGCCATCTTATTGACTAAGGTAGCTTGCATATCCGAAATTTCAGCGGTCAATTTTTCAAGACGAGTAATTTGGGATCTTATACCATCAAATTCTTTAGACATAACATCGAGCTCTTTATTCATATAACTCATAAAACTCTTTTGTTCCTTAAGCTCGTTCCTAAAGAAATTATTATGCTCAAATTGCAAAACCATAAAATTTCTGACATTGTTTTCAATCTCCTCTAACCTTTTAAGGTGAAGATCACCAAATCTAGGTAGAGTCATCGCGACAACAAGCAATCCAACACACGAGCAAACAAACGGACAAGGAAAAGGCAACGGAAAGAGAGGAGGAGATTGGGAAAGAGAGGGCGAATAAAACGGCAAGGGTGAAGTGGGTGAGAGGAAAATGAGAGGCAAATGGCAAATAATGTAATGCGAGAGATAGGGATTGTGATGGGTACTTGGTATGTTGACTTTTGCATAGACTCCCCGGCAACGGTGCCAGAAATCCTTCTTGCTACGTCTTGAGCTTGCGTTGGTTTTCCCTGAAGAGGAGAGGATGATGCAGCACAAGATGGCGTAAGTATTTCCCTCAGTTTTTGAGAACCAAGGTATCAATCCAGTAGGAGGCCACGCACAAGTCCCTCGTACCTGCACAAAACGATAGCTACTCGCAACCAACGCGATTAGGGGTTGTCAATCCCTTCACGGACACTTACAAGAGTGAGATTTGATAGAGATAATATTTTCGTATTTTTGGTATATAGATGCAAAGTAAAAATAAAAGGCAAAGTAAAAACAAAGCAAGTATTAAAAGTAATGGAGATTGATATGATGAGAATAGACCCGGGGGCCATAGGTTTCACTAGTGGCTTCTCTCAAGAGCATAAGTATTCTACGGTGGGTGAACAAATTCTTTGTTGAGCAATTGACAAAATTGAGCATTGTTTTGATTTTATCTAGGTATGATCATGTATATAGGCTTCACGTCTGAGACATTTAGACCGTAACGATTCTGCTTCTACTACTATTACTCCACTCATCGACCGCTATCCAAAGATGCATCTAGAGTATTAAGTTAAAAACAGAGTAACACCTTAAGCAAGATGACATGATGTAGAGGGATAAATTCATGCAATATGATAAAAACCCCATCTTGTTATCCCCGATGGCAACAATACAATACTTTCTGCCCCTGGGTAAGGACACTGCAAGATTGAACCCAAAGCCATGCACTTCTCCCATTGCAAGAACTACCAGTCTAGTTGGCCAAACCAAACGGATAATTCGAAGGGACTTGCAAAGATAACTCAATCATACATAAAAGAATTCAGAGAAGATTCAAATATTATTCATAGATAAGTTGGATCATAAACCCACAATTCATCGGTCTCAACAAACACACCACAAAAAGAAGATTACATTGAATAGATCTCCACGAGAGGGGGAGAACATTGTATTGAGATCCAAAAAGAGAGAAGAAGCCATCTAGCTACTAACTATGGACCCGTAGGTCTGAGGTAAACTACTCACACTTCATCGGAGAGGCTTTGATGATGATGATGGATGCCCCCTCCGGCTGAGCTCCGGAACAGGCCCCAAGATGGGATCTCATGGATACAGGAAGTTGCGGCGGTGGAATTAGGTTTTTGGCTCCTGTTCTGATTATTTGGGGGTACGTAGGTATATATAGGAGGAAGGAGTACGTCGATGGAGCAACAGGGGGCCCACGAGGCAGGGGGCGCCCTAGGGGGGACGCGCCCCCACCCTCGTGACCGCCTCCGTTGTTCCTTGGAGTAGGGTCCAAGTCTCTGGATCACGTTCGTGAGAAAATCACGTTTCAAGGTTTCATTCCATTTGGACTCCATTTGATATTCTGCTTTCTTGAAACACCGAAAAAGGCAAAAACAGCAATTACGGGCCGGGCCTCCGGTTAATAGGTTAGTCCCAAAAATAATATAAAAGTGGAAAATAAAGCCCAATATAGTCCAAAACAGTAGATAAAGTAGCATGGAGCAATAAAAAATTATAGATACGTTGGAGACGAATCATTTGTCACAGTAGGTCACGTTTTCTGTCATGCATGTACATCCGTGATGATTATATGACAGAATCAAGATAGTCATACCTGTGTTGTCGTAGAAGTGTTCCATGAAAATACTCAAATTATCATCACGGAAGTGTCCACTTCCATGACGATAAATGACGCGTCATGGAAGTGTTTTCATTAAGGGTAACCGACACGTGGCATCCACCGTAACGGGTCACCTTTAAGATATCGGGTTCCTGTTTGGACTCGATAACCCGTTAACAGCCAGGACCAATGACAATTTTCCATGTGTAAAATTCTCATTGGCCAAAGGAACCACGTGCCGGCTCGGCATTGGGACAAATGTCGTCCATTCAATTAACGAGACGCGCCTATGGTTTGTCGACACGTGGCACAACCCAACAGTGACCCATTTAGGTTAAAAAGGCTAGCCCATTAACGGCCTGCTTGCAGATGACCCATTTGCAGTTAAGTCCCATAGGAATAGTGTCAAATCAGCCCGTCACCGGCCCGTTTTGGATTTCTCATCATTGTGACCCATGGTCACTACTGTCTTGTTAATAGTCTGCTAAGTATTTGGACACAATTACGACCCGGTGTGTTTCCGGTTTGTTAAAGGTCCTGCTACATTTGGGCCCATTTATTGCTCGATGTAACTTTCGGCCCATAAAGATGGTGATGGAATTGGGCCATTTTCAGCTCTAGGTCGGACTTTCGGCCTATGAGCGGCGTACTGCAGATTTGGGCCACTCCCGGCCCGTTCTGTTTTTCGACCTGTTAACGGCCGATGAAAGCCATGGGCCATATGTGGCCCGACATCACATCGGTCCTATTAACTACCCATACTCTCGATGACACAAACCCAGCCCGCCCGCACTTCCAGCCTGTTAAAGGCCTGTGTAGTAGGTCGGCGCAATTACGGCTTGTCTGACTTTCGCATGTTAAGGACCCGCCATGTAAATGGGCCATCATGGGCTGAGATACATTTTCGGACTGCTAATGACTAGTGGGCTATTTGGCACATTTTAGGCCCAATCATCTTTCGGCCTACTACAAGCCCCGGGTATATTCTGGACCAATTAAGGCCCAATATGAGTTTCGGCCTGTTAAAGACCCTTGTTATTTATGGGCCAAATTAGGCCCACGAGATATTTTATACATGTTAATGGCCCTTTATTACTATGGGACCATTTTGTGTTTAGGCCAGTTAACGACCCACTATGGCCACGGGCCTACCAAAATTTGAAAAAGCTTATGCTGATTTATGCCCGATTATTTTACATGGGCTACATGCCGATTCTGACCCATAATCGTTTTTAGCCCAATTCGAATTGTGGGTTGGAGGAATATTGGCCCGTTGGGCTCCTATTATGCTTTCGGCCGAAAGGAGAAGGATGATGTCAAATACATTACTAAGAATAAACCTACACTATACAAAAATAGTTTGATAATTTCTACGGCCTTTGCAACACAATAAATGTTGTATCACAACAAAATAAATTACAACCATACAACAAAATGCCTATTGGCATAAAAGTTTACAATCCTTGCAGATAAATAGACCATCAGATGTATAGAAGTGGATATCATTTGACCTGAATGGTAAATTTTTAGGTTGTAGAATCTGATGGAGCAACATGACCTTCCCCCTTTTCTGCCATTGCTCTTGAACAACAAAGCAAATGTTTGTAGTCCAGTTTCAAAACCATTCATATTGTGACGACATTTGTCAACCACTATTCTTGTTTCAGAAACGACCTCAATTAGGGATCGGACTTGTGTCTGGAGCACAAATATATCACTATATCTAGCCAAAAGATTTTGTTCAGTGGGCGATTTTGATGAGGTTACCTTAAAATCCAACCTAGAATTACGGAGGAACATGCTTTTTGCACGGTTAGTGGAGAGATACTGATGCACTGCAGCAAGAGAAGAGATTGTACATGTGGTTGGCCCGTCACCTTCAGGAGGTTGTGGTTATTCAATCATTTGTTCCATAGCTTGCTGAAAGTTTGAATTTGTAGATTAGTGTACCGGATAAGTTACTAATGAGGCAAAAACAAACAAATAGCTTTCATGTTTATACATAACTTATTTTGGTGAACCACTATAATACATTAGCATGTTATTTTAGTGCTAACTACATAATAAAATCACTTTTGGAACATATGTCCATGTAGCATGCCTAATGTACTGTCTATTTCCTCACATTTATTGACATATAAAGATAATGATACATGGTTTAAAATAGAATGAACATATTATGACATCATTCATATCACGGGAAAACGGATATCAAACAAAGAGGCTATTATATCATTGTGTGGGCACGTGAATATCACAACTAGATTACAGATCAAGACCAAAATAATATCCTTCCTCTCTTTTAAACCGTGTAAGGTGAAATGATACGTTAAGACAACTGTGTAAAAAAGTGAACAGAGTAACTGACATTGGCTGCAAACCAAGCAGTTAAATGAACACGTCACAATAACAAGCAGTTCAAAGGCATGAGGAGTAAGGACTTCCAACAGCGGCTTGAACTGATGTACTCATGCCCTTCATCTTGCTGGTGTGACAATCCTTGAAGATTTGCATTGCATTCGGTTCAGGTTCTTTTTGGTCTGCATGGGCTTTCCTCTGTATATGGAATAAATCAATATAGATACGATAATATGGCACAACAAAAAGAAGGAAATAGTAGCTATTTACAAGAGCCTCGCAGTGTGTAATATAGCTACGAGATCCTGTTGTCTGTTGGAATTTCACTTTAAAACGGTTGGTCTTGTTCTTCAAACAGTTAGCCTAGAAAAGATAGACTTGTAACGCACATACGTAAATACGAGTTCAATATGTGACCTGATCACATACATATACCCTACATGATACTTCGGATCAGACCTGTGTTTAACAAGGGTTGTCTAGTCTTCGTCCATAATATATTACACTGGAGATGTTTGGGCGATTTCATTGTTAGCCTTGCCTTCAAAGTGAGTTTAAGCTGATACCGATACTGTCGGGGAGCAGACTGAAAAACATGAGTGCATGCTTGTGTGGTTGCATCATCTTTCAGATCCAACTTGAACCTTGTCTTTTGAAAAAAGAATGGGAGTCTCATTAGGAGCAAGCTACAAAGTATGGGACAGAGCAAGATAATATCACAATTTGCGATGAGTAATATTATTTACGGATAAATGGTCAAGGAAGGTGTTAAACTGGGCATCATCTTTGTCATTCATGTACTGGATCCACGTTGGGAGGATACGTGCATGACACCTAACACCGACGGCCGACTTTGTAACATCACGGGGCCTATTTAAACCCGCCTCAAAATGGATCTCCATTCTTCCTCCTTTACATTTTGTTAACATGTCAAGCATTATCCCTGATGTTTGTTTCCTCTTGCGCCAAGGTGCTCGTTCAACAACGAATATGGAAAGTGCTAGTGCACATCAAACTGTGAGAGTACATATAAACGAGCATGCAACTCCAACTTGATCCGGTCAGGTACTGTAAGTGTCCTGGACTGTGGGGTACCAACCTAGTCGGCCCATAGTCTTTGGGTTGGGCCTGTAGGACCTCAATCTCATTCAGCTGGACTCCGGAAGCTACACGCCTGGACGTGATCAAGACCGCATCTACCGGAGACTTGGCGCATACTCCAAGACATCTCCTGCCGCCTCCATGCGCACCCCTGGTATCGACCATGTAACCCTAGATGCCCTACCTAGCATGTATATAAGCTAGAGGGTTTAGCCCGTAGAGGGGATCCAATCACAATTACATTCACCTAGACCTAGAGTTAGGTCTCTCCTTATGATCTCGAGGTAGATCAAGCTTGTACTTGATACATTATCATCAATACAATCAAAGCAGGATGTAGGGTATTACCTCTTCGAGAGGGCCCGAACCTGGGTAAATATTGTCTCCTTCGTCCCTGTTACAACCGATCTGAGACCCATAGTTCGGGACCCCTTACCCTAAGGTCTGCCGGTTTTACCACTGACATTGGTGCTTCCATGAGAGTTCCACTGTGAGATCAATGAAAAGATCGATGGCTCATCTGCAGATTAACTACCGGCCAACTATTCGTATTCGGCAGCATGGTCCTTTGCACCAACTCTGCGGGCCATCTGGCTCCCTCGAGAATTACACCCCAGATCAGGTCGTGACTTTCGGAGGCTTGGAATACACTGCAGATTCTCGTGGTAAGCTCGTCCTTTCAGGCTGGATGCTAGGCCGGATCAAGGGCTTATCAGACATCAGTGGCTCGACCCCGGAACCGATCTCCCTCAAGGACGTCGGACCAGGCCCCCTGGCACTAGCAGACCACACGGAGGAATCAATCACTCCCGCCTTTGCGATCTCGTCTCGACGCCCGAGCCAACCACGACCCCTTCATCAGCGTCAAGCCCTGACGTTGCTCCGGACCCGGCTTAGGATACTACATCGGGTCCAGAACTGACTCTGGTACCATATCCAGAATAAACTCCGGCTCCTCACAATGCTAAGAACATGTCAAGCAACTCGCCAATCATACTTCAAGTTGGCCCGACTTATAGCCAGGACATGAAACCCGAGGAATTATCTCACCTGAACGAGATGCTTGATCGCATCCAGAGCTTATCAACCTCGGACGGTGAGACCTCGGTCTATGACAAGATCAGACTTAAAGCCGACAATTGAGAAATTTATGTCCCACCCACCACCACCTAGTCCCCATGGTCGATGATTTAAACGACGTGTTAGACTGCGAGGAGGCTACTGACATGGATGAAGATGTCAATGCCCCTCCAGAAACCAGTACGCCACTGGCCAACACCAGCAAGTGGACTGCAACATCCACTTACAACGTATATATGGTCGATACTCGCAAGAACCCATCAAGATATCGACGAAGGCATAGGAGAGGTACCAACACGACCCCGGCGGGCATGATGCCACCGCCACCAGCAACGACGCGGAGGCAGATGAGGTCGAAAATCTAGAAGAGGATTTTCAAGCCTCCCCAAGCCGGCAACACAGTCTCGCAGGAATCCCCGAGGACGAGGACCCTGATGACCTCTTTGAAGGGGCTGACGACAATTACTTACCTCAAGCCGAGGAGGATGAGAGCCTCGATACCGAGGACTTTATAGTCCCTGGGGACCCCTTTGATAAAGAACGGTTCCGACGGCGCCTTGAGGCCACTGCCAAGAGCATGAATCGGAAGCTGCAGTTGCTGCAAGCCAATCAGAATACATTGAATGACAAGTGGGTTGAAATACTATCGGCCGAGCAAAACCTCGAAGAACAGCGCCGCAACATGCCTAAATCTTACCCACACAGGCGTCTTCTGCTCGAGGTCAATGAAAAGAACCGACGCCGTGCCTTTAACACATAGACGAGTTGATCAACCAGATCGACCCCCTAGAGGGCGCGACAGGCCAGCGAGGGAATATTTTCACACCAAAACAATGACATGCCGTCATGCCAAGGATCATGTTGATTACTTTGAGCCTTATGATGCACGACGCCAGATAGATGCGAACCGGGCGCCCCCTCGGTCCATCTACGGGTCAAGAGGGCGTGCGCCAGCCGAGCTCGATGGTTATGACGCCTGGATGGACAAGAATGGCCGAGCTTGGGACCAAACTTATACATGGATATGCACTCATGTCCGACACGACACTGCTCGGTTCCGAGGCCCCACTCACCCGATCTGTTTCACAGGTAGGGTGATGGAACATCAGTTCCCAGACGAGTTTAAACCCATCAACATCAAGTTGTATGATGGCACGACTGATCCAGCTGTGTGGATCAAAGATTTCCTTCTCCATATCCATATGGCCAATGGAGACGATCTCCACGCTATCAAATAATTGCTGCTCAAACTAAAAGGGGCGGCGAGGCATTGGCTGAACAACCTGCCTCATCATTCCATCGGGAGCTGGGAAGCACTCGAGGATGCCTTTAGGGCAAACTTCCAGGGCACTTATGTCCGACCTCCAGACGCCGATGACCTCAGTCATATCATTCAACAACCTGGCGATTCGGCAACGCTATCAAATAATTGCTGCTCAAACTAAAAGGGGCGGCGAGGCATTGGCTGAACAACCTGCCGCATCATTCCATCGGGAGCTGGGAAGCACTCGAGGATGCCTTTAGGGCAAACTTCCAGGGCACTTATGTCCGACCTCCAGACGCCGATGACCTCAGTCATATCATTCATCAACCTGGCGAGTCGGCAAGCAAATTCTAGAACAGGTTCTTAACTAAAAAGAACCAAATCATAGACTGCCCCGACGCCGAGGCAATCGCCGCCTTCTGGCACAACATCCGAGATGAGTGGCTAGCGCGACAGCTCGCCCAGGACAAGCCAAAGACCATGGCATCCCTCACCTCACTTAAGAGGATAGTTGGCTGGCCCACAGTACTCACAATAGCGAGGCAGGTACCTTAGAAGATCACGACGCCAATGGTAAACCCAGGCGCAGTAAGAACAAGCACATGCATAAAAATGCGGGAGCAATATCGAGGACGCCGTAGTAAAGACAAGGTTCAATGGACCTAGATCCGGGCAGCAAAAGAAGGCCTTTAAAGGAAACAAAGATGGACCCAGCTAGCTAGACAAGATCCTGGACAAGCTGTGCTAGATCCATGACACCTCGGACAAACCAGCAAATCGCACCAACGGGAACTGTTGGGTCTTCAAGCAGGCCATAAAGATGGCGACGGAGGGCCAAAATAAAGCCCAACCTCACATCAAAGACGAGGACGAACCTCGGTGGCCCAATAATGGAGGCTAGAAATAGTTCCCTCATGAGGTGAAAGATGTGAACATGATTTATGCTACCCACATCCCTTAAAAGGAGAGGAAACGAGCACTTCAGGACATTTACGCTCTAGAGCCTGTTACTCCGAAGTTCAATCCGTGGGCGGCCTACCTGATCACATTTGACAAACATGATCATCCGACCAGCATAAGTCATGGCAGATCGGCTGCTTTGGTCCTGGATCCGATCATTGACGGATTCCATCTAACGTGCATCCTTATGGATGGAGGAAATAGCCTTAATTTAATCTACACGGATACGGTGAAAAAGTTGGGCATAGACTCATCTCGGATCAAGCCCAGCACCACCACCTTTAAAGGTGTCATACCTGGTGTCGAAGCTCAATGCACGGAACAGTAACACTGGAGGTAGTCTTCGGGTCACTCGAGATTTCCGGAGCGAAGAGTTAATCTTTGATATCGTCCCATTTCAGAGCGGATACCACGCACTGCTAGGACACACCTCATTTGCTCGCTTTAACATAGTCCCGCATTATGCCTACTTAAAGCTAAAAATGTTAGGACCAAATGGTGTTATTACAGTCAATGGTAACACCGAACGCTCCCTCCAAATGGAGGAGCAGACCGCGGCTTACACAGATGAGGTACATGCAATCGAGGAGGCAGCTCGTGCAACTAAACACATGCCTAGCTCATCAAAGCGCACACGGGCTGCACAGGCCGACCTCGGTCGGGCATCCTCTCACCGTAAATAGGCGCACGAGCTCCTCGTTCGCCTCCCCTAGGAAGGGAATTACGTACCTAGGGTGCATAACTGTCGGATTTCGGGTTCCGGCAGACCCTCTAGGTTCGAACTCTGGGGTGCACGTGGAGATCTCACCCCCTACCTACCTGCACCTCGTCGCCTCGCAAGGATCTAAACTACACAAAGAGCAACACAAGGGACACAAGGTTTATACTGGTTCGGGCCACCATTGTGGTGTAATACCCTACTCCAGTGTGTGGTGTGGTGAATTGCCTCAGGGGCTGATGATGAACAATACAAGGAAGAACAGCCTCACGAGGGTCTGTTCTTGGCCGGTGCGGTGAACTGCTAGGGGGAGTTCGGTCGCTCTCTCTCTCTCTAGATTGCTTGATCTCTAGCTCTGTTCTGGATTCCGGATTCGGGATCCCTCTACCCTGTGGGTGGCTGGTCCTATTTATAGGCAAAGGCCTTGGGCCTCTTCCCAAATATTAAGCGGGAAGGGCGCCAACAATTGGCCATTTTGAAGGGGAACATCTAGTACATTTATCCTGACTAAAGTTGGTCCTCGCCTGTCAAAGGCTCGGACGATGACGCCGACTTGGGCTCCACGATGACCTCCTTCCTGCCGTTGTGTTGGTCTTGGTCTTGTTGCACCGAAATGGTTGCCTTTGGTTGATGCTCTTGCCTGCGCTTGCCTCCTTTGCACCAAAGAGGAAATAAGGACACTGCGCGGGCTGGCGCCTTCCTGGCGCCCTTGGTCGTCATGGCTTGCGTCATGGGCACCTCGTGAGGTACCCCGCCTTGATCTCTCCGCCTCGCGAGCCAGCCGACGAGGCCGTGCTCGAGGAAGCTTCACGTCGCCCCGCGAGGCTTGGCCCCTCGCGAGGGTCTTGAGCTTGTGCTGATGAAGATGGGCCGTAATGGGCCACCCCTTGAGCCACGCCGCAGGCAGGCAAGTCTGGGTACCCCCGTTCCCAGAACGCCGACAGTAGCCCTCGGGCCCAAGGCGCGCCTGGACTTGGTTGAGCAGAGAAGCGAAGGGGCAAGTACAAAGCGCCACGAGCCCTAACAGCCTGTGGCCTTGGGCGCCGCATGGCGGTTGATTGATCGTGGGCGTCTCCACTTCTCCACGACGCCTCGGCGACTGCACGAATTGACAAGTCCCTGCATTCAAAGCGGGTCATGATTACTTGTGATCGTGGAGGTCGACGGTTGGCCTTCCCTGGCTATAAGTACGGAACAACGTGTGCCCTTCTAGTCCATCTCTTCTTGCTTCTCCTTCTTCTCCATGGCTCCGCCGAAGAGGTTCTCGGCCACGGAGAAGGGAAAGGCCCGCCAGGTGGAGCCTGACTCTCCCCCAGCCAAGCGCGGTCGAGGTTGTCCTCACAAGCACCCTGTGGCTCCCGTAGCGGCTTCTCGCGGTCGTGGAGGCGATCTCCCGCGCGGTGAAGGGCGTCAGGCCGTCGATGGGGGGCACACTACGGCCGCACGACCCCCTAGGCCGCGCTTCCATTCGGCAGAGGTGCTGCCAGAGTTTGTCGTGTGGTCGGTGGAACCGACCAGCACCTGGCTCTAGCTTCCCCGCTTCCTTTTAGGTGAACTTCCGGCCGGCGCCCCGGGCGGCCTCTGGCTCCAGGCAGACGGTTGCTGCAGCCGGGCCTCCTGGGCTTCGCTGGAGGTCTCCGTCGCCGGGAGCGTGGCCCTGACCCACGGCTGGCAAATGTTTGCCCGCGCGCGAGGTCTGAGCCGGCGGTGCACCCTGCACTTCAAGTTCGACGGTGACGCCACCCTCTATGTGAGGGTGTTTGGGGAAGACGGTCGCCACGTGTAGGACCTTGAAGTATGTCTAGAGGGGGGGGGGGTGATTAGACTACTTGACCAATAAAAACTTAACCTTTTCCCAATTTTAGAGTTTGGCGATTTTAGCTATTTTAGGACAAGTCAAGCAATCATCACACAATTCAAGCAAGCATGCAAAGAGTATATAGGCAGCGGAAATTAAAGCATGCAACTTGCAAGAAAGTAAAGGGAAGGGTTTGGAGGATTCAAACGCAATTGGAGACACGGATGTTTTTGTCGTGGTTCCAATAGGTGGTGCTATCGTACATCCACGTTGATGGAGACTTCAACCCACGAAGGGTAACGGTTGCGCGAGTCCACGGCGGGCTCCACCCACGAAGGGTCCACGAAGAAGCAACCTTGTCTATCCCACCATGGCCGTCGCCCACGAAGGACTTGCCTCACTAGCGGTAGATCTTCACGTAGTAGGCGATCTCCTTGCCCTTACAAACTCCTTGGTTCAACTCCACAATCTTGTCGGAGGCTCCCAAGTGACACCTAGCCAATCTAGGAGACACCGCTCTCCAAGAAGTAACAAATGGTGCGTTGATGATGAACTCCTTGCTCTTGTGCTTCAAATGATAGTCTACCCAACGCTCAACTCTCTCTCATAGGATTTGGATCTGGTGGAAAGAGGGTTTGAGTGGAAAGCAACTTGGGGAAGGCTAGAGATCAAGATTCATATGGTAGGAATGGAATATCTTGGCCTCAACACATGAGTAGGTGGTTCTCTCTCGAGAAATGGTAAGTTGGAAGTGTAGGTTCGTTTCGACGGCTCTCTCCACGAATGAAGAGGAGGTGGAGGGGTATATAGCCTCCACACAAAATCTAACCGTTACACTCAATTTACCAAACTCGGTGGGACCGAATCGTTAAACTCGGTCGGACCGATTTAGTAAACCTAGTGACCGTTAGTGATTTTGATTGGGACTGACATGCATCTCGGTGAGGCCGATTCGGTTAGGGTTAGGGCATAACGTAATCTCGGTGAGACCGATTTGGTAATAAGCTTTCCAGAGAGTTGGTCAGGTAAACTCGGTGGGACCGATTTGCTCTTTTCGGTGAGACCGAAATGTTACAAAAAGGAAACAGAGAGTTTACATTGCAATCTCGGTGGGACCGATCGCTCACTTGGTTAGACCAAAGCGTTACGAAGGGAAACGGCGAGATTGCAACCCCATCTCGGTGAGACCGAGATCCCTATCGGTAAGACCGATTTGCTTAGGGTTTGTGGCAGTGGCTATGACTTTTGGAATCGGTGGCCCCGGATAGAAAGAATCAGTGTGACCGATTTTGGCTTTAGGTTTAGGTCATTTGTGGATGTGGGAAAGTAGTTGAGGGTTTTGGAGCGTATCACTAAGCACATGAAGCAAGAGGCTCATTAAGCAACACCTCATCCCTTCTTGATAGTTTTGGCTTTTCCTATAGACTCAATGTGATCTTGGATCACTAAAATGTAAAATGAAGAGTCTTGAGCTTTTGAGCTTGAGCCAATCCTTTGTCCTTAGTATTTTGAGGGATCCACTTTCATCATCCATGCCATGCCATTCATTGAGCTTTCACAGAAACAATAGTCTTGGAATAGCATTAGCTCAATGAGCTATATGTTGTTATGAATTACCAAAACCACCTAGGGATAGTTGCACTTTCAATCTCCCCTTTTGGTAATTGATGACAACATATAGATCAAAGCTTCGACAAATGATAATAAAATTTAAATAACATCGTCGCTTTGAGAAGTATGTGATAAGCAAGAGCTACCCCAAAATTTATGCAAAGTTTTAAATTTTCTTTGGACTGCAAATTCACAATTAATTAGGCTAATGGGTTACTCTTCCATGTCACATACATCTTGGTGGAGCGCTCAAAATAATAAACAATGAATACATGCACTCATCACCAAGCATAGTGAGTGATCACATAAGATAGATAGGATAATATCAAGCATGCATAAGTGTAGCTTATGATAAAACACATGATCATCAATTCTCACAAGCATAGTATCTCAACCAAAAGCAAACAAAGATTGAAAAAACACCAAATAAAGCAAGAGAGAACAGAAGCAACACTCTCTCTCTCTCGAAGCCTATGATCTATACATTTTTCTCCCCCTTTGGCAACAAGTTACCAAAAAGTTCATACAAAATGCATAGTGCTAGATCGACTCTCAGGCTTGATCTTCTGGTGGTGGTGGTGTAGAGATGGCTCCTTGGATGAAGGCTTTAGTTGAAGTGGATGGAGCTGGAGGAGTAGGTGCTGGAGCTGGTTGCACTTTGGGCCCTGTAGAGGCGGTGGCTGGTCTTTGAAGTTGTTGCTCTAGTGTCATCCTTGGCTCTGGCCCGACCTCTGGGCTCTGGGCACTCTGGCAAACACATTGGTGGTAGTCTTGCCCTTGCTCTCCTGCATGTCATCCTGCGGCTGCTCCTGGCCAGCAATCTCGATTACCTTGACATCTAGATCATAGAATTTTGTTCCATGATTCTTTTCAGATCTCCTGGTTTTGAGTTAGGGTGGCCAACCCCTTCTCAATCCTCGGAGATGATGCTATCAAGTAACCAAGCTGCTCCTGTTTGGTTTTCAAGAAATATTCAGATGCCTCCTCTTGAGTTGGCATCTTGGCAGCCTTCTCCCTCTTTGCCTTCTCCTTCTTCTCCTGAGCTTGAACTGATCGTGGATCATCTTCATTCATAACAACCTCATTGTCCTCAAAGTCTGGATAAAGTGGAAAGTGTTCCTTATCCAACTGATATTTTCCTGTGCCCATCTTTGAGTTTATCAATTCTTGAATCTGAGGTGCATATCCACAGCTCCTCTTCTGATCTGCTGCAGTCCTCTTGATTGTTTCAACGATTAGGCTCATGACTTTGAACTTCTGTGGCACATCAAACACATGCAACATGTTGATGGCATGCCCTCTGATCATGTTATGTCACCAGACTTGGGCAACAAAGTGTGCCTCAGAATCCAATTTATGGTTGGCAACCTTGACAGCAGAAAGTGAACTGATCCAAACTTGTGAGTCTCTAATGCCTTGTCTGGAATTTCCTTGTACATGTGAGCCATTGAATTGTGACCCAACTTCTTCTTTGCATAAATGTCTAGGTCATCCTCATTCTCCTTGGGGGCATTGATCAGACTTGCCCATTCTTCAATAGTGGACTGGTACCTTGTACCTTCAGACATCCAAACTATTCTTCCATCTGGGTAAAAGTGTGTTGTGGAGTAGAACTGCATGATAAGCTCATCATTCCAGTTGGTGAACTTCTGTCCAACAAAATCTGCAACTCCACAAGCAACAAAGCTGTCTTGCACTCCAGGATAGTGCTGTTCATTTTCCTTGATGAATTTGTCAACCCACCTCATGTCACAGGACTATGGGCTTCTTGTCCAACAGAATCGTTTCATAGAAGTCCTACTGTTCCTTTGTGTGGAACCTGTAGTCAACAACAGTTCTTCTTCTTGAAGCATATGGATCTTCCATTCTCCACAGTCTCAACCCTGAATCCTTCCTGATTCTCATGTCCTCAGCCACAGGATGGGCATCATTGTGGTCTGGTATCTTGGGCTTGAGCTTTCTTAGAACCTGTCCTTCATCTTCCGAATCTTGACAACATTGGAGCACTTTGGGGCCTTGTTCTTCTCAGCAGCTGGAATACTCCTAGTATTCCTCTTTGGTGCAGACTTGGCCTTGGGGGCAGCTTTGGGTGTTTCCTTGGGCTTGGATGTTGCAGCCCCTGATCTGATTGCATCTCCCATAAGCTTAGTTGCCTTTGGAGCTGGTGCAGCAAGCTCTTCCTCTTCCATCATGGAAGGTTGACCAACAATTTTGGCCATGGTCTTCTTGACCCTTTCCTTCCTCTTCTTTCCTTCAAAGAATGGCTCTTTGGGATCGGGCTTCTCGGGTAGTTGAGTTGATTCTACTGGCCTTGGACATTGGTTGTCTTTCTGCAGGCCTTTTAATCTTCATGCACGGCTTTGTATTCTTTCTTTGAGCCATACTCCTTTTTGAGTACTACTTTCTTGGAGGTAGCCTCATCTTCTTGACTCTATAATCCTCATCCTCCTAATCTGAAGTTCTTTTCCTCCTTTGCCTAGTTGCAGCCTTAGGCAAATTGCTAGGAGTACTTCTGCTCCCTTCATCTGAAGTTGAGGGACTAGTGCCCTCACTTTGAAGTCCATATGCTCTTGACTGTTACATTTGTCACTTTCATCAGACATACTGCAAAAGTTGACTGCTGACCCTGTGAAGAGTTATAGATGAGATAGAAAAGATGAGCATCACAAAATGCAGATGTTTTTGCAAAAGAATGACTCAAAAGTTCAGTCTTAGTTTTCCACAGAAAGCATTTCGGATCCACCGATTTTCAAACTCGGTGATATCGAAGCAGTTTTGGAACCTAAACTGATGATCTCGGTTGGACCGAGCTTCAGTTTGGTGGTACCGAGACAGCTAGGGTTTCACAGAATCCTCAAATCGGTTGCACCGATTAGTAATTCTCGGTCAGACCGAGAGTCACTAGTGCAATGGCATAAGCCAAATCGGTGAGACCGAGTTTTTCAACTCGGTGGGTCCGAAATGGTTTCGGCGGAAACCTAACCCTAAAAATTTGAATCACATCTAATCTATGAACTACTTTGGCTGGATAGAAGAGTTTCAATCGTGGCTAGAATCAATATGAAAACAATGTGCCGTGAATCGACGTGGATAGCACAAAGATTAAGTCCATACCCTAACTTGGCGGTGGACTTGCTACGGCTGGCAACGGCGGGGACGAAATCCGTTGTGGCGGGCGGAGACCAGCGACAGGAGGCTGCTGGCGAGGAGGCGATCTGGAGACCACGATGGCAGAAGCGAGCTATTGCGTGAGCGAAGGGTTTCGGAGAAATTTCCAAAATTTAGCCCGTGTCAATATATAGCTCGACCACAGCCGGTGTGACCGAGTGGAACAACTCGGTGGCACCAAGATGCATAACGTGTTCGATTCTGAAATCGGTGAGACCGAAAAGTTCAAATCGGTTGCACCGAGATTGAAAACTCAGATCAACTTGATGATCTCGGTAGGACCAAAATGGAAGAATCGGTCAGACCGAGAATCACTAAGAGGTTTTGGAAGTTTAAGTCTATGACGAATCGGGGACTCCGGGTGCTCCTCACACAGAGTGGTTCGAATCTGACTTGATCAAATTTTGTGATGTAGCATGAATAGAGTTTTAGACGAGAAAAGCATAGATAGCTAAAGAAGGTTCTTAGGCATTCTTGTCCATCCACTTGGCACAAAGAAAGGAAACCAAACAAACAAAACAACAAGTGGATGTCCTTGAATGAGTAAAATATGCACCAACATGCTCACACAATAAGATGGCAATTGAAATATGTGGCAAAGCATGCACAACCAATTTTAGCATCTATCAAGCAATTGGCGATGACTAGGTCATCTATATATGAGTATATTGACTTAGGAGTCAAATGAGAACATTTGATCATAGGTCATACTCATCGCTTAAGCTCAGTGGGGTTACCACTTTTACATAATGCATTAATGTGTTCACACCATTAGAGTTGCTTTGACTCAATTCTTGGAGTTAAGCTCCCCTAGATGTGAGATCCCCCTTAGAGGGATGAACTAACCTTGGGTTTTGTCGATGATGACTTCATGTAGGTGTTGAAGATGTAGATGCTCAATGTTGATGTAGATCATTTGGAGCAATCCTTTGGAGTGAGTTGCACTTTCAACTTGCCTACATGGGTTAGTCCCACAAGGAACAAACAAGAATATCCATAGACATAGAGTGATGCACACACAAGATGATTTCCATGAAAACATTAGTTTACCTTGTCCCTTGCCTTACCAACATGAGGGTTTGTGACTCCTTGAACTAGTGCAAGATGTGAAAGTTGATTGCACTTGTTCTTGCCAAAATGATATGAGTGAAGAATGTTGGCGGAGTCACCCTCAAGAACTCTCTAGTTCTTCTTCTTCGCGATCCACATCATCTTGATGGGAATCCTTGGAGTTGTAGTTGTACTTGATGAAGTAGAACTTGACGTAGTCTTGGGGACCCACTTGAACGAGGCTTTATGTGCTTCTTCAAATGCATCAATCTCTTCTTGAAGCTTGTCCTTGCCTTTGTTCTTGTGGTCTTGTGGTGGAAGATCATCTTGAGCTTGTGTCCCCTTGAAGGAAGTAGGATCATACTTCTCTTGTTGAGGAACAAACTTTGTCTTGGGGTATTGATCTTCTTCCCACTCAACTCCATTGGCGTTGAACTTTCGTTCAAAACCAACACCTTGATTCTTCCGGTGCCTTCCTTGCTTGCGTACAATTTCCTCGAATTTCTTACTCCCGGCAAGGCTCTTGTAAACACCTTTCTCTATAATTCTCTTCAATAAACTATTTTCTTGCTCAAGTGTAACTTGGCTAAGAGAATTATTAGTGGAATCAAGAGAACTACTAGAAGCAACAACATTGGATTTGACATTATTATTGTTACTACTAGAGGAAGTATCTTTCTTGTACTTGCTACTAGACTTGACTTGAGGCATGTAAGTAGATAAGAGTAAACGCTTGGCAATGTAAGAAGAACTTTTCTTGCGGAGATCATCATTGATTGCCTTTAAGAACTCATGCTCTTGCTCAAGATTGAGCTTTTCAAAGTGTAACTTCTCATGAGCCCTTAAAAGTTCTCGATGATCTTGAAGATAGTTTCATGAGCCAACTTAAGAGTGTTTAGTTCTTTAGTTAGAAGCTCAATTTTCTCCTTATCATTGTCATTCATTTGATTAGCATGATTAATTGACGTTTCATCATAGTATTCATCACTAGAGTTGTCAACAAGTAAATCATCATCCACAAGCAAGTCATCTTCATCACTATTAAAATCAACATACTGGATGTGTTACCTTTGGACCTTTGGCAATGAAGCATCTTCCAACACCTTCATTTGGTGAGTTAAATATGTCGTAGGAGTTGGTTGACACAAGTGCTAGACTGGCAACACCTTCATCTTGAGTATATTAGGAGTCGGAGTGATAGCTTCTCTCAGAGTGATTGTCGGAGTCGGAGCCGGAAACCCATTCACCAACATGAGCTTGATGTCTTCGTTTTGTGTAGCTCCTTGATGACTTGTCCTTTCTTTCCGAATCCTTACTTCTCCGTGAGGGTCTTCGTTCGTAACGATCGTCTCTACTCCTCCTCTCTCTTGGTGGTGATTCTTCTCTTTTGCTCCTTCTTCTTGGAGAATCTTCTCTTCTTTTGTAGGGTGCCGTACACTCATTGGAGTAGTGTCCGGGTCTCCCACAATTGTAGGAATTGCGCTCTCGACTACAAGATCTCTTGTCATTGTAAGACCTTGACTTGGAGCTTCTTTCTTTGCTTCTACTTTTGTTGAATTTGTTTAAGTTCTTCACCATTAAGCTCAATTCTTCATTGAAGGTTGGTTTCTCACTTGATGATGTGGGACTTGAGGCTTTGTAAGCACCACTTGACTTGTTGTGAAGTTCCTCCTTATCCTTGAGTGACATCTCATGAGCAACAATCCTTCCAATGACTTCCGTTGGCTTGAGATCTTTGTAGTTTGGCATCATTTGGATCAATGTGCACACGGTATCATACTTTCCATCCAATGCTCTTAGGATTTTCTTGATGATGAATTTGTCGGTCATCTCTTCACTCCCTAAGCCGGCAATCTCATTTGTGATAAGAGCAAGCCTAGAGTATATTTCAGCGACACCTTCACCATCCTTCATTTTGAACTTGTCAAGCTGACTTTGGAGCACATCCAACTTGGATTCCTTGACGGATTCGGTACCTTCATGCATATCAATCAAAGTATCCCAAATTTCCTTTGCACTCTCAAGACAGCTGATTTTGTTGAATTCTTCGGGGCACAATCCATTGAAGATGATGTCACATGCTTGAGCGTTGTATTGCAGCATCTTCAATTCTTCCACGTCAGCTTCACGGTTCGGTTCTCTCCCATCGAAGAATTCACCTTGCAAGCCAATACAAATAATTGCCCAAACGACGGGGTTATGTCCAACAATATGCATTTTCATCTTATGCTTCCAACTAGCAAAATTAGTACCATCAAAGTAAGGACCTCTACGGTGATAAATTCCCTCGCTAGACGCCATACTCTCCTAGGTTGTGAAACCAAGGCTATGACCACCAAAAGCTATGGAAATCAAAACAAATGGAGACCAACGCTCTGATACCACTTGTAGGACCTTGAAGTATGTCTAGAGGGGGGTGATTAGACTACTTGACCAATAAAAACTTAACCTTTTCCCAATTTTAGAGTTTGGCAGATTTTAGCTATTTTAGGACAAGTCAAGCAATCATCACACAATTCAAGCAAGCATGCAAAGAGTATATAGGCAACGGAAATTAAAGCATGCAACTTGCAAGAAAGTAAAGGGAAGGATTTGGAGGATTCAAACGCAATTGGAGACACGGATGTTTTTGTCGTGGTTCCGATAGGTGGTGCTATCGTACATCCACGTTGATGGAGACTTCAACCCACGAAGGGTAACGGCCGCGCGAGTCCACGGAGGGCTCCACCCACGAAGGGTCCATGAAGAAGCAACCTTGTCTATCCCACCATGGCCGTTGCCCACGAAGGACTTGCCTCACTAGCGGTAGATCTTCACGAAGTAGGCGATCTCCTTGCCCTTACAAACTCCTTGGTTCAACTCCACAATCTTGTCGGAGGCTCCCAAGTGACACCTAGCCAATCTAGGAGACACCACTCTCCAAGAAGTAACAAATGGTGCGTTGATGATGAACTCCTTGCTCTTGTGCTTCAAATGATAGTCTCCCCAACACTCAACTCTCAATCATAGGATTTGGATCTGGTGGAAAGAGGGTTTGAGTGGAAAGCAACTTGGGGAAGGCTAGAGATCAAGATTCATATGGTAGGAATGGAATATCTTGGCCTCAACACATGAGTAGGTGGTTCTCTCTCGGAAATGGTAAGTTGGAAGTGTAGGTTCGTTTCGATGGCTCTCTCCACGAATGAAGAGGAGGTGGAGGGGTATATATAGCCTCCACACAAAATCTAACCGTTACACACAATTTACCAAACTCGGTGGGACCGAATCGTTAAACTTCGGTCGGACCGATTTAGTAAACCTAGTGACCGTTAGTGATTTTCTTGGGACCGACATGCATCTCGGTGATGCCGATTCGGTTAGGGTTAGGGCATAACGTAATCTCGGTGAGACCGATTACACAAACTTCGGTGAGACCGATTTGGTAATAAGCTTTCCAGAGAGTTGGTCAGGTAAACTCGGTGGGACCGATTTGCTCTTTTCGGTGAGACCAAAATGTTACAAAAAGGAAACAGAGAGTTTACATTGCAATCTCGGTAGGACCGATCGCTCACTTCGGCTAGACCGAAACGTTACGAAGGGAAACAACGAGATTGCAACCCTATCTCGGTGAGACCGAGATACCTATCGGTAAGACCGATTTGCTTAGGGTTTGTGGCAGTGGCTATGACTTTTGGAATCGGTGGCGCCGAATAGAAAGAATCGGTGTGACCGATTTTGTCTTTAGGTTTAGGTCATTTGTGGATGTGCGAAAGTAGTTGAGGGTTTTGGAGCATATCACTAAGCACATGAAGCAAGAGGCTCATTAAGCAACACCTCATCCCTTCTTGATAGTATTGGCTTTTCCTATAGACTCAATGTGATCTTGGATCACTAAAATGTAAAATGAAGAGTCTTGAGCTTTTGAGCTTGAGTCAATCCTTTGTGCTTAGTATTTTGAGGGATCCACTTTCAACATCCATGCCATGCCATTCATTGAGCTTTCCTGAAACAATAGTCTTGGAATAGCATTAGCTCAATGAGCTATATGTTGTTATGAATTACCAAAACCACCTAGGGATAGTTGCACTTTCACCGCGCTGGGTGCTGCCCCGAGGACGACGACCGCGGCCGTGGGACTAGCCCCGGTGATGATCGGGACGAAGATGACGACACGCGCGTGGTTGGTGGCGCTCGGGGTTCGTCAAGCTTCGGCGACTCTTCTTCGGACAGCGGCTCCTCCAGCGGTGGCCATGACCAGCCTCCGCGCTGCCGCGCCCGCCTGGAGGGAGGTAGCGGGTCCGCCCGCCGTCGTGCCTCGGTGAAGCGCGAGAGGGAGTCCGCTTGAGCTCCGGAGGCAGTTCGAGCCTCCTCCGCGAGCTGGTGTCAAGCGAGCCGCGCCTGTCTTGTTATTTTCCTTTTCCTGCGCAAAGAGACAGTAGTGTAGGGCCCCAGTGTGCTTGGGCTATTCTTTGTTTAATTATCGTCTTGTTTCCGCTATTTTTGTATTGAGGCTTACATGCCACACGCTGTAGCGTAGAAATTACTTAGCTTGGGGGTGACCTGCCGTGGTCTTCGCCTCCCGAGGCCGAGGCCTTGTTGAACGCTTCATGCCCTGCAAAGATTAGCCAGGAGAGGTAGTTTCCAGCCTCAGTCATGGAGGCGACCGACCCAGGTCCTGTGTTATTCGTCAGCAGCACCCGTGGGGCACGCAATTTGGAGGGGTGCTCCGTAGCGAACCCGGTTAGGGAAGCCTCAAACAGTAGGGGCAGAAAACACTCGCGAGGGCGCCCGCGTTGCTCCCTCATGAGACTTCAAGGCGAGAGAAATCGAGGCAGGAGAGCGAAGAAGGCAAAGAGTCGCAAGCCAAAGACGGCAACACCATCAATAAAACTTCAAATGGGAATGAACAAGCCAACTGCAGAAAGCAAATGAAAAAAAAAGCCGCGTCCGGCACCTAATCTAGTCTTCGACGTCTTCTGACCAGCGCGGAGCTAAGTGCTGCCACTGGGCGTGGGAGGGAGCCCCAGGGCCTGAGGCCGGCGCTCCTGAGACTCCGGGGCGTGTACAGCCCCAACTCATTATTACGTGAGAGTGTCACGGCGGCGAAGCTTCACGGGCGTTGGCCTTCTTCACGAGCACCGGGCCTTTTCCAAAACGCAACCACTTCACGGGCATTCGCCTTCTTCACGAGCACCGGCCTTTCTCGAAGATGAGCTTCACAGGCGTTTGCCTTCTTCACAGGCACCGGTCCTTTTCCAAAACGCAACAACTTCATAGGCATTCGCCTTCTTCACAGGCACCGGGCCTTTCTCAGAAAGATAAGCTTCACAGGCGTTTGCCTTCTTCACAGCCACCGGGCCTTTTTAGGGGTGAAACCTCTGGAGGTGCTGGATGTTCCACGCGTTCTGGATGGGCACCCCCTCTTGAGTCTCCAAGCGCGCAGAGTCGGGCCTGGAAGCATGAACAACCTTGAACGGGCCCTCCCACATGGGAGAAAGCTTATGCAGTCCCTCCACGGAGAGAATCCGTCTGAGCATGAGGTCCCCTACCTCAAGAGTTACAGGGCGAATGTTGCGGCGGTGGTATCGCCGTAGTGCTTGTTGGTACCCTGCTTCCCGCTCGCTGCTTCTCGACGATGCTCCTCCCCCAGCACGAGGTCCGTCCCCTGCATGGCGTCCTGTTGCGCCTCGTCGAACGCCAGGAACCGTGCGGAACGACGTCTGACCTCGTGAGGGAGGACTGCTTCAGCTCCATAGACCAGGAAGAATGGGGTCTTGCTAGTCGGCTTAGTCGCGGTCGTGCGGATGGACCACAACATGGACTGAAGCTCGTTGTACCAGCCTCTGCTGCAGGCCTCCAGCTTCTTCTTGAATGTCCTGGTTTTGAGGCCTCTTAGGACCTCTGCGTTGGCCCGCTCGGCCTGACCGTTGCTCCGTGGGTGCACTACCGAAGCGTAGCATACCTGCGTCCCAAGGTTAGCACAGTATGTTTTGAAGAGGTTACTGGTGACTTGCACGTTGCTGATGATTGGGGAACAAATCATCGGGAGGACTCCGGCTGTGGCTGCGCACTTGAGCTGATCCACGAGCTGAACGTGATGGCGCATGCCGACCACCCCGAGAGGGCGATGGCTTCGAGCTCGGGGAGGACTGCATTCCCTTCAAGGGCGAACTGCTTGAAGATGCGTTGAGAGGTGGGGCTTGAGCTCCGCCCAGGATGCAAGCGATTGCGCGCGGCTCCTGGAAGCCCCCAGCCCCCTCGTCCTGATGATGGTCTTCATTTCTCCTTGGCTGCGGTGGTAGAGGAGGGAGGCCTGCGTTGCCTTGCGGGCGATCCTCGCGAGGCTGATCCTGCCAGCAGTCCTCGCGAGGTCGGTCGCGCCACCCTTGGCGAGGGCCATGGTCTTCCCCAGCGTCCTGCGTTTCTTCCTCCTCCTCGGCCGTAGCCTCGATCACTGCGGTCGAGGCATCGACCGATTCGCCCTTCTTGCACGGCTCTGAGCTCTTGACATTCATTGGTGTTGTGGGTGTGGAGTTCGTGGTACACACAGTACCAGCTGCCCTTGGAAGACTCGGGCTGGTCTCTGCCTCGCTTGGTTTACGGTTACGCATGAGCACGACAGCCCCTTGCACTTCACGTCCTTGACCTTGGGCTTCTTCTCTTACGGGTCAGCCACGGCAACTCGAGGAGGGAAAGGCGTCCTTCCTCAGCCCTGGCGCGCCTTGGTCGCCAAGTTGAACAGCTCCAAGGATGTGCACAGGTCTTCATGCATCGCCACTCCTCCTTCATCTTGACGTCACGCTGCCGTCGGAGAAGGCTGAGATGATGGCCTCCTTGGTCACCTTGGGAATCTTGAGGCATGCATTGTTGAAGCGCTGGATGTACTTCTGCAGGGTCTCTCCTGGCTGCTGCTTGATGCGGCGCATATCGCTCATGGCAGGAGGCCGGTCACGAGTGCCTTGGAAGTTGGCGATGAAGCGGGTGCGCATCTCGTCCCAGGAGGAGATCGTGCCAGGAGCCAGGTTCAGGAGCCAGCTGCGGGCACCGTCCTTGAGCGCCATGGGAAACCAGTTCGCCATGACCTTCTCATCCCCGTTGGCGGCTTTGATGCCCAGCTCGTGAAGCTGGAGGAACTCCGCAGGTCGGCCGTGCCATCGTGGCGAGGAGGTAGGTCTGGCTTGAACTTGCCGGGCCACGCGACGCCGCGTAGCTTCGGTGGTGAAGCGCGGCGACTGCCGTGGCCACGGGAGGCCTTTGGTGACGAAGGTCTTGGTCTTGCGGGTCCCCATGCGCTGCCGCTGGGAGCAGCATGGGGTCTTGGCGTGCCGGAGCAGGAGCGCGGTCGTGACGGGCCGGTGCAGCTGAGGCGCCCCCAGAGCTTCATCGCTTGCGCAAGGCGGGGCGCGGTGCAGTGAGAAGGACGGCGCTGGGGAGCCCCGTGCGGCGCGGACAAGCTCGGCGACGCGGTCGAGCCACTCCTCGTAGACGTTGTCGACGGGGTGGTAGCGCAGGAGCTCGTTTGCCGTGATGAGCGTGGCTCGAGCCTCCATGGGCGCGCGGAGCGCGCGAGACGAAGAACCACCGGGCGGCGAGGGAGTAGCGGCGGCCGTCTCGCCTCACGGATGGATGTGTGACGACGCTTGTCGCCGTTCCCCACCGGGCTGGTGGCGGCGTTGCCAGCGATGGGGAATAGCGGGCGGGCCGACGGAGCCGTCTGACGCGGTAGCGAGAGCTGCCTGGCCTTCAGCGCTGGCCCGACGAGCGTCGACATGGATGCGAGGCGGCGAAGAACAGAGCGGCGGAAGGAGGATTCTGGTGCACCCCTACCTGGCGCGCCAAATGTCGGATTTCGGGTTCCGGCAGACCCTCTAGGTTCAAACTCTGGGGTGCACGCGGAGATCTCACCCCCTACCTACCCGCACCTCGTCGCCTCGCAAGGATCTAAACTACACAAAGAGCAACACAAGGGACACAAGGTTTATACTGATTCGGGCCACCATTGTGGTGTAATACCCTACTCCAGTGTGTGGTGTGGTGGATTGCCTCATGTGCTGATGATGAACAATACAAGGAAGAACAACCTCGCGAGGGTCTGTTCTTGGCCGGTGCAACGAACTGCTAGGGGGAGTTCGATCGCTCTCTCTCTCTCTCTCTAGATTGCTTGATCTCTAGCTCTGTTCTGGATTCCGGATTCAGGATCCCTCTACCCTGTGGGTGGCTGGTCCTATTTATAGGCAAAGGCCTTGGGCCTCTTCCCAAATATTGAGTGGGAAGGGCGCCAACAATTGGCCATTTTGAAGGGGAACATCTAGTACACTTATCCTGACTAAAGTTGGTCCTCGCCTGTCAAAGGCTCGGACGATGACGCCGACTTGGGCTCCACGATGACCTCCTTCCTGCCGTTGTGTTGGTCTTGGTCTTGTTGCGCTGAAATGGTTGCCTTTGCTTGATGCTCTCGCCTGTGCTTGCCTCCTTTGCACCAAAGAGGAAATGAGGACATCTTGGCTGGCGCCTTCCTGGCGCCCTTGGTCGTCATGGCTTGCATCATGGGCACCTCGTGAGGTACCCCGCCTTGATCTCTCCGGCCTCCTCATGAGCCAGCCTGACGAGGTCAGGCTCGAGGAAGCTTCACTGTCGTCCGCCCATGAGGCTTGGCCCCTCGCGAGGGTCTTGAGCTTGTGCTGATGAAGATGGGCCGTACTGGCCACCCCTTGATCCACGCCGCAGGCAGGCAAGTCTGGGTACCCCGGTTCCCAGAATGCCGACAATAACTTTGCACTAAAAATTCCATGGGCGGCCGAGGAGCTGAAGCAAATAACACATCATTGTTGGATCGACCGAACAACGACGCACTTCAGAGTTGCATACCAGCAGGGCAGTGTAAAAGGCCCAAATAGGAGTGGCATGTCCACATGGCTTAAACAATCCAAGCGGTAGCCACACCTTTTTAACGGACTCGGCCGACGAAAGCATCAAGCAAATGAACGGGTGAGGTTGAAGACAACACATACCAACTTCACTATCAACGAAGATGAGCTGGTCAATAGCACGGAGACGCAGATGTGTGATAGGGAGGAACTTGGGCTAATCAACCCGGCAACATTTCTGCCCTGTTTTGCTCCTTTCCTTTTCTTTTTTACCGATTGTATCTTTTACAAGTTTCTTTTGTTAAAGCTCAGCATGTACGGCTTGACCACATGAAATAAAGAAAATGCACCCCTTGAGGTCGTTAAACGTTTCCTTATATGTACTGCCTTTGAGCCAAAAGTATACTTTCACGATACAATTATCATTTGCATTACCAAGGGCTTAGCTTTTAATCTCACGCCTCAATTACAAGTCCGAAGTATCCACTCGGCGTCTCGGATGTTGCGATATATGAATCTATTTCGAACCTCGATTTTGGTCAATAGTTGGGTTGCCCAGCTCCTGTGCTTACCCCTTACGTTTTCGATCCATTCGACTAAGGGTGTAAAGGGAGAACCACTATGATTCTGTTGCCAGCTCAAATGGCAAAGTGCCTCAATGGAGAAAGCCACAAACTGACTGTCTTGCTAAGCATAAACTCGTTGGCCGTCCGATGACAGTGCCAAACAATGTATCGTTCAAGATCATCCGTGTTAAACGAAGGGCTTTTTATCAAATCAGCCGAAGTGCTTAGTGGCATAAATCCTGGCTACACCGCCAACCACTTCGCGCACAGGGGGCTCGTCATCAGCCCACACAGTCAAGCTCCTACGACTAAGTGGAAGTTATAAAGCCATTATAGTCTGATTGCCTCATTTCAATGTGCATGGACCGCCTTTGAGAACCAAGACGTCGGCTAAGGGTCATGATTGCCTATGAAACACCCTCTGTATACTGTACAAAGGGGTCGAAGTCGACGACTGGTCACTTTTAGTATAACACGATCCTACAGAGTCAAAAAGCATACAATTATATGTCGGAATATAAAGCCGCATTCATTGTAAACAAAAGGAAGTCTTTTACATTCCACTACACTTTGGCATTCCCAAGTACTACCTAAAGATACATAGTGTCCTTAGGACACCCAACATCGGTTATCCGAGCTCCTTCCATCACCTCGACCAAGAACTACTCCACGGTCCGGTTCTTCCCTTCGGGGGCCCCCCGCAACCACAACTGCCGCATCGACATGAGGATAGTGCGTCCTCACATGGGCATACGCCCACTAGGCACCCTCCAGGCATGTGGAACGCTCCCAACATGCTACTTGGGGGCTGGCCTCTTGCTGCCGGACTAGAAGCCCGAAGAAGCTAGTTGGTGCTACTTCTTGAGCTTGCGTTGATTTTTCCCTTGAAGAGGAAAGGGTGATGCAGCAAAGTAGAGATGAGTATTTCCCTTAGTTAAGAACCAAGGTATCAATCCAGTAGGAGGAACAAGCAAGTCTCCAATATATGCACCTACACAAACTAACAAACACTTGCACTACGCAAAAAAAGGGTTGTCAACCCCTTCACGGTTACTTGCAGGAGTGAGATCTAATAGAGATAGACATCAAAGATAAATAAAAGAGAAAACTAAAGTAAATATAAATAAATTGAAGCAAGGTATTGATACGTCTCCGTCGTATCTACTTTTCCAAACACTTTTGCCCTTGTTTTGGACTCTAACTTGCATGATTTGAATGGAACTAACCCGGATTGATGCTGTTTTCAGCAGACTTTCCATGGTGTTATTTATGTGCAGAAACAAAAGTGCTCGGAATGACCTGAAACTCCACGGAACATATTTTTGGAAAATATTAAAAATATTGGAAGAAGAATCCACGTCAGGGGGGCCTCCACCTGTCCACGAAGGTGGGGGGCGCGCCTACCCCCCCTAGGCGCGCCCCTTGCCTCATGGGCCCCCTGACGCTCCACCGACCTCAACTCCAACTCCATATATTCGTGTTCGGGGAGAAAAAAAATCAGAGAGAAGGATTCATCGCGTTTTACGATACGGAGCCGCCGCCAAGCCCTAAAACCTCCCGGGAGGGCTGATCTAGAGTCCGTTCGAGGCTCCGGAGAGGGGAATCCGTCGCCATCGTCATCATAAACCATCCTCCATCACCAATTTCATGATGCTCAACGCTGTGCGTGAGTAATTCCATCGTAGGCTTGCTGGACGGTGATGGGTTGGATGAGATCTATCATGTAATCGAGTTAGTTTTGTTAAGGTTTGATCCCTAGTATCCACTATGTTCTGAGATTGATGTTGCTATGACTTTGCTATGCTTAATGCTTGTCACTAGGGCCCGAGTGCCATGATTTCAGATCTGAACCTATTATGTTTTCATGAATATATGTGAGTTATTGATCCTATCTTGCAAGTCTATAGTCACCTACTATGTGTTATGATCCGACAACCCCGAAGTGACAATAATCGGGACCACTCCCGGTGATGACCATAGTTTGAGGAGTTCATGTATTCATTATGTGTTAATGCTTTGGTCCGTACTCTATTAAAAGCAGGCCTTAATATCCCTTAGTTTCCGCTAGGACCCGCTGCCACGGGAGGGTAGGACAAAAGATGTCATGCAAGTTCTTTTCCATAAGCACGACATACTATATTCGGAATACATGCCTACATTACATTGATGAATTGGAGCTAGTTCTGTGTCACCCTATGTTATGATTGTGACATGATGAACCGCACCCAGCATAATTCTCCATCATCGATCCAATGCCTACGAGCTTTTCACATATTGTTCTTCGCTTATTTACTTTTTCGTTGCTACTGTTACAATCACTACAAAACCCAAAAATATTACTTTTGCTACCATTACATTTATTTCCATACTACTTGCTACTAAATACTTTGCTGCAGATACTAAGTTATCCAGGTGTGGTTGAATTGACAACTCAAATGCGAATACTTGAGAATATTCTTTGGCTCCCCTTGTGTCGAATCAATAAATTTGGGTTGGATACTCTACCCTCGAAAACTGTTGCGATCCCCTATACTTGTGGGTTATCAAGACTATTTTCTGGCGCCGTTCCCGGGGAGCATAGCTCTATTCTTTGAGTCACTTGGCATTTATATTTACTAGTCACTATGAAGAACTTGAAAGAGGAGAAAACAAAAATTTATCCCTCAACTACGAGGGGAGGTAAGGAACTGCCATCTAGCTCTGTACTTGATTCACCTTCTGTTTTGAGTAAGCTTGTGACATCTAAACCTGCTTCGCTATTAATTACGATATGTCGCATGTTATTGATGATTACACTTCTGCTATGCATGATACTTATGATGAAAATACTTCTATGCTTGATAAAATTGTGCCACTTGGTGAATTTCATGATGAACAACTTGCTAGGTCTAGAGATAATGAAATAATTGAAACTGATAATATTTAAGATAGTGATGATGAAGACTCTCCCCTAATAAATATGAATTACTGTTGTGTCGAGGGTTATGTTCGGATGAAGAATCTGCTAGAGCCATTCTTGCTTGCAATGATAGAAGTGATCTGAAGAAGTTATTAGCTAAATGGAAGCAACAATCTCTTAATGCTAGAATGAAACATGACCACCGTTTTGCTACTTCACTTATACGTATTCTTGACAAGGATTATGAATTCTCTCTGTTGATCCTGATATAATTACTTTGGTTGAATCTGATCCTTTTTATGGCTATGAATCTGAAACTGTTGTGGCACATCTTACTAAATTAAATGATATAGCCACCTTGTTCACTAATGATGAGAGAACCCGCTACCTCTATGTCATTAAAATATTTCCGTTCTCATTAAAGGGTGATGCTAAGATATGGTTTAATTCTCTTAATCCAGGTTGTGTGCGTAGTCCCCAGGATATGATTTATTACTTCCCTGCTAAATATTTCCCTGCTCATAAGAAACAAGCTGCTTTAAGGGATATATATAATTTTGTGCAAATTGAAGAAGAGAGTCTCCCACAAGCTTGGGGGAGGCTTCTCCAATTACTTAATGCTTTGCTGATCATCCTCTTAAGAAAAATGAAATACTTGATATCTTTTATAATGGACTAACCGATGCTTCCAGAGATTACCGGATAGTTGTGCTGGATTACATTTTGAGGAAAGAACACTGGATGAAGCTGAAATTCTATTGAATAATATGTTGACCAATGAAAATAATTGGACACTTCTGAGCCTATTCCTAAACCAACCCGAAGAAGAGGGGTGTTCTATTTCTCGATCCACGAAGATATGCAAGAGGCAAAGAAATCTATGAAAGAAAAAGGCATTAAAGCTGAAGATGTTAAGAATTTACCTCCTATTGAAGAAATACATGGTCTTAATTTACCGCCTGTTGAAGAAATATATGATCCTAATTCATCACCTATTGAAGAAACACATGGTCTTGATAACCCGACACATGTAGTAAAGGTAAATTCTCTCTATAGATATGATAGAGCTGAAATCCCTCCTACTAAGTTTGCTAGCCAATGTTTGGATGAGTTTGATAACTTTATGGTTAAGCAAGAAGATTTTAATGCTTATTTGGTAGACAATTAAAACAAAATGCTTATATGATTGAACACTTGGGTGATTATATGTCTATTGTTAAAGGTGAACTTAAACTCATTAGTAAACATGCTTCTATGGTTACCACTCAAGTAGAACAAGTACTTAAAGCTCAGAATGATTTTCTCGATGAATTAAATAGTAAGAATAATGACTATGCTATTAGAGTGGCTACTAGAACTGGTAAAATGACTCAGGAACCTTTGTATCCTGAAGGCCACCCTAAGAGACTTGAGCAAGATTCTCAAAGAAATAATATAGATGCACCTAGTTCTTCTAAAAAGAAGAAAAAGAAAAATGATAGGACTTTGCATGCTTCTAGTGAACCTATTGCTGAAACACCTGAGAATCCAAATGATATTTCTATTTCTGATGCTGAAACACAATCTGGTAATGAACACGAACCTAATGATAATGTTCATGATGATGCTCAACCTAGCAATGATAATGATGTGGAAATTGAACCTGCTGTTGATCTTGATAACCCACAATCAAAGAATCAACGTTATGATAAGAGAGACTTTGTTGTCAGGAAGCACGACAAGGAAAGAGAACCATGGGTTCAGAAACCCATGCCTTTTCCTCCCAAACCATCCAAGAAAAAGGATGATGAGGATTTTGAGCGCTTTGCTGAAATGATTAGACCTATCTTCTTGCGTATGCGATTAACTGATATGCTCAAAACGAATCCTTATGCTGAGTATATGAAGGATATTATCACTAATAAAAGAAAGATACCGGAAGCTGAAATTTCCACCATGCTTGCTAACTATACTTTTAAGGGTGAAATACCTAAGAAACTTGGAGATCCAGGAGTACCAACTATACCATGCTCCATTAAAAGAAACTATGTTAAAACTGCTTTATGTGATCTTGGAGCTGGTGTTAGTGTTATGCCTCTCTCTTTATATCGTAGACTTGACTTGAATAAGTTGACACCTACTGAAATATATTTGCAAATGGCTGATAAATCAACTGCTATACCTGTCGGCATTTGTGAGGATCTGCCCGTTGTGGTTGCAAACGTTACTATTTTAACGGACTTTATTATTCTTGATATTCCCGAGGACGATAGTATGTCTATTATTCTTGGAAGACCCTTTTTGAATACTGCAGGGGCTGTTATTGATTGCAACAAAGGCAATATCACTTTTCATGTTAATGGCAATGAGCATACGGTACACTTTCCGAGGAAACAACCTCAAGTTCATAGTATAAAATCTATTGGAAAAATTCCATCGATTATTTTTGGAGGTTTTGAATTTCCTCTTCCTACTGTCAAGAAGAAATATGATATTCTTATTATTGGGGATGTGCATATCCTCGTTGAGGTAACATAGTGTTATTCGAAATTTCTCCGGTTCCTTGTTATTTAGAATGAGTTTGTTAACAAGACTTGATCAACCTTGTTAGTGGATTCCTTTTGATGAGCATGAGATGGATGAAATTAGAAAGCACAACCTTCTGTACCCTCCTTTTACTTTACATTATTTAGTTGAAATAAAGTAATAATAGTATTTTTACATGCATTTTCTAAATTATCCGTGCAATATAAAAATACCACGAAAATAAAAGTTCTCCAAGTGCCCCGAAATTGAAATATGATTTTTTCTGGAATATTTGAGAATATCTGCTGAGAACACAACAGAGAGCAAGCACTGACCACGAGGGTCTGGCGCGCCCACCCCTCTGCGTGCCCCCGCCTCAGAGGGCCCATGGTGGCCCCCTTCCACTTATTCCTGCACCCACACACTTCTTCTTCCTCCCAAAGAAATCACCATCCAGCTCAAGCACGAGTTCTAGCTCATTTTGCTGCAATTTTCGATCTCCTTGCTCAAAGCACCTCTCACAAAACTGCTTGGGCGGATTGTTCCTTGGTATGTGACTCCTCCATTGGTCCAATTAGTTTTTGTTCTAGTGCTTTATTCATTGCAAATTTGTGCTGCCTAGGTGACCATGTTCTTGAGCTTGCATGTCAAATTTATATGGTTCCAAGTAGTCCTAACGCATGATATAGGCTTTAGGCACTTGTAGGAGTAGTTGCTACCAATTTTTTTGAGCTTGGTTCACTTTTATTTGAAGTTACTAAAAATTTCAGAATTTTTCAGAAAATAATGAAGAGATTTTTGAGGGGCTCATCGAGCCGAAGCTCGAAGGAAAAGCAAAGTGAAGAAGCACATAGGCCCAAATATAATTTGCCTCGCACCATGGAGGTCCGGCCGTGTGAATGCCCTTCCAATGATTTCTTGAGAGCAGCCGGGATTTATGATGATTTTTATGAATTGGCTGAGTATGCAGGCCTCCCCGACTTCCTCCGCGACCAACGCGAACAGTATCTCTTACTTACCAATACTTTTGTGCAAAACTTCTACTATTATCCTAAGGAATCACCTCCTTCAGTAGAGTTTCATTTATATGATGTGGTTAAGAAGATTCACTAGATGAATTCTGCAAGGTTTGCAAAATACCTTTTGAGGGTAGTTTAGATGAACCACATCGTAAAGATGTGGATGGGTTTATTGACACTATTACTGTAGGGGAAACTACGAAGGTTTCTGATGCAAGAATCACTAGCATACATTTTCCTGTTTTACGCTACTTTGCCATATTTGCTAGTCGTTGTTTAATTGGTCGCGGAAACTGTGGAAACCTTAGTGTTCCTGATATTATTATTTTGTTCCATGGTTTATTCTGTGATAACACTTTTAGTATGGGCGGTATTATTGCTAAACGGTTAAGTCTGAACCGTACAAAGGGCCCCATCTTTGGAGGTATTTACGCTTCACGCCTTGCTGCACATTATAACATACCTATTAGGCACTATGAAAAGGAAGAGAAATTGTTGCCCGTTGCTTATTTAGATTATAAGAGTATGGTAGCACATGACTTTATTGTTAAGAATAGGGAAGGGGCGCTTAAATACAAATTGTTCTTTGATAAACATCACCCTGAGACTATTACCTTGCCTGCTCCTTCCTTGTTTGATTTATCTGCAGGTCCGTATCTCGTCCCGTTGGCGGCCATTCACGCCTACCGGAACCCTACATCAGCCACAGAGCCAGAGCCGGAACCACAATTTGAACCTCCACGACAGTCTAATTACCAGTGGGATCCGGAGATGATTGCCACCGATGTGGCAATCGAGTCTTCTTCATCTCGATCTGACCCGACTACAACTATGGATATCCGCCAGGCCAGCCGTGGCAATAGACCAACTTAGGCCAAAAGCCTAAGCTTGGGGGAGTACGTATTTCTCACCGACCTTACATTTATGTTCACACACTCATAGCTAGATGTCGGTGCTCACGCTCTTTCACTGTAATATCCATGCTAGTTTATTTTCCTTTTTCTTGCTTTCTTCTTGTGTGTTTAATAAATCTTAAGAAAAACCAAAAAAATTAGTGTAGTTTTTAGTTAGTTTACTTTTCTTGCTGTAGTAGTAATAATTAAAAGAAAACCCAAAAATATTTCCTGTTCTTCTTTTGCTTGTTGGGAGCTTTCCCGTGTAAAAAGTTTTATTTTTTTTCTTTGCTTTGGGGGGTCGATAGGAGAAGACCATGATTAAATTGTTGAAGTGGCTCTTATATGCATTATTGTTGATTTATCCAAGAGCCCATATTGCCTTGTCTTCTCCTATTTATTGAACGCTCGCAGATTCCAGCTTAGTCCAATGCACGTGCACTCTTATTATTTTCACATCGTTAAATTCGTGCAAGTGAAAGGCAATAATGACGATATATGATGGACTGATTGAGATGAGAGAAGCTGGTATGAACTCGACCTCTGTTGTTTTTGTAAATATGATTAGTTCATCATTCCTGATTCAACCTATTACGAATAAACATGTTTGCAATGACAATTAGAGATCATAGTTGCTTATGCCATGCTTGATTAGCTATGAGTTATAATGGTTTACCTTGCGTGCCAACATGCTATTAAAATGGTTGTGATGTAGTATAGTGGGGTGGAATCCTCCTTTGAATGATTTAAGTGACTCGACTTGGCACATGTTCACACATGTAGTTGAAAAAAAAATCAACATAGCCTTCACGATATTTATGTTCATGGTGGATTATATCCTACTCATGCTTGTACTCAATGTTTATTAATTTTAATGCATGTTCATGACTATTTGTCGCTCTCTAGTTGGTCGCTTCCGGTCTTTTGCTAGCCTTCACTTGTACTAAGCGGGAATCTTGCTTGTGCATCCAATCTTAAACCCCAAAGTTATTCCATATGAGTCCACTATACCTTCCTATATGCGGTATCTACCTGCCGTTCCAAGTAAATTTGTATGTGCCAAACTCTAAACCTTCAAATGAAATTCTGTTTTGTATGCTCGAATAGCTCATGTATCAACTAGGGCTGTCCATTATCTTCCATGCTAGGCGGGTTATTCTCAAGAGGAGTGGACTCCGCTCCTCACTCACGAGAAAATGCACAGTCACCGGATGCCCAGTCCCATGCTTTATGCAAACTAAATCAAAATAATTGCAAACAAAACTTCCCCTGGGCTGTTGTTAGTTGGAGGCACTCGTTGTTTCGAGCAAGCCATGGATTGATGCTTGTTGGTGGAGGGGGAGTATAAATTTTACCATTCTGTTTGGGAACAACCTATAATGTGTGTAGCATGGATGATATCGCCATCTCTTGGTTGTTATGTTGACAATGAAAGTATGCCGCTCAAAATATTGTTTATCTCTGCTTTAAAATCGAGCTCTGGCACCTCTACAAATCCCTGCTTCCCTCTGCGAAGGGCCTATCTATTTACTTTCATGTTGATTCATCACCCTCTTATTAAAAAGCACTAGCTGGAGAGCGCTGCTGTCATTTGCATCCATTACTATTAATTTATATTGGGCATGACTATGACCAGATCTCTTTTACCATGAATTACAATGTTTAGTCAGTCCTTGATCTTTAAAGGTGCTCTGCATTTATATTTTGCGGTCTCAGAAAGAGCTAGCGAGATACCATCCTGTTATATCATATTATGATTGTTTTGAGAAAGTGTTGTCATCCGAGATTTATTATTATTGCTCGCTAGTTGATTATGCCATTGATATTAGTAAACATGAAACCTAAGAGTTATTGTGAGTGTGGTTAGTCATAATCTTTGCTGAAAACTTGAATGCTGGATTTACATATTTACAACAACAAGAGCAAACAGAGTTTGTAAAAGTTTTTCTTTATCACTTTCAGTTTATCAACTGAATTGCTTGAGGACAAGCAAAGGTTTAAGCTTGGGGGAGTTGATACGTCTCCGTCGTATCTACTTTTCCAAACACTTTTGCCCTTGTTTTGGACTCTAACTTGCATGATTTGAATGGAACTAACCCGGAATGACGCTGTTTTTTGCAGACTTTCCATGGTGTTATTTATGTGCAGAAACAAAAGTTCTCGGAATGACCTGAAACTCCACGGAACATATTTTTGGAAAATATTAAAAATACTGGAAGAAGAATCCACGTCAGGGGGGCCTCCACCTATCCACGAGGGTGGGGGCGCGCTTGCCCCCCTGGGCGCGCCCCCCTGCCTCGTGGGCCCCCTGATGCTCCACCGACCTCAACTCCAACTCCATATATTCGTGTTCGGGGAGAAAAAAATCAGAGAGAAGGATTCATCGCGTTTTACGATACGGAGCCGCCGCCAAGCCCTAAAACCTCTCGAGAGGGCTGATCTGGAGTCTGTTCGGGGCTCCGAAGAGGGGAATACATCGCCGTCGTCATCATCAACCATCCTCCATCACCAATTTCATGATGCTCACCACCGTGTGTGAGTAATTCCATCATAGGCTTGCTGGACGGTGATGGGTTGGATGAGATCTATCATGTAATCGAGTTAGTTTTGTTAGGGTTTGATCCCTAGTATCCACTATGTTCTGAGATTGATTTTGCTATGACTTTCTTTGTGCTTAATGCTTGTCACTAGGGCCCGAGTGCCATGATTTCAGATCTGAACCTATTATGTTTTCATGAATATATGTGAGTTCTTGATCCTATCTTGCAAGTCTATAGTCACCTACTTTGTGTTATGATCCGACAACCCCGAAGTGACAATAATCGGGACCACTCTCGGTGATGACCATAGTTTGAGGAGTTCATGAATTCACTATGTGTTAATGCTTTGGTCCGGTACTCTATTAAAAGGAGGCCTTAATATCCCTTAGTTTCCGTTAGGACCCCGCTGCCACGGGAGGGTAGGACAAAAGATGTCATGCAAGTTCTTTTCCATAAGCACGTATGACTATATTCGGAATGCATGACTACATTACATTGTTGAGTTGGAGGTAGTTCTGTGTCACCCTATGTTATGATTGTTACATGATGAACCGCATCCGGCATAATTCTCCATCACCGATCCAGTGCCTACAAGCTTTTCACATATTGTTCTTCGCTTATTTACTTTTCCGTTGCTACTGTTACAATCACTACAAAACCCAAAAATATTAATTTTGCTACCATTACCTTTATTTCCATACTACTTGCTACTAAATACTTTGCTGCAGATACTACGTTATCCAGGTGTGGTTGAATTGACAACTCAACTGCGAATACTTGAGAATATTCTTTGGCTCCCCTTGTGTCGAATCAATAAATTTGGGTTGAATACTCTACCCTCGAAAACTGTTGCGATCCCCTATACTTGTGGGTTATCAGGTATTTTTTGGTTTTTTGGTTTTATAGATCTGAAAGATGGAATATAGACCCGGGGGCCATAGGTTTCACTAGAGGCTTCTCTCTTGAAGATAACATACGATGGGTAAACAAATTACTATCGAGCAATTGATAGAAAAGCGCAAAGTTATGACGATATCTAAGGCAATGATCATGAATATAGGCATCACACACGTGACAAGTAGACCGATTCCTGCCTGCATCTATTACTATACTCCACATATCGACTGCTATCCAACATGCATGTATAGTATAAAGTTCATAAGAACGGAGTAATGTGTCTGTGTCAAAACTGGCGGATCTCGGGTAAGGGGTCCCGAACTGTGCGTCTAAGGTCGATGGTAACAGGAGACGGGGGACACGATGTTTACCCAGGTTCGGGCCCTCTCGATGGAGGTAATACCCTACTTCCTGCTTGATTGATCTTGATGAATATGAGCATTACAAGAGTAGGTCTACCACGAGATCGTAATGGCTAAAACCCTAGAAGTCTAGCCTGTATGACAATGATTATGATTCTGGTCTTTACGGAGTAAGCCCTCCGGTTTATATAGACACCGGAGGGGACTAGGGTTGTACAAAGTCGGTTACAGAGAAAGGAATCTTCATATCAGGGCGCCAAGCTTGCCTTCCACACCAAGGAGAGTCCTATCCGGACACGAGAGAGAGTCTTCGGTCTTATATCTTCACAACCCATCAGTCCGGCCCATGTACCATACTCCGGATGCCCGAGGACCCCTTAATCCAGAACTCTCTCAGTAGCCCCTGAACCAGGCTTCAATTACGATGTGTCCGGCGTGTAGATTGTCTTCGGCATTACAAGGTAGGTTCCTTCTCCGAATACTCCAACACAGTCTTCAGACACAATGAACATGTCCCGTTCTGCAAAACAAGCACCACACATAACTGCAGAGATGTCGGGACCCCGATCCTAAGTCACACCGACCTAGCATGTAACACATCATATCACTTTGCGGCCTCACGCACGGTATTCCCACGGTGTCGCCTTACCATGGTCCGGGACCGTTTGCGCCTTTTGGCTCACGTATATGATAGTGTCGCTAGCATCCATATGACAGAGAACCGGGCCGACATGACTAGTCGTGAACCCAAAGTGGCACTAACCTATGGGGACAGGCATACATGAATCACATCGAGCATGTCGGTCATCAACGTATGAATTCGGGCTGTAGCCTTTGGGCTAAAGGACTCCGGTATCCCGGGCTGTAGTAGGCTAGGCAGGACTCGAATATCCCGTCGACATTTCCCGAAGGACGGACATATGAACGAAGTGAAACACATGCCGGCCATCAATCGTCCAAGCGGTAGTCTTTGGGCTAGCGAGACTCCGGTGAACAAGCTGTAGCGGACTACTATCGCTCGTAAGCACGAGACTACATTTCCCCATAAGAGAGGCTACCAAGGATAAACAACTAGGTTGTCGGATCCCACACATAGCAATACAAGTTACACGTACGCATAACACGCAAGTATGTGTTGTACAACATGGCATCACAACATAACGCAACTCATATAGATAAAGGCTCAGAAGAGCCACATAGCTTTAAATACAAACAGGGGTCACATGACCCATCATTGAAACATACAAGCAACAAGCGGAAGCATTACATGTCTCGAGTACGCATAACTACAAAGAAAAAAGGCTGAGAAGCCTGACTATCTACAAGACCCTCCCAAGGGTACAAGATCGTAGCTGAGGTAACAAGCTACTCGTCGAAGTCCAAGCGGAACTACCAGTAAGACCGAAGTCTCCGCTGCAAAAAACATAAATGAAGCAACGTGAGTACAAAGTTACTCAGCAAGACTTACATCAGATCCTATTATACATGCATTAGTGTCAAGAAGGTAATGTGGGGTTTAGTTGCGACAAGCCGGCTTTGACTCTGTGGCTATCCTGTTCTCGACTACGAGAACTTCTTTGAGGTGATATGGCGCACACGAGTCCACTAGTCACCACATCAATACACTACTATGGATTCATCCCGTCTCCATACGAGAAGGCCATCCATAGCACTCACACTTGTCTTGAGCATTTTTAGAGTATCCACTTCAAATTGTCTATGTACCAAGTAAGCATCCAAGAAGTCCATAACCGAGGACACGGCTATTCGAATAGATCATGATAACCCTGCAGGGGTGTACTTCTTCACACACGCTCTCGCCACTTACCGCCATATACACGTCATGTATCTCGGCAACCTTCAAGAGGAAGCTTTGGCGAGGGTGTCGGCCACGACCGACTAACCACACAAGACTCTAGTCCAGGTTTATCGCCTATTCGGGTTCCATCCGCAAGGAGATCCGGCCGGGTGTCGCTCCACGGCCCCAAATGATGTGTGCAGGTTCCCAAGCCCACCTCGCCGGATGGATCTATGCTTGGTACACCGTGCCACTTGTGCCTAGCCTGTCCCAAGCCCACTGGCGGGTGCCACTTGGTAGACTACTAACACTACCTACAAACACCGAAACTAGTTGCGACTCACGGGACAGAGGTCAAGTTGGTCAATAAGTCGAGAGGGCACTTAAGCATTCCAATGTGTGGTAGTAGCTAGTCATTGGACAACATACACGTAACTCGATTAAGGGCCGGTTCCAAAGGAGACAACCCACCATGTACTCCTACATGGCCTCTCACCGCTACCTTTACCAAATCGTGTTCACACATTTCACTCTCGACATCGTAACATAGAATCTGTACTCCAATTCATCCCCAATGAATCGGACTGACACAACTCTAAGCAATAGCAGGCATAGCATGGTAGGAACACAACATGGCTCAATCAACTCCTACACATGCTAGTGGGTTTCAACTATTCTTTGTGGCAATGACAGGTCATGCAGAGGAATGGGTTCAACTACCGCAAAGACAAAGTAGCGGATGAATCGTTGTTGTCCTAATGCAATAAATGAGAGCAGGAGCGAGAGAGTAGGATTGTATCGGAATGAACAAGGGGTTTGCTTGCACAGTAAATCAACAAGGGAGGCACTGCTTCACAGACAAGTACTCTGGAACGGTCTCCGGAGCGGGACCTATCGAGAAGGAACGGTGCCGACAATCAATACACAATCATATGCAACAATATGATGCATGAACATGGCATGTAGATGTGATGTTGTTTGAGCTAATGCAACTAGTATTCAATTTGAATGAAGTCCATTTGAACCAAAGATTCAAACGCATCTCCAAAATAAGCTCTTTATATAAGCCATTTTAGTGTTTCACTAATACAGCAGGTATAACTTGGTTTTTCATGCGTGAAACTGGTACAGATGGATAGATTGCATTTTTCTGATAATTTTTCATATATAAATTATTTCAATCCGAGTTACGGTTGAATTTCTATGATTTTTTGAAGTTTGAAACATTTTCTGGAATTTCCTGATTTAATTTAATACCAAAAAATCAAATACTGCGTCAGCACTGCGTAAGCATGACGTCAGCAAGTCAACTGCGGCTGACTGGGGTTAGTTTAGTTTAATTAAAGATTAGGGGGCACTGGGGCCACACGTCAGTGTCTCAGTTAGTTAACAGGGGGGTTAGTTTAGTTTAATTAAAGATTAGGGGCACTTTGGGGCCCACATGTCAGCGTCACAAAGGGACTTAATTAGCGGGGTTGACCCGGCCAGTCCCGCTTGGCGTTGAGCCGCCGGGCGAGGCCGAACGCCGGAGGGATCGGGATTGTCGCTCGGCGACCATCCGGACAGCGGAGACCATCTCCGAGGCTGGTGCTCATGGCGCATCCAGTGGGGCGGGGAGGAGCCGGGAGGCGGAGTTCGCCGGAGCAGAGCTCATGGCGGCGGCTTCGGGCTCGAGCGGCAGAGGGGCCGAGGGCACGGGGAGGCCACCCGAGGGGCTCTGCGGCACCCTCGCGGCACCAGAAGCACATTGGCGCACTCGGTTGCGGGCTGCGGTGGCCAGGGCGGCGGCGACGACATGGACGGCGGCGAGGAACTACGGCCGTGAAGGGGGATGGATCTACGGGGCGCAACAACGAGGGGAAGAAGAGGGGTTCGGTGGCGGAGCTCACCACGGATCCGGTGGCACCTTCAGCGGGCTCGGGGAGGCGACGGCGGCGTGGCGGCGAGGGCGATCTCCCGGCGACGGAGATGAAGACGGCGTCGATGGAGGCGCTCAGGCTTCCAGCGTCTGGCGGCTTGGCGTAGAGGAAGAGGGCGATGTGGCGGCTTCGGACTTGAAGAGAGGGCGAGGAGGTGGTGGCAGCGGCAATGGCGTCTTGGCGGCGGCGTTCGGGTAAGAGGAGGAGAGGGAGCCAGAGGAGGGGAGAGGCACGGGAAAGAGAGGCGAGCGGTCGGGGCGGCGCGTGGCGTCGTCCGGAGCATCCAGACGACGAGGGGGAGAAGCAGGAGGTGGCGGGGAGACGTGGCCCCAGTCGGACGCGTGGCCGCGCGCGCCGGCGCGTGCCCCTGTCCTCCTGGCGCGAGGAAGGGGACGATCAAGCGCGTCGGCCATTTGGGTTGGGTCTTTGGGCAGCTGGCCAGCCCCACGGTGCCGCGGGAAGTCCAGGTAGGGTTTACCTCTTTTATTTCTTTTTCTATTTTTCTGACATTTGTTTTGATTTAATAAAAATACTAAACCATTTTATTTCCTTATGCCAATTTTTGCAGGTGCTCACTATATTATTCCAGAGCTCCTCAGCAAACTAGCATAATTATTGGACATATATAATATATATAACATATATATATCCAAGGCAAATGTTCTTGCATTAATTCAAATAGCCAAACATAAATACTTCTGAGCTCCCAAAAATATTGGTTGGGATTTTACCTCTGACCAATATTTTTAGAGAAAACAGGAACATTTTCTTGGGCCAAATTGAAGCAATTTTTATTTGGGTCATTTCCAGAAATGATTCTGAGGGTTTCACAAGTCCCCATTTCAAATTTAAATGAAATTTAAACATGATGCACAAATGACTAGCTAGTCTAGGTCATACCAGAACTAGGGATGTGACAACTCGCCCCCACTTGAAAAAATCTCGTCCCGAGATTCAGGGGTCGACGGAAAGAAAGCGGGGTACTCGGTCGAAGACGATCTTCTCGCTCCCAGGTAGCTTCTCTCTCGGAATGATGAGACCACTGAACCTTGAGAAACTTGATGTTATGACGTCGAGTGACACGCTCTGCTTGATCAAGAATGCGAACAGGGTACTCTCGATAGGTGAGGTTATCTTGGAGATCAAGCGTTTCGTGGTCCACTCCACGGATGGGATCCGAGAAGCAACGCCTGAGTTGAGAGACGTGGAAGACATCATGAACTCGAGAAAGATGTGGGGGTAGTTCCAACTGGTAGGCAACCTCTCCTCGTTTAGCGAGAATGCGATAGGGACCAATGTAACGAGGAGCCAACTTGCCCTTGATACCGAAACGATGGGTCCCCTTCAAAGGAGTAACCCGAAGGTAAGCCTGGTCGCCAATTTCATAAGCCACTTCCTTATGACGACGGTCATACTGGCTCTTTTGACGAGATTGGGCTGTTTTCAAATTCTCACGAATGATGCGAACTTGCTCTTACGCCTCTGGATCATATCCGGTCCAAAGAATTGTCTTTCACGGTTTGACCCGGTTCAAAGGTGTTCGACATCTTCGTCCATAGAGAATCTCAAAAGGAGCTTTCTTGAGACTGGATTGATAGCTATTGTTATAAGCAAACTCGGCAAGCGGAAGACATTTCTCCCAATCCATACCGAATGAGATAACACAAGCTCTAAGCATGTCTTGAGAATTTGGTTGACCCGTTCCACTTGACCACTTGATTGAGGGTGGAAAGCGGTACTGAAGGAAAGATGGGTGCCCATGGCAGTTTGGAAACTCTCCCAGAAATGAGAAGTGAAGAGACTGCCACGGTCTGAATTGATCTCTAGTGGAACACCATGAAGTGACACTATTCGAGAAATATATAAGTCAAGCTGACTAAGCGGTGATACTCTCTCGAACCGGTAGGAAGTGAGCCACTTTGGAGAGACGATCAATGACTACGAAGATAGCATTATTCCCTTTCTTGGTCCCGGGAAAGCCGGTGATGAAATCCATACCAACTTTATCCCATTTCCACTCGTGAATAGCTAAAGGCTGAAGAGTGCCAGCAGGTCTTTGATGTTCTGCCTTAACGCGACGACAAACGTCGCAGTTAGCAATAAACTGAGCGATTTCTCTCTTCATCCTAGTCCACCAGAACCTCTGGCGTAGGTCCTGATACATTTTAGTACTACCGGGATGAATCGTGAGAGGAGATTCATGCGCCTCCTTAAAAATCAATTGTCGAAGATGTTGACTCTTGGGAACCACCAAGCGATTCTCAAAGAAGACAACGCCTCGATCATCCATAGAGAAACATCCACCAACTCCCTTCTTAATGTTTCTCTTGATGCGGATAACCCCCTATCAAACTTCTGGTCAGAAATGATCGATCCTCGAGGGTAGGTTTCGCCACCAAGGTAGAAAGGAATCCGTGAGGAGCAATGTGAAGGTTAAGCTTACGTATTCCTCATGGAGAAGTGGTTGACCTGCCGCAACACGAGATTGTTGCAATAGGATTTCTGACTTAAGCGCATCAACCATGACATTAGCTTTGCACAGGGTGTAGGTAATCCCTAGATCATAATCATGATTAACTCCAACCATCGTCTTTGCCTAAGGTTCAAATCTGGTTGGGTGAAGATATACTTGAGACTTTGGTGATCGGTGTAGATCTCGCATAGCGTTTACCAAGAAGGTAATGTCGCCAGTCTTGAGTGCATAGACTACGGTACCGCAAGCTCTAGATCATGTGTAGGATAATTCTCCTCATGTGGATGCAACTGCCGAGATGCATAGGCAATCACATGACGATCCCGCATAAGAATGCAACCTAGTCCCTGCCGTGAGGCGTCGCGATGAGATAACAAAGTCCTTCGTGAAATCCGGTGGCACAAGTATGGGAGCAGAAGTCAGCGTCTTTTCGGTTCACGAAAACTGTACTCACCTGTGGGGACCACTCAAACTTTTTATCTTTCTTGAGAAGTTCCGTGAGGGGTTTAGCTACTTTGGAGAAGTTTTCAACAAAGCGGCGACAATAGCTGGCTAGACCAAGGAAACTCCTAACTTGTTTAATGGTTTCAGGTGGAGTCCAATCGAGAACGGCTTGAACTCTCTCGGGATTGACAGGAATGCCCTTACCAGAAATCACGTGGCCTAGGTAGGTCACTTCTGGCAACCAAAATTCGCACTTGGAGAATTTGGCATAAAGGCGGTGCTCTCTGAGTTTTTCTAACACAAGTCTAAGATGTTCGGCATGCTCTTCCTCATTCTTCGAGTAAATAAGAATATCATCGAGGTAAACCACGACGAATTTGTCTAAGTACTCCATGAAGATCGAGTTCATCAAGCGGAGAATGTAGCTGGAGCATTGGTTAGACCAAAGGACATGACGGTGTACTCGTACTGGCCATAACGAGTAACAAAGGCTGTCTTGGGGATGTCCCCGTTTCTGATCTTGATTTGGTGGTATCCTAACCTCAAATCCATTTTGGAAAAGACTGCGGATCCAGCGAGCTGATCATACAGGTCGTTGATCCTGGGGAGCGGATACTTGTTCTTTATCGTGACCAAATTAACGGGACGATAATCTACAACCATCCAGTCCGTACCATCCTTCTTCTTGACAAAGAGGACGGGGCAAGCCCAAGGAGAAGAACTAGGACGGATGAAACCCTTTTGCAAGGACTCATCAAGTTGTTTCTTAAGCTCGTCTAGTTCTAAGGGTGCCATCTTATAAGGTCTCCTAGAGATTGGAGCGGTTCCTGGAATAAGATCTATGATTTAACTCTACATCTCATCGGTGGAATACTGGCAGTTCCTCTGAAAGACATCCGGAAAATCACGGACTATCGGGATATCTTCAAGGTCCGGAAGAGGGCTGGCATTAAGAGAATAGAGTTGGCGCTTTGCAACTCTAGTGGAGACGGTGACTATCTTGCCGGATGGGTGTGTAAGCTGAGCGGACCTAGTGAAACAATCAATCTTGGCATGATGAGCTGTCACCCAGTCCATACCCAAGATGATGTTAATATCTGAAGACTTGAGGGCTACAAGTGAGGCAAGGAATACAAGTCTGTCAACAAGGATTTCGTTACTATGGCTTACACAAGAAGTTTGCCATTTGGATCCATGAGTTTGAATGAGTAGCGGGGAGGGCATATCACAAAATGACATGTCGTGCAAGCGGGCATAGCTTTCAGAAATGAAGGAATGAGATGCTCCAGTATCGAATAGAACCGAAGCTGGATGACAGTTGACAAGGAGTGTACCAAGAACGACATCTGGATCATCATGAGCGTCTTTAGCTGAGACGTGATGCACACGTCCATGTTCAGTGGGAGCTGACTTGGCACTGAACATCTTGCGCGATGGCTTACTACCACGGCCAATAGATTTCTCGGGCTGGGGTGGAGCAACTCTGATGCGAGTACAAATACGGGCAATGTGGCTCGGCTCTCCGCACTTGTAACAAATCTTGGAGGTAGGACGTGGACCCGTATTGGTAGGTGGTCCACCAATAGGCCTGGGTGGTGCATACTGCTGAACTGGATGAGGTGCCACATAAGATGGCCTTGGTGTGTATCCAGGAGGAAGAGCAGAGTTCGGAATCCAAATCCGCGCTTCCGAGAACTAGAACCTAAGAAGATCCCAAATCACGGTTGTGCTTGAGACTCCTCGTAAGTGAGCTGAAACTGTCTCTGCATTAATGGCCTTGTTCACCAGAGCACGGAATGTATCACAATGATGTAGGTGGAGATCACGACGCAACTTGGGGTTGAGACCCTTCCTAACCTAGCACGCTTCTTGGCGTCCGTGGACACTTCTTACAGTAGCATAGCGGGCAAGGTTCTCAAACTCTGCTGTAAGCATCAACAGCCATCTTACTCTGGATGAAACTACAGAACTCTTCTCTCTTGCGATCGATGAGGGCCTGAGGAATGTGATGCTCGCGAAAAGCCTCGGTGAAATCCCTCCAGGTAGGAATCTGGCCAGCTGGAAGCATAGCCTCATAGTTACGCCACCAAAGACTAGCATGACCTTCCGTGGTATGCAGCATAGGTGACCTTGTCACTTTCAGCTACGTTCATGAGCGGAGCTTGCGTGTGATACTACGGGCCGATCATACGCATCGAGTGGCTCGATGGAATGATGAAAGGTAGGTGGGTGCAAGCGAATAAAATCATGAATGGTTACATACCCCTTTGAACTGTTGTGCGGTGTTCTCCTCGATACGTGCCAACAAGCGATTAGACTCACGCTTGTTCCTCTCCATCTCTAACATGAACTCTGCCAACGAAGGTGGGTCAGGAGGATCCTCATCCCTACCATCTCCGTGGTTACGGCTACGAGCAACAAAACTTCGCTTAGCGATGACATCACGAGAAAGCGAAACCAAGGACGGAATCAACATCACTACATCTTGAAAAATGTAGGACACAAAAATTAGTAACTCTCGAACTCTGGGGCAATTCCGGCAGCATAACGGCGAAGAAATGCTCAAAATGAGACATCCTGCTAAAATGGGGTAGTACAACAACTCAACATCACCACTCAAGGTTACGAGATATTACTAAACAAGGCTACACGAAGGCACTCGAAAACTGGGTATGACTCGATCAACCAATCCTAAGAGACTACGGAGTAGTAACACGTGATCCTGATAGACGGAGAAAGCCTAGTTCCTTAACCCCGTCGGAAATTAAGATGACTCGAGATCGAAGGCCATGAGATAAAGGAGTAAAAAGAGCCTTACGTTCCTTCCACAATCAATCCCCTTACATAACTAAAGAATTTCTAGACTCAACTTTGACCGGGTTGGCTTGGAAATCCTCTGATCGAGCTCGATACCAAAGCTGTCGGGACCCCGATCCTAAGTCACACCGACCTAGCATGTAACACATCATATCACTTTGCGGCCTCACGCACGGTATTCCCACGGTGTCGCCTTACCATGGCCGGGACCGTTTATGCCTTTTGGCTCACGTATATGATAGTGTCGCTAGCATCCATATGACAGAGAACCGGGCCGACATGACTAGTCGTGAACCCAAAGTGGCACTAACCTATGGGGACAGGCATACATGAATCACATCGAGCATGTCGGTCATCAACGTATGAATTCGGCTGTAGCACTGGCTATGAGGACTCCGGTATCCCGGGCTGTAGCAGGCTAGGCAGGACTCGAATATCCAGCGTGACATTTCCCGAAGGACAGACATATAGGACAGTGAAACACATGCCGGCCAGTCAAGCGTCCAAGCAGTAGTCTTTGGGCTAGCAGGACTCCGGTGAACCGGTAGCGGACTACTATCGCTCAGAAGCACGAGACTACATTTCCCCATAAGAGAGGCTACCAAGGATAAACAACTAGGTTGTCGGATCGCACACATAGCAATACAAGTTACACGTACGCATAACACGCAAGTATGTGTTGTACAACATGGCATCACAACATAACGCATAACTCATATAGATAAAGGCTCGGAAGAGCCACATAGCTTTAAATACAAGCAGGGGTCACATGACCCATCATTGAAACATACAAGCAACAAGCGGAAGCATTACATGTCTGAGTATAGACAACTACAAAAGAAAAGGCTGAGAAGCCTGACTATCTACAAGACCCTCCCAAGGGTACAAGATCGTAGCTGAGGTAACAAGCTACTAAATCGAAAGTCCAAGCGGAACTACCGATGAAGACCGAAGTCTCCGCTGCAAAAACATAAATGAAGCAACGTGAGTACAAAGGTACTCAACAAGACTTACATCAGATCCTATTATACATGCATTAGTGTCAAGAAGGTAATGTGGGGTTTAGTTGCGACAAGCCGACTTTGACTCTGTGGCTATCCTGTTCTCGACTACGAGAACTTCTTTGAGGTGATATGGCGCTGCAGGTCCACTAGTCACCACATCAATACACTACTATGGATTCATCCCCGTCTCCATACGAGAAGGCCATCCATAGCACTCACACTTGTCTTGAGCATTTTTAGAGTATCCACTTCAAATTGTCTATGTACCACGTAAGCATCCAAGAAGTCCATAACCGAGGACACGGCTATTCGAATAGATCATGATAACACTGCAGGGGTGTACTTCTTCACACACGCTCTCGCCACTTACCGCCAAATACACGTCATGAATCTCGGCAACCTTCAAGCGGAAGCCTGGCGAGCGTGTCGGCCACGACCTGACTAACCACACAAGACTCTAGTCCAGGTTTATCGCCTATTCGGGTTCCATCCGCAAGGAGATCCGGCCGGGGTGTCGCTCACGGCCCCAAATGATGTGTGCAGGGTTCCCAAGCCCACCTCGCCGGATGGATCTACGCTTGGTACACCGTGCCACTTGTGCCTAGTCTGTCCCAAGCCCACTGGCGGGTGCCACTTGGTAGACTACTAACACTACCTACAAACACCGAAACTAGTTGCGACTCACAGGCCAGGTCAAGTTGGTCAATAAGTCGAGAGGGCACTTAAGCATTCCAATGTGTGGTAGTAGCTAGTCATTGGACAACATACACAGAACTCGATTAGCTTAAGGGCGGTTCCAGTGAGACAACCCACCATGTACTCCTACATGGCCTCTCACCGCTACCTTTACCAAATCGTGTTCACACATTTCACTCTCACATCGTAACATAGAACTGTGCTCCAATTCATCCCCAATGAATCGGACTGACACAACTCTAAGCAATAGCAGGCATAGCATGGTAGGAACACAACATGGCTCAATCAACTCCTACACATGCTAGTGGGTTTCAACTATTTACTGTGGCAATGACAGGTCATGCAGAGGAATGGGTTCAACTACCGCAGCACAAAGTAGCAGATGAATCGTTGTTGTCCTAATGCAATAAATGAGAGCAGGAGCGAGAGAGTAGGATTGTATCGGAATGAACAAGGGGGTTTGCTTGCCTGGTAAATCAACAAGGGAGGCACTGCTTCACGATGACAGTACTGGAGCGGTCTCCTGAGCAGGACCTATCGAGAAGGAGCAGTGCCGACAATCAATACACAATCTTATGCAACAATATGATGCATGAACATGGCATGTAGATGTGATGTTGTTTGAGCTAATACAACTAGTATTCAATTTGAATGAAGTCCATTTGAACCAAAGATTCAAACGCATCTCCAAAATAAGCTCTTTATATAAGCCATTTTAGTGTTTCACTAATACAGCAGGTATAACTTGGTATTTCATGCGTGAAACTGGTACAGAGGGATAGATTGCATTTTTCTGATAAATATTAATATATACATTATTTCAATCCGAGTTACGGTTGAATTTCTATGATTTTTTGAAGTTTGAAACATTTTCTGGAATTTCCTGATTTAATTTAATACCAAAAAATCAAATACTATGTCAGCACTGCGTAAGCATGACGTCAGCAAGTCAACTACGGCTGACTGGGGTCAAACTGACGTGTGGGGGCCACATGTCAGTGTCTCAGTTAGTTAACAGGGGGGTTAGTTTAGTTTAATTAAAGATTAGGGGGCACTGGGGCCCACATGTCAGCGTCACAAAGGGGACTTAATTAGCGGGGTTGACCCGGTCAGTCCCGCCGGCGTTGAGCCGCCGGCGAGGCCGAACGCCAAGCGGAGGGATCGGGATTGTCGCTCCGGCGACCATCCGGACGGCGGAGACCATCTCCGAGGAGCTGGTGCTCGCGCGCATCCAGTGGGGCAGGGGTGAGGAGCCGGGGAGGCCGGAGTTCGCCGGAGCAGAGGGGCTGGAGGGCACGGGGAGGCCACCCGAGGGGCTCTGCGGCACCCTCGCGGCACCAGGAGCACATTGGCGCACTCGGTTGCGGGCTGCGGTGGCTGTGGCGGCGGCGACATGGGCGGCGAGGAACTACGGCCGTGAAGGGGATGGAGCTACGGGCGCAACAACGAGGGAAGAAGAGGGTTCGGTGGCGGAGCTCACGCGGATCGATGGCACCTTGGTGGCTCGGGGAGGCCAGACGGCGGCGTGGTGGCGAGGACGATCTCCGGCGACCGGAGATGAAGACGGCGTCGATGGAGGCGCTCCAGGGCTTCCCGCGTCTCGCGGCTTGGCGTAGAGGAAGTGGGCGATGTGGCGAAGCTTCGGACTTGAAGAGAGGCGAGTGGGAGGTGGTGGCAGCGGCAATGGCGTCTTGGCGGCGACGGCGGTGTTCGGGAAAGAGGAGGAGAGGGAGCCAGAGGAGGGGAGAGGCACGAGAAAGAGAGGCGAGCGGTCGGGGCGGCGCGTGGCGTCGTCCGGAGCATCCAGACGACAAGGGGGGAGAAGCAGGAGGTGGCGGGGAGACGTGGCCCCACGGACAGCGTCCGCTGCCGGGCCGTGCCCCCTCCTCTGGCGCGAGGAAGGGACGATCGTCGGCGAGCTGGCTGGGCCGGCTGGCATTGGGCGAGCCACACAAAGGCTGTGCCGCATGATAAGTCCAGGTAGGGTTTACCTCTTTTATTTCTTTTTCTATTTTTCGACATTTGTTTTGATTTAATAAAAATACTAAACCATTTTATTTCCTTATGCCAATTTTTGCGGTGCTCACTATATTATTCGAGCTCCTCAAGAAACTAGCATAATTATTGGACATATATAATATATATAACATATATATATCCAAGGCAATGTTTACTGCATTAATTCAAATAGCCAAACATAAATACTTCTGAGCTCCCAAAAATATTGGTTGGGATTTTACCTCTGACCAATATTTTTAGAGAAAACAGGAACATTTTCTTGGGCCAAATTGAAGCAATTTTTATTTGGGTCATTTCCAGAAATGAATCTGAGGGTTTCACAAGTCCCCATTTCAAATTTAAATGAAATTTAAACATGATGCACAAATGACTAGCTAGTCTAGGTCATACCAGAACTAGGGATGTGACAAGAGAGTATAATATTTCACGAGTCCAATCCGCTGACAACTTTTGTAACGTGATACCACGTCATCACCCAGTTATTATTTCGAACCATTTTTCGGCCTGCCGCTTCGAGATGCGGTATCACTGGCACGTCTTGTCAAAGTAGAGATCATGTCCCCTTATTGCGGGATTCTCATCAATACGGGCGTGGGTAATCCAACCGTTCCATCTGCACGACCCTTGGGAACAGGCGAGTTTTAAGGCGAGTGAGGAGGCGCTTGATATTCACTGCCTTCATAAGGAGATAAGGATTCCCTTCTTTCACCCACGCCTTCTCTCTATCTCTGTCCTCGCATCCCCAAGCTCCAGCGCCAAGTCCTCATCTTTTCCGCCTTGAGAAAGCACTCGACCATGTCCGGCTCTGGAGCGCAAGGCGAGTGGATGGCCTCCACCGTCAAGGAGAAGGACATCACCAAGCTTCGGGAGGCCGGGTACCTGGCGAAGGAAATCGCCCATCGGCTTCTGGCCAAGGGGCAAATCATCCCCACACCGAAACCCAATGAAAGGGTGGTGTTCATCCCCCACTTCGTCCGCGGGTTTAGGTTTCCTCTCCACCCTTTCGTCCGCGGATTCATGTTCTTTTACGGGCTAGATTTCCATGATCTAGCCCCAAACTCCTTCCTCAACATCTCGACATTCATTGTCGTGTGTGAGGCCTTCCTCCGCATTCAACCCCACTTCGGACTGTAGCTTAAGATCTTCCACGTGAAGCCGAAGGTGGTGGATGGCCAACACGCGAAGTGCAGAGGCGCCACGGTGAGCAAGCTGCCCAATGTCACATGGCCCAAGGGTACTTTTGTGGAGACCGTCAAAGAGTGGCAGAAACTGTGGTTCTATATCATAGAGAAGGGCCCGAATTGGTCCTCGTCAGACGAGCTGATAGCGCTGCAAACGCGCATCCAAAGCATGGTGGACAAAAACATCAAGCTCGTCAACGTGATCCAGGTGATGCTAGTTCGCCGGATCCGTCCATGCCAGAGCCGGACTTGCCCTTTATGGGAATTCGATCTGGAGAAGCACCAGACCTTGGAGAGGCTCTTCGGAACTACGCACGAAGATATCTGAAAGTTGCTCTTCAAGGGCAACGAGACGCCGCCGGAGACGTCCGAGGACCGCGGGCATGATCTGGCCCATCCCGCTAGTGTGGTAAGTCTTTCGCGTTTCAAGGTGTATCCTCTACTTGCTTATTCAAGGAAGATACCTAAACTTCACTAGTTATTTTTTTCAGGTATGGACAGAGAAAGCGGAGTGGATTAAGTGTCCGGCTCTGTTGCTCGAGGAACCAGCCATCCCACTTCTAACGAAGATGTTGGTCCCGGCGCCCTACCAGGCGTCGGAGAAGAAGGCCAAGAAGAAGGCCAAGGGGGTCCGGAGTGGCCCCCGCTGCAAAGGAGCTTCGGACAGGACGTCCGAAGACAACAAGACTCCCTCCTCCGCCGCCGAAGACGACAATGAGGAGGAGGAGGAAAGCAGCTCTCCCCCTGAGGAGGGAAGGAAGAAAAGGGCGGCCTCCACAAATCTAGAGGCAGAGGCGTCCAAGAGGGGGAAGAGCTCCCTCGCGGATAACTCCGCGTGGGACGTCGACAACAGCCCAGAGCCGCGCCCCCGAAACAAGCCCCTGGCCGCATCGTGAGTACTAAGAAACCCGGATGCGTCCATATGACCGACCTCTCTATTTCATAGTTTTAACATGTTGAATTATGCAATTGTAGTCTGGCCCGTGACAGCTTCTTGCGGTCCTCATCAGGGGATTCGCTGGATTCAAAGGCGATGGCCAACGAGTCACCACCGACGGCTCACTCTCCCAAAGCAAAGGGCGACGCCGAGGTGCTATCCCGAAGGACCTTCCCCGGCCAAGGAGAGGTTCAGGAGGCCATCAGGTGGCATCAGAGGGTGACCCCTCGGCCGCCGGACACTTGGGGGAGAAAGACCCCATGGAGACTGGCGATGGGGGCCATATCTATAAGTGCAACTACCACTGGGTGGTTTTGGTAATTCCTAGCAACATATAGCGCATTGAGCTAATGCTATTCCAAGATAAATGTTTCAGGAAAGCTCAATGTTTGTGATGGCATGGATTAGAAAGTGGACCCTTCAAAATGCTAAGGGCAAAGGATTGGCTCAAGCTCAAAGCACAAGACTCTACATTTTCTATTTTAGTGATCCAAGATCACATTGAGTCTATAAAAAAAGCCAATACTATTAAGAAGGGATGAGGTGTTGCTTAATGAGGATCTTGCTCAAAATGCTTAGTGATATGCTCCAAAACCCTCCACTACTTTCTCATATCCACATATGTCCTAAACCAAAAAGTCCAACTCGGCCCCACCGAATCTTTCCATCTGGAGCCATCGAGTTCAGTTGACATAGCCACTGCCAGAAACCCTAATCAATTCGGTCTCACCGATAGGGATCTCGGTCTCACCGAGATGGGATTGCAAACTCTCTGTTTCCCTTCGTAACATTTCGGTCAAACTAAGATGAGTGATCGGTCCCACCGAGATTGCAATGCAAACTCTCTGTTTCCTTTTCGTAACGTTTACATTCCAGCGAGATGAGCGAATCGGTCCCACCGAGTTTGCTGACCAACTCTCTGTTTGGCTATTACCAAAATCGGTCTCACCGAGTTTGTGTAATCGGTCTCACCGAGATTACGTTATGCTCTAACCCTAATGACATCGGTCCCACCGAGTTGACATGTCGGTCCCACCGAGAATCCTAACATTCACATTATGAACCAAATCGGTCGGACTGATTTCTCTGAATCGGTCTCACCGAGTTTGGTGATTTGTGTGTAACGGTTAGATTTTGTGTGGAGGCTATATATAGCCCTCCACCCACTCCTCATTCATGGAGAGAGCCATCAGAACATGCCTACACTTCCAATACATATTTTCTGAGAGAGAACCACCTACACTTGTGTTGAGGTCAGGATATTCCATTCCAACCACATAAATCTTGATCTCTAGCCTTCCCCAAGTTGCTTTCCACTCAAATCTTCTTTCTACCAAATCCAATCCCGTGAGAGAGAGTTGAGTGTTGGGGAGACTATCATTTGAAGCACAAGAGCAAGGAGTTCATCATCAACACACCATTTGTTACTTGTTGGAGAGTGGTGTCGCCTAGATTGGCTAGGTGTCACTTGGGAGCCCCCGACAAGATTATGGAGTTGAACCAAGGAGTTTGTAAGGGCAAGGAGATCGCGTACTTCGTGAAGATCTACCCTAGTGAGGCAAGTCCTTCGTGGGCGACGGCCATGGTGGGATAGACAATGTTGCTTCTTCGTGGACCCTTCGTGGGTAGAGCCCTCCGTGGACTCGCGCAACCGTTACCCTTCGCTTTGTTGGAAAAGTCAGTGCCTAGGAGGCGCTTAGGCATGCCTAGGCGCTAGGCGATGGCCAAACGCCTCGCCTAGGACATAAATGGAAGTATAGGCGGGGTAAACAAGGTATTGTCTACCCAAGCGATGAATCATGTCAATTGCACTGATATACCAAACGGGCCATATTCAAATGGCAGTAGTCGGTAGTTGACTTATTTATATGCGCTAAATTAATACCGACACACATATAATACTCACAAAAACACCCTAATAGTAAAACTATATTACCGCCTAGGCCGCTCCTACGACGCTTAAGCACCTACTAGGCACTAGGCAAAGGCTAACCGCCTCGCTTACGCCTACCGCTTTTTCCAACCTTGGTCCCTTCGTGGGTTGAAGTCTCCATCAACGTGGATGTACGATAGCACCACCTATCGGAACAACGGATAAAAAATATCCATGTGAACATTGCGTTTGTCCCTCAATCTCATCCCTTTACCTTCATATGCAATTGTTTACATTCCGCTGCTATACTCTTAGAATTGCATGTGTAGGTTGATTGCTTGACTTGTGCTAAGTTGCTAAAATCTGCCAAGAACTAAAATTGGGAAAAGGCTAGATTTTTATTTGGTCAAGTAGTCTAATCACCCCCCCTCTAGACATACTTTCGATCCTACAAGTGGCATCAGAGCTTTGTTCTCCATTTGCTTTGATTTCCATAGCTTTTGTTGGTCATAGCCTTTGTTTCACAACCTAGGAGAGTATGGCGTCTAGCGAGGGAAATTACCACCGTAGAGGTCCTTACTTTTATGGCACTAATTTTGCTAGTTGGAAGCATAAGATGAAAATGCATATTCTTGGACATAACCCCGCCGTTTGGGCTATTGTGTGTATTAGCTTGCAAGGTGAATTCTTCGATGGGAGAGAACCTAACCGTGAAGCTACCGTGGAAGAGTTGAAGATGCTACAATACAATGCTCAAGCTTGTGATATTCTCTTCAATGGACTGTGCCCCGAAGAATTCAACAAAATCAGCCGTCTTGAGAATGCAAAGGAAATTTGGGATACTTTGATTGATATGCACGAAGGTACCGACTCCGTCAAGGATTCCAAATTGGATGTGTTTCAAAGTCAACTTGACAAGTTCAAAATGAAGGATGGTGAAGGTGTCGTTGAAATGTACTCTAGGCTTGCTCTCATCACAAATGAGATTGCCGGCTTATGAAGTGAAGAGATGACCGACAAATTCATCATCAAGAAGATCCTAAGAGCCTTGGATGGAAAATATGATACCGTGTGCACATTGATCCAAATGATGCCAAATTACAAAGATCTCAAGCCAACGGAAGTCATTGGAAGAATTGTTGCTCATGAGATGTCACTCAAGGATAAGGAATAGCTTCACAACAAGTCAAGTGGTGCTTACAAAGCCTCATGTGGTGCTCCCACATCTTCAAGTGAGAAACAAACCTTCAATGAAGAATTGAGCTTAATGGTGAAGAACTTAAGCAAGTTCTACAAAAGTAGAAGCAAAGAAAGAAGTTCCAGGTCAAGGTCCTACAATGACAAAAGATCTTCTAGTCGTGAGCGTAGTTGCTACAATTGTGGAAGACCCGGACACTACTCCAATGAGTGTACGACCCCCTACAAAAGAAGAGAAGATTCTCCCAAAAGAAGAAGTAGAAGAGAAGAATCACCACCAAGAGAAAGGAGGAGTAGAGATGATCGTTATGAATGAAGACCCTCTCAGAGAAGCAAGGATTCAGAAAGAAAGGAAAAGTCATCAAGGAGCTACACAAAAAGAAGACACCAGGCTCATGTTGGTGAGTGGGTATCCGACTCCGACTCCGACAATCACTCTGAAAGAAGTTATCACTCCGACTTCGGATATACTCAAGATGAAGGTGTTGCCGGTCTAGCACTTGTGTCAACCAACTCCTATGACATATTTGACTCACCAAATGAAGGAATTGGAAGATGCTTCATGGCCAAAGGTCCAAAGGTAACATATCCCGAGTATGTTGATTTCAGTAGTGATGAAGATGATTTGCTAGGTGATGATGATTTACTTGTTGACAACTCTAGTGATGAAAACTATGATGAAATGTCAATTAATCATGCTAATCAAGATAAAACGAATGATGATGATAAGAATTAGATTGAGCGTCTAACGAAAGAACTAAACACTCTTAAGTTAGCTCATGAAACTACCTTGGAAAATCATCGAGAACTTTTAAAGACTCATGATAAGCTACGCTTTGAAAAGCTCAACCTTGAGCAAGAGCATGAGTTTTTAAAGCCAATCAGTGATGATCTTTGCAAGAAAAGTTCTTCTTACATTGCCAAGCATTTACTCTTGTCTACTTACATGCCACAAGTTAAATCTAGCAACAAGAACAAGAAAGATTCTTCATCTAGTAGTAACAACAATCATGCTAAATCCAATGTTGATGCTTCTAGTAGTTCTCTTGATTCCACTAATGATTCTCTTATCCAAGTTACACTTGAGCAAGAAAATATCTTATTGAAGGGAATCATAGAGAAAGGTGTTTACAAGAGTCTTGCCGGAAGTAAGCAATTTGAGGAAATTGTGCGCAAGCAAGGAAGACACCGGAAGAATCAAGGTGTTGGTTTTGAACGAAAGTTCAATGCCAATGGAGTTGAGTGGGAAGAAGATCAATACCCCAAGACGAAGTTTGTTCCTCAACAAGATAAGTATGATCCTACTTCCTTCAAAGGAACACAAGCTCAAGATGATCTTCCACCACAAGACCACAAGCAAAAAGGCAAGGATAAGGTTCAAGAGGAAATTGATGCATTTGAAGAAGCACCTAAGGCCTTGGTCAAGTGGGTTCCCAAGACTACATCAAGTTTCACCTCATCAAGTACAACTACAACTCCAAGGATTCCCATCAAGATGGTGTGGATCCAGAAGAAGAAGAACTAGAGAGTTCTTGAGGGTGACTCCGCCAACATACTTCACTCCTATCATTTTGGCAAGGACAAGTGCAAACAACTTCCATATCTTGCACTAGTTCAAGTAGTCACAAACCCTCTTGTTGGTAAGACAAGGGACAAGGTAACCTAATGACTTCAACATCATCTTGTGTATGCGTCACTCTATGTCTATGGATATCCTTGTTTGTTCCTTGTGGGACTAACCCGTGTAGGTATTGAAAGTGCAACTCACTCCAAAGGATTGCTCCAAATGATCTACATCAACATTGAGCATCTACATCTTCAACACCTACATGAAGTCATCATCGACAAAACCCAAGGTTAGTTCATTCCCTTTAGGGGGAATATCACATCTAGTGGGAGCTTTACTCAAATCAATGAGCTAAAGCAACTCTAATGGTGTGAACACAACAATACTTTATGTAAAAGTGGTAACCCCACTTGTGCTTAAACGATGAGTATGACCTATGATCAAATGTTCTCATTTGACTCCTATGTTAATATACTCATATATAGATGACCTAGTCATCGCCAAATTGCTTGATAGATGCTAGAATGTTTGTGCATGCTTTGCGACATATTTCATTTGCTATTTTATTGTGTGAGCATGTTGGTTGCATATTTTACTTATTTGAGGACATCCATTTGTTGCTATGATTGTTTGGCTCTTTCTCTTTTGCCAAATGGATGGACAAGAATGCCTAAGAACACCCTCTAGCTATCTATGTTTTTCTCGTCTCAAACTCTATTCATGCTGCATCACAAAGTTTGATCAAGTCAGATTCGAACCACTCTGTGTGAGGAGCACTCGGAGATCCCGATTCGTCATAGACTTAAACCTCCAAAACCTCTTTGTTCATCTCGGTCTGACCGATTCATCCTTTTCGGTCCTACCGAGTCACCAAGTTGATCTAGGCTTTTCAATCTCGGTGCAACCGATTAGAACTTTTCGGTCACACCGAGTTGCGAATCGCTTGCAGTTTACCATCTCGGTGCCACCGAGCCGTTCCACTCGGTCACACCGACAGGGTCAGGTTATATATACCGCTGGGTCAAAATTTGGAAATTTCTCCGAACCCCTTCGCCCGCGCCTAACCTACTCTGCCTCCTCTGGTCTCCGGATTGTCCTCTCATCGCCAGCGACCTCCCGCTGCTGGTCTCCGCCGCCGTCAACGGAAATCTTATGCGTTGTTGCCGCCTTAGCAAGTTCGTCGCCGCACTAGGGTAATGATTTGATCATTGTGCTAATCTTTATCTCCGATTCCTAGCACATTGCTCTGTCATGTTTCTTTCCATAATTGAAATCATCCTGTCCAGTGAAAACGTCCCATAGATTAGTTTTGATTTGAAAATTTAGGGTTAGGTCTCCGCCGAATTCATCTCGGACCGACCGAGTTGTAGAAATCAGTCTCACCGATTTTGGCTTAGGCCAGAGCACACGCATTTTCGGTCCGACCGAAAATTGGAAATCGATGTGACCGAGTTCAATTCTCTGTGAAACCCTAGCAGTCTCGGTACCACCGAACTGTGACTCGGTCTGACCGAGTTCACTAGTTCACGTTCCAAAAGTTGCTTCGGTATCACCGAGTTTACAAATCGGTAGATTCGAAATGCTTTCTGTGAGGAACTAAAATTAAGTTTTTAATTCATCTGTTTTGCAAAAAAAATCATGTACTTTGTGATGCTCATCTACTCTACCTCATCTATAACCTATTCACAGGGTCTGCTGACAGTTTGCTTGCAAGATGTCTGACCAAAGTGACAGCCAGAACAAGTCAGAGGAACATGTTCAGTTGAGTGAGGGCACTAGTCCCTCTAGCAGCTATGATGATGGCAGCAGGAGCACACCAAGCAACTTGCCAAAGGCTTCTACCAGAACAAGGAAGAAGAGAACTTCTGATTCATAGGATGAAGACTATGTGGCTATTGAAGATGAAGCCACTTCAAAGAAAAAGGTGTTGAAGAAAGAATATGGCTCAACTGCTGCAACAAAGCCAGGTCTGAAAACTAAGATGCCAGCAAGAAGACAGCCCATGTCTAAGCCAAGGAAAGTTGCCACAGGTGAAACTATGAAATTCACCATTGAGTCTGATGAAGAAGCAGCTGGTGAGGATAAGAAGAAGAAGAGGGCCAGAACCAGTACTGCCAGAGTTCTTGGCAAGCCCTCAATGAGGAAAGATTCTGAAGAAGAGGAAGAGGAAGAGGATGCAAGACCGGCACCCAAAGCTCAAAAGCTCATGGGAGATGCAATCAGATCGAGGCTGCTCCATCTAAGCCCAAAACTGCTCCTAAGACTGCTGCTCCAGCTCCAAAGCCAAAACCCAAGAGGAGCACCGGGAACATCCTCACTGAGGAGAAGAACAAGGCCTAGTGCCTCGAGTCAAGAAGAAGAGGAAGATGATTCTGTTGTTTTGAGGAAGCTGAAGCCCAAGATCCCTGATCACAATGATGCACACCCAGTTGCAGAGAACATGAAAATCAGAAAGGATTCAGGATTGAGGCTATGGAGAGAGTCTGATCCATATGCCACCAGGAGAAGGACTGCTGTGGACTACAGATTCCACACTACAGAATAGCAGGACTTCTATGAGACTGTTTTGCTTGACAAGAAGCCCATAGTGTGTGACATGAGATGGATTGATTGGAAATTCATCAAGGAGAATGAGGATCACTTCCCTGGTGTATATGACAGCTTCAAGGCATGTGGAGTTGATGAGTTTGTGGCTCAGAAGTTCACCAAGTGGAATGATGAGCTAATTATGCAATTTTACTCCACTGCACACTTCTATCCAGATGGAAGGATTGTGTGGATGTATGAGGGTACTAGGTACCGATCTCAGTTGAAGAATGGGCAGAACTCATAAATGCTCCTGAGGAACATGAGGATGACTTGGATGTCTATGCCAAGAAGAAGAAAGACCACAACTCTATGGACAATATGTACAAAGAGATCCCTGATGATGCTTTGGACACACATAAGTTTGGATCTGTACACTATTTGTTGTCTGGTCTGCCAACAATCAATTGGATTCTGTGGCACACACTTCTACCCAAGTCAGGTGATCATAAGATGATCAGAGGACATTGTCGGTGTCAAAACCGGCGGATCTCGGGTAGGGGGTCCCGAACTGTGCGTCTAGGCGGATGGTAACAGGAGACAAGGGACACGATGTTTTTACCCAGGTTCGGGCCCTCTAGATGAAGGTAATACCCTACTCCTGCTTGATTAATATTGACGATATGGGTAGTACAAGAGTAGATCTACCATGAGATCAAGGAGGCTAAACCCTAGAAGCTAGCCTATGGTATGATTGTTGTTCTCCTCTGGACTAAAACCCTCCGGTTTATATAGACACCGGATAGGTTAGGGTTACACAGAGTCGGTTACAATGGTAGGAGATCTACATATCCGTATCGCCAAGCTTGCCTTCCATGCCAAGGAAAGTCCCATCTGGACACGGGACGAAGTCTTCAATCTTGTATCTTCATAGTCTTAGAGTCCGACCGTGACGATAGTCCGGCTATCCGGACACCGCCTAGTCCGGGACTCCCTCAGTAGCCCCTAAACCAGGCTTCAATGACGATGAGTCCGGCGTTTTGATTGTCTTCGGCACTGCGAGGCGGGTTCCTCCTCCGAATTCTTCATAGAAGGTTTTGAACACAAGGATAGTGTCCGGCTCTGCAAAACAAGTTCCACATACCACCGTAGAGAGAATAATTTTTGCACAGATCTGCTGACGTATTCCGCGGCGTGACATCACACCACGGCCATGCCTTTATATGAATCGTTTTTTTACTGTTCCACCTCAGCGTGTTTAGCGAGGCGGTTTCCTTGGCACGTCTTATCAAAGCATAGATCGTGCCCCCTTATTCCGGGATTCTCATCAATACGGACATGGGTAACCCATCCGCGCCATTGATTACGGCGCTTGGGAGATAAGCGAGTTTTACCAGGCTGGTGGGGGACGCATAGCTCTGTCCGTCCATATAAGGGGATAAGGATCCACCTTTTCACCTATGCCTTCTTCCTCCTTTGCTTATCCATTTCCGTGCACTCGAGCTCCAGCGCCCAAGTCCGCACTTCCCACCTCGACCTTCTCCAACCATGTCAGGAGCGGGAGGCAGGTGGATGGCCTCCTCCCTCACGGAGGGGCACATCAAAAGACTGCGGGAGGCCGGATACTTGTCCGGCAACATCGCGCCTGAGGCTGCCCAGCGGGGCAGCTCATTCCAACCCCCAGGCCCCATGAGAGGGTGGTGTTTCTCCCCCACTTCCTCCGCGGACTAGGTTTTCCACTTCACCCATTTGTTCGGGGGCTCATGTTCTACTACGGCCTGGACTTCCATGATCTGGCCCTGAATTTCATCCTCAACATCTCGGCGTTTATCGTCATGTGTGAGGCCTTCCTCTGCATCCAGCCCCACTTCGCTTATGGTGAAGATCTTCAACGTCCGGCCGAAGGTAGTGGGCGGCCGTCAAGCGGAGTGCGGAGGCGCCATGGTTGGCAAGATGGCCAAGGTCCTATGGCTCGAGGGCGCCTTTGTGGAGACAATAAAGGGGTTGCAATCGGGGTGGTTCTACATCACTGAGCCATGCGACCCCGAATGGGTGGCGGCCGCCGAATTCAGATCTGGCTTCCCCACACGGCTCTCGTCATGGAAAGAGACGGGTCTGACGTGGGGGAATTCGGAAGAGCTATCCGGACTCCAGACATGCGTCTGAAACCTGGTGGACAAGAATCTCAGGCTTGTCGACGTAATCCAGGTGATGCTCATCCGCCGGATTCTCCCATGCAAACAACGGGCCTTCAATTTGTGGGAGTTCGATCCGGCACATCACCGAACCTTGAGCCGGCTCTTCGACACTACGTATGAAGATGCCTGGAAGGTCTTTGTTCAAAGGCGCTGAAGCCCGGATCCGCTACCAAAGATCGCGGATACAACTCGCGCGCCCAGCCGACGAGGTAAGTTATTTTACCCTTTACGGACTCTTTTTCATAGATTGACTCTATGTGGGATCTAAAACTCCCTATTCTTTGACAGACTGGTGAAGACGTCCGGACAGATTAACTGTCCGGCTCCTTTGCCGAAGACCCAGCTGACGCCTTGATTAGCCAGGGGCTGCTGGCTCCGGCACCCCATGTGGTGCCGGAGAAGAAGGCCAAGAAGGAGGCCACAGGAAATCGAAGGAGCTCCCGACGCCAGGTGCTGTCAGATTCTGAAGCAAAAACTTCTCCTGAAGACAAGGAGGAAGAAGAAGAAGCTCCTCCCACAGCAGGAGAGGAGAAGAAAAGGAAGGCCGCCCCAACTGGGGAGGCCGGAGGGTCCAAGAAGGGAAGAACCCTTCCTCCGGACTTCTCCACCAACGCCGATTTACGACGAGGAGGATTGGCCTACGAGGGCCAAGCCCCTGGCGAGATCGTAAGTGTCCGGATACCCAAGACTTTTTATTATTGCAGAGTGTTCTCTAATGTCGAACAATTGTGCAGCTCGCCCAAGGGCGAGTTCGCCGATTCATCGAGAGGGTCCCTGGGCTCGTCGGAAATGGAGAGTACCTCGCTTCCGACCGCCTCCTCGCCTCACGCTGCGGACGATGCCGCTGCGGGGCCCCAAGAGGGGCTTGGTCAAGAGGAGGTAGCGCAGGAGGTGCCACAAGGCAACCTCCCGGACTCCAGGCGCGCGGGGGGCAAGACCCCCGGGGGCTCTAGGCCCGACCCTTGTCCGGACTCCATGCCGGAACCTTTAGTGGTTCCGGAGTCCGGCAAGCGGACCCTTCGTAAGAAGGGTAAGACGCCGGTGTCCTCCGTCCAACCGGAGGCACCGGATAGCTCTTGGAGGCGCTTAACGGCGCTTCCATCAAGGAGGAGCACCGCCTTGCATGAGTGCGGTGATCCGGACAGTTCGATCCGCCAAGAGCGGATCGACCAAGCCTGCACTCAGCCTTCTAATGCACTTTGAGGTAAGTTTTAGAATGTGTAAAAATATAACCGCATAGACAGTAGGCCCCGATGCTTAGTTAGGTGTTCGGAAAGAAAAGCCGGACTAAGGATCTAAAAGATATCTGTGAGAGTCTAACATAAGTATGTCAATACGGGAATGCAGTGGCCTTGTGACCTCTGCCGCCGCATCATGCGGAGGTCAACGTATTAAAGCAGAACCTCGAGCGGTCCGAGAACGAGCTCGAACAAGCCAAGAAGCAGCTCGAGGACAAGGAAGGTAAGTAATACCTTATTAAAGAAATACCTTATAGAAAAGGTTTTGGTTGCAAAAAATAACAGGAATAACTTGGGTACTACAGGGGCCACGAACGAGGTGGCGACCCTGAAGGAGGCGGTGTCCGTGGCCGAAAACAAAGCGGATGCGGAACGCAGCGAGTGAGAGAAGGGGGAGGCGCAACTGGCCAAGGTACGACAAGAGCTCCAGGCTCTTGTGGAAAAACACGAGGGTTTGGAGCGTGACTCGAAGACTCGAGAGTCCGAGCTCGCCTCGGCTCTTGAAAGTGCCAAAGCTGCTAAGGACGAGGCCCAAAAAGCCCTCCAAGAAATTGAGTCTTTGAAGAAGATAGCGGCGGGTAAGGCATTCTTTATGCAAAGCAAGCATGTGAAAGTGAATTACCTATTACTTACCCGGATTCGGAGCTCTCCGGGGAGCATTCGCAGATTTGCCCGTAGTGTGTCCGATCTTTGCCGCATTCTACCGCGCCAAGGAGGGGAGCTCGACGGAAAAGGTGTTCTGGTCTCGGTATCTTTGAGGCCGAACATTCAGTGCCTGAGCGACCAGTGAAGCGGTGGTCGAGCTCCACAAGGTCGCCGAACAGGCCATGAAGGGCCTTATAAGCGGTATGGCCATTGGAGGCCATGCCCGGAGCTACTTGACTTGGTGCGTGGTGGTGGATGCCTGTCCGGCTTGAAGTCATCAAGCGCTCGTCTGCATTGATGGTGTCCGTCGGGCCCTTGCCCGTCTTTGAAGTGCAGGGGCAAGCTGGATGCGGAGAGGCTTCGACGGACGGGCCACCGAAGGGCCATGAGCATCGCCGCCCGAAATGTACTATGAGGGCCTCTGAAGGGTGCCCGCCGAATAGCGGATGAGTGCTCCAAAGATGTAATTTTGAATAAACTCGCATTTGTTATCATGTACGCTGAAAAATTGTTCATATCGCTAAGCAACGCTTATTAATTTAAAATATTACCTTCTTGCGGCCGTTTATCAAATTTGAGAGATGGCAAGTCGTTGGCTTCAGCCCCATGCCACGAAGTCTTTGGGGTGTTCGGATAAACTTGAGCACTCTTGTTCCCATTCTTGGGTCCATCTAGGGAGGCGCTCAACACAACGAACAAGGCAACCGGACTTATAATGCTTGAACACTCTCACTTATCCATAGAATTCTATAATTTTAAATTTCGGCGAAGCCCCTAGTGTTCGGAAGACCGAGTTCGGCGCTATCCACGCCTTGGCGGACAATTCGGTTCCTCGCTCTAAGCGGCATAAGTCTTTAGGGACCGAAAAAACCTCTCGAACAGCGACCGGCTCTCGCCTCTATCATGACGGTCGATTTTAGCTTTCTCCATCGAGGTGCTCGACCCAGCTCAAGCTGGGCACAATCAAGATGGTTCTCCGGTGCTACCTTAGCCGATATAACGGAACGTAAGGTACCAAACCACGGGAGCCGGGCAAACCCAACTATTGACCCAAGACATGATTCAGAGCCGATTCATATAATGCTATAAGTTCGGGGTGCCGCACTTTTGAAAGTGTTCGGACTTATCACACCATAATTTTGGGATACTTAAGCCCCTGGTGTATTGGCCGTACCAAAGTGTACGTTTGCAACATGTTGTGAAATAAACATATGTATATATAAAGGAAGTAGAGCAATAATAAGCAAAAGCTATGTATTGTTTATTCGAAAAGGTACTGCAATGGGAGTAGAACGATACAAATAGTGCGGTAAGCAAGGGATGGGACTATCTAACATGTCCCCCTCCAGGGGTAAGCTGCGGGATGGTATGTAAAACAGGTATAATGCTCGTAATAGAGACCACCTGAACACTTGACGTGGCTTTCTGCTTCCCTGGCTGTTGCATCGTGAGTTCGGTGGTTCTAGTGCCGGACAGGACTGATGAAAGACGGAGTCCTGAAAGTAAGAAAAAGGAAGAAAAAGGAAAAAAAGAAAAAGAATGACACAATCGGGAGCCCCTGGTGCGGTCGAGCCGCATTCTTGGCGTGCCGTGGTCTTGCCCCTCCCCATATGCCCATGGTATCTCCAGAGCGTAATTATGTACGCGTAATAGTAGCTTCGCAATTTCGCGAGGGCGGGGGTTGGGGCCGGATTACTCTGGCGATGCTTGAATCGTGCCAGGTGGTCTTGTTGTAGGTTACTCCGGGCGCGCTTGACAGTGTCCGAACGCTTAGTGGCCGGACTCAAGAATTGCTGTGAGAGGCTGCTTTGTACCTCCGTCGCGAGGGCCGCCGTGTGCTCCTCCGTTCGGAGAGAGCGTTCGGTGTTTCCATTGACCGTGATTACTCCTCGAGGGCTGGCATCTTGAGCTTGAGGTATGCGTGGTGCGGCACCGCATTGAACTTTGCAAATGCGGTTCGTCCGAAAGCAAAGGTATGATAGCCGCTGCAGAATGGGGCGATGTCGAAGATTAACTCTTCGCCGGAAGTTATCCGGGATCCGAAGACCACTTCGAGTGTAACTGAGCCCGTACAACTGGCATCTACACCGGTATGGCGCCTTTAAAGGTCGTTTTGTAGGTTTAATCCGTGAGGGTCTATGCCCATTTTGCGACCGTATCACGATAAAGCAGGTTCAGGCTGCTGCCGCCGTCCATCAGGACTCTGGTTAGGTGAAATCCGTCGATAATTGGGTCAAGAACCAATGCGGCGAAACCGCCGTGACGGATGCTAGTGGAGTGGTCCCTTCGATCGAAGGTGATCAGGCAGGAAGACCATGGGTTGAACTTCAGGGCGACTGGCTCCATCGCATATATGTCCCTTAGTGCACGCTTCCGCTCCCTTTTGGGCATATGGGTTGCGTATATCATGTTCACCGTCCGCACTTGCGTGGGAAAACCCTTCTGTCCTTTATTGTTCGGCGGCCGGGGCTCTTCCTCGTCATCGCTTTGCAGCCCCTTGTCATTGAGTTCGGCACTTAACTTGCTCGCTTGCTTGAACACCCAACAGTCCACAGGTGTGATTAACTAGTTTTTCGAAGTGCCGTGTATCCGCTGCTTGATCGAGTATTCGGTCCAAGTTGAATGAGCGGTATTTCTTTTGAATGGCTTCTTCCACTGACCGGGTTTAGAGCCTCTGAATCCGGCATTGACGGTCGTATCTTCAATATTGTCGCCGTTAATGCGACGCTTGTTCTTGTTGCGACGCGACCTGCCATTGCTGTCCTTGGTATCCGGACTATCAGGATGTTTGTCCAAGTTGTTGCTTCAAGCTAGCCAGCTGTCCTCTCCCGCACAAAAGTGAGTCATGAGGGTTGTGAGGGCTGCCATAGATTTCGGCTTTTCCCGTCCTAGGTGCCGGGCAAGCCACTCGTCTCGGATGTTATGTTTGAAGGCTGCAAGGGCCTCTGCATCCGGACAGTCAACGATTTGATTTTTCTTTGTTAGGAACCGAGTCCAGAATTGTCTGGCCGATTCTTCTGGCTGCTTTATTATGTGGCTAAGGTCATCGGCGTCTGGTGGTCGCACATATGTGCCGTGGAAGTTATCAAGGAATGCGGCTTCCAGGTCCTCCCAACAACCAATTGATTCTGCTGGCAAGCTATTGAGCCAATGTTGAGCTGGTCCTTTAAGCTTGAGTGGGAGGTATTTGATGGCATGTAGATCATCACCGCGGGCCATGTGGATATGGAGGAGATAATCTTCGATCCGCACCACGTGATCTGTGGTACCGTCGTATGATTCGATGTTTACGGGCTTGAAGCCCTCGGGGATTTGATGATCCATTACTTCATCTGTGAAGCATAGTGGGTGTGCGGCGCCTCTGTATTGGGTTATATCACGACGTAGCTCATATGAGCTTTGTCTACTGTGTTCGGTCCGGCCGGTTTTGCTGTATCCGACGCGACGGTAATCATCCCGCGTTGCTGGGCGCCCACGCGATCCATAGATCGATCTTGTATGTTTTGCCTTATCCTCCAATATATCTCGCAAGTCCGGCATGTTTTCCCGTGCCTTGGTACTTTTTGAGCGGCGTCGGGGTGTGGCTTGAGCGGAGGGCCGAGAGGCTTCTCTGTCACGGCCACGGGGTGGCGATCTGCCATGTCGTGTCTTTGGCGACTTGGGTGCTTCCTCCTCTAGTCGAGGCAACGGCCTGCGTTTGGGGTAGCTTTTGGAGGGCGTTGAGTTCATACTCTTGGCTGCAAGGACTTGATCCATCCGTCGACTAGCAGGTCTTGATCAGCTCTAAGTCGTTGTTGCTTTTCTTGAGGCTGCTTGCCGTGGCTATAAGCCTGCGTTTGAAACGCCTCCCGTTGGCGGGATCCTCGAGCACGACAAATTAAATGCGTCGTTGAGGCTTGCCTCATCTTCGGAGGGAGGCGCATAATTATCGTCCTCGACCTCTCTTTACGCCGCCTTGTCGTGCGGACTTGCTTCTCCCTCCTCCTGCGCCGAAGTCCTGCTGGAGGGGTTCTCTTCGCACCTGTCCGGTGTTATTATCTCCGTGCGGAATCGCCGCTTTTATTGTGGCGGGATTTAGAGCGGCCTTGTTGACGTCGGCGCTTGGCTGTTTCTTGGAGGGTCATCCTCCGTTGTTCCATCGCCGTTCCCATCTTTTGGGATGTCCACCATATATATGTCATATGACGAGGTGGCCTTCCAGTGCCCTGTAGGCGCTGGGTCTTGGTCGTCTCCGACATCGTCGTCCATACCGTCGATGTCTTCGGTGTCGTAGTCTAGCATGTCGGTTGAATCATCGACAGTGGCAACAAAGTGGGTGGTGGGTGGGCGTTGAATTTCTTCGTCGTCCGCATGCCAACCTTCCTATCCGTAGTCCGGCCAGGGCTCTCCGGATAAAGAGAGAGACTTTAGTGACTTCAGGATGTCGGCAAAGGGCGAGTCTTTGAAAAGATGTCCACGGCGATGAACTCCATGACCGGCGCCCAATCGGATTTGATTGGCGGCGCGGAGGGTTGAAGTCTGGAGAGGAGTCCGGCACCACAGGTCGAGGTCTTCGCAAAGCGACAGGATGGAGTTCGCTCGATCGCCGTAGAGATTGTAGCCCCGAGGCGGTGTCCAAGCACTCGTCCTCGATCGGGGAATCCGGCCCGGATTAAGGGTCGGAGCGGATCTTGAGTGCGGCTTTGTAGGGCCTTTGTTACATTCGCGAGCTAGATCATGCCCATCGAGAGCAGTCTGGGGCGGCTTGGCTGCGGCTTGAATCCATCGAAGATCAAGTCTCCGCGGATATCGACCGTATAGTCCAAACTTCCAAATCTGACACGATGGCCAGGCGTAGCTTTCGATCTGCTCCAGATGGCTGCTTAATTGGCTCAAAGGCAAAGCCGCACGAAGATCTGTCCGGGAGAAAGGTCTCACCTGGACCGTCGTTGTTGATGATCGAAGGAGCCATCGGGCCTATCGGTGACGTAACAGAGGAACTCTGAATGAAAGCACCAATGTCGGTGTCAAAACCGGCGGATCTCGGGTAGGGGTCCCGAATGCGTCTAGGTGGATGGTAACAGGAGACAAGGGACACGATGTTTTTACCCAGGTTCAGGCCCTCCCGATGGAGGTAATACCCTACTCCTGCTTGATTAGTATTGATGATATGGGTAGTACAAGAGTAGATCTACCACGAGATCAAGGAGGCTAAACCCTTGAAGCTAGCCTATGGTATGATTGTTGTTCGTCCCCACGGACTAAAACCCTCCGGTTTATATAGACACCGGATAGGTTAGGGTTACATAGAGTCGGTTACAATGGTAGGTGATCTACATATCCGTATCGCCAAGCTTGCCTTCCACGCCAAGGAAAGTCCCATCCGGACACGGGACGAAGTCTTCAATCTTGTATCTTCATAGTCTTGGAGTCCGGCCGTGACGATAGTCTGGCTATCCGGACACCCCCTAGTCCGGGACTCCCTCAGACATGCAATCAACTTGCTGCACATATTTGATGTCCCACAAAAGTTCAAGGTTATGAGCCTGATTGTGGAAACAATCAAGAGGACTACGGTGATCGAGAAGAGAAGGCATGGATATGCCCCACACATCCAGGAGCTCATGAACTCAAAGATGGGCAAAGGCAAGTACATCTTGGACAAGGATAATCTACCCATCTATCCTGAATTTGAGGACAACACAGTTGTCATGACTGAGAATGAACCATCATTTGTGCAAGCACAAGAGAAGAATGCCAAAGCTAAAGCTGAGAAGGCTGCAAAGATGCCAACTATGAAAGAGGCATCTCAGGTCTTCTTGAAGAGCAAGCAAGACCAGCTTGAATATCTGATCCAATCCACTCTAAGGATTGAGCAGGGCCTGGCCACCCTGACCAAGAACCAGGAGAGCTTGGAAAGGATTGTTGAGACAAAATTCTATGACCTTGATGTCAAGATCACAGAGGTCCAAACTGCAGTTGAGCAACTTCAGGAGGAAGCAGAGGAGAAGAAGGGCAAGTCTACCACAGATGCATTTTCCAGAGTGCCCAGAGGACAGAGATCTGCTGCAGTGCTAGTGACAGACACTAGAGCTACAACATCAGCACCAACAGCTACAGCTCCAGTTCCAACTCCAGCAGCTACTCCACCAGCTCCAGCCACTTCATCAGAAGCCTTCGTCCTTGGCATTCTCTCAACACCACCTCCTGAAGATCAAGCCTAAGATTCGTTTAGTACTATGCATTTTTAAACTTTTTGGTAACTTGTTTCCAAAGGGGGAGAAAATGTATAGATCATAGGCTTCGAGAGAGAGAGAGAGAGTTGATTTTTATCTCTCTTTGCACTCTTTTTGGTTGGTTTGAAACTTTATTGCGTGCTTGTGTGATACTACTTTATGTCCTTGTGAGATACTTATTTGGTCAAGTGTTTGATCATATGCTACCCTTAATGCTTGTTGGATAATGCTATCTTTCATATCCTATTATGATCATTCACTTTGCTTGGTGATGAGTGCATGCCTCTAATCTCTATCATTTTGAGCGCTCCACCAAGATGTATGTGACATGGAAGAGTAACCCATGGTCTTAATTAATTGTGCATTTGCATTCAAAAGAAAATCTTAAATAATGCACAAATTTAGGGGGAGCTCTTGCTTATCACATACTTCTCAAAGTGAGGATGTTTTTCAATCTTATTTATCATTTGGCGAAGCTTTGATCTATATGTTGTCATCAATTACCAAAAAGGGGGAGATTCTAAGTGCAACTACCCCTGGGTGGTTTTGGTAATTCCTAACAACATATAGCTCATTGAGCTAATGCTATTCCAAGATAAATGTTTCAGGAAAGCTCAATGTTTGGCATGGCATGGATTAGAAAGTGGACCCTTCAAAATGCTAAGGACAAAGGATTGGCTCAAGCTCAAAGAACAAGACTCTACATTTTCTATTTTAGTGATCCCAGATCACATTGAGTCTATAGGAAAAGCCAATACTATTAAGGGATGAGGTGTTGCTTAATGAGGATCTTGCTCAAAATGCCTAGTGATATGCTCCAAAACCCTCCACTACTTTCTCATATCCACATATGTCCTAAACCAAAAAGTCCAACTCGGCCCCACCGAATCTTTCCATCCGGAGCCACCGAAGTTCGATTGACATAGCCACCGCCAAACCCTAATCAATTCGGTCTCACCGATAGGGATCACGGTCTCACCGAGATGGGATTACAAACTCTCTGTTTCCCTTCGTAGCGTTTGGTCAAACCGAGATGAGCGATCGATCCCACCGAGATTGCAATGCAAACTCTCTGTTTCCTTTTAAATAACGCTTTGGTCCAACCGAGATGAGCGAATCGGTCCCACCGAGTTTGCCTGACCAACTCTCTGTTTGGCTATTACCAAAATCGGTCTCACCGAGTTTGTGTAATCGGTCTCACCGAGATTACGTTATGCGCTAACCCTAATGACATCGGTCCCACTGAGTTGACATGTCGGTCCCACCAAGAATCCTAACTTTCACATTATGAACCAAATCGGTCCGACCGAGTTCTCTGAATCGGTCCCACCGAGTTTGGTGATTTGTGTGTAACGGTTAGATTTTGTGTGGAGGCTATATATACCCCTCTACCCACTCTTCATTCGTGGAGAGAGCCATCAACATGCCTACACTTCCAATACATATTTTTTAGAGAGAACCACCTACACTTGTGTTGAGGTCAAGATATTCCATTCCAACCATATAAATCTTGATCTCCAGCCTTCCCCAAGTTGCTTTCCACTCAAATCTTCTTTCTACCAAATCCAATCCTATGAGAGAGAGTTGAGTGTTGGGGAGACTATCATTTGAAGCACAAGAGCAAGGAGTTCATCATCAACACACCATTTGTTACTTCTTGGAGAGTGGTGTCTCCTAGATTGGCTAGGTGTCACTTGGGAGCCTCCGACAAGATTGTGGAGTTGAACCAAGGAGTTTGTAAGGGCAAGGAGATCGCCTACTTCGTGAAGATCTACCCTAGTGAGGCAAGTCCTTCGTGGTGGACGGCCATGGTGGGATAGACAAGATTGCTTCTTCATGGACCCTTCGTGGGTGGAGCCCTCCATGGACTCGAGCAACTGTTACCCTTCGTGGGTTGAAGTCTCCATCAACGTGGATGTACGATAGCACCACCTATCGGAACCACGGATAAAAAATTTCTGTGTCAACATTACGTTTGCTCCCTCAATCTCATCCCTTTACCTTCATATGCAATTGTTTTACATTCCACTGCTATACTCTTAGAATTGCATGTGTAGGTTGATTGCTTGACTTGTGCTAAGTTGCTAAAATCTGCCAAGAACTAAAATTGGGAAAAGGCTAGATTTTATTTGGTCAAGAAGTCTAATCACCCCCCTCTAGACATACTTCCGATCCTACAATATCCAATTCAGCCCCCAGCCGGATACCATCCTGGAGGCCTACACAGCTCCGGAATCATGCGAGCAGCCTCCTCCGAAGAGAGGAGGTGTGCCTATTCCGTCGGTGACCTCTGTCCATCCAGAGGCACCGGATAGTCTGTTGGATGCGCTACGAGGCACTTCCATTGTGGAGGAACACCGTATCCTTATGGGTACGGTGGTTGAGAGGGTTCAGTCCGTGAAGAGCGGACTAACCGAAGCTTGCACCAGCTTGCTGACAGGCTTTGAGGTAATCGACGCAAAAGAGAAAGTCATAGTATAGACAGTAGCCCCTGAGACACCGTCCGGTGTTCAGAAAGAAAAGCCGGACAGAGGATCAAGTAATGTTCATAGGAAACTAACTAAATATGTTTTATGTGAATAAGCAGGCGTCGTTGCTGGCCGCAACCTCTCATGCTGCTGAGGTCTCCGGACTAAAGCAGAGTCCGGAGCGGGACAAAGAAGAGCTCGGCCTTGTAAAAAGGTAGCTGGAGGACGAGCAAGGTATGTGATGACCTTGTGTATATCCAAAAAAGGATGAATGACTTGTGCTGACCATAGTGCTATGATATTTGTAGGAGCGGCTACTGAGGTTGAAACCCTCAGGAAAGCGCTGGCCGAGGCCGAGGAGAGGGCGGCAAAGGAACAAGCCTCCGGGAAAAAGCATGAGGCCAGGGTTGGGGAGGTCCAGCAGGAGCTCCAGGATGCCTTGAAGAAATACGAGTCCTTGGAGCGCCAGCATGTGGACCAAGAGTCCGAACTCGCGAAGGCCCACCAAAGCGCACAAGAGGCCCGGGCCGAGGCCAAGGTGCCCTCCAGGAAATCCAGGAGGCCAAGAAGATCGCGGCGGGTAAGTCTTTTATTATGCAAAGCAAGTATGTGAAGAAGAGGTATCTCTTACTGACCCGGATTTGGAGTTCTCCAGTGGCGTTTGCGGATCTGCCGTGCAGCGTTTCTGGCGCTGCTGAATTCTTCCAAGCCGAAGAGGAGAGCTCAATGGAGAAGCTGTTCTGGTCGCAATACCTTGCGCCAGAACATCCGGTGCCCTTGAGCGACCAACTAAAACAGCTGGTCAAACTGCATAGGGTGGCCGAACTGGCCATGAAGGACTTAATAATCCGGCTATGGCCTGCCGAAGCCATACCCAACAGCTACTTCGGTCTCGTAAAGCAGCTAGTCGATGCCTGCCCTCGGCTTGACGCCATCAAGCGGTAGGTTTGTATCGAAGGTGCGCGGATGGCCTTCGCCCGTGTCAAGATGCAGTGGGCGAAGATGAATGCCGTCACGGTCGCGACCGAGGGACCGCCCGCGGGCAAGGAGCACCGCACGCCCGTGCGGTCGTGTTTATGAAATTTTGAGAGTTGGCCAGTCGTCGGCTTCAGCCCCCACATAGGTAGTACGGGGGTGTTCGGGATGGAATCTAAACACTCTTGATCCAAATTGTTTGGTCCTTGAAGGAGGTGTTTAGCGCAACGAACCAGGCAATCAGACTATGTGGCTTTATCACCCTCACTTAGCCATAGGAGTTCTACAATGAAAATTTAGGCGCAGCCCCTAGTATTCGAACTAGGGTACTGTAAACACCTGATCGGGTAAGAGCCGATTCATCGCATACTGCGAAAAAATCGCTAAAGATTTGAAACCTCCGAAGAGCTCACCGGCTCTCGCCGCATCATGACAGTCAGTTTTCGGCTTTCTCTACTGAGGTGATCATCCGGATAAACCAGGACACAATTGCAGTAGTTCTCCCTTTACTTCCCTAGCCGATATAGCAGAACGTAAGGTAGTAAGCACAGGAGCCGGGCAACCTAGCTATTGACCAAAGACATGATTCGGAGCCAATGCATATAATGCTAAATTCGGGGTGCCGAACTATATTGTAAAAAGTCTTCGGACTTTGTTGTCGTATTATGGGTCGCAATGAAGCCCCTAGCAGATTAAAGCGTACCAAAGTGTACGAGCGCAACTTTGAGAAGATTATCAAAAAAAGTAAAAAGGGGGTAGTAAGCTAGTGCCGCAGAAGTTGGGCCGCAAACTGTTTCCATTATAGTTTGATTAATACGTCAAAGTGTATTTGTACAAGTGGTGCAGTAAGCAACCGGGCTATTTAACATGCCACAACCAAGGGAGAGCTGCGTGCGGGTCCTGAAAACAGGTAGAGTGATTGTTAAAGAAACCATCTACAAATTCCCTTGTACGCCACTGCTTCTTGCCATCTTGGTGTATCCATCCTGCCGAGAGGACCGATGATCAGGACACCACAAGAAACCTGCGGAAAAGAGACCTAAAAAGGATAAAAAAGAAAAATTGAAAGTATGTGTGTTCAGGAGTGGTCGAGCCGTATTATGGATCACAAGCTAGGTATGCCTCCGTCTATGCCCATGGTATTTTGAGTGCATAGTTATGTACGCGCCGTACGAATGCCGCCACTTGGTTGGGATTGGGACGGAGGCCAAATTGCTAGTCGAGCTCTTGACGAGCTGGGCTGTCCTGCTGCAGAGTAGTCCGGACTCGTTTGACAGTGTCTGGGAGCTCGGCCGACGAACTAAGGTTCTACTTGAGAAGGCCGCTCTGTACTTCTGCTGCTAACGCATCGGTGTGCTCCTCAGTACGGAGGGAGCATTCCATGTTTCCATTGACTGTTATGACGTCGCGTGGTCCGGGCATCTTGAGCTTAAGATAAGTGTAGTGTGGCACCGCGTTGAAGCTCGCAAATGCGGTTCATCCAAGTAGCGCATGATAGCCGTTGCGAAAGGGGACGATATCGAAGATCAGCTCTTCGCTTTGGAAGTTGTCCGGAGATCCGAAGACAACTCTAGTGTGATTGAGCCCGTACAGCGGGCCTCTACACCTGGTATGATTCCTTTAAAGGTAGTATTTGTGGGCTTAATTCTTGATGGATTAATGCCCATTTTGCACGTTGTATCCTGATAGAGCAGGTTCAGGCTGCTACCACCGTCCATGAGGACTCGCGTGAGGTGGAATCCATCAATGATTGGGTCGAGGACCAAGGTCTGGCTGAACCGCCATGACGGATACTGGTCGGATGGTCCTTGCGATCAAAAGTGATCAGACAGGAAGACCATGGGTTGAACTTTGGGGCGACTGGCTCCATCGCATAGATGTCCCTGAGCGCGCGATTGCATTCCCTCTTGGGGATGTGGGTAGCGTATATCATGTTCACCGTTTTAACTTGGGGGGGGGGGGCAAACTTCTTCTGTCCCCTTGTGTTCGATGGCCGGGGCTCCTCGTCATCGTTCTCGCTTTGCGAACCCTTCTCCTTGTCCTCGACATTTAACTTGCCGGCCTGTTTAAAACCCCAACAGTCTCTGTTGGTATGACTGGCTGATTTGTCTGGGGTGCCGTGAATCTGGCATGGACGATCGAGTATGCGGTCCAAGCTGGATGGGCCCGAATTGTTCCTTTTGAACGGCTTCTTCCACTGGCCGGACTTGGGGCCACTGAATCCGGCGTTGACCGCCGTGTCGTTGGTATTATCACCGTTGTTTTGATGCTTGTGCCTGTTGCGTCGAGGCTCGCCGTTTCTATTTCTGGCTTCCACAGTGCCAGGTTCGTTTGCATTGTTATTGCTACGGGCTAGCCAGCTATCTTCGCCCGCGCAAAAGCGGGTCATAAGTGCCGCAAGGGCTGCCATGGACTTCGGCTTCTCTTGGCCGAGGTGTCGGGCGAGCCATTTGTCTCGGATGCTGTTTAAAGGCCGCCAAGGCTTCGGCATCCGGATAGTCGACGATCTGGTTCTTTTTAGTTAAGAACCTAGTCCAGAGTTTCCTGGCTGACTCTCCGGGCTGCTGAATTATGTGGCTTAAGTCATCGACATCTGGAGGTCGAACATATGTACCTTGGAAGTTGTCGAGGAAGGCCTCTTCCAAGTCCTCCCAGCTGCTGATGGAGTTTTCAGGCACACTGTTCAACCAGTGCCGGTCTGGTCCTTTGAGTTTTAATGGGAGGTATTTGATGGCATGGAGATCATCGCCGTGGGCCATATGAATGTGAAGAAGAAAATCCTCGATCCATACCACGGGGTCTGTTGTCCCTTCATATGATTCGATGTTTACGGGTTTAAATCCTTCTGGGAACTCGTGCTCCATTACCTCGTCAGTGAAGCAAAGGGTGAGCGAGTCCCGGATTAGGGGGTGTCCAGATAGCCGAACTATAACCTTTGGCCGGACTCCTGGACTATGAAGATACAAGATTGAAGACTTCGTCCCGTGTCCGGATGGGACTTTCCTTGGCGTGGAAGGCAAGCTTGGCGATCTTCGGATACGTAGATCTCCTCCCATTGTAACCGACTTTATGTAACCCTAACCCTCTCCGGTGTCTATATAAACCGGAGGGTTTTAGTCCGTAGGACGAACAACAATCATACCATAGGCTAGCTTCTAGGGTTTAGCCTCTCTGATCTCATGGTAGATCTACTCTTGTACTACCCATATCATCAATATTAATCCACCAGGAGTAGGGTTTACCTCCATCGAGAGGGCCCGAACCTGGGTAAAAACATCGTGTCCCTTGTCTCCTGTTACCATCTGCCTAGACGCACAGTTCGGGATCCCCTACCCGAGATCCGCCGGTTTTGACACCGACAGCAGTCATTGCCCCGTGGACGGAACCATTCCTAGCCTGCCTAACCAGGCAGGAACTTCCCGAGGACCAAAACAAGGCACGCTGAATAGTGCGGCGATCTAAAGCCTATAAAGTCCATGAGGGAGAGCTTTATAAGAAAAGCACCACCGGAGTCCTTCAAAGGTGTATCTTCTGGCTGAAATTCATGCCGAACTCGGCGGGCACCACGCCGCAGCCCGGGCCCTTGTAAGCAAGGCCTTCCGTACATGATTTTATTGGCCGACGGCCCGGGCAGATGCTCAGGACTTAGTCCAACGATGCGTCGGTTGCCAACTCTTTGCTAATCAAAGCCACATGCCACCCACCGCTCTCCGAACTATACCCATCACCTAGCCCTTTGCGGTCTGGGAGCTTGACATGGTTGGACCCCTTAAAGGAGGAACCCACAAGCAAAAATACCTACTGGTCATGGTGGATAAATTCACCAAATGGATAGAGGCCAAGCCTGTTAAGACGGCCGAATCCGGACCGTGATAGACTTCATATCGTGGGTCGTACACCGCTATGCATCCCCACAAAGATCATCACCGATAACGGCCACGAACTTCACGGCCGACGAGGTCAAACTCTGGTGCAAAAACATGGGCATCAAGCTCGATTATGCTTCAGTCTATCAACCTCAAACTAATGGTCAAGTCGAGCGAGCAAATGGTCTAATCATGAGCAGCATCAAACCCAGATTAGTGCGGTCCCTCAAGGAATCTAACACACACTGGGTAGAGGAGCTCGACTCCGTACTCTGGGGGCTACGGACCACGCCGAATCGCACCACCGGATTCACACCATTTTTTATGGTATACGGCGCAGAGGCAGTTCTGCCCTGCGACATAATTCATGACTCACCTCGCGTGCGCATGTACGAAGAAAGAGAAGCCGAGCTGGATCGGCAGGACAGTTTGGACACCTTGGAGGAGGAGCATGACGTGGCAAAAGCCCGTTCTGCATTCTATCAACAGCAGGCTCGAAGATATGAAAGCAGAGAAGTACGGGCCAAAACTTACAATGTTGACGAGTTAGTTCTACGCCTGCCGGACAAGAAAAAGGAAAAACTCAAGCCCAAATGGGAAGGTCCCTTTATTATCGACCAAGTCCTGACCGGTGGAGCGTACCGTCTGCTAGATGCATCGAATAACCGACTCGAGCCGAACCCATGGAACACAGCCCGTCTCCGAAGATTCTACGCCTAGCGCCGGATTCTGAGTTCGTCTCCTTCCTTTGTCTATTTTTTACACATTAGCTGTCTTATATTTCTCTCCTTCTCCCTATTTTTTTCTTACAGCCTTCAAAGGCTCGTTCGCGCATTGTTCGCACACACTTGACGCTCTATCCGCGCTCATTATACCTGGGGGCTTCTTTAACAGAAGCTTATTTGTACGGGCTTCATGCCTAACACATGTGTCACGCTTCCGCATGTACCTTTTATTCACCATTATATGCATCGATATGACTTAAGTTTTGGCCTAGCTGGGTTGCCTGGCTCTGTGCTTACCCCTACAATCTCGATTGTTCGGCTAGGCGGTAAAGGGAGCACCTCTGCGATTGTTACTGCCGGGTCAGCCGGATGTGTACCTCAGACTGGGTGAAGCCAAAAGCTAGCGTTCTTAAGGGAATATTCGGTCGGTGAACTAAAGATGATTTTTCACTTGTTTATTTATCTGCCCCCAGATGCTTTTCTGCTTTTTTTTGCAGTCCGGACATGCACTTTAGGCATGCCTCCCAGGGAAAGGAACCCCTAACGGAACTATTCTCCCTGGAAGATGTTTCTTACTAACCATGTAATATAACATAACTAGTTGGGCACTTGTCTGTTCAAGCACTAATGACCCCTATGCCTGGTCTCCATGCATGCCCCGGTTCTTACATAACCGTGTTCTGACACTCCGGACTATAGGGTCCCGAGATTGAAGTGAAAAGGTCCGCCATGACAAACGATCTACAATCCGGCTAGAAGGCATTTTTACATGTCATCTTAAATTACATAGTCAATTTGACTGGGTGTATTCCTCCTCAATACCATCTAATAGGTTGTCTAGTTTACAGTCCTATTGGGAATACTTTATGCCAATTCTACTTGGCCGCATACACTAAGCTCACAGGATCTCCTTCCCATCGGGCCCCCACAGTCGACCTCGGCCAAGTGGTTTGGGTCGGTCTTCGTGTACCGCTCTTCACCATGGCCCAGCCTCCTGGCGCCTTTGACGGCAGCCGATATCTTCCATAATCGGAGCGCCAGCGCTCCCTTAAGCCTCTCTACAAGCTCTCCAAGGCCTTGGGCAGGGAGACAGATGGCCACAAGGCACAGGCGACGCCTTTCATCACCTGCCGAACTCGTTCATGCAATTGTAAGAGCTCGAAGACGGTCACCAGAGAACTGGCATTTCCTCCGCAGGATGACCTGTGAGCATACCTACGTATATAACTCGTTAGTCGACTTCCTCGCCAACTCTTTAAAAAAGTTCGCTCAAGCACTTACTAAAAATGCCGCGTCGAAGCCGCCGATTCTCCTTCACGGAGTCCGGCAACCGGGCACGAACATCCTTTAGTTCCTCGCCCAGCCGGGTGTTGGCACCTTGGAGATTATTCTTCTCTGCCTCACCCTCGTAAGCACACTCGCCGCCTTTAACCGGGCGCAAGAGTTGTTGCTTGTCCGGATCTACTCTCGCCATCTGCAATGATATTGTCGACGGTACACACGCCGCACTTCACAACATACTTATCTTTCAAGCGTATATTACCGGAGGGGTCTCCTTGGCCTCCCTCAGCGGCTAGTGCGGCCTCAAGTTGGGCTTTGCACTCTTCCAGCTCCGGGACAGTTGGGTATTCTTTTTTGTAAGATCCTCAGATAACAAATGATCCTTAAATCAGTTATTCTAACTATTTCAAGTCTCGGGGCTACCGTATATATAACTATCAAATTTTCTCACCCGTATGTCTTTCACATATCGCTACCGTGGCTCTAGCTAGACCATTTTGAGCGGCACGGAGGTGCACATCTCCCGAATTGAAGGCATCCAATGCCTCTTGGGAGAAACATGCGTCACAAAGAACTGTCCGGCGACGCCTATGATTCATGGCACTCTCCACCTCAGAATTGGTGGCAGATAGTCTGTCAGCATCCTCTGTCGGAGGAGTATCTGACGCACGCCTCGTGTTCGCCTCCGCTTCTGGACCTCACTTTGGAGCCTGGCTGGTGGAGGCTCGATTGGCAACCTCTCCGGATATAGTCCAGCGAGCGCTCTTTTTCCTGAAGAGAGCACGAGTGTTAGTATACCTTCCGGGAATAAAACCTGGGAATAAGATAGCACGCCATACCGTTGCACCAGCGTCTCAATCCGGACCGCACTTCTTTTCAGCCTGCTAGGCCTTGCTGCCCCTTGTTGGCTAGCCACCGCAGGCTCGGCCTTCCGCCTCAAGGGCTCCCCCTGCAAAACACCATTGATATACGGTGATAAAAAATAAGCACGGATGGATCATTTTCAAAGTATTGGGACTTCAGTCTCAGTTACCTGTGAGGCTAGAAATATTCCGGGGTAATCGGCCGTAATGGCGACCAAGGCATTGTCGATGCTCAGTTGGTAAAATACCCCATCGATCAGCTCCATGGATATGTCTGGATCCTCTTGGGAGGCCGGATCGAGGGACCGTTCCGGATCCTCGGGTTGTGGAGGAGGGCTGTTTATATCCTTTACGGCCCGGCACAATTCCTGCGTCGAAATCACAAGATAAGGTACTTAACTATGGGAATATGGAACGGATGGGCAAAAATAAGTGTCTGCTTACCCAGCTTGGAGGATTGTACATAGAAAATCCGCCCTGTGGATTGACGCGAGGAACTCCTCCTCTTCTCCCTTGTACAATGCGGACAAGGCCTTCGTCGAGCAAAGAATCGATCCCGCCCCTTACGGCCGCAGCGGGTGGCATCATCCTCCCGTTGAAATCCCACATGGGGTGGCCTCTATCTTGAAGCGGCTGCACCCCCGATAATGCATGTGGCCATGACCCCGATCATGGTCAGTCCGGAATGAGCTAATAATCTTATCCGGCTCATCGTTAAAGGACGCCCTGCTGCTTTCCTTCCGAGGGCTCCGTGGGCGCCAAATTTTAAGCGCTTCTTCAAAGGAGCATTATTGAACTCAGGAAGGCCGATCCGAGCGAGGTCCGGCAGGGGACATCTTCTATATAAAACCATTACGAAGGCCGGTCTTGGACGCCTTCCTTGGGGTTCCGGATAGATATCCGGTCCCGGCGATGCGCCATAGTTCGCTCCGCCCACTTGATATATCGACCCCTCCTGAGAACGGGGCACAAGGCAGAACAGCTTCTTCCACAGCGCGAAATGAGCCTCGACGCCCAAGAACAGCTCGCAAAGGGCTACGAAGCCCGCAATATGCAATATGGAGGCAGGCGTAAGGTTGTGCAGCTGGAGGCCGTAGAACTCCAGGAGCCCCCGGAGAAACGGATGAATTGGAAATCCGAGCCCTTTTATTAAATAAGGGACAAGGCATACCCGCTCTCCTTTGAAGGGATTGGGGACGCTCTCCGCCTGCTTTCGGCCATTATAGGTGGCGAGTTCGGCTCGAACCGGGACCATGAAGGCTGGGGGAAGAAATCCCTTGGTTTGGAGCGTCACTAGCTCGCTGTGTGGGACGGAACATCTCTCCCAATCTCCAGGTTGAGGACTGGGAGGGCGAGAGGAGGAGCTGCGTCGACTAGCCATGGTGGAATGGATCTCTGTCTGATGCGCTCTGATGAATGCTCGTGAAGGGAAGATGGTGTGATTTGGATCTAAATCCTCGTCTCTTTTATAAGGCAGCTTATTTGCATAGCTAGGGGGGTAAAAGTAAAAACACCTTAGCTTTTCGCATTCGTTTGACATGTGGAAGACGGCCATTATTGGGCGTGGAAGCCAAGGAGCACAATGTTCACGAGAAGCCGGACACTATTCAACAGGTACACATAATTTGGAGAAGAACCCGCCTTGCAATGCCGAAGACAAATCCGCGCGCCAGACTCATCGTCATTGAAGCCTGGTTCGGGGGCTACTGAAGGAGTCCCGGATTAGGGGTTGTCCGGATAGCCGAACTATAACCTTTGGCCGGACTCCTGGACTATGAAGATACAAGATTGAAGACTTCGTCCCGTGTCCAGATGGGACTTTCCTTGGCGTGGAAGGCAAGCTTGGCGATGCGGATACGTAGATCTCCTCCCATTGTAACCGACTTTATGTAACCCTAACCCTCTCCGGTGTATATATAAACCAGAGGGTTTTAGTCCGTAGGACGAACAACAATCATACCATAGGCTAGCTTCTAGGGTTTAGCCTCTCTGATCTCGTGGTAGATCTACTATTGTACTACCCATATCATCAATACTAATCCATCAGGAGTAGGGTTTTACCTCCATCGAGAGGGCCCGAACCTGGGTAAAAACATTGTGTCCCTTGTCTCCTCTTACCATCCGCCTAGACGCACAGTTTGGGACCCCCTACCCGAGATCCGCTGGTTTTGACACCGACAAAGGGGGTGTGTGGTGCCTTTATATCGGGCCACGTCACGACATAGCTCAGATGGAGACCGTTTGCGGTTCTCGGCCTGGGTGTGAGTATGATTGTTGCGTCCGGCTAGGTAGCCGTTGTCGCGTGTCGGGGCACGTCCCCGTGATCCATAGATCGATCTGTCCTGACCTGCTCTACTGTCCAAGTCCTGCCGTAGGTCATATGTGTCTCCCCGAGCTGTTTTATCTCTGCCTTTACGATGAGGTGGGCAGGCTGGTGTTCGGCTTGAGTTGCCGCTTTATCCCGACCACGTGGTGGTCGGTCAGCCGCATTGCGTGATGATGGTACGAGCTCCAACACCTCATCATCGAACTGAGGTAGCAATTTACGCTTCGGGTAACTTTGGCTGGGCACTTGAGGCCGTATTCCTCGGCTACCAGGACATCAGTCCATCTACCATTGAGCAGATCTTGATCAGCTTGGAGCTGTTGCTGCTTCTTTTTCAGGCTCCTTGCAGTGGCTATTAGCCGGCGCTTAAAGCGCTCCTGCTCGAGAGGTTCCTCGGGCACGATAAAATCCTCGTTGCCGAGGCACACCTCATCCTCGGAGAGCGGAAGATAATTATTATCCTCCGAGTCTTCATGTATGGCCTGTTCATCAGGGCTAACTTGCCCATCTTCCCGATCGTCCTGTTCGGCAGTTTGCTCATCGGGCTCTTCTCTGTCTTCGCCACCGTCCGGAGTGTTATCGTCTCCTGGGCCGGTGTTGCTGTCTTTGCTGTGGCGTGATTTAGAGCGGCGCCACTGACGTTGGCGCTTTGGTTGTATCTCAGGAGGTTCATCCTCAACTGGATCTTCCTTGTCATCGCCGCTATTCTCTTTTGGTGCATCCACCATGTATACGTCGTACGAGGAGGTGGATGTCCATCGTCCGGTGAACGGCGGGTTTTCGGCTTTCTCCTCTCCAGCATCATCATCCATACCGTTGATGTCTTTGGAGCCGTAATCGAGCATGCCAGTTAAGTCTTCGATAGTGGCTATTAAGTGGGCGGGGGGTGGGAATCAAAATTCTCCATCATCAGCCTCTAGTTCGAACCGGATATAATTTAGCTGTGAGTCCCCCGCTAAGGAGAGTGTCTTTAATGAGTTTAGCACGTCGCCTGAAGGCGAGTGCCGAAAGATGTCCGCGGAGCTGAATTCGACGATCGATGCCTGATCAAACTCGACGTGCGTGGACGCACATGGTTCGGAACTTGTAGCTGGAAGTAGGTCCGAGGTTCCGGTGACACAGGCCCCACTCAAGGCTGGGTCTGTGTGCGGCTCCAACGCTGCTGAGTCTGCGGCTTCCGTGGCGGGGTTGAGCCTCCCGTCCTCAGATGGCCCAATCTGCTACGGATCTAGGGACAGAGCAGTTACAGACGCTATCTCTTGGGCATGGTCCGATGACAGATTTAAATCATGCTCATCATGGTGACAGGGAGCGGCTGCCGTAGTCTCGAATCTGTCGAAGATCAAGTCTCCGCGGATATCCCGACGTAGTTCAAGTTTCCAAATGTGACCTGACGGCCAGGGGCATAGCTATCGATCTGCTCTAGATGGCAAAGCGAGTTGGCCCGCGGTGCGAAGCCACCGAATACGAAGATCTGTCTAGGGAGGAAGGTTTCTCCCTGGACAACATTGTTGTAGATGATTAACGGGGCCATCGAACCTCTTGACAACCACACAGCTGAACTCTCAATGAAAGCACCAATGTCGGTGTCAAAACCGGCGGATCTCGGGTAGGGGGTCCTGAACTGTGCGTCTAAGGTCGATGGTAACAGGAGACGGGGGACACGATGTTTACCCAGGTTTGGGCCCTCTCTATGGTGGTAATACCCTACTTCCTGCTTGATTGATCTTGATGAATATGAGTATTACAAGAGTAGATCTACCACGAGATCATAATGGCTAAAACCCTAGAAGTCTAGCATGTGTGACTATGATTATGATTCTGGTCTCTATGGACTAAGCCCTCCGGTTTATGTAGACACCGGATGGGACTAGGGTTGTACAAAGTCGGTTACAGAGAAAGGAATCTTCATATCAGGGCGCCAAGCTTGCCTTCCACGCCAAGGAGAGTCCTATACGTACACGGGAGAGAGTCTTCGGTCTTATATCTTCAAAGCCCATCAGTCCGGCCCATGTAGTCCGGATGCCCGAGGACCCCTTAATCCAGGACTCCCTCATAATGCCTTAAGCAAGATGACATGATGTAGAGGGATAAGCTCAAGCAATATGATATAAACCCCATCTTTTTATCCTTGATGGCAACAATACAATATGTGCCTCGCTACCCCTTCTGTCACTAGGTGAGGACACCGCAAGATTGAACCTAAAACTAAGCACCTCTCCCATTGCAAGAAAAACCAATCTAGTTGGCCAAACCAAATCGATAGTTCGAAGAGAAATACAAATATATCTTAATCATGCATAAAAGAGTTCAGATAAGACTCAAATAATATTCATAGATAATCTGATCATAAATCCACAATTCATCAGATCTCAACAAACACACCGCAAAAGAACATTACATTGGATAGAACTCCAAGAACATCGAGGAGAACATTGTATTGAAGATCAAAGAGAGAGAATAAGCCATCTAGCTACTAGCTATGGACCCTTAGGTCTGTGGTAAACTACTCACGCTTCATCGGAAGGGCAGCAAGGTTGATGTGGAGGCCCTCCATGATCGAATCCCCCTCCGGCAGGGTGCCGGAAAAGGCCCCAAGATGGGATCTCACGGGAACAGAAGCTTGCGGCGGCGGAAAAGTATTTTTGTGGACGCCTCTGATGTTCAGGGAATATTTGAGAATATATAGAGCTGGAATTAGGGTTAGGGGACCCTTGACGGGCCCACAAGCCAGGGGGCGCCTTAGAGGCTTGTGGCCTCCTCGGGACTCTTCTGGCCCTCTCTCCAAGCCTCGTAGGTGTCTTCTGGTCCAAGAAAAATCATCATAAAGTTATATTCCGTTTGGACTCCTTTTGATATTGTCGGCGTTCTAGGAACCAGGGTACCCAGACTCACCTGCCTGCGGCCCATGATGTGGCTCCATCGATGGCTTAGTACGGCCCATCTTCAAAGAACTTCAAGACAAGACCCTCACGAGGGGCCAAGCCTCGTGAGGTGGACGACACCAAGACTTCTAGAGGGAGCGGCCTTCCCAGGCTGGCTCCTGAGGAGCGGAAATTTCTATGCAGGCGCCCAGCTCATGAGGTTGAGGTGACGCTAGCCATGACAACCAAGGCCAGGCGGGCGCCAGCGGGCGCAAAGCGGCAGATTTCCTCTTTGGTGCTAAGGAGGCAAGTGCAGGCGCGGGGTCCCGAGGAATCTGCAAAAGGTTTCCATTCCCGTGCAATAAGACCAAGACCGCCAGGATGGTTGGACGGAAGTCATCGCCGAGCCCACCACGACGTCACGACCAGAAGCTTTGCAAGCGAAGACCACCTTTCGTCAGGATAGGATGTACTTCTTGTCCCCCTTCAAAATTGGCCACTGTGGGATCCCTTCCCGCCTTCCTTTGGAGGAAGAGGACCAAGGCCACTATTCACCGAGGGAAGGGCGGATCCAGGAGAGAGAGAGAGACCTCACTAGCTCACACCCACACAGAACAGACATGCTGAGGTTGTTCTTCCCTTGTACTCGCTCATCCTTATCCCATCACGAGGCTAATCCACCATAAAGCAGGAGTAGGGTCTTACGCCGCAAGGTGGCCCGAACCTGGGTAAACCGCTGTGTCCCTTTCCTTTCTTGTTCATCGAGCTAGGCCGTGGGGGTGACGAACTGGGTGGCTAGAGAGATTGAGTTCTTCGCACAAGCCCCGGAGTTCAAACCTTTCTTGGGTCTGCGGAGCCCTGAATACGACATTTGGCACGCCAGGTAGGGGCGTGTCGAAGCCTCTCTTTCGTTAATCGTTCCACCGTCGTTCCACCGTTCGCATGGCTGATGCTCGCCGTGTCCGTGCTGAGTGTCGGGCCACTCGTGTCACTCAGACGGCACCCTCAGGCAGCGGCGTGCCTCGCCGCTCTGCCTCCCCGGTGGCCAATGCCGCCACCGACCTCGCTGCCCGCAAGCAGCAGGACTCATTGCTGCCACTGTCTGTGCGTTGTGATGGCCGCACTGCGACTCCATCTCCCGCTAGTGAACGCGTAGGCTACGCTGCTCATGGCGCGCGAGCTTCTGCGCTGTCGTTCGGCCAATGATCTCTACGAGGATTGGCTAGGCCGCATCGCCAAGCCCGTCAGCGTCGCTGGAGAGGCTCCTGCATCGTCTCGCTCGCTGCCTCCCTTGCTGTCTAAGGCGGGCGACGTGTCCCATGGTGCACCTCCTCCTCCTCTTCGGTGCGATGTCGTCCCTGAGCCAAGGCATGAGGCCCCCCAGTGCGACTCGCCGCGCAGGGCGCCGGCGCGCGATGAAGAAAGCTGCCAAGTGGTGCAGTAGCCTCAAGGAGAGGCGTGTGCGCTCCCAGCACCACCATGCCAAGACTGTGTCCTGCCAGAGGCGGCGACATGCGGGCGTCAAGATCAGGCTCCCCCTCCGTGGCAGGCCCCTGTGAGTGTGGCAGGATGCTGTGCATTCACCCCGGAGCCGCGCCGCGTCGTCTGGCCCGACATGTTCAAGCCGGATCTGCCTCCACACTATGATGGCACCCCCGACCCTGCTGAGTTCCTCCAACTCTACAAGCTAAGCATCAAGGCGGCGAACGGCGATGAGAAGGTCATGGCGAACTGGTTTCCCATGGCCCTCAAAGACGGCGCGCACTCGTGGCTCCTGAACCTCTCGGTGGGATCGATCTCCTCCTGGGACGAAATGCGCGAACACTTCATCGCCAACTTTTAGGGCACTTGCTACCGCACCCCTGCTGCAGGCGACCTGCAACGCATCAAGCAGCAGCCAGGGGAAACCTTTCACAAATACATGTTCGCCTCAAGATCCCTAAGGTGTCGGGCGAGGGCATCATTTCAGCGTTCACTGATGGCGTATGAGATGTCAACATGAAGGAAGAGCTCGCCATACACGAGGACATGTGCTTGGCTCTGGAGATGTTCAACATGGCAACCAGATGCACGAGGGCTGAGGAAGGTCGCCTCTCCCTACTTGAGCTCCCGGAGGCCGACCCTGAAGATAAGAAGGCCAAGGCTAATGACATGAAGCGCAAGGGTCCGGCTGTGCTCGTGGCCGAACCTGAGATGAAGCGCGGCAGGGACCACCCTGTATCCTCCAAGGGCAGCCGCCCGTTCTGCGTCTTCACAATGTCCACAGCCACAACACCAACGACTGCCAGGAGCTCAAGGCGATCTGCGACGGGCGCATTGGCAGCTGCCCTGAGCGCAACGACCGTGGCTACAACCGCGGAGGAGGGCGTGATGGAGGCCACTGGGACAACCGCGACCCTCGCTAGGACTGGCATGACCAGCCTCGTGAGGATCGTCCTCAGGGCAACATCATTCTTCCTCTGCTGTCGCCGCTGCCAAGGAGGAATGACGACCACCGCCAAGATGATGGGGTCAGGGGATTCCAAGAGCCTCGCGCTATTGCCTGCATCCTGGGTGGTGCTCGGGCCCCCGCCTCCCATCGCATCTTCAAGCAGTTCGCTCATGAGGTGAACGCGACCCTCCCCAGGCTCAAGGCGCCGCATCCCCTTAGGTGGTCCAAGTACGCCATCACCTTCGACTCCACGGATCAGCTCAAGTGTGCGGCCACCACTGGCGCACTCCCGATGCTCTCCTCACCGACCATCAGTAACGTCCTCATCATTAAGACACTCATCGACGGTGGCGCGCGACTCAGTGTCCTCTCTGCTGAAATGTTCGAGAGGCTTCAGGTGCCCTATGACCAGCTCCTCCCCACCAGGCCCTTCTCAGGGGTGACCAACGGCTCCACCGTTCCCCTGGGACAAATTTGTCTCCATGTCACCTTTGGCAAGCGCGACAACTACCGCACCGAGCTCATCGACTTCGACGTCGCCCACATTCGCCTCCCGTACAATGCCATCCTCGAGTACCCGACCCTCGCCAAGTTCATGGCAGTGACTCACCACGGCTACAATGTCCTCAAGATGCCAGGAACCGGTTGCATCATCACAGTCGCCTGCGATGAGAAGAACTCGGTGTGCTCCCTCGAGCGCGTCTACCAGGCGACGGTTGAGAATTCAGATGACAAGGGTGCCATCCGTCCTCCTGAGGCCGTCCCCAAGAAGAAGAAGAAGCGGCTACTCCTCAGAGGTCCTCAGGAGGTTGGGGCGTCCGATGATCGTGCCTCAGGCTCCGCACCCAATGTTGGGGCGCCCTTCCCTCTCGCATAGGAAGGCACGCCCGACGCCTCTCTCGAGACGGGCTCGGGGGCTCTCGTCTGGAGGGCCTATGACCTGGCCAGTGTCACGAGGGAGGCATTCAGGCACCATGTGGAGGCGTGCTTCAACAAGCGATTCCGCGAACAGGGCGTAGGGCACGAGGAGCCAGGCGCTCAGGAATTCATCACCAAGGCAATCAAAGAGCTTCAGGAGGCGCGAGCCATGCGCGGCGAGTGCCACCCCGCATCGCTTAGTGCAGTTGCCGCCCCTGACATGGGTGGCGAGCTGCGTGTCTGCGTCAACATCCCAGCCCTCAACAGGGCCGCTTCTCAGGAGCATTTCTGGCCATCTTGCATCGGCCAGAGTGGGGTCTGCCCCCGCAGCTGTGTCCGCATGCCATTTGGCCTGCTCAACATGGCTGGCACGCACCAGCGCTACATGCAGGGCGTCCTGGCGGCTCACGAGACCAGGCGCCATGCATTATTGACAGAGGAGATGCCGGACCCTCGCGAGCCTCTTGGACCTCCGGAGCCCCCTGAGGCTCAGGAGACAGACTACTCGCGAGGAACGACTTCTTCAGCACGCATCTCCAGCTACTCCAACACTTGTACGGCGAAGGTACCTGGTGACTTTTTGGTTTGTTCAATTGAGGGCGCACCCCGAGCTGGATTATCCTCAAGCTATACGGATATGTCCCTGCGGCGTGTATCATTTTGCGCATATATCAGAACTGGCCTCACCCTTTCACGAGTTGCTTTATATTGTCGCCTGCATCTCCGGTGCTTTGCCACAATGAATGGCGTGCGCCTTGATACGTCTACGTCGTATCTACTTTTCCTAACGCTTTTCCTCTTGTTTTGGACTCTAATTTGAATGATTAGAATGAAACTAACCTGGACTGATGCTGTTTTCAGCAGAACTACAATGGTGTTGTTTTGTGCGAAAATAAAAGTTCTCGGATTGGAACGAAACTTTGCGAGGATTTTTTATACAATAAAAGAGAATTTCTGGAGCCAAGAACCACCAGAGGGGACGCCTGGGTGTGCACAACCCACCAGGGTGTGCCACCCCCTCCAGGCGCGCCCAGGAGGGTTGTCCCCATCCGGTGGCCCCGCAGACCCTGAAACCGACGCTATAAAATCCTATTTTTCTCGAAAAAATCAAGGAGAAATAATTATCGCGTTTCACGAGACGGAGCCGCCACCGTCTCCTGTTCTTCATCGAAAGGCCAGTGAGGGAGTCCTAGATTAGGGGGTCCTCAGATAGCCGGACTATATACTTTAGCCGGACTGTTGGACTATGAAGATACAAGACTCAAGACTTCGTCCAGTGTCCGGATGGGACTCTCCTTTGCGTGGAAGGCAAGCTTGGCAATTCGGATATGTAGATCTCCTCCCTTGTAACCGACTCTGTGTAACCCTAGCCCCCTCCGGTGTCTATATAAACCGGAGGGTTTAGTCCGTAGGACAAGAACAACAATCGTAATCATAGGTTAGCTTCTAGGGTTTAGCCTCTTTGATCTCGTGGTAGATCAACTCTTGTAATACTCATATCATCAAGATCAATCAAGCAGGAAGTAGGGTATTACCTCCATCGAGAGGGCCCGAACCTGGGTAAACATTGTGTCCCCGCCTCCTGCTACCATCCGCCTTAGACGCACAGTTCGGGACCCCCTACCCGAGATCCGCCGGTTTTGACACCGACATTGGTGCTTTCATTGAGAGTTCCACTGTGCCGTCACGATAAAGGCTTGATGGCTCCTTCGATCATCGGCAACGACGAGATCCAGGGCGAGGTTTTCCTCCCCGGATAGCTCTTTGTATTCGGTGACTTCGTAGTGCGGGCCAACTCGCTTGGCCATCTGGAGCAGATCGAGAGCTACGCCCCTGGCCATCAGGTCAGGTTCGGAAGCTTAAACTATACTGACGACATCCGCGGAGACTTGATCTTCGACGGATTTGAACCCATGTCAGGTGCGCCGCACAGTCACGATGAGCATGACTTAGCTTTGTCATCGGACGGTGTTCGGGAGATCACACCTGTAGCTACTCTGGCCCTCAATCCGGAGCAGATTGCGCCGTCCGAGGATGGGTGGATGGACCCCACCATGGAGGCCGCACACTCAGCGGCGATAGAGCCGGATACTGACTTCACCTCCTATGAGACCCGTGTTGCCGAACACTTGGATTCGTCCCCGGCCACGGGCTCCGAACCGCTGCGTCTGCGTTTCATCGAATCTGATTGGGACCGATCATGGAGTTTTCCTCCGCGGATATCTTTCAGCACTCGCCACTGGGCGACGTGCTAAACTCATTAAGGTCTCTCTCCTTGTCAGGAGACCCTTGGCCGAACTATGTCCGGCTGGAGTGGGATGCGGATGACGAAGAAATTCATTCCCCACCCACCACCCACTTCATAGCCATCGGCGATTTACTTAACCGACATGCTCGATTTCGCTTCAAGACATCGACGATATGGATGACGATGCAGAGACGAATTAGGAACCACCGCCATGTATACCGGATCGCCACCTCATCATATGATATATACATGGTGGACACCACCAAAGAAGGCGACGGTGATAAGGCAACGGAGGATAATCCCTCCAAGAAGCAATCCAAGCACCGGCGTCAGCGGCGCCGCTCTAAGTCCTGCCATAGCAAAAGCAGCGATACCGGCACAAGAGATAATAACACTGCAGATAATGCCGAAGACAAAGACAATCCCTTCCAGCCAGGCTTCGAGCAGTAGGATGGGCAAGCTAGCCCTAAGGAAGATGCAGCAGACGAAGAATCAGAGGATGATAATTACATGCCTCTCTCCGAAGACGAGGTGAGCCTCGGCGATGAAGAATTTATCGTGCCTGAGGATCCTGCCGAAAGGTGAGCGCTTCAAGCACCGGCTTATAGCCACAGCAAAAAGCCTGAAGAAAAAGCAACAACAGCTTCGAGCTGACCAAGATCTGCTAGCGGATAGATGGACTGAAGTCCTGGCGGCCGAGGAATACGAACTCGAGCACCCAACCAAGAGTTACCCAAAGCGCAGGTTGCTACCCCAACTCGAGAAGGAAGCATTAAAACCTACACTGCCAGCGTATGATGCGGCTGACCGGCCACCTCGTGGCCGAGACAGAGCGGCATATCAGCCCGAAGTCTAGCCCGCACCCCGTCACCATTCAAACAAAAACACCAAGGGCCGGGGCAACACGCAGGACCTGCGAGACGTATTGGAAAACAAAGCAGGACATACAAGATCGATCTACGGATCACGGGGGCGCGCCCAACGCTTGACGACGATCGTCACGCCGGATATACTAAAAGCAAGTTCGGCCGGGCCGAACACAGCAGGCAAGACTCGTATGAATTGCTACGTGACCTAGCCCGGCACAGAGGCGCCGCACACCCCCTATGCTTCACTGACAAAGTGATGGATCACAAATTCCCAGAAGGATTTAAACCCGTGAACATTGAATCATATGATGGTACAACAGACCCCGTGGTATGGATTGAAGATTTCCTCCTCCACATCCACATGGCCCGCGGTGATGATCTACATGCCATCAAGTACCTCCCACTAAAACTCAAAGGACCGGCTCGGCATTGGCTGAACAGCTTGCTAGCAAACTCCATTGGCAGTTGGGATAATTTGGAAGAAGCATTCCTTGACAACTTCCAGGGCACTTATGTGCGACCACCGGATGCCGATGACTTGAGTCACATAACCCAACAGCCAGGGGAATCGGCCAGGAACTTTTGGACCCGGTTCCTAACTAAGAAGAACCAAATTGTCGATTGTCCGGATGTCGAGGCCTTAGCGGCATTTAAGCATAACATCCGTGACGAGTGGCTCGACCGACACCTCGGCCAAGAGAAGCCGAAGTCCATGGCAGCCCTCACGACACTCATGACCCGCTTTGCGCGGGCGAAGACAGCTGGCTGGCTCCCAGCAATAACACATCAAGAAATACTGGCAATTCATATGCCAAAAATAGCAACGGCAGACCACGTCGCAACAGACACAAGCGCTGCAACAACAGCGACAACACCGAAGACACGACAGTCAATGCTGGATTCAGTGGCTCTAAATCCGGTCAGTGGAAAAAGCCATTCAAAAGAAGCAGTCCGGGCCTGTCCAGTTTGGACCGCATACTCGACCACTCTTGTCAAATTCACGGCACCCCCGATAAGCCAGCCAATCACACCAACAGAGAATGCTGGGTGTTCAAGCAGGCCGGCAAGTTGAATGCCAAAAACAAGGAAAAGGGGCTGCATAGCGACGACGAGGAGGAGCCCCGGCCGCCGAACACAGGAGGACAGAAGAAATTTCCTCCACAAGTGAAAACGGTGAACATGATATACGCAACCCATATTCCCAAGCGGGAACGGAAGCGCGCACTAAGGGACGTCTATGCGATGGAGCCAGTCGACCCAAAGTTCAACCCATGGTCCTCTTGTACGATCACTTTCGATCGCAGGGACCATCCCACTAGTATCCGTCATGGCGGTTCTGCCGCATTGGTCCTTGAGTCCTCATGGACGGTGGCAGCAACTTGAACGTGCTCTATCAGGATACAATGCGCAAAATGGGTATAGACCCCTCGAGGATCAAACCCACAAAAACCGCCTTCAAAGGTGTCATACCAGGTGTAGAGGCCTGCTGCACGGGCTCAATCACACTGGAAGTGGTCTTCGGATCTCCGGACAACTTCCGAAGCAAGGAATTAATCTTCGATATCGTCCCCTTCCGTAGTGGCTATCACGCACTACTCGAACGAACCACATTTGCTAGATTCAATGTGGTACCGCATTATGCATACCTCAAGCTCAAAATGCCAAGACCTCACGGGGTTATAACAGTTAATGGAAACACAGAACGCTCGCTCCGCACAAAGGAGCACACTGCGGCCCTCGTAGCGGAAGTACAAAGCAGCCTTCTGAGGACAACCGCCAATTCGGCGAAGAAGCCATCGGACACCTTCAACCGAATCCGGAGTACCCTGCAACAGGATCACCAGGCACGTTCAGAGCTCGCCTAGCAATTCGGCCTCCGTCCTAGTCCCAGTCAAGCGGCAAAATTTGTGTCGGCATACATAATTACGCACTCAAGATACCATGGGCACAGGTGGAGGCACGGCCCACAACGTGGCTCAACCGCCTCAGGGCCCGTACATCTTTATCTTTTTCTCTCTTTCAGGACCCTACTCTCTGGAAGCTCTTTCCGACAGCCTGATCATCGGACCCATTACGGGAAGGAAATACCAAGGAAGCAAGACGCCCGACGCATAAGGGAATCCCCAGGTGGTCTCTGATAACGATCGATATACCTGTTTTACATACCCATACGCAGCTTGCCTTTGGATAGGACATGTCAAATAGTCCTATTTTTTGCCTATTGCACTACTTGTATCCGTACGCTTTGACGTATTATTTAAATAACAATGCATAGCGTTAGCCTATTATTGCATTCCCTTTTTTTACCCTTGTCTGCTTATTTACGACAAATTGCACCCGTACATTCTGGTATGACCAGTGCGCCAGGGGCTTCAGTGTGCCCCATAACACGACGTGAAAAGTCCGAACACTTTCAACAGTGCGGCACCCCGAACTTATAGCATTATATGCATCAGCTCCGAATCATGTCTTGGGTCAATAGTTGGGTTTTCCCGGCTCCCACGTTTTGGTACCTTATGTTCCGCTATATCGGCTAAGGTAGCGCTGGGAGAACTACTGCGATTGTGTCCCGGTTCTTCCGGACGAACACCTTGGTAGAGAAAGCCGAAAACTGACTGTCATGATGAGGCGAGAGCTGGTCGCTATTCGAGAGGTTTCAAATCCTTAAAGATTTTTTCTGCTTCAGGCGAGGAGTCGTCCTTGTCCGATTTAGGCGTATATAGCGCCCCAAATTCGGCCTTCCGAATACTAGGGGCTTCGCCAAAATTTAAAATTGTAGACTTCTATGGCTAAGTGAGAGTGATAAATTGCCTGGTTACCGTTGTCTTTGAGCGCCTCCTTGAAGGACCCAAAATTGGGATAAAGAGTGATCAGGTTTATCCTAACACCTCAAGATTAGTTACATGGGGGCGTGCCGACGACTGGCCAACTCTCAGATCTTATAAATGACCGCACAGAAGGTAATATTTTAAATTAACAAGCGTTGCATAGCGCAGATGAACTCGTTTCATATTACAGGATCACATGAGTACATTCATTCAAATATTACATCCTTAGCACACTCCTCCGCCACAAGGTGAGCACCCTTCAGGACACTGTCATAATACTTTTCGGGGTGGCGATGCTCCTTGCCCTCCGGCGGCCCTTCCTTCACCAGCTTTTCGGCGTCCATCTTCGCCCAGTGCACTTTCGCCCGGGCAAAGGCCCTGCACGCACCCTCGATGCAGACGGACCGCTTTATGACTTCAAACCGTGGGCAGGGATTCACAAGCCGCCTTACCAGACAGAAGTAGCTACCAGGTAGGGACTCGCCAGGCCACATCCGGACTATAAGACCCTTCATGGCCTGTTCGGCCGCCTTGTGCAACTCGACCAGTTGCTTCAACTGGTCTCTCAAGGGCATCGGATGTTCGGTCCCAGTATACTGAGGCCAGAACAACTTCTTCGTCGAGCTCCCCTCCTCGGCCCGGTAGAACTCCGCGGCATCCGACACACTGCGGGGTAGATATGCGAACGCTCCTGGAGAGCTCCGAACTCGGGTAAGTAAAATGAAAGTTTCCTTCACATGCTTGCTTTGCATAATGAATTCCTTGCCCACCGCTATCTTCTTAACCGCCTGAATTTCCTGGAGGGCGTTTTGGGCTTCGGCCTTGGCATGTTGTGCGTTTTCGAGGGCCTTCGTAAGCTGAGACCCTTGCGTCTTAGAGTCACGCTCCATGGACTCGTATTTGTTGACGAAAGCCTGGAGCTCTTGCTGCACCTCGCCGACTCAGGCCTCTTGCTTCTCTCGCTCGATGCGCTCCTTGGCCGCTTTGTTTTCAGCCTCGGACATCGCCTTCTTCAGGGCCGCCACTTCGGTCGTGGCCCCTAGAAAAATTCATGACGATCCTATTTTTCAACAACCACATTTTTCTTTATCAATATACAGACAGGGTATCACTTACCTTTGTTCTCTTCGAGCCGCCTCTTGGTAAGGCCGAGCTCTTCCTTGGACCGCTCAAGGTCCCTCTTCAGTGCGACAACCTCCGAGTTACGAGCCAACAGTGAAGCCTGCTTATTCACATAGACATATTCTGATTAGACTCCTGTGATTATTATTTGATCCTCTATTTGGCCTTTCTTCGCGAACGCCAAACAGAGCATCAGGGGCTATTGTCTATGCTGTAACATTTTCTTATAATTTAATTACTTACCTCAAAGCCTGTTAGGAGGCTAGCAGAGGCTTCAGTCAGCCCGCTTTTGGCGGACTGAACCTTCTTGACCACCACACTCATAACAGTGCGGTGCTCTTTGTCAATGGAAGTGCTGCGAAGCGCTTCCAGCAAGTTGTCTGATGCCTCTGGATGGACAGAGGCCATCGGCATAGATGGCTTGCCCCCCTTAGCGAGGGGTAGCCTGATAAAATCCGGAACCACTGGAGGTTCCGGCGCAGTATTCGGCTGAGGGCTAGACTTGCTGCCCCTGGCGTTAGTGCCCATGGGAGTCTTGCCCCTCCTACGCCCAGCGTCCGGAATGTCGCCTTGGGGCGCCTTCGGAACTATCTCCCCTTAGTTCAGTACCCTTTGAGACAACACCTCGACGGCGTCCATAAGGCGGGGGGAGGTGGCGGTCGGGAGTGAATCACTGTTCATCACCGACGGACCCAAAGACCCATCCGCAGAGGATACGTCGATATGGGCTTTGGAGGGACTGCATGATCATGTTCGGCATGATGAGAAGCAATAAAACAGAACATACCAGGACTATTGTGGTATCCGAATACTTATGACTTTGCCAGGGGCTTGTCCCTAGGCAACCACTCCTCGGCGCTTTAAGCGGCCGTTGTGGAGTAGTCCGGAAGGAGGGTCCTTCCCTTCTTGGACCCTTCGTCCTCCCCTGGTAGGGCGGCCTTCCTTTTCCTGTCCCCCCGGCTGGGGGGGGGAGAACTTTCCTCTTCCTACTCCTCGTTTTCATGGGAGGAGTGCGCCTCGGTGTTTTCGGACGATGAGTCCGATATAACCTTGCGCCGGAGACCTTTCCTGGTCCCCGTGGCCTTCTTCTTGGCCTTCTTCTCCGGCGCTATATATACTGGAACCAGCATCTCCGTTAGGAGAGCATCTGCTGGATCTTCGGGCAGGGGGGCTGGACAATTGATCTGCTCCGCTGTCGCTACCCAGTCCTGTTAAAATGGCATGGAGGCTCAGACCCCTCACACGGTTATGCTGGGCAAAGGAACCCTTTGTGAGATATAAAAGACTTACCGGATTGGCAGGGCGCTTTGCACTGAGTCCGCGATCCTCGGTAAGGGGAGGAGGTACCTCGGCGCCCTTGAACAACACCTTCCAGACGTCCTTGTGCGTCGTGTCAAAAAGCTCTCGCAGCATCCGGTGCTCGGCCGGGTCAAACTCCCACATATTGAATGCCTGTCTTTGACACGGGAGGATTCGGCGAAAGAGCATGACCTGGACCATGTTGACAAGCTTGATTTTCTTGCTTATCATATTCTTGACACATTTTTGTAGTCCGGCCAGCTCCATCGACGAACCCCAGGACATGCCCTTCTCTTTCCAGGAGGTGAGCCGCATGGGGATGCCGGATCGAAATTCGGGGGCCGCCACCCAGTAGGTGTCGCGCGGCTCGGTGATGTAGAACCACCCCGATTGCCACCCCTTCACGGTCTCCACATAGGAGCCTTCGAGCCAGGTGACGTTGGGCATTCTGCCCACCATGGCACCTCCGCAATCCGCCTGCTGACCGACCACCACCTTTGGTTTCACATTGAAGGTCTTCAGCCATAGGCCGAAGTGGGGCTTGATGCGAAGGAAGGCCTCGCACACAATGATAAACGCCGAGATGTTGAGGATGAAATTGGGGGCTAGATCATGGAAATCAAGCCCATAATAAAACATGAGCCCGCGGACGAATAGGTGGAGGGGAAATCCCAGTCTGCGGATGAAGTGGGTAAGGAATACGACCCTCTCATGAGGTTCTGGAGAACGCAAGAATGGATGGGCAGGGAAGAAGAAGGCGTGGGTGAAAAATAGGAAGTCCTTGTCCCTTTATAAGGGCGGTAGGAACTGTGCGCCTCCCCATTTGGCTGGTAAACTCGCTTATTCCCCAAGTGTCGTGATTGATGGCGCGGTTGGGTTACCCACACCCGTATTGATGAGAATCCCATGATAAGGGGACACGATCTCTGCTTCGACAAGACGTGCCAAGAAAACTGCCTCGCAATATGTGCAGTAACTGGTTGAGAAAAACGGTTCGAATAATGACCGGGCCGTGGCGTGATGTCACGCTATAAAAGTCGTCAGCAGATTAGATTTGTGAAATATTATACTCTCTACGGTGGTATGTGGATTTTTTTTTGCAAAGCCGGACACGATTCTCGTGTTCAAAATCTTCTATGGAGTATTCGGAGGAGGAACCCGCCTTGCAATGCCGAAGACAATCTGCATGCCGGACTCATCGTCATTGAAGCCTGGTTCAGGGGCTACTGAGGGAGTCCTGGATTAGGGGGTCCTCGGACAGCCGGACTATATACTTTAGCCGGACTGTTGGACTATGAAGATACAAGACTCAAGACTTCGTCCCGTGTCCGGATGGGACTCTCCTTTGCGTGGAAGGCAAGCTTGGCAATTCGGATATGTAGTTCTCCTCCCTTGTAACCGACTCTGTGTAACCCTATTCCCCTTCAGAGTCTATATAAACCGGAGGGTTTAGTCCGTAGGACAAGAACATCAATCGTAATCATAGGCTAGCTTCTAGGGTTTAGCCTCTTCGATCTCGTGGTAGATCAACTCTTGTAATACTCATATCATCAAGATCAATCAAGCAGGAAGTAGGGTATACCTCTATCAAGAGGGCCCGAACCTGGGTAAACATTGTGTTCCCCACCTCCTGCTACCATCCGCCTTAGACGCACAGTTCGGGACCCCCTACCCGAGATCCGCCAGTTTTGACACCGACGGCCAGATCTGGAGTCCGTTTGGGGCTCCGGAGAGGGGGATCTTCGATCTTCGTCATTACCGACCCTTCTCCATCGCCAATTCCAAGATGATCCCTACCAGGAGTGAGTAATTCCTTCGTAAGCTCGCTGGTCGGTGAGGAGTTGGATGAGATTCATCATGTAATCGAGTTAGTTTTGTTAGGGCTTGATCCCCAGTATCCATTATGTTCTGAGATTGATGTTGCTATGACTTTGCCATGCTTACTGCTTGTCACTTTGGGCCCGGGTGCCATGATTTCAGATCTGAAACATTTATGTTATCACCATTATATCTATGTTCTAGATCCGATCTTGCAAGTTATAGTCACCTAGTACGTGTTGTGATCCGGCAACCCCAGAGTGACAATAGTCGGGACCACTCCCGGTGTTGACCGTATTTTGAGGAGTTCATGTATTCACCATGTGTTAATGCTTTGTTCCGGTTCTCTATTAAAAGGAGGCCTTAATATCCCTTAGTTTACAATAGGACCCCCCTACCACGGGAGGATAGGACAAAAGATTTCATGCAAGTTCTTTCCATAAGCACGTATGACTATTTACGGAATACATGCCTACATTATATTTATGAACTGGAGCTAGTGCCGTATCGCCCTAGGTTATAACTGTCACATGATGAATATCATCCAAAAAATCACCGATCCAATGCCTACGTTTTTCCTACATATTGATCTTGCTAAGTTACTACTGCTGTTGTTATTGTTGCACTTGCTACAAAATCATTGCTATCACTGTTACCATTACTACTACTGTTGCTACTACTATCAAAACTATCATACTACTTTGCTACTGATCACTTTGCTTGCAGATAATTAATCTTTGGGTGTGGTTGAATTGACAACTCAGCTGCTAATACTTACAAATATTCTTTGGCTCCCCTTGTGTCGAATCTATAAATTTGGTTGAATACTCTACCCTCGAAAGCTGTTGCGTTCCCCTATACTTGTGGGTTATCAAAACCTTTTTCTAGCGCCATTGCCGGGGAGCATAGCTATATTTGTTGAGTCACTTGGGATTATTATCAATTTATCACTATGAAGAATATGAAGGATGCTAAGACCAAGATTTTTACCTCTAAGACGAGGGAAGGTAAAGAACTGCTATCGGTGTCAAAACCGGCGGATGTCGGGTAGGGGGTCCCGAACTGTGCGTCTAGGCGGATGGTAACAGGAGACAAGGGACACGATGTTTTTACCCAGGTTCGGGCCCTCTCGATGGAGGTAAAACCCTACTCCCGCTTGATTAATATTGATGATATGGGTAGTACAAGAGTAGATCTACCACGAGATCAAAGAGGCTAAACCCTAGAAGCTAGCCTATGGTATGATTGTTGTTCGGCCCCACGGACTAAAACCCTCCGGTTTATATAGACACCGGAGAGGGTTAGGGTTACATAGAGTCGGTTACCATGGGAGGAGATCTACATATCCGTATTGCCAAGCTTGCCTTCCACGCCAAGCAAAGTCCCATCCGGACACGGGACGAAGTCTTCAATCTTGTATCTTCATAGTCCAGGAGTCCGGCCATCCGGACACCCCCTAATCCAGGACTCCCTCGGTAGCCCATGAACCAGGCTTCAATGACGACGAGTCCGGCGTGCAATTTGTCTTCGACATTGCAAGGCGGGTTCCTCCTCCGAATACTTCATAGAAGATTTTCAACACAAGGATAGTGTCCGGCTCTGCAAAATAATTTCCACATACCACCGTAGAGAGAATAATATTTACACAAATCCAATCAACACGTATTCAAGCATGTCATCACACCACGGCCAAGCCTTTATTCAATCATTTTACTGTCCCACCTCAAACAAGACTTAGCGAGGCGGTTTCCTTGGCACGTCTTGTTGAATCAGAGATCATGTCCCCTTATTCCGGGATTCTCATCAATACGGACGTGGGTAACCCAACCGTGCCATTAATTTACGGCGCTTGGGACATAAGCAAGTTTTACCAGGCTGGTGGGGGCGCATAGTTTTGTCCGCCCATATAAGGGGATAAGGATCCACCTTTTCCATCTACGCCTTCTTCCTCCTTTGCTTATCCATTTCCGCGCACTCGAGCTCTAGCGCCCAAGTCCGCACATCCCACCTCAACCTTCTCCAGCCATGTCCGGGAGGCAGGGAGGCAGTGGATGGCCTCCTCCGTCACGGAGGGGCACATCAAAAAGTTGAGGGAGGCCGGATACCCGTCTAACGACATCGCGCACCGGCTCCCAGACAAGGGGCAGCTCATCCCCACCCCCAGGCCCCATGAGAGGGTGGTGTTCCTCACCCACTTCCTCCGCGGACTAGGTTTTCCACTTCACCCATTTGTCCGGGGGCTCATGTTCTACTACGGCCTGGATTTCCATGATCTGGCCCCGAACTTCGTCCTCAACATCTCGGCGTTTATCGTCGTGTGCGAGGCTTTCCTCCGCATCAAGCCCCACTTCGCTTATGGTCAAGACCTTCAATGTCAAGCCGAAGGTAGTGGGCGGCCAACAAGCGGAGTGCGGAGGCGCCATGGTGGGAAAGATGCCCAATGTTACATGGCTCGAGGGCTCCTTCGTGGAGACCATAAAGGGGTGGCAATCGAGGTGGTTCTACATCACCGAGCCGCGTGATCCTAAATGGGCAGCGGCCCCCGAATTCCGATCTTGCTTCCCTACAAGGCTCACCTCCTAGAAAGAGACGGGCCTGTCGTGGGGCAATTCGGAAGAGCGGACCGGACTCCAATCCTACGTCCAAGACCTGGTGAACAAAGAGGTTAAACTCGTCAACGTAGTCCAGGGCATGCTCATCCGCCGGATCCTCCCGTGTCAACGACGAGCCTTTAACTTATGGGAGTTCAACCCGGCCCAGCACCAAACTCTGACCAGGCTCTTTGACACAACGCACGAGTATGCCTGGAAGGTGCTATTTAAGGGCGCCGAGGTTCCCCCTCCCATCACCGAGGATCATGGATTCCGCGCGAAGTGACAAGCTAGCGTAGTAAGCTTATTTTACCCTTTACGGGATACTTGTTTTTCATAGTTTAACTCTATGCGGGATCTAAGCTCTCGTTCCTTTGACAGGAATGGCAGAAGAAGACCGGACATATCGACTGTCCGGCTCCTTTGCCCGAAGATCCAGAAAACGCCCGCTTGATGGGGCTGCTGGTCCCGGCACCTTACGTGGTGCCGGAGAAGAAGGCCAAGAAGGAGGCCACGGGGACTCGAAAGAGTTCCCGGCGCCCGGTGGTGCCGGATTCATCGTCCGATGACTCCGAGGCGCACTCCTCCTCCAAAGATGAGGAGGAGGAAAGAGAGGCCTCTCCCCCAGTGGGGGGAGAGAAGAAAAGGAAGGCCGCCCCAACTAGGGGGCCCGGAGGGTCCAAGAAGGGAAGGACCCTCCCTCCAGACTACTCCACCAACGCCGACGACAGCGAAGAAGAGTGGCCACCCAGGGCCAAGCCCCTGGCGAAATGGTAAGTATCCGGGTACCAGAATAACTCATGGCGTTTCTTTATTGCACAATACCTTCTGACGCCGAATATAATCATGCAGTCTGCCCAAGGCCGGGCTCGACGCTTCATCGAGCGGTTCCCTGGGTTCGTCGGATGTGAACAGCACTTCACTTCCGACCGCCTCCTCTCCTCGCGCTGCGGATGATGCTGAGGTGGCGTCCCAAAAGGGGCTAGGCCAGGAGGAGGTGGTCCTGGAGGCGCCGCAAGACGACCTCCCGGACTCCCGGCGAAAAGGGGATAAAACCCCAAAGGGCTCTAAGTCCGCCCTAGGTCGGACATCGTGACCGAACCTTCAACGGTTCCGCATCCGCAGTGGCCCCTACTAAGAAGGGCAAGCCTCACGACGCCGGTGACCTCCGGCCCAACCGAGGCATCGATAATCTGCTGGAGGTGCTTAACGGCGCCTCCATCGATGAGGAGCACCACACTATTATGAGTGCGGTGATCCAGAAGGTTCAGTCCGCCAAGAGCGGGCTGACCGAAGCTGTGCCAGCCTTCTAACAGGCTTTGAGGTATGTATTTAAGATATGTGAAAATATTACCGCATAGACAGTAGCCCCTGATGCTCAGTTTGGTGTTCGGAAAGAAAAGCCGAACTGAGGATCAAAAAGATATACGCAGTAGTCTAACATAAGTATGTCAATATGGGAATGCAGGTTGTGCTGCTGACCTCTGCCGCACTGACTGTGGAGGTTAATGCATTGAAGCAGAGCCTCGAGCGGTCCGAGGACGAGCTTGGCCTTGCCAAGAAGCAGCTCGAGGACAAGGAAGGTAAGTAATACCTTATGTAAGTACATAAAAAAATATGTGGTTGCAAAAAATGACAGGATCAACGTGGGTATGCAGGGGCCACAGCTGAGGTGGCAACCCTGAAGGAAGCGTTGTCCAAGGCCGAAAATAATGCGGCCGTGGAGCGCACCGAACGAGAGAAGCAGGAGGCGCAAGTGGCGGCGGTGCAGAAAGAGCTCCAGGCTCTCGTGGAAAAACACGAGAGTTTGGAGCGTGACTCAAAGACTCGAGAGTCCGAGCTCGCCTCGGCGCTTGAGAGCGCCAAATCTGCCAAAGTCGAAGCCCAAAAAGCCCTCCAGGAAATTGAGGCGGTGAAGAAGATAGCGGCGGGTAAGGCATTCTTTATGCAAAGCAAGCACGCGAAAGTGAATTACTTGTTACTTACCCGAGTCCGGAGCTCTCCAGGAGCATTCGCAGATCTTCCCCGGAGTGTGTCCGACGCTGCCGCATTCTACTGAGCCGAAGAGGGAAGCTCGACGGAGAAGGTGCTCTGGTCTCAGTATGCTGAGGCCGGACACCCGGTGTCCTTGAGCGACCAGATGAAGCAGCTGGTCGAGCTCCATAAGGTGGCCGAACAGGCCATGAAGGGTCTCTTAGTCCAGCTGTGGCCTGGGGAAGCCATGCCTAGGAGCTACTTCGGGCTGGTAAAGCAGCTGGTGGATGCCTGTCCAAGGCTTGAAGTCATCAAGCGCTCTGTACGCATCGAAGGTGCCTGTAGGGCCCTTGCCCATGCTAAAGTGCATTGGGGCAAGATGGATGCTGAGAAGCTTGTGACGAACGGACCACCGTCGGGCAAGGAGCATCGCAAGCCCGAGATGTATTATGAGGGCGTCCTGAAGGGTGCCCGCCGTATAGCGGATGAGTGCTCCAAAGATGTAATTTTTGAGTAAACTCGCATTTGTGATCCCGTGACGCTGAAAACTTGTTCATATGCGCTAAGCAACGCTTTTGAATTTAAAATATTACCTTCAGGCGGCCGCTTATCAAAATTGAGAGATGGCGAGTCGTCGGCTTCGCCCCCATGCCATGAAAAGTGTGGGGTGTTCGGATACACTTGAGCGCTTTTTTCCCATTATTGGGTCCTTCGAGGGAGGCGCTCAACACAACGAACAAGGCAATCAGACTATAATGCTTGAACACTCTCACTTAGCCATAGAATTCTATAATTTTAAATTTCGCGAAGCCCCTAGTATTCGAAGACCGAGTTCGGGCGCTATCCACGCCTAGGCCGGACAAAGCCGACTCCTCACTCTAAGCGGCATAAGTCTTTAGGGACTCGAAAACCTCTCGAACAACGACCAGCTCTCACCCTATCATGACGGTCAGTTTTAGCTTTCTCCACTGAGGTGGTCAGCCCGGCTCAACCGGGGCACAATCGCAGTGGTTCTCCCGGTGCTACCTTAGCTGATATAACGGAACGTAAGGTACCAAAACATGGGAGCCGGGCAAACCCAACTATTGACCCAAGACATGATTCGGAGCCGATGCATATAATGCTATAAGTTTGGGGTGCCGCACTCATGAGAGTGTTCAGACTTCTCACACCATATTCGGGGTACGTAAGCCCTCGGTGTATTGGCCGCACTAAAGTGTACGGTTGCATAATGTCATAACTGAACATATTTTTATAAAAAAGGTAATGCAATAATAGACAAAAGCTATGCATTGTTTATTCGAAAAATCTATGTAAAAGCGTAACGATACAAATAGTGCGATAAGTAAGAGATGGGACTATTAACATGTCCTCTCCGTGGGGCGAGCTGCGGGGTTATATGTGAAACAAGTATACTGCTTGTTATAGAGACCACCTGGACACTCGACGTAGCTTTCTGCCTCCCTGGCTGTTGCATCATGTGTTCGGCGATTATGCTGCCGGACAGGCCTTCCGGAAAGTGGAGTCCTGAAAGTAAGAAAGAAAGAAAAGAATGACAAAATCGGGAGCCCCTTGTGCGGTTGAGCCGCATTTTGGGCGTGCCGTGGTCATGCCCCTCCCCCTATGCCCATGGTATTTCCAGAGCGTAGTTATGTACGCGCAGTACTAGTTTCGCAATTTCGCGAGGGCTGGGCTTGGGGCCGCATTGCTACGCTGCGTTCTAACGTGCCAGCGGTCTTGTTGTAGGTTACTCCGCACGCTTGACGGTGTCCGGACGCTTAATGGCCGGATCGAGAATTGCCTTGATAGGCTGCTTTGTACTTCCGCCGCGAGGGCCGCCAGATGCTCCTCCGTCCGGAGAGAGTGTTCGTGTTTCCATTGACCGTAATGACTCCTCGAGGGCCCGCATCTTGAGCTTTAGGTATGCATAGTGTGGCACCGCATTGAACTTTGCAAATGCGGTTCGTCCGAAAGCGAGGCGTGATAGCCACCGTGGAACGGGACTATGTCAAGATTAACTCCTCGCTTCGGAAATTATCCAGGATCCAAGACCACCTCACGTGTAACTGAGCCTATACAGTTGGCCTCTACACCTGGTATGACGCCTTTAAAGGTCGTCTTTGTGGGTTTAATCCTTGAAGGATCTATGCCCATTTTTTGCAATCAGATCCTCGATAAAGCAGGTTCAGGCCGCCGCCGCCCATAAGGACTCTAGTGAGGTGAAATCCACAATGATTGGGTCTAAAACCATCGCGCGAATCCGCCATGGCGGATGCTAGTGGAAGGTCCTTCGATCAAAAGTGATCGGGCAGAGGACCATGGGTTGAACTTTGGGGCGACTGGCTCCAACGCATATATGTCCTTAAGTGCACGCTTCCGCTCCCTTTTGGGTATGTGGGTTATGTATATCATGTTCACCATCCGCACTTGTCGGGGAAACCCTTCGCCCCTATTGTTCGGGCGGCCGGGCTCCTCCTCGTCATCGTTATGCAGCCCCTTGTCATTGTTTTTGGCGCTTAACTTGCCTGCTCGCTTGAACACCCAACAATCCTCGCTGGTGTGGTTGGCTGGTTTTCGGGTGCCGTGTATCCGCACGAGCGATCGAGTATTCGGTCCAAATTGGACGGGCCCGAGTATTTCTTTTGAATGGCTTTTTCCACGACCGGTTTAGAGCCTCCGAATCCGCATTAACTCGCCAGATCCTCGGCATTGTCACCGCACGCGGCGCTTTTGCTTGTTGCGACGCGACCTGCCAATGTTGTCCTTGGTATCCGAATTACCATGGCTCTTGGTCATGTTATTACTACGAGCTAGCCAGCTGTCTTCTCCCGCAAAAGCGGGTCATGAGTGTTGTGAGGGCTGCCATGGATTTCGGCTTTTCCTATCCTAGGTGCCGGGCAAGCCACTCGTCACGGATGTTATGCTTGAAGGCTGCAAGGGCCTCTGCGTCCGGACAATGACTATTTGATTTTTCTTTGTTAGGAACCGTGTCCGTAATTGTCCGCCGATTCCTCCGGCTGCTGAATTATGTGGCTTAGGTCATGGGCGTCTGGTGGTCGCACATAAGTGCCCTGAAATTGTCGAGGAATGCGGCTTCCGTGTCCTCCCAATAGCCAATTGACTCACCGGGCAAGCTGTTAAGCCAATGCCGAGCTGGTCCTTTAAGTTTTAGTGGGAGGTATTTGATGGCGTGTAGATCATCACCGCGGGCCATGTGGATATGAAGGAGATAGTCCTCGATCCATACCGCAGGGTCTATTGTGCCATCGTATGATTCGATGTTTACGATTTTGAAACCCTCGGGGATTTGATGATCAATTACTTCATCTGTGAAGCATAGTGGGTGTGCGGCGTCTCTGTATTGGGATATATCACGATGTAGCTCAAATGAGCTTTGTCTGTAGAAATCGCCCGGCCGGATTTACCATATCCGCATGATGGTTATCGCCACGTGTCGTGGGCGCCCACGCGATCCATAGATCGATCTTGTTTGCCTTGCCCTGTCATCCAATATATCTCGTAGGTCTGGTGCATTTCCCCGTGCCTTGGTATTCTTTGAGCGACGCCATGGTGCGGCTTGAGTGGAGGGTCGAGAGGCCTCTCTGTTGCGGCCACGAGGTGGCCGGTCGGCCGCATCATGCGCTGGTGACATAGGTATAGGTGCTTCCTCCTCTAATCGGGATAGCAGCCTGCGTTTTGGGTAGCTCTTGGAGGGTCGTTTGAGTTCGTACTCTTCGGCCGCAAGGACATCAATCCATCTATCGGCTAGCAGGTCTTGGTCAGCTCTAAGCTGTTGCTGTTTTTTCTTGAGGCTGCTCGCCGTGGCCATAAGCCTGCATTTGAAACGCTCTTGTTCGACGGGATCCTCAGGCACGACAAATTCGTCGCCGAGGCTTGCCTCGCCTTCTGAGGGATGCATGTAATTATCGCCCTCTACCTCTCTATCCGCCGCTCTCTCATGAGGGCTGGCTTCTCCCTCCTCTGTCGAATCCTGCCGGAGTGGGTTGTCTTGACCTTTGTCCGGGTGTTATCGCCTCCGTACTGAATCGCCGTTTTTGCTGTGGCGGGATTTAGAGCGGCGCCGCTGACGCCGGCGCTTAGGCTGTTTCTTGGAGGGGTCATCCTCCGTTGTTCCATCGCCATTCCCTTCTTTTGGGATTTCCACCATGTATATGTCGTATGACGAGGTGGCCTTCCAGTTCCCTGTGGGCGCTAGTTCTTGGTCGTCTCCTGCATCGTCGTCCATAAGGTTGATGTCTTCGGAGTCGAAGTCGAGCATGTCGGTTAAATCATCGACAGTGGCTACGAAGTGGGTGGTGGGTGGGCTTTGAATTTCTTCGTCGTCCGCATCCCAACCTTGTCAATTCATATTTCGCCAGGCTTTCCGATAAAGAGAGATACTTTAGTGAATTCAGAATGTCGCCAAAGGGCGAAAAGTGCTGAAAGATGTCCGCGGCGATGAACTCCATGATCGGGCGCCTACCGGATTCGATTGGCGAGGCGCGGAAGGTTCGGAGTCCAAGAGGAGTCCGACACCTTGAGTCACGAAGCCAGAAGCGATGTATATGGTGTTCGACTCGATCACCGTAGAGATTGCAGTCCCCGAGGCAGTGTCCAGCCACCCGTCCTTGATTGGCGCAGTCAGCTCCGAGCTAAGGGTCGGAGCGGACACTGGTACGGCCTCTAGGACACTGTTCGACGGCAGAGCTAGATCATGCCCATCATGACAGTGTGGCGCGCTTGGCTGTGGCTCGAACCCGTCGAAGATCAAGTCTCCTCGGACATTGGCCGTGTAGTTCCAACTTCCAAATCTGACCTGATGGCCAGGGGCGTGGCTTTCGATCTGCTCCAGATGGCTGCTTAATTGGCCCACAAAGGCAAAGCCGCCCGAATCTGAAGATCTGTCCGGGAGGAAAGTCTCACCGGACCGCATCATTGTTGATGATCGGAGGGGCCATCGGGCCTAAAGGTGACGGCTACGCAGGAACTCTCAATGAAAGCACCAATGTCGGTGTCAAAACCGGGCGGATCTCGGGTAGGGGGTCCCGAATCGCGCCTAGGCGGATGGTAACAGGAGACAAGGGACACGATGTTTTTACCTGTGTTCGGGCCCTCTCGATGGAGGTAAAACCCTACCTCTGCTTGATTAATATTGATGATATGGGTAGTACAAGTGTAGATCTACCACGAGATCAAAGAGGCTAAACCCTAGAAGCTAGCCTATGGTATGATTGTTGTTCGTCCTACGGACTAAAACCCTCCGGTTTATATAGACACCGGAGAGGGTTAGGGTTACATAGAGTCGGTTACAATGGGAGGACATCTACATATCCGTATTGCCAAGCTTGCCTTCCACGCCAAGGAAAGTCCCATCCGGACACGGGACGAAGTCTTCAATCTTGTATCTTCATAGTCCAGGAGTCCGGCCAAAGGTCATAGTCCAGCCATCCGGACACCCCCTAATCCAGGACTCCCTCAACTGCCATCTAGCTCCGCACTTGATTCACCTTCTATTTTAAGTAAACTTGCAACAGCACCATGATGTCTACTACGCAACCTTCTCCTTGTAGATGTTGTTGGGCCTCCAAGTGCGGAGGTTTGTAGGACAGTAGCAAATTTCCCTCAAGTGGATGACCTAAGGTTTATCAATCCGTGGGAGGCGCATGATGAAGATGGTCTCTCTCAAGCAACCCTGCAACCAAATAACAAAGAGTCTCTTGTGTCCCCAACACACCCAATACAATGGTAAATTGTATAGGTGCACTAGTTCGGCGAAGAGATGCTGATACAAGTGCAATATAGGTTCCCCCCTCCGGCAGGGTGCCGGAACAGGGTCCCGATTGGTTTTTGGTGGCTACAGAGGCTTGCGGCGGCGGAACTCCTGATCTATTCTGTTCCCCGAAGTTTTTAGAGTATATGCATATATATAGGCAGAAGAGGTACGTCAGGGGAGCCATAAGGGGCCCACGAGGGTGGAGGGCGCACCCTAGGGGGGTGGGCGCGCCCCCCTACCTAGTGGCTCCCTCTTTTCTTTCCTGACGTGCACTCCAAGTTTATCCGGTAGCTTTCCTTCCAAAAATAACTTCTCGAGGTGGTTTCATTCCGTTTCGACTCCGTTTGATATTCCTTTTCTTCAAAACACTGAAACAAGGAAAAAAAATAGGAACTGGCACTGAGGTCTGGGTCAATAGGTTAGTCCCAAAAGTAATATAAAAGTGTTTAATAAAGCCCATAAACATCCGAAACACATAATATAATAGCATGGAACAATCAAAAATTATAGATACATTGGAGACATATCAGTATCCCCAAGCTTAATTCCTGCTCGTCCTCGAGTAGGTAAATGATAAAAACAGAATTTTTGATGTGGAATGCTACTTGGCATAGTTTCAATGTAATTCTTCTTACTTGTGGTATGAATATTCAGATCCGAAAGATTCAAGATAAAAGTTCATATTGACATAAATATAATAATACTTCAAGCATACTAAATAAGCAATTATGTCTTCTCAACATAACATGGACAAAGAAAGTTCATCCCTACAAAATCATATAGTTTAGTCATGCTCCATTTTTGTCACACAAGAATGCTCTCATCATGCACAACCCCGATGACAAGCCAAGCAATTGTTTCATACTTTAGTAATCTCAAACCTATAAATTTTCACGCAATATATGAGTGCGAGCCATGGACATAGCACTATGGGTGGAATAGAATATGATGATGGGGGTTATGTGGAGAAGACAAAAAAGGAGAAAGTCTCACATCAATGAGGCTAATCAATGGGCTATGGAGATTCCCATCGATTGATGTTGATGCAAGGAGTAGGGATTGCCATGCAACGGATGCACTAGAGCTATAAATGTATGAAAGCTCAACAAAAGTAACTAAGTGGGTGTGCATCCAACTTGCTTGCTCACGAAGACCTAGGGCACTTGAGGAGGCCCATCGTTGGAATATACAAGCCAAGTTCTATAATGAAGAATTCCCACTAGTATATGAAAGTGAGAAAACATGAGACTCTCTATCATGAAGATTATGGTGCTAGTTTGAAGCACAAGTGTGGTAAAAGGATAGTAACATTGTCCCTTCTCTCTTTTTCTCTCATTTTTTGGGCCTTCTCTTTTTTATGGCCTTTCTCTTTTTTTATTCCTCACTTGGGACAATGCCCTAGAAAATGATGATCATCACACTTCTTTTTATTTACAAATCAATGATTACAACTCGATACTAGAACAAAGCATGACTCTATATAAATGCCTCCGGCGGTGTACCGGGATATGCAATGAACCAAGAGTGACATGTATGAAAGAATTATGAACGGTGGCTTTGCCACAAATACTATGTCAACTACATGATCATGCTAGCAATATGACAATGATGAATATGTCATGATGAACGGAATGGTGGAAAGTTGCATGGCAATATATCTCGGAATGGCTATGGAAATGCCATAATAGGTAGGTATGGTGGCTGTTTTGAGGAAGATATAAGGAGGTTTATGTGTGAAAGAGCGTATCATATCACGGGGTTTGGATGCACCGGCGAAGTTTGCACCAACTCTCAATGTGGGAAAGGGCAATGCACGGTATCGAAGAGGCTAGCAATGGTGGAAAGGTGAGAGTGCGTATAATCCATGGACTCAACGTTAGTCATAAAGAACTCACATACTTATTGCAAAAATCTACAAGTCATCAAAAACCAAGCACTACACGCATACTCCTAGGGGGATAGATTGGTAGGAAAAGACCATCGCTCGTCCCCGACCGTCACTCATAAGGAGGACAATCAAAGAACACCTCATGTTTCAAATTTGTTACATAACGTTTACCATACGTGCATGCTACGGGACTTGCAAACTTCAGCACAAGTATTTCTCAAATTCACAACTACTCAACTAGCACAACTTTGGTATCACTACCTCCATATCTCAAAACAATCATCGAGCATCAAACTTCTCGTAGTATTCAACACACTCATAAGAATTCTTACAAATCTTGTATGCCTAGCATATTAGGATTATTTAAGCAAATTACCATGATATTTAAGACTCTCAAATTAATATAAGTGAAGCATGATAGTTCATCTATTTCTTCAAAATAAAACCACCATTGTGCTTTAAAAGATATAAGTGAAGCACTAGAGCAAATGACAAACTACTCTGAAAGATATAAGTGAAGATCAATGAGTAGTCGAATAATTATACAACTATGTGAAGACTCTCCCATTTAAGAATTTCAGATCTTGATACTTTATTCAAACAGCTAGCAAAGCTAAAGAAAATAAAATTACGCTCCAAGCAAAACACATATCATGTGGTGAATAAAAATATAGCTCCAAGTAAAGTTACCGATGGAAGTAGACGAAAGAGGAGATGCCTTCCGGGGCATCCCCAAGCTTAGACTCTTGGTTATCCTTGAATATTACCTTGGGGTGCCTTGGGCATCCCCAAGCTTAGGCTCTTGCCACTCCTTATTCCATAGTCCATCAAATCTTTACCCAAAACTTGAAAACTTCACAACACAAAACTTAACAGAAAACTCGTGAGCTCCGTTAGCGAAAGAAAACAAAACACCACTTCAAGGTAATGTATTGAACTCATTATTTATTTATGTTGGTGTTAAACCTACTGTATTCCAACTTCTCTATGGTTTATAAACTATTTTACTAGCCATAGATTCATCAACATGAGCAAACAACACACGAAAAACAGAATCTGTCAAAAACAGAACAGTCTGTAGTAATCTGTAACTAACGCAAACTTCTGGAACTCCAAAAATTCTAAAATAAATTGGTGGACCTGTGGAATTTGTCTACTAATCATCTGAGAAAAGAATCAACTAAATATCACTCTCCAGTAAAAAGTTGAAGCTAATCTCGCGAGCGCTAAAGTTTCTGTTTTTTACAGCATGATCATAAAGACTTCACCCAAGTCTTCCCAAAGGTTCTACTTGGCACAAACACTAATTAAAACATAAAAACACATCTAACCAGAGGCTAAATGGATTATTTATTACTAAACAGAACCAAAAAGCAAGAAACTAAAATAAAATTGGTTTGCCTCCCAACAAGCGCTAACGTTTAACGCCCCTAGCTTGGCATGATGATTCAATGATGCTCACTTAAAAGATAAGAATTGAAACATAAAGAGAGCATCATGAAGAATATGACTAGCACATTTAAGTCTAACCCACTTCCTATGCATAGTGATTTTGTGAGCAAACAACTTATGGGAACAACAATCAACTAGCATAGGAAGGCAAAACAAGCATAACTTCAAAACTTTAAGCACATAGAGAGGAAACTTGATATTATTGCAATTCATACAAGCATATATTCCTCCCTCATAATAATTTTCAGTAGCATCATGAATGAATTCAACAATATAACCAGCACCTAAAGCATTCTTTTCATGATCTACAAGCATAGGAATTCTATTACTCTCCACATAAGCAAAATTCTTCTCATTCGGAATAGTGGGAGCAAACTCAACAAAATAACTATCATAAGATTGAAAATTAAGATCAAGATGACAAGTTTCATGGTTATCATTATTCTTTAAAGCATACGTGTCATCACAATAATCATCATAGATAGGAGGCATGCTTTCATCATAGTAAATTTTCTCATCAAAGCTTGGGGGACAAAAATATCATCTTCATTAAACATAGCATCCCCAAGCTTGTGGCTTTATGATCATTAGCATCATGGGTATTTAAAGAATTCATACTAACAACATTGCAATCATGCTCATCATTCACATATTTTATGCCAAGCATTCTATGTAATTCTTCTTCTAGTACTTGAGCACAATTTTCCTTCCCATCATTTTCACGAAAGACATTAATAAGATGAAGCATATGAGGCAACCTTAATTCCATTTTTTGTAGTTTTCTTTTATAAACTAAACTAGTGATAAAACAAGAAACTAAAAGATTTGATTGCAAGATCTAAAGATATACCTTCAAGCACTCACCTCCCCGGCAACGGCGCCAGAAACTGCTTGATTGACGGGGTGTGAGTGCCGCCACCTAGCCTCCGACAACGGCGCGCTTTAAAAGAGCTTGATGTCTACTACGCAACCTTCTCCTTGTAGACGTTGTTGGGCCTCCAAGTGCAGAGGTTTGTAGGACAGTAGCAAATTTCCCTCAAGTGGATGACCTGAGGTTTATCAATCCGTGGGAGGCGTAGGATGAAGATGGTCTCTCTCAAGCAACCCTGCAACCAAATAACAAAGAGTCTCTTGTGTCCCCAACACACCCAATACAATGGTAAATTGTATAGGCGCACTAGTTCGACGAAGAGATGCTGATACAAGTGCAATATGGATGGTAGATATAGGTTTTTGTAATCTGAAAATATAAAAACAACAAGGTAACTAATGGTAAAAGTGAGCGTAAACGGTATTGCAATGCTAGGAAACAAGGCCTAGGGTTCATACTTTCACTAGTGCAAGTTCTCTCAACAATAATAACATAATTGAATCATATAACTATCCCTCAACATGCAACAGAGAGTCACTCCAAAGTCATTAATAGTGGAGAACAAACGAAGAGATTATGGTAGGGTACGAAACCACCTCAAAGTTATTCTTTCCAATCAATCCGTTGGGCTATTCCTATAAGTGTCGCAAACAGCCCTAGAGTTCGTACTAGAATAACACCTTAAGACACAAATCAACCAAAACCCTAATGTCACCTAGATACTCCAATGTCACCACAAGTATCCGTGGGTATGATTATACGATATGCATCACACAGTCTCATATTCATATATTCAACCAACACATAGAACCTCAAAGATTGCCCCAAAGTTTCTACCGGAGAATCAAGACAAAAACGTGTGCCAACCCCTATGCATAGGTTCATGGGCGGAACCCGCAAGATGATCACCAAAACATACATCAAGTGAATCACGTGATATCCCATTGTCACTACAGATACGCACGGCAAGGCATACATCAAGTGTTCTCAAGTCATTAAAGACTCAATCCGATAAGATTACTTCAAAGGGAAAACTCAATCCATTACAAGAGAGTAGAGGGGGAGAAGCAACATAAGATCCAACTATAATAGCAAAGCTCGCGATACATCAAGATCGTGCCATATCAAGAACACGAGAGAGAGAGAGATCAAATACATAGCTACTGGTACATACCCTCAGCCCCGAGGGTGAACTACTCCGTCCTCGTCATGGAGATCACCGGGATGATGAAGATGGCCACTGGTGAGGGTTCCCCCCTCTGGCAGGGTGCCGGAATAGGGTCCCAATTGGTTTTTGGTGGCTACAGAGGCTTGCGGCGGCGGAACTCCTGATCTATTATGTTCCCCAAAGTTTTTAGGGTATATGGATATATATAGGCGGAAGAGGTACGTCAGGGGAGCCATGAGGGGCCCACGAGGGTGGAGGGCGCGCCCCCTACCTCGTGGCTCCCTCGTTTCTTTCCTGACGTGCACTCCAAGTTTATCCGGTAGCTTTCCTTCCAAAAATAACTTCTCCAGTTGGTTTCATTCCGTTTCGACTCTGTTTGATATTCCTTTTCTTTGAAACACTGAAACAAGGGGAAAAACAGGAACTGGCACTGGGGTCTGGGTCAATAGGTTAGTCCCAAAAGTAATACAAAAGTGTTTAATAAAGCCCATAAACATCCAAAACACATAATATAATAGCATGGAACAATAAAAAATTATAGATACGTTGGAGACGTATTACACCACATGCTATCAATTCTAATATGTCGCAAGTTATTTATGATACTACTTCTACGAATTCTACTCTTGATGATGCTAGTACCTTGCTTGATGATAATGTGCCACTAGGTGAATTTCTTGATGAACAAATTGCTAGAGACAACATGGTAATGTTGAAACTGATGATGAGCTTGAAACTGAAAATCTTGAAACACCTATCAGAACTAGCCGTCCTGGATATGAATTGCCAAAGGTACCGGAAGGTTATGTTATGGGTGGGGAGGCAACTAGAGATACTCTTGCTTGTAAGGATAGAGACGATCTAGAGAAATTATTATGCAAGTATAAAGAAAAATATTTGAATGCTAGAATGAAGCATGATCCTAAGTTTGCTACTTCACCTATCTTTGTTGATGATAAGGATTATGAATTCTCTGTCGACCCAGAGTTAATTACTTAGGTTGAATCTGATCCTTTCCATGGTTATGAAACAGAAACTGTTATGGCACATCTTACTAAGTTGAATGACATAGCCACCCTTTTTGTTCTTGATGAGAAAATTCACTATTACTATATTCTCAAATTATTTCTGTTCTATGCTAAAGCTTGGTACAATACTCTTGCTTCTGGTTGTGTGCGTAGTCCCCAGGACATGATTTATTACTTCTCTGAAAAATATTTCCCTGCTCATAAGAAACAAGATGCCTTACAGGAAATATTTAACTTTGTGCAAATTGAAGAAGAGAGTCTCCCACAAGCTTGGGGGAGGCTTCTCCAATTGCTTAATACTTTTCCTGATCATCCTCTTAAGAAAAATGAAATACTTGATATCTTCTATAATGGATTAACCGATGCTTCTAGAGATTTCCTAGATAGTTGTGCTAGTTGTGTTTTCAGGGAACGAACTATTGGGCAAGCTGAAGAATTATTGAATAACATGTTGAATAATTATGATGATTGCATTCTTCCTGAACCACCGCTTAAACCCACGCCGAAGAAGAGGGGTATCTTATATCTCAGTCCTGAAGATATACAAGAGCAAAGAAATCTATGAGAGAAAAAGGTATTAAAGCCGAGGATGTCAAAAATTTACCTCCTATTGAAGAAATACATGGGCTTGATACACCACCACTACCTAAGGTGGTAGAGGTAAGTTCTCTAATGAAATGCAATGATAATGATAATCCTCACAATATGCACCCTATCCAATGCCTTTATGAGTTTGAAAATCACATTAGAAAGCAAGATCACTTCAATGCAAATGTTATGAAACAATTGGAATACAATTATGATATGATTGCTCGCTTGAGTGACTTGTTATTTAGAATCTTAAATGATGTTAGAGGTGTGGGGAAGCATGCTTCTATCATTCAAACTCAGTTAGAACAAGTTTCTAAATCTTAAAGAGAGATGTTGGATGAAATGAATAATAATATCAATGATCATGCTGTTAGAGTAATGACCAGAGGAGGTAGGATGACTCAGGATCCACTTTATCCCGAGGACACCCAAAAAGAATTGAACAAGAATCTCAAAGAGTTAACACTAGTGCACATAGTCCGTCTAAAAAGGAAAAGAAGAAGAAAAATGATAGGACTTTGCATACGTATAGTGAACCTGAAGTAGAGAAACCTCCTGATAATGATAATGAAGTTTCTATCTCTGATGCTGAAACTCAATCTGGTAGTGAACACTCACCTTCTAATAATGAAAACGATAACGGTGAGGTTTATGAAGAGACTCAAACAAATAATAAATAACTAGATAATGATGTTGAGATAGAACCAGCGGTTGATCTTGATAACCCACAACCCAAGAATAAAAGATATGATAAAAGAGACTTTGTTGCTAGAAAACACAGTAAGGAAAGAGAACCGTGGGTTCAAAAACCTATGCCCTTTCCACCTAAGTCAACTAAAAAGAAAGATGATGAAGAGTTTGAATGCTTTCTTTGAAATGTCGAGGCCGATCTTTTTATGCATCGCTGATCGATATCTTAAAAATACCTCCTTATGCAAAGTACATGAAAGAAATCATTACCAATAAGAGAAAAAACCCGAAGCTAAAATCTCCAGCATGCTTTCTAATTATACTTTTAAAGATGGAGTACCTAAAAAACTTGGAGATTCAGGAATACCAACTATACCTTGCTCCATCAAAAGAAATTATGTGAAAACTGCTTTATGTGATTTGGGAGCTGGTGTTAGTATTATGCCTTTCTTTTTATACAAAAGACTTGATTTGAATAAACTCACACCTACTGAAATATGTTTGCAAATGGATGACAAATCAACTGCCATACATATCGGTATTTGTGAGGATGTGCCCGTCGTTGTTGCTAATGTTACTATTTTGACTGACTTTGTTGTACTTGAGATGCCCGAGGACGACAACATGTCGATTATCCTTGGAAGACCCTTCTTGAATAATGCAGGGGCTGTTATTGATTGCAATAAAAGCAAGGTCACTTTTCATATGAATGGTAATGAGCATACGGTGCACTTTTTGAAGAAACAATTCCAAGTTAATGGTATTAATGTTATTGACAAATCTCCGACAATCACTATTGGAAGTTTTCAACTACCTCTACCTACTGCCAAAAAGAAATATGAAATGCTTATTGTTGGGGACATTCATATCCCCGTTGAGGTAACTTAGTGACTTACGAAAGTTCTTCGGTTTCATGCTAATCGAAGTGGTTGTTAATAAGACTTGATCAACCTTATTAATGGATCATTTTTTAGAGGTATGAAGTTGATGAATTTAGTGAGCGCTGCCTTTTGTCCCTACCTTTTGTTTTCTGTTTTTATTAGTAAAATAAAATAAAATGTCATGTTTTATCTATTTTCTGATTTTCTCATGCAATAAAAAAATGACGCAAAAATAAAAGTTCTCAGAATGCTCTGAAAATTTAATATGATTTTTTTCTGAATATTTAAGAATTCTTGGTGCAAATAATATCAGAGGGTGGTGCACCAGGTGGGCACAACCCACCTGGGCGCGCCAGGACCCCCAGGCACGCCCTGGTGGGTTGTGGTCCCCATGTGGGCCCCCTCACTTATCTCTTCATCCCACATCACCACTTACCTCCAGAAAAAATCACCATTGCTCTCTATCTCTCTCTCTCTCTCTCTCTCTCTCTCTCTCTCTCTCTCTCTCTCTCTCGTGTTCTTGCTCCCGAGCCCGTGGATTTCGATCTCTCTCCTCAAAGCTCCATTTCCGAAATTGTTTCGGAGGATTGTTGCTTGGTATGTGATTCCTCCGTTTGTCCAATTAGTTTTCGCTTTAGTGGTTTATATTTTGAATAATTAGTTGCTCTTGGTGCTGCTGTAGATGAGCTTGCATGTTGAATTCTTATAGTTCTAAGTAGTTTGAATGCTTGCTATGGCCTCTATGCATACCTATGAGTAGTTGCTATCAAGCTTGTAAAGTTTTGTTGATAAATTTTTGTGACACAATTTTTTTTTCCAGAAAATTGTACGCGAATATGATGAACCTCTTTGAAAGGAGTTCTTCCAGGAGGAGATCCTCAGAGGCATCTTCTAGTAGCAGGTCTGCTCGTCGGTCTTATGTTGAACCAAGTGAAAGTTGCATACGAGATGCCGCCACCAAAACATGCTTATGGCCATGCAACGATTATACGGTGAGTGTGGGCATTTTTTTTTGAGCAAACACAGTAGGGTAAAAACCGTACTGTAACTCTTTTTTCATTGATATTGGGGGGGGGGTGTCATATACAGATGGATTACAACAGAGGACAGTAGCATAAAACAGAAAAGTTTACAAATAATCCAACCAGCTTTGCATTCCCTCCTTTAAACTAGGTCTGACTCTTTTCATGATGGTGCCAAAGTGATCCTTGAAACAGGAAATATAGTAGCTGAAATCCCTTTCTTTGTTGTAAAAAATGATGATGTTTTTGTGTTTCCAGATGGTCCAACAACCAGCAATTAGGCATTCTTTAAAGGGTTGAATCTGAGTTCTGTTTCTGGCTTCAATAAGCATATCATTGCAGCTCAAATCAGTGTTCCATTCAAAACCAATTGATAACCAAAAGTTTTGGCTGAAATCACATGAAAAAATAGATGTTTCATGTATTAATTAGGCTCATCATCACATAACACACAGATGGAACTCTCAACGTAGAAGCTTTTCCTGGTGAGAAGATCTCTGGTGTTTAATCTGTCCAGAAGAAGGAGCCAGAAAAAGAATTTTTGTTTAGGTAGGAAACCAGACTTCCAAATCCATTGGAAAGGCTTGGGAGCTTTCTGGGGGCATCCCAAATATTCAAAGTAGACCTTCGTAGCATTGTAGTGTCTAGAGGCCCATTTAAACTTCCAGATATCAGTTTCACTGTTACTCATCACACCATTAATGAGGGCCATGAGCTCTGTGCTTTGTTGGACAGCCACAGAATACATAGGTAGGTGGAACATGCTATAGAAGTCATTCTCACTTTCAATGCAAGCCTTCTGGAGAGTGATGTCTTTGTTTATGGCATAGGAGTATAGGTGTGGGAAACTGTCTTTCATTGGATTGTCATTCCATTTGTCATGCCATAAAGAAATGTTGTCACCAATACCAGCAGAACAGGTTGTGAGGTTCTTGTATTTGTCAAGAATAGAGCAACAATCTCTCCACCAGAATGAGCCAAGCCTAGTTGGGAAGTGCGGTAGTTCACCATTTCCATAGTACTTGCTCCAAGTAAGTTGCACCCATGGGATATCCATTTTATTGAGAAACTTGTGCAAGAATTTGGTCAACAATGCTTTGTTGTGTGCTCTAAGATCTAGAACACCAAGACCACCAGCATCCTTGGGTAAGCAAACTTGTTCCCACTTAACAAGGCATTTGCCAAATTTATTGATGTCCTTACCATACCAAAGAAAACTTCTGCCAGATTTTTCAAAATGATCCAAGATGGTGAAGGGTACCCTGATACAACACATGGCAAATATAGGTAGTGCAGTGATAATAGCCTTTAGGTGGGTGAGCCTACCTGAATATGACATCATTATTGCAATCCCAGATAACCTTTTATCTAGTCTAGAAACCATTGGCATGAACTCCTCAACTCTTGGTCTGGTGGACCCCATTGGCAGTCCCAGGTAGGTGAAAGGCATGCTTTCTTTTTTACAGCCCAAGATATTAGCGAGTTGAGTGGCTTTTTCATCAGAGATGTTAATGGGCACAAGAGAAGATTTGTGGAAATTCACCTGAAGTCTAGTGAAATATGAAAATATCTTTAAAGTTTCCATAACATGTGAAATCTGATGAGGCACAGCTGGCATAATAATTAAGGTGTCATCAGCATAGTGGACAATAGGGTATGACATGGAAGCATGTTGCTCAATGGGAGTATTGATGTGGCCATTGTGCCAAGCTTGGTTGATCAGGCTCTATAGCAATTCAGCAGCAATAACAAATAAAAGAGGGGAGAGAGGGTCCCCTTGTCTTACTCCACATTTACAATTGATTTTCTTCCCAGGTACACCATTTAAAATTACAGAAGCAGAGGCAGTCTGTAGGATGTTATTGATCCATCTAATCCATTTGTCTCCAAATCCTGTGTGCTTGAGCATGAAAAGAATGGCCCCGTAGTTGATTTTGTCAAAAGCTTTCTCAAAGTCTACTTTGAAAATGACAATTTCTTTCTTAGACTTGTGGCACATATGGATGCACTCAAAAGACCATGCAAGACAATCCTGAATATTCCTGGTTTTGATGAAGCCATATTGATTCTTGCTTATCACAGGAATGATGCATTTTTGGACTTTGTTTGCAAGAAGCTTAGTAAGTATTTTGATAGGCATACTTACCAAGGAGATGGGCCTGAAATCATTGGGAGTGTCAGGGTTTTCTTTCTTAGGGATCAGGGCAATATAAGCAGTATTAATTGGAGCAAGTTCCACACTCTCTGATTGGAAATCCCGAGGAAATTTATAGATGCTCTCTTTAATGATATGCTAGCATTTCTTCATGAAAATGCCATTAAAACCATCAGGTCCAGGGGATTTGTCATTAGGCATAGAACTAATGATATCATCCACTTCTTTCATATAGGAAGGTGGTTCCAACTCCTCTTGATTAATTGATCTGGATAGGTGATCAATGTTGAAGTTCATCTGGGATGTGCCAGCAGTGCCAATCCTGTTTTTGAAAGAGTTCCACAAAATAGCTGCTTTCTGCTCATGATCATTAACAATCAGGTTACCAGTATTGAGTAGGAAAGTAATACAATTACTTCTGAAAACATGTGTGGCAATAGCATGGAAAATTTTGGTGTTTTCATCACCCAGCTGAGCCCATCTAATACTGGCTCTGATTCTCCAATATTTCCATTTGGCCTGAAGAAGTTTATTAGTGTGCTTGATCAATAACTTCCTGAAATTCTTCTCATGTTGAAAGAGATCTCTTTGATCTTCAATACCATCAAGGAGCTTAACATAGAAGCAGCAGTTTTCAACGGTTTTATTGAGCTATGAAAGTTGCTTCCTCCAAATTTTCAGTCCTTTTCTAATGGATTTAAACCTAGCCACCAAGTTCTTTCTTTGAGTCAAAGATAGAAAGTGCAGTTATTCCAATAATTAGAGATAGTGTCAATAAAACCTTCAAAATCCAACCAAAATTCCTCAAACCTGAATATGTGGCACTTGGGGATCATGCTGTCAATCTGAATATTTATGGGGACATGATCAGAGGAGAGTTTGGCCATGGGGGTTGCAAGAGTATTTGGGAACTTGCTGGTCCAATCGGCGCTTGTGAAAATCCAATCAAGCTTTTCCAGTAGAGGAGTATCCTGCATATTACTCCAGGTGAACTGCACCGCCTTTCAAGGATCTCAACTAGATCAAGATTGATAATGATGTTGTTGAAGTGCATCATATCATTGTGGTCACCTCCTCTTCTATTCCTATTCTCAGGCCCTCTGATATAATTAAAATCTCCAACAATGAGCCACAACTGCATAGGTTGGATATTAACATTGAGAAGGCAGTTAGAAAATTCAGTTTTGCCCTCCACAGAGTTTGGCCCATAAAAATTAGTTATGAAGTAAACAGTATTATCCAGTTTTGATGTGAGCTCCACAGTAATCTGAAAATAATCTTTGGATATTTCTTTGCCTTTGAAAAGATTACCATTCCGGATGGTAATCAGACCACCTGAATTATCAGCAGAGGGCATGAAACTGTATTGGTTGAACCTTTTAGGACAGAAATTCCTAATATATGCCAGGTCAAATTGTTCTCTCTTAGTTTCTTGGAAAGTCATAACACAACATGAGCTTTCATCAATTTTCATCCTAATATGATCCCATCTATCATTGGATTTAATCCCTCTAACATTCCAATTGAGAATATTCCAACTTCTATTCATTATACATGTGTAAAGGAGCATAAGACATGGCATGGCTAGCATGACATTGGGGGGGGGGGGCGTTACTTCTTTTGTTATCTTCATTGGGAGGTAAGAACACATATGAGGTGGCATATAAATCAACAGGCAGGTGAAGCAAGAAACAACATAATAGCAGGCATAACTGGCATTACAAATCATATAAGATGGTCTATCTGAAGAGGTACATAACCACACATGTGCACACATGCCAAAGTACTTATTACAGTCCAAAATAAGAAAAGGTGCACACAGGCACATAACATAGAAGATCATAAAGTAGGAAGGTTGATGATAAATGGAATTAAACCAAAGGAGACAACAATTAGGGGAGTTGTCAAAACCCCATAGCAGAGCGGGCCTACTAATCATCAGAGCTATCATAGTTCAGGGCTGAGGATGACACTTCATGAGATGCCATCTTGCAAGGACCTGTCCCAATAGCCTGGATAGTTTCCAATGGTAGCACAGGAGGTGGAGGGGCATTTTTGTCCATCACCACAGCCTCAAATCTTGGCCCAAGATTGATAGCAACCTATGTTTTTCCCCATTTTCACAGGTGATTTGTTCTGCTTGGTTGCCTGCATGTTGGAGGTGTCAGCCTTGCCAATTGTAGCTACAACATCATATTTGTCTTTGAAGCCCATCTTGATCTGTGCAATTCTATTGCTCCTTCTGCAAAAGGCCTCATCAACAATTGCTTTCTTCTTTCTCTTGTTGTTCCCAGATGGCTTGCAAACCTCAGCAAATGCTTCGTCAGTAATCTCAGTAAGACTAGCAGAGCTGACAGGAGCAGGCTGGTCTTGGACAGTCATAATTTGCAGATAACACTTCTTGCTGAAACCCTGAGTGCCTTCAACATCCACAATGTTACATTTAGCATTGACAATTTTGGAGCCACCCAGTTTGGGCAAGATGTCATGGGCATTGGACACAATATTGCCAATGAGGCCCTGAAGAACAGAGATGTCGTCAGACATATAGTTGTTTGGCTCAACATTCCCAGTAAAATGTGGATCCTCGTAATCCATGGACACATTAGCAGGCACAAAAGCTGGACTGTTGGCTTGGATATCCTGTGATCCATCTGCAGGCACAGGAATGAAGTCCATCTGATCCTCCTGCAACTCCTCATTGAGTGTCTGTGCTGTAGAGTTAGCCTGCATAGGAGTGGGCATGACAACAGTGGGGAGAACCTCATTCAGATTATTGTTGACATTGCCAGCAGCAGCAGGTGCATGAACATCCTCATAACGAGCTCCAAGATGCTCATTGTGTGGGTTGATAACAACCTTCTCCATGGGGATGTTACCAAGTACTTCGTCATGCCAAAAACCCTCCTGAACATGCGGGAGAGGATGTGGATTTCCTCCATCAGGGGGAAGAGGATCCTCATCACCACCAAGTTGGCCAATGAGCTCACGAGATAGAATATATGTGGGACAAGTCCATGAATCACCATACCCAACATTGTCCAAATTGTGCAGAACAACAATACTGACAGGTAGAGTATCCACATTCATAACTCTGACCTTAACAATAATCATAGTTTTGTCTCTCGAGTCCTTATTCCAGATCAGAAATCTACCGATATTGAGAGACAGTGCGCCTAACAACTCCTACCTCCCAGCATTCCAGTGGATAGTTCATCAACATGAGCCAAACATCATGGGTAAAAGTGATGCTACGGTAGTTCAAACTCCTATCATGCCTGGTAATGCGAAGAACAGAGTCCCTGATCTCATAGGGACTATTATTTGTGGCAGATCTCTCGAACAAGCAGTTGTAAATTGGATCAGAGCAGTACCCATACCACACCCGAAGGTTTAGTTGATCCTCCATCCCTTGGCTTCAAGGTACTCAATGATCATTGCATTGGTGGCAAGGAAATCTTCAGGGGGGACAGCAGGAACTAGAGTAGCGATAGCCCACTAATCACAGACCATAGGGAGCTCACCGCCGAGGACGACGTAGCCTCGTTGCGCGCGTTCGGGGCCCGGAGCAATGATCGTGGTGCCTGTGGGGAGGTGAGGGTATGGGTTGCACGGGTAGCAGGCCATGGCGTTGGCGGTGGCGGTGACGGCGACTGGTGGAGCGTGGAGGCTAGGCAGGGGAGTAGAATGCGAGGAGGCAAGGGGGTGACTCTTGGGATTTATTGCGCTCAACAGGTGTAGACTTTTTTATCCGATATATCAGCGTGCGGTTTTTCTAGTTGAGACAAAATCTGGCGATGTGATTATAACCACAACACTTTTTGCATATGATACTGCTGCAACAACCCGATGGATAATGACCATATCCCAAGCATTTCGTGTAGAAAATAAGTTCAGGTGAGATATTTGGAATGTGAATCGACTCCCTTACGGGCTCGCAAGTGGGCTGATTTGTATTGTCGCTATTGGGCTCCATAGATCGGTCAATAGGGCCCAATTCAGTGCGGCAATTTGAAATAGCGTTGGGCCCAACAACTAACGATCCGCTATGCATGGGATTGGTTGAGCAAGTACCTCGTTCGGCCGATTGTTACGATCATCCAACTCCGCTGATGGGATCTGAGAATTGCCAATCGGGATAGTGTTGGCACCAGTAAGAAGCCGAATAGTATTAATGCCATTGGATGTGATACCTTGATTGAGCTGAGGCACGAATGATATGTCATTAAGAATTCTTCGATAAACTTTGCTGACAGAGACGTGTCTAGAAGGAGGCTTCCTTTTATAACTCACACGAGTCCATTCTGCCTCTTGTTCTTTGATCCAAACTTTCTCTTCATAGATCCAATTAGGGCCTCCACCGCTCCATAGGTGAAAGAAGCATTTGAACATATTGCAGGAGAAATATTTCAAACGAACCGTTGAAAACCCACTGCCTTTGAACAAACCTTGAAACTAAATATGTTGCCAATGATGTGTGTGACATTGATAGCATCGTAAGCAGCACCAATACATGATGAGATAGCAAGACTTACATTCAATGGATCAAGTCTAAATTTTGATCTTCCAAAAGAAACCACCAAGATGAAACCAGAAGAAGGGGAGACCGGGTTGACTGCCAAGGCAAATAGATCACGAACCTGAGATCTGAAATGATGTCCAAATGAGAAATCGAGTTGATGAGCAATGGAAAGTGGATCATTGAAAGGATCCATTGGAGGAGGAACAGATTTGGCTGGTTCGATTTGGGTGTGGAGGGTGGGATCATGGGAGTCACCATGGGTGGGGGGAGAGGGTGGGTGGAGTCGCCATGGGTGGGGGGTGAGGGTTCGTGAGTGGGCATTAAGGAAGAATTTGAGCAATATGTTCACAATGCCGAGCTCAGTCCCTACATTGCAGATAAGTGCAACCAACACCTCACTCTCACTGAATCATTTTTCAAAGAATTTAAATTCCATCCCCATGAGTCCAGGGTGTCATTTAAACTGTATGAAAATCCTTTTACCATATCTTTAGACAGATTTTCTCATCACTGCAAAATCCCATTCTGGGGTTCGCTTGACGAACCACCAAGATTTGAGTTTCGAACATTCTTGACTAGACTGCTATGGTGAGACTAGGGGAGTGATGCAAGGTAGAATAAAGAGCATTCATTTTACCTCAATCAAGTACTTTGCATTAGTTAATGGAAAATTATTGTAGGCAAGCAAGATTGTAGTACACTTTATACTCCAGATTTGAGCATCATTCGCACCGCTCTCACCGGTGGCAAAATTTGTAATCTTGGAGCGATTGTTGCATGCAGGTTGCAACAGAAGGCTAGTAGCTATTATTTTTATGGAGGAATTTATGCCACACGCTTAGCAAGCAAGCTGGGTGTTTCACCTTTGCCATATGACTCTGTTTTACCCACGTAGTATTTAGACTTTGATGCTATGAAACGTCATAAGATCCTTAGAGGTGAACCCAATAATTTCACCTATAGATTGTTGTTTAATCCAAGTTTCGTTGTACACACATATTTGCCTGCGCCTGCTCTCTTTGGTGTTCACAGTAGGGGAAGATATTTTGTTCTGGAGAGCGAGGCCTGAGCTCATAATGCGGCGGTTATGGCAGCATGGCAAGCTGAGGCATCTGCACCGAGAGCCTCTATGAGCTATTACTCTGATCATTATACAGGCTACTAACTGATTACCAAGTTAGGCCAAAAGCCTAAGCTTGGGGGAGTACATATTTCTCACCGACATTACATTCATGTTCACACATTTCATTTGTCAGTGCACTTTTTCATTGTATTATCCATGCTAAATTTATTTTTTCTCGCTTTCTTCTTGTGTGTTTGAAAAACTTTGAGAAAATCCAAAATTTATTTCCCGTTTCTTTTCGGTTTTTCTTCCTAGTTTAAATTGTTGTAGCACTAAAAAGAAAACCCAAAAAGATTTCCTTGTTCTTCTTTTGCTTGTTGGGAGCTTTCCCGTGTAAATATTTTTTCTCGTTTTTGTTTTTCCCTTTTATTTGCTTGTTCAAGAAAAACCAAAAACTCCAAAAATATTTCAGTGTGTTACTCTGAATTTATTTTCTTTTTATTGAGTCGTACCGAGGAGAAGACCACGATGAGAATGTTGAGTGGCTCTCATATGCATAATTGTTGTTCTAACAGAGAGGCCATATTACCTTGTCTTCTCCTTTTTGAATAAAACGTTTGCAGATTCCAGCTTAGTCCACGACACTCTTGCACCATTATTATTTTCATATCGTTTGGTCGTGCAAATAATGCAATAATGACGATATTTGATGAACTGGTCGTGGCGGAGAGAAACAGGTATGAACTCGACTTGTTCTGTTTTTGTAAATATGTTTAACCTAGTATCCATGATTCAGCCTATTATGATTAAACATGTTTGCAATGACAATTAGAGATTATAGTTTTTCATGCCATGCATAAGTAGCTAGGAGTGGATAATGATTTATCTTGGATGTCAACATTGCGTTAAAATGATTGTGATGTAGTATGATGATATGGTATCCTCCTCTGAATGTTTGAGTGGCTTGACTTGGCACATGTTCACGCATGTAGTTGAATCAAAACTAACATAGCCTCTATGATATTTATGTTCATGGTGTTCATATCCCACTCATGCTAGTATCCAATGTTACTTATGCCTAATGCCTGTTCATGACTGTTGTTGCTCTCTAGCTGGCCGCTTCTCAACCTATTTCCTAGGCTTCGCTTGTACTAAGTGGGAATTCTACTTGTACATCCAAAACCTGAAACCCAATTATTCCAGATGAGTCCACCATACCTACCTATATGCGGTATTACCCTGCCGTTCTAAGTAAATTTTCATGTGCCACCTCTAAAACCTTCAAATAAATATCCTTTCGGTGTGCCTGGATTGTTCATAGAGCGACAGGAGGTAGTCGGTATCTTCCATGCTAAGCGGGTTATTCTCAGGTTGAGTGTTTATTCACTCGCCACTACACGAGAAAGGGGCGGTAATAGGGATGCCCAGTCCCAAACTGCAAAAAGAATTGAGCTTACAAATAATCAAACAAAAACTCCTATGGAGTAATAACCTTTACCTTATCTCTTGGGAACCGCCACTAATGTGTTTAGCATGGAAGATATTGATAACTGATGGTCGCGAAGTAAACAAGAAGGGTGAATTTCTCAAAATATCATGTACCTCTGTTTTAAAAACTTGAGCTCTGGCACCGCTGAAAATCAGTGCTTCCCTCTGTGAAGGGACTATCTATTTACTTTTAAGTTGTGTCAACACCTTCTAAAATAAGCGGTTGTTTGAGATATCTTATTATTCTCGCTAGCTAATTATGTCATTGATATGAGTTAACATAAATTTTAAGAGTTATCGTCGACATGGTTAGTTATAATATTTGCTGAAAACCTTGGTGTTGTTTAAGCTTATTTATGCAAACAAGAGCAAAATAGTTAGTAAAAGTTTTTCTTTTCACTTTCAGTTTGTCAACTGAATTGCTTGAGGACAAGCAAAGGTTTAAGCTTGGGGGAGTTGATACGTCTCCGTCGTATCTACTTTTCCTAACACTTTTCCTCTTGCTTTGGACTCTAATTTGCATGATTTGAATGAAACTAACCCGGGATGATGCCGTTTTTAGCAGAACTACCATGGTGTTGTTTTTTGTGCAGAAATAAAAGTTCTCAGATTGGAACAAAACTTTGCAAGGATTTTTTATATAATAAAAGACAATTTCTGGGGCCAAGAACCACCGGAGGGGGGCACCTGGGTGGGCACAACCCACCAGGGTGCGCCACCCCCTCCAGGCGCGCCCAGGTGAGTTGTCCCCACCTGGTGGCTCCGCAGACCCTAGAACCGACGCTATAAAATCCTATTTTTAAGAAAAAAATCAGGGAGAAAGAATTATCGCGTTCCACGAGACAAAGTTGTCGATAACTCTTGTTCTTCATCGGGAGGCTAGATCTGGAGTCTGTTTGGGGCTCCGGAGAGGGGGATCTTCGATCTTAGTCATCACCAACCCTTCTCCATTGCCAATTCCATGATGCTCCCCACTGGGAGTGAGTAATTCCTTCGTAGGCTCGCTGGTCGGTGAGGAGGTGGATGAGATTCATCATGTAATAGAGTTAGTTTTGTTAGGGCTTGATCCCTACTATCCATTATGTTCTGAGATTGATGTTGCTATGACTTTGCCATGCTTAATACTTGTCACTTTGGGCCCGGGTGCCATGATTTCAGATCTGAACCGTTTATGTTATCACCATTATATCTATATTATAGATCCGATCTTGCAAGTTATAGTCACCTACTACGTGTTATGATCCGGCAACCCTAAAGTGACAATAGTCGGGACCACTCCCAGTGACGACCGTAGTTTCAGGAGTTCATGTATTCACCGTGTGTTAATGCTTTGTTCCAATTCTCTATTAGAAGGAGGCCTTAATATCCCTTAGTTTCCAATAGGACCCCGCTGCCATGGGAGGGTAGGACAAAAGATGTAATGCAAGTTCTTTCCATAAGCATGTATGACTATTTACGGAATACATGCCTATACTATATTTATGAACTGGTGCTAGTGCCGTATCGCCCTAGGTTATAACTATCACATGATGAATATCATCCAACAAATCACCAATCCAATGCCTACAATTTTCCTACATATTGATCTTGCTAAGTTACTACTGTTGTTGTTACTGTTGCACTTGCCACAAAATCATTGCTATCACTTTTACTGTTACTACTATCGAAACTATCATACTACTTTGGTACTGATCACTTTGCTGCAGATAATAAATCTCCAGGTGTGTTGAATTGACAACTTAGCTACTAATACTTACAAATATTCTTTGGCTCCCCTTGTGTCGAATCTATAAATTTGGGTTGAATACTCTACCCTAAAAAACTGTTGCGATCCCCTATACTTGTGGGTTATCAAGACCTTTTTCTGGCGCCGTTGCCGGGGAGCATAGCTATATTTGTTGAGTCATTTAGGATTATTATCAGTTTATCACTGTGAAGAATATGAAGGACGCTAAGACCAAGATTTTCCCCTCTAAAACGAGGGGAGGTAAGGAACTGACATCTAGCTCCGCACTTGATTCACCTTCTGTTATAAGTAAACTTGCAACACCACCACATGCTATCAATTTTGATATGTCACAAGCTATTGATGATGTTACATCTGCTATGAATGTTACTCTTGATGATGCTAGTACCTTGCTTGATGATAATGTGCCACTAGGTAAATTTCTTGATGTACAAATTCCTAGAGTAAGACAACATGATATTGTTGAAACTGATGATGAGCTTGAAACTGAAAATCTTGAAAGACCTATCGGAACTAGCCCTCCTAGATATGAATTGCCAAAGGTACCGGAAGGTTATGTTACGGGTGAGGAGGCAACTAGAGATATTCTTGCTTGTAAGGATAGAGATGATCTAGAGAAATTATTATGCAAGTATAAAGAAAAATATTTGAATGCTAGAATGAAGTATGATCCTAAGTTTGCTACTTCACCTATCTTTGTTGATGATAAGGATTATGAATTCTCTGTCGACCCAGAGTTAATTACTTTGGTTGAATCTGATCCTTTCCATGGTTATGAAACAGAAACTGTTGTGGCACATCTTGCTAAGTTGAATGACACAGCCACCCCTTTTGCTCATGATGAGAAAATTCGCTATTACTGTATTATCAAATTATTCCTGTTCGCATTAAAGGGTGATGCTAAAGCTTGGTGCAATACTCTTGCTCCTGGTTGTGTGCGTAGTCCCCAGGACATGATTTATTACTTCTCTGAAAAATATTTCCCTACTCATAAGAAACAAGCTGCCTTACAGGAAATATTTAACTTTGTGAAAATTGAAGAAGAGAGTCTCCCACAAGCTTGGGGGAGGCTTATCCAATTGCTTAATGCTTTGCCTGATCATCCTCTTAAGAAAAATGAAATACTTGATATCTTTTATAATGGACTAACCGACACTTCTAGGGATTTCCTAGATAGTTGTGTTGGTTTTGTTCAGGGAACGAACTATTAGGCAAGCTGAAGAATTAATGAGTAACATGTTGAAAAATTATGATGATTAGACTCTTCCTGAACCACATCTTAAACCCACTCCAAAGAAGAGGGGTATCTTATATTTCAGTCCTGAAGATATGCAAGAGGCAAAGAAATCTATGTGAGAAAAAGGTATTAAAGCTGAGGATGACAAAAATTTATCTCCTATTGAAGAAATACATGGGCTTGATACACCACCACCACCTAAGGTGGTAGAGGTAAGTTCTCTAATGAAACCCGCCCGTGACCGCCTCATGACAAGGAGTGGCATGGCGTCTGTGCTCGGGTCCGTCCCTGCAGCATCGCTAAACCCAAGTGGCCGAGCTGTGTCTTGCGGGCCAGCTCCCGTGTACGTCACCTCATGTGGTCCTTGTGCCTTGTTCTTGCATGAGCTAATCGAGAGTGGATGAGTCAGGGCACGCGACCCGGTGCCTCTCCGCTGCGGGAGACACGTCGGTTGTCTTTCTTTAGGATTATTGCATGAGAATACTGGGCACAGTGTCTGTGCTGGGGTCCGTCCCTGCAGCGTCGATAAACCCAACGGCTAAGCTCTGTCCGGCGGGCTGGCCCTGTTCACGTCACCTCCTGGGGTCGTTGGTGTTTGGCCTTCTCATGTGATGTCCTCCAGAGATTCACTTGGCGCAGGTCACCTAAACATCTCGCAGGACCCTTACAAATGTTCCGAGTCAAAATTTAGGCGCAACCCGCCTTGAGGTAGGGCCTCGTGAGTCCCGCGCTGGCTCACGGGTGCCCATATACACCTCCTCTAGTCCTGTCGTGCTAGCCATGTGCCAGGACGGGGTTGTACATGCCCGGGAGTCTACCCCCAGAGGGAGCTCCCACCCATGCACCAGTGGAAGCCCCATGCTCCGCGCTGGCAGATGACATGGTCGAGGAGTGGCTATGCCCATGCAAGAGTGGAAGCACCTTGCTCCGCACTCGTGAATAAACAACTGAGGTAATCCTAGCGGCTGCAGTAACCTCAGGAGGGCCACTAGGCTCGCTGCCTGGACCCACCGTGCCGCTTTCCCCCGGGAGGGCCGCGCGAGGAGGCTGGGCACGGGGGCTACGCTCAGGCCGCCTGACGCACGCCACCTCACCAGGTCTCTCACACCTGGTCTACACGCGTCCTTCCCAAGCAAAAGCCGGCGAGGAAAGGTATGGGGACTCCTGATTGACTCAGACGATGCTCACGTTTCCTTCATGAGGGTTGTTCGTACGTCAAGGGGGACCCCTGAGCATCGCGACTCAGGGGCCTCACTGGTCACGTAGCCCCTCGTCCCTTGGTCTCGTCCTGGTGATCTGGACGCCCCAACGACGGTTGAGGTATGCACGGGGCCGGGAACTGCCAACGCAGAATGCTAAGGCAAACATAAAGGAAATCCAGCACGGAAAGGAAATCACGGAGTCCTAGCAAGTTATTACAAAACATAGATGTCCAATAAGTTCAAGTAGAAGTTCTCACGCCTCCATGAGGCACGGTAAATGTTGCAATGTCAAACTAGGAGGAAGCATCACCATCGCCTTGTTTGCTGTCGTCGCCCGCCGTGGGGAGCCCGTCGTCAACAACACCACCACAATCTTCGCCGCCGGTCGTGGTCGCTGCAGCCGCGGGGTCGGGACGCAAAGGAACTTCTTCAGTAGGGCTTCCACCTGCTCCTTCACAGCCCTTGCAGTAGCATTGCGGGACTCAGGAGCCACCGGCTCGATTAGGGTGCTGAGGTCGAAGCTCGTCTCTCAAAGGTGGACTTGGGTGAATACACGCGTCGCGGCTACCGTGAAGAGCCCGCGTCACTGTCCCTCCACCATGGAGTCCACTCCAGTGGCGACGCCTTCAAGCGCGTCGACAAGCTTGGGGAGAAGCCCAGTGAGGCCGTCCTCCAGAGTCGCCAGCGGCTCCTCATACCCATCCCCGTAAAGGGAACGCAACGCCGTGCGAGACCTCAGCTCGAGGGAGACGAAGGCTTCGCGCCCCGCGGCTGCCGCCTTCTCGGCGGCGGCGAGGGTCTTCTCCCTGGCCTCCAGTTGGGTCGTCTTCTCAGAGGCAAGCTTAGTGTGGGACGCCTGGGCTCTGTCCACATCCTCCTTTAGCTTGCCCAGGCGGCCCCGCTCCGCAGGTTGGTCCTTGTCCGCCTGGGCTAGTTCAGTGTCGCGGTCGGCGAGCGCAGCCTCCCGGGCCATGAGCTCCTTGATACGTCTCCAACGTATCTATAATTTATGAAGTATTCATGCCAAAACTTTATCATTCTTGGATGTTATACAACCATTTTATAACAAGTTTATATCATTTTTTGGGACTAACCTATTGACCCAGTGCCCAGTGCCAGTTGCTGTTTTTTTGCTTGTTTTTTACATCGCATGAAATCAATATCAAACGGAGTCCAAACAATGCAAAACTTTTTGGAGATTTTTTTGGGCCAGAAGACATCCATTGGGCCAGAGCTTCACCTAGGGGTGCCCCGAGGGGGCACAACCTACCAGGTCGCGCCCCCTGGCGCGCCTAGGTGGGTTGTGCCCACATCGGTGGCCTCCCGCACCCCCTCTTTGCACTATAAATTCCCAAATATTCTGAAACCCTTCGGGGTTACCCTAGATCAGAAGTTCCGCCATGCAAGGTCTCTCAGATCCGCGAAAACCAATCTAGACCCCGTTCCGGCACCCTGCCGGAGGGGGGAATCATCTCCAGTGGCCATCTTCATCATCTCGGCGGCCACCACGATGAGGAGGGAGTAGTCCACCCTCGAGGTTGAGGGTTTGCACCAGTAGCTATGTGTTTAATCTCTCTCTCTCTCTCTCTCTCTCTCTCTCTTGTGATCTATATCAGGGGCTTTGTCAATATAGTCGGATCATATGATGTTTCTACCCTCTATACTCTTGTTATGATGAATTGAATCTTTACCCTTTGAAGTTTTGTCTTGTCGGGTTGAATATTCAGAGATGAGAACACATGATATATATCTTGCGGTATGGATACTTGAGGCGACAATTGGGGTATCATATTGATTCACTTGATATGTATCTTGGCATTCATCTCGCGGATTCCAGCGGTGATATTGGGGTAATCTATGCATAGGGGTTGATGCACATTTTTCTCCGGTAGAAACTTGGGGGTCTCTTTGTAGTTCTTTGTGTGGATTGAGTATTATGAATATGAACTTGCTTTGGTGTTATCTTAGTACGGACTCTAGGATAGATCGAACGAAAAAAATAGCTTTGTGTTATTTTAGTACGGACTCTTGAATAGATCGAACGGAAAGAATAGCTTTGAGGTGGTTTCGTAACCTACAAACAATTCCTATCTTTTGTTCTCCGCTAATAGGAACTCGGGAGTAATTCTTCGTTACACTTTGAGGGATAATCATATGATCCAACTATGTTAGCACTGTTGAGAGATGGCACTAGTGAAAGTACGGACCCTAGGCCTCATTTTAAAGCATTGCAATACCGTTTTTGTGCCCGTTTACTATTTTCTACCTTGCTGTTTTTATTTATTCAGATTATAGAAATACATTTCTACCATTCATATTACACTCTTATCACAATCTCTTCGCCGAACTAGTGCACCTATACAATTTTCCATTGTATAGGTGTACGCCCTCATCAGTAGCGATATACGACCTCTTCCTGACCGGGGCTAGGGCACCCCCAATCTTCCTAAGCACGGGCTTCACCACGCCCTGGGGATTGGCGGGGCGCGCGACGACTGGCCTCGGTGCAGAGGCGACGGACGGCGAGGCTGAGGCGTCGCCTCGGAGATGGGACGCCGCCTCGCCCTTCTTCGGAGTCGCTCGGCCTAGCCTCCGCGAGGGGGTGGCCCAGGACCTCGTCACGAGCCCGGTGGAGCGCGGGGATCCCTCGACCAAGTGCTTGGCGGCATCGTCGTCATCAGAGAGACCGTGGAGAAGCTCGGTCTGCGACGAGGGAGAGGTCTCCGCCACATCATCGACAGTCACCTAAGTCCTCCTCTCCCTTCCCCTCGGAGTCCTCACCGGAAGACACCGGCACCGGGGAGGTGGGGAGCTTGGGCGGCACGAACCCCAACTCATTGAAGATGGGCATGGCAGCGACCAGCTCCGCCCCGTCGCCACGATGATACAGCAGGATGTAGGCCGCCAGGAGGCTTTCCGGATCCTTCTCCAGCAGGGTGTGCACGGCCTTGTCCAGCTCCTCGCCTATCAGGCTCCCTGAGTGCAGCCAGATGTTGTCCCTCGCGCCCTTGAAATCCCACATGGGACGCGAGTGTGCCTGAAGCGGGGCCAGGCGCTGCGTCAGGAACTCCTTAAAAAGCATGGCCCCCATCAGGTCCCCGGACTCCATGTCCGCCTTCATCTTCCTCAGGGCCGGTGCCGCCCATGGGTTGATGAGATTCTCATGAGTCCACTGGTCCAACTTCTCCGGCATCTCGATCGGCAGCTCCAGCCGCGCATGGAGGCCCCTGACGTCCTTGAAGACCCACTTGCACCGAAAGTGCTCCACCTTCTTCCCGGCCCTCATGAGCATGTTGCCGGGGTGGACCACGGTGAAGGAGACACAAGCAAAGCTCTGGTTCAGGTCATGCATCCGGAGGTAGAAGAAGTGGCCGAGGAGCGCGGCGGAGGGCATCACGCCCACGAATGCCACGCAGTAGAAGGCGAAGATGGATAGGAGAAGGATGGAGTTGGGCCGGAGGTGCAGAGCCTGAACCTGGTAGTGGTCGAGGACGGAGGTGAAGAACTTGGTGAAAGGCGAGACGAGCCCCACGAAGACACTATGGAGGAAGAAGGGATAGAATGTCTCCGCCAAGGTCCGTGGGTCGGTGGAGCCGGCCAGGAGCACTGTCGCCTTCCGCTCGTTGTGGTCGCTCACCGTCAGCAGGAGCGCGGTGGTGAGGTGCCTCTCCTCAATGATGGAGGACGCGCTGAGGCCAGCACAGGAGAGGAGGAAGAGCTCGCGGCCTACACGACCTACTTCGCCTTCCCGAACACCATCGGCGACAAATTTGGGAGGGGAGGTTCGGCAGATCTGGAGATGCTCTCGGCAGGAAGAAAGGGGATCTGGAGCAAGACGAAGCGGAGGCAATGAAGGCTCGGCGGCAGGTGCCGGCCTTTTGTCAGTCTGGGGCAGCTGCCGAGGTAGCATGGGGAAGCGGAGATGCCCACGTCCCATCAGGCGCCACACGTCGACTTGGTCTGCATGCGATTGGGGCCCGCGGTGCTTCGCCCTTGCCCTTTGGCTTCGCCTCGAAGCGGAGTCCGAGCATGCCTTAGGCCCGGGGGCTACTGTTGGCGTTCCAGGAACTAGGGTACCTAGACTGACCTACATGCGGCCCATGGCGTGGCTCCATCGACGGCCTAGTACAACCCATCTTTAGCAACTTCAAGACAAGACCCTCGCGAGGGGCTAAGCCTCGCGAGGCAGACGACACCAAGACCTCCAGAGGGAGCGCCTCCCCAGGCTGGCTCCCGAGGAGCAGAGATTTCTATGCAGGCGCCCACCTCATGAGATTGAGGTGACGCCAGCCATGACGACCAAGGCCAGGCGGGTACCAGCGGGCGCAGAGCGGCAGGTTTCCTCTTTGGTTCTAAGGAGGCAAGCGCAGGCACGGGGTCCCGAGGAATCTTCCAAAGGTTTCCATTCCTGTGCAATAAGACCAAGACTGCCAGGACAGATGTCATCGCCGAGCCCACCACGGCGTCATGACTAGAAGCTTTGCAGGCGAAGACCACCTTTCGTCAGGATAGGATGTACTTCTTGTCCCTGTTCAAAATTTTCCACTGTGGGATCCCTTCCTGCCTTCGTTTGGATGAAGGAGGACCAAGGCCACTATAAATATAGCTTAGAGAGAGACCTCACTAGCTCACATTCACACAAGAACAGACACGCTGAGGTTGTTCTTCCCTTTTTCTCGCTCATCCCCTGTCCATCGCGAGGCTAATCCACCATAAAGCAGGAGTAGGGTCTTACACCGCAAGGTGGCCCGAACCTGGGTAAATGGTTGTGTCCCTTTCCTTTCTTGTTCATCGAGCTAGGCCATGGGGGTGACGAACTGGCTGGCTGGAGAGGTTGAGTTCTTCGCACACGCCCTAGAGTTCGAACCTTTCTTGGGTCTGCGGAGCCCTAAATCCGACAGATATTCATTTTCTATAAAATTCAAAAACAAGAAAAAAACAGAAACTTGCACTGGGCTCTAGGTTAATAGGTTAGTCACAAAAATCATATAAAAATAGCATATTAATGCATATAAAACATCCAAAACAGATAATATAATAGCATGGAACAATAAAAAAATTATAGATACGTTGGAGGCGTATCAAGCATCCCCAAGCTTAATTCATGCTCGTCCTCGAATAGGTAAATGATAAAAACAGAATTTTTGATGTGAAATGCTACCTAACATATTTATCAATGCAATCTTCTTTATTGTAACATGAATGTTCAAATCCATAAGATTCAAAACAAAAATTTAATATTGACATAAAAACAATAATACTTCAAGCATACTAATAGAGCAATAATGTCTTCTCAAAATAACATGGCCAAAGAAGTTATCCCTAGAAAACCATATAGTCTGGCTATGCTCCATCTTCATCACACAAAGTATTTCATCATGCACAACCCCGATGACAAGCCAAGAAATTGTTTCATACTTTTAGTGTTCTCAAACCTTTTCAACTTTCACGCAATACATGAGTGTGAGCCAGGGATATAACAAAATATGGTGGTTGTGGAGAAGACAAAAATAAGGAGAAAATCTCACATCAACTAGACAAATTAATGGGCTATGGAGATGCCCATCAATTGATATAGATGCAAGTGAGTAGGGATTGCCATGCAACGGATGCACTAGAGCTATAAGTGTATGAAAGCTCAAAAGAAACTAAGTGGGTGTACATCCAACTTGCTTGCTCATGAAGACCTAGGGCAATTTGACGAAGCCCATCATCGGAATATACAAGCCAAGTTCTATAACAAAAAATTCCGACTAGTATATGAAAGTGATAAAATAGGAGACTCTCTACCATGAAGAATATGGTGCTATTTCAAAGCACAAGTGTGGCAAAGGATAGTAACATTGTCCCTTCTCTCTTTTTCTCTCATTTTTTTGTTTGGGAAACTATGGCCAGTCTTTTTTATTTGGGCTTCTTTGGCCTCTTTTATTTTTATTAAAGTCTGGAGACTCATCCCAACTTGTGAGGGAATCATATATTCCATCATCCTTTCCTCACATGGGACAATGCTCTAATAGTGATGATCATCAGACTTTTATTTACTTACGACTCGATACTAGAACAAAGATATGACTCGTATAATGCCTCGGCGATGTACCGGGATGTGCGATGATCAAGAGTGACATGTATAAAAAATATAAATGGTGAGCAAGCCACAAATACTATGCCAACTACATGATCATGCAAAGCAATATGACAATGATGGTATGTGTCATAATAAACAAAACAGTGGAAGTTGCATGGCAGTATATCTCGGAATCGCTATGGAAATGCCATAATAGGTAGGTATGGTGGCTGTTTTGAGGAAGGGTATATGGTGGGTTTAATTCATCAGTGAAAGTTGCGCGGTACTAGAGAGGCTACCAATGGTGGAAGGGTGAGAGTGCGTATAATCCGTGGACTCAACATTAGTCATAAAGAACTCACATACTTATTGCAAAAATTTATTAGTCATCAAAACAAAGTACTACACGCATGCTCCTAGGGGGGATATATTGGTAGGAAAAGACCATCGCTCGTCCTCGACCGCCACTCTTAAGGAAGACAATACAAAAATAAATCATGCTCCGACTTCATCACATAACAGTTCACCATATGTGCATGCTATGGGAATCACAAACTTTAACACAAGTATTTATACCAATCCACAATTACTCACTAGCATGACTCTAATATCACCATCTTTATATCTCAAAACAAATGCAAGGAATCAAACTTCTCATATATTCAGTGCTCTTTATATGAAAGTTTTTATTATATCCCTCTTGGATGCCCAACCTAAGCAAATTACCATGTTGTTTAAGACTCTCCAAATAATATAGGTGAAGCATGAGAGTTCATCAATTTCTATAAAATAAAACCACCGCCATGCTCTAAAAAGATATAAGTGAAGCACTAGAGCAAACCGCTGAGCTCAAAAGATATAAGTGAAGCACATAGAGTATTCTAATAAATTCATGATTAAAGCGTGTCCCTCTCAAAAGGTGTGTACGGCAAGGATGATTGTGGCAAACTAAAAAGCAAAGGCTCATATCATACACGACGCTCCAAGGAAAACACATATCATGTGGTGAATAAAAATATAGCCTCAAGTAAATTTACCAATGGATCGAAGACGAAAGAGGGGATGCCATCCGGGGCATCCCTAAGCTTAGATGCTTGGTTGTCCTTTATTATTACCTTGGGGTGCCTTGGGATCCCCAAGCTTAGGCTCTTGCCACTCCTTATTCCATATTCCATCAAATCTTTACTCAAAACTTGAAAACTTCACAACACAAAACTCAACAGAAAACTCGTGAGATCCGTTAATATAACAAAATAAATCACCACTGTGGTATTGTTGCGAACTCATTATAAATTTATATTTTTTTAATATCTACTTTATTCCAAATTCTCCATGGTTCATACCCCTGATACTACCCATAGATTAATCAAAATAAGCAAAGAACAGATAGAAAACAGAATCTGTTAAAAACAGAACTGTCTGTAGTATTCTGGAAACTTCGTATACTCCTGTAACTCCAAAAATTCTTAAAAACTAGGAAAATCTAGTAAATTAGTTTATCAATCATGTATAAAACATTCAGATCAAAATCACGTTTCTGTGATTTTTTAAAATTCTGGCAATGAGCGCAAAAGTTTCTGTTTTTCAGCAAGATCAAATCAACTATCACCATAGACCATCCCAAAGGTCTTACATGGCTCGAACACTAATTAAAACACCATAACACAATTACTACAGAAGTAATATTGTGTATTTATTGAAAAATAGAACCAAAAAATGGGTTGCCTACCAACAAAAACTATTGTTTAACGCCCCTAGCTAGGCATAACACATAGATCTAGGTATTGTAATAGAAGTGAGGGAGATCATTCATGCTCGTCTCATACTCCCTCCTCTCAGAAGAAAGCTTTCTTTGGGGTAAGCAAAAATAATCAAAAGGGCTAAATTTAATAGGGTAAGGATCTATAAGATCAAGTTAGGGAGGAATAGGTTCCTCTTTTGGCTCTTTGTAATTAATAACTATCTCTTCATTGTAGACATTCCTTTGATTGATCTCCCTAAGTCTATATCTAAGCACAAACCCTGATCCATTATTTTTTATAGCAAAAGTATCATTAAGTTCAGAAATTTTATCAATCAAAACATTGGTAGGGACCTTCTTTCTTAGGTTTTCACTGTAAGCGGCATAACCCGGACATTGTAATATCCTACTTTCTTCTTGATTAAAAAGGATCTCTTCTATAGGAGGACAACCACCATTAATATTACAATGAGCAAAATTTTCACCTGCTTCTTTCATGATGAACCTAAACTCATGAGCTAAAATATAGTGGTGACCTGCTTAACGGAAGGATCATGAATATTGGAAACTTCTAGTAAAAGCCTTTGTATGCATGGATGCAGATGAACAAATTGTCTTTCAAATTCAACCACAAGCAAAGATATTGCATCTGCAAGGGTAATCGTTTTATTCAGAATTGACCCTCCTAGCATAGGTAAAGCACCGACACAAGTAAAGAAATCTTGAATCACCCCTTTTCCAATAATATTCCCACTACCATGGAGATTTTTAGTATGCATAATAGTAAGTTCTTCTTGTTGGGGATCATTATTAGCAAAATCATTAAAACTTCCCTGAAGATTATTGCTATCTTTTTCAATGATAACCTCCCCCAATTTAGACATGATGGCAACAAACCAATCTATCACGCAAGCAAACAAAAACCTGAATGAAAGAAGGGCGAATAAAAAGGCAAATATTTTTGCGTTTTTCTGAAAACATTTTAGAAGTGGGGGAGAAGAAAACGAGATGAGAGATTATGATAGGTACTTGTAAGGCTTGATGTAGAACCTCCCAGGCAACGGCGCCAGAAATTCTTCCTCCCACTGATTGAACTTGCGCTGATTTTTCCCTTGAAGAGGAAAGGGTGATGCAGAAAAATAGAGAAGAGTATTTCCCTCAGTTAAGAACCAAGATTTCGATCCAGTAGGAGGCACAAGAAAGTCTCCAATATATGCACCTGAACAAACTAACAAACACTTGCACTGAACGCGGAAAAGGGGTTGTCAATCCCTTCATGGTTACTTGCAAGAGTGAGATCTAATAGAGATAGATTTCAAAGATAAATAAAAGAGCAAACAAAAGTATATATAAATAAATTGCAGCAAGGTATTTTTGGGGTTTTGCTTTTATAGATCTGAAAATATATGATGGAAAATAGACCTGGGGGGCATAGATTTCACTAGAGGCTTCTCTCTTGAAGATAACATATGGTGGGTAAACAAATTACTGTTGAGCAATTGATAGAAAAGCGCAAAGTTATGACGATATCTAAGGCAATGATCATGAATATAGGCATCACGTCCGTGAAAAGTAGACCGACTCCTGCTTGCATCTACTACTATTACTCCACACATCAACCGCTATCCAGCATGCATCTAGAGTATTAAGTTCATAAGAACGGAGTAACGCCTTAAGCAAGATGACATGATGTAGAGGAATAAACTCAAGAAATATGATATAAACCCCATATTTTTATGCTTGATGGCAATAGTACAAGTGCCTCGCTACCCCTTCTGTCACTGGGTGAGGACACCGCAAGATTGAGCCCAAAACTAAGCACCTTTGCAAGAAAAACCAATCTAGTTGGCCAAATCAAACTGATAGTTCGAAGAGAAATACAAAGATATCTTAATCATGCATAAAAGAGTTCATAGAAGACTCAAATAATATTCATAGATAATCTGATCATAAATCCAAAATTCATCGGATCTCAACAAACACACCGCAAAAGAACGTTACATCGGATAGAACTCCAAGAATATCGAGGGGAACATTGTATTGAAGATCAAAGAGAGAAGAATCCATATAGCTACTAGCTATGGACCCTTAGGTCTGTGGTAAACTACTCATGCTTCATTGGAAGGGCAACAAGGTTGATGTAGAGGCCCTCCGTGATCGAATCCCCCTCTGGCAGGGTGCCGAAAAATGCCCCATGATGGGATCTCACGGGAATAGAAGCTTGCGGCGGCGGAAAAGTATTTTTGTGGACGCCTGTGATGTTCGGGGAATATTTGAGAATATATAGAGCTGGAATTAGGGTTAGGGGAACCTTGAGGGCCCCACAAGCCAAGGGCACCCCCCTGGGGCGTGCCCTAGAGGCTTGTGGCCTCCTAAGGACTCTTCTGGCCCTCTCTCCAAGCCTCGTAGGTGTCTTCTGGTCCAAGAAAAATCATCGTAAAGTTTTATTCCGTTTGGACTCCATTTGATATTCCTTTTCTATAAAATTCAAAAATAAGGAAAAAACAGAAACTGGCACTGGGCTCTAGGTAAATAGGTTAGTCCCAAAAATAATATAAAATACCATATTAATGCATATAAAACATCCAAAACAGATAATATAATAGCATGGAACAATAAAAAATTATAGATACATTGGAGACGTATTAGTTGGCAACACCTTCGTGGGCCAAAGATTGATGCAGAGGTCCTGGAGCACCGACTTCGCCATGCGGAGGAGCTCCATCAGCTGCTTCATCTGATGATTCAGCAGCTCCGGATGCGACGACGCTTGGAATTGTTGCCAGAACGCCCTCTCTGTGGCATAGCCCTCCCACGTGCCGAAGTGGAGGACGATGTTTGACGCGCTCTTTTGGAGATCCGCGGAGGCCTCTACGGATCACCACAATTGGGTGAGCTCGACGAACCCCTTTCTACCAAAAACAAACTAAAGTAAAAACGTGATGAGGACATCAATACCATTGTGACACCCACAACCCCTACTGCTACATATACTGGACCAATTAATAGGGCTCGCGCACGCCAATTAAATTATCAGGTACTTCTGTTTCTTGGTAATGATTCTAATGATCATGATAATTGGTGCTACCTAAATTGGATACATTTTCCTTGCTTACAAATGAAGGGTCTGGCATGGATAAGAGGGATGAACACTGGAGCCAGACCAAGCATGGAGATGATGGCATGTGCAAGGGGAACAAGAACAGAGTTACAAGTGATGATTTCAGGACTTTGAAGCCACCATAATGAGTGCATGAAGCCTTGGACGAAATATACAAGATGCCACTTCATAACTTTCATCCAAAGGCTATTCTAGGTGCTCCGTCACCTTATTATTGGGCCCGGCCCATGTAATTTCTAAATACTTGATTATAAGCTGTTTTTAGAGTCCGTATGTGCGGGAAACAAGAGTTAGGGTTGGTTTTGGACCCCTCCTTCAAGGGCCCCAAAATTCCACCCCTCTTGTTCCATATATATAACCCTTAGGGCATCGTTTGGACTTTGAGGTTTTGTTTAGATTAAAAGTTTGCCATAGCTGCAACTTCACGTACTTCGTTTGTGTTCAACGACCAGACCAAGACGTCACAGAACCCCACCTTCATTAATAAAGCTTTCCTCTTATATTCGCAATATCCAGATTGCAATTTCAGTTTCTTGCTTGTTCTTCGTTTGCTTGCAGGAAATAGACCTTCGTGGTCAGGGTTGACCGTGCTCCGGCATGGTCAATAACCTCTCGGAGTTGGTTTAGCTATTGCTAAGGCAAGATGTCCTCGCACGTTCGTAGTCGGATCATCAAAGTTTACTCCACCAAAAACGATAGCCAACATCTCATCGATAGACGGGACACCTCTGCCTCTATCAAGTGGTATCAGAGCTCCAGGTTGCCGGGTAAGATTTTACAGTTTTTCGTAGTTTAGATCGAGTCTGTTCTTCATACCTACAGTCCACAAAAAAGCCAAAAAAATTAGCTTTCGTTCATCATATCCAAACCAATCTGAGCCTTCGCATAATCTTTTTAGGGTTTTTCTTTGTTGAATTTGCGGTTGCATCGTCATGTCTAGTTGCTGGTCTTAGCGTCTAGTCCCTTAGAGTTACGAGTTCTGTCACAGTTTGTCACGCCGCCGCCGCACCATCTTTATCGCTGCTTCCATATACCACCACCGCTACCATATCCTACCACCGCTACCATATACCACCACCGCCACCGCTGCCATATCCTACCACCGCTACCATATACCAGCACCGCTGTCATATCCTACCACCGTTGCCATATACCACCACCACTGCCATATCCTACCACCATATATCCACCACCAATCCGAGTTCTTTTCATATTAGGTTTGTTTTCGTGATCCATCTATTTTCCGATTCGTGTTTCCTTTCCTGAGTAGGTTTTGAAAAAAAAGTCTGGAGACCCCGGGTAGTTTTGAGGCCAAAATTTTGGCAGTCGAAAATATTTTTCTGATCCTGTTTTTAGGTCCCAGGGAGCGTTTTGAGACACTCGCCATCATAGTGATTTTTTGTCGCACTTTTTCGTCATCGTTGCCCTGATTTTCGAAAAAACAATTAGTCAAAAAAATTTCGTGCCTATCCTATTATTTTGACTTGGGAAGATTTTTGAGACACTCACCATTATAGTGATTTTTCGCAAAAAAAAGAAGAGCGCAAAAAAACAAAAAAAGAGCAATTTTTTTCCACAGTGGGCATTTCCCTTGTTTTTGTGCTGCGCCGTGATTTTGTTAGTGTTCTAGGCTCGTGTCTCTAGTACGGTCTAGCCTAGGACCAGCACAGTACCGTCGTTGAGCGTTTATTCAACTTTGCATCTCTAAAGTGATTATTGATGATCTTTTTGCTACCATATTATAAGACATCCCAGCTCCACATACATCTACGTCGCGTGTTTGACTCTCCCTTGTAATCGCCCTATCCAAGCTTTGAGAGTTTTGACTACAACAGTTGCCGATCACCACCTGCTGCTGGGTAAGAATTGGTAAGAATTTGAGATTTGCTTGACGGATTTGTGACACCCCACCACCGCCACTTTCTAGTAGCCTATAGGATCATATTCTTGTGTGTTTCTATTGCTGCTAACCATGGCAGGAGCACGAGCCGACGAGACAGACTGGGAGAACATGGCAAACAAAGAGTTACATCATAAGTTTAGCAAATGATGAGTGGACATGTGGAAGATGTGCTAAATAGATTTGAAGAGGCCATGGAGAAGATAGATGGCATCGAGAAGGTGTTCGAAACAAAGATCGATAACAAGTTTAATGAATTGCTCATGCGTCTTCCACAACCACCGCCCGCTGCACCTGTCGCACCTCTACAGCAACAACAACAATAACAACAACAACAACATCGCCTTCCAAATCAAGTGGGATGAGCACTGCGCGTTCCCCTTGAGCCTGGTCAAAATTCTAGTGCCACTGTACCTACTGTTGATGCTTCTGTAGCTCCTGCTGCTACTGTAGAGGTGGAGGGATTACGAGGATGAGGTTGATCAAAATCAGAACTATGTGCAACCACCAACACCACCACCACCAGGTCGTCCTCATGCATATCATTGCAACGGTAGGGCTGCACCACCACCTGAGGTACGAGATCATGACCATCTTCATAAACTAAAATTGAATATTCCACCATTTGAAGGTAGATATATTCCTGATATATACCTTACTTGGGAGTTAGAAACTGGACAACGTTTTACATGTTTACAATATTATGAGGAGAGACGTGTTCCTACTGTTGTTTGTGCTTTCACTAGTTTTGCATGTGTTTGATGGTCTGAACATTGTAGATTATATCCTATTCCAGCTACTTGGGCTGCTTTGAAAACTGCTATGCATACTCCTTGGGTTCCACCATATTATCAACGTGAATTACTTCAAAAGTTGCAGTGTTTAAGACAAGGAAAAAATTATGTAGAAGAATATTATTAGGAATTACAAACTGGAATTATTAGATGTGGTATTGTTGAGGATAATGAAGCTATGCTTGCATGTTTTATGGGTGGATTAAATAAATAGATTCAGACCATTCTAGAGTATAAGGAGTATAATGATATCACTCGTTTATTCCATCTTGCTTGCAAAGCTGAACATGAAGTGCGGGATCGACAGGCATTGGCGCGAACTAACTTTTCTATAGGTTGACCATCATCATGGACACCGCGTGCATCCTCTACTCCCACACATCCTACTGCAGTACCATTGACTTCAGCCGCCAATTCCAATAGAGATACAAGAAAACAGGCACCACCACCACCATCTGCCAGGAGTACACCTTCCGGTTTCGCATAGAGCTCTTCTTCATCCATGGCATCAACAGGGAAAACACATGATATTATTTATCGTCGTTGTAAGGGTAGAGGTCATTATGCGAGAGAATGCCCATCTAAGCATGTCATGATTGCTACTGAGGATGGTGGGTATGAGTCCGCTAGTGACTATGATGAGGAGACTTTGGCTCTTGTTATAAGTGAAGAACACAATGGAGATGATTCTGATCATGAGACGCAATACATGGCTCCTGAAGACGCTGACATGTATGAATGTTTAGTTGCTCAACGTGTTTTGAGTGTGCAGGTCACACAAGCTGAGCAAAATCTGAGGCATAATTTGTTCCATAGGAAGGGAGTTGTGAAGGAACGTTCACTAATGCAGGAGACTGCTAACATGACACTACGATCAGAGACCCTTTGCCGAAACTGTGTGCGATGCAATAATTGCAAACGGTGGTGTAAAAAACCCGTCAAAAAAGGTGCAAAATGTTTGCGATGATGTATGCATCAAACACGGTTCAGATTTTAGTTGCGTGTGCGATGAAGGGCATACGGTTAATCCATTCAAACTGCTCATGGCGAGGCGTAACAATGTAAACGGGCAGCCATAACAATGTGTGTGCGATGCAGGACACACGGTTAATCCATTCGAACTGTTTGCGATGAGGTAGAACAACAGAAACGGGCAGTCATATCAATGTGTGTGCGATATACGGCATACAATTAACTCGGACGAACTGTTTTCGATTAGGGAACACAACAGAAATGGTTCAACTTAACAAGATGTGTGTGATATGCAGCATACAGTTCACATGGATGAACTGTTTGCGATGAGTCAAAAGAACACAAACGAGTCATGTAAACAAGATGTGTGTGATACGTGGCAAACAGCCGACTCGTATGAACTGTTTGCGATGAGAAATTACAACACAGACGGTCAATACAGTTACTTCGTGTGTGATTCTATGTGTACAGAAAACTTTGAAAAATGCAGACTAGTTACTTGCGGTGGCTAGGAGTATTGCACACGATGCGTCTGAGAGTACCCGTGTGTGATGATTAGTATGTTACACATACGTTTCCTCATGTGAACATGTGTGTGAATTTGCAATATGGACAGTTAATATGCAAATGCCTTTTGGACATCGGGCACACGCTTAAACTCAATGAACTGTGTACGATACTAATACTTTCCATAAAAAATTATGATCTTGGGTAACAGCATTTGAGTAACATATATATAGTGGTTACACTATTCGACAAAAGGAGGATCTTCGTAACACGGTTTTGGCAACCATATGGTCCATATCTACATACTTAATATAGTGACAACTATCATATTTTAAGAGGCTAAGGGCCAACAACCATATGGTCCATATCTACATACTTAACATATATAGTAACAGCTAGTACATTTTAAGAGGCTGATGGCCAACAACCACAACTATCCACTAGAAGCAGCTTGATCACGGCGACTCGGCATCTTGTCAATGAAAAGGAAGAGCCCTCCTGTGCCTTGGTAGAGGAGGAGTAGAACAGTGTCTCCAATTTTCCAATATGGATGCATTGCCACGAGAAGCGAGAACTTGTTAATTTGAATGGTTCCATTTTTATGCGGAAATGCAAGACCTTGCAATCACTTTGGCGTTATTAGCGAGGCACAAGTGTAATTCGACCACGCCAGAAATCGATCCAGAACGGCTCACAGGGGCAATTTCATTGACATGTAGAATAAAAAATTGTAACATATAGTTGAAGATGTATATAGTTTATGAGCATCAACATTATAATAATACTTTTACCAGCGCTTTGTGCACACAATTGGTTTTGTTCAGTGTGTGCACCATAGGTCTAATTAATCCCATCCAAAATCCAACGTTCATACGCTGTGCCATCTCTGTAAGATTATCAACAAAGTTTATGACATGCTTCAAGTCCTTCCAGTCAAATTTGGTACGCTTAGTAACATACAGATCGTTCACTATGCATCCAACATATCCTGCTTAAAAGGTGGAAAGGTATTATTTATTTAGAACATGGCAGAAGAATATATAGTGCGCATAAATTGGTAAACAGAATTTGTTACTGCCTAGGAACGGGGCCAGAATATGATATCACAATTGGTTGCTTAAATAGTAATATGACAGCATGGAGAAATTGAAAGGACACTAACCTCGATCAGACTTTGATCGGTTGATGACGTTGGGGAAGTAAACATCCATGTTAATTAGACCAGGCTGTGGTGCACGCACAAGAATTTTATTGCCAGCTTTCAGTTCATAACACTTAGAAATTTTTCTCCAAAGGTCCGCATTAAAATAGGAGTGACTATCTTCATCAAGTTTTACGCTGACCGTCATTGTAAACCCATGTTGTGTTGTCAATATGACATCCTGGGAGTCATCAGCAAAGTAAAGCCCAATATTTCCTTCTACTCATGTTCTTGCAAAGCAAGGGATGTACTGCTTGAAATGAAAATTAAGATTGTAAATTAGATATATTGAAATAACCGAGCAAGATGCAAATATGGGAGTAACTCATAGAACATATCCATATATAGATGCAAGCAAAGTACAAAAATATAGAATTAAAAATAGATAATGTAACAAAGATTTGATGCAAATATATAGATAATGTAGCAACACACGGTATATGTTCACAAATTTAGGCCATGCCGACCGTGGTAGGTTGAGATTGAACATACCTAGCGCTCCCTAAAGTCATCTGGAATGGTGAGATAGAACTTCGTTTTCAACTGGCCATGACCACAGTTGCCCGATGTGTGCTCGCACTGTGCACACATGAATGAACACCCACGAATCAGCTAGAACAAAAATGATTCCACGCCGATTTCTGCCGGTTGATGAACATCGATGGACGGACTGCGATAAGAGATGAGTGAATATTTCACTAATTAAGTTGATTACCTTCTCCATGAGAAAAATCCCTGGCCCAATCCCGCATAAAACCCCAGTCGGCCAGAGTCTAGAATGTCGGTGCAGATAGGCGGAGAAAAGCGATGGAGGCGAAATTCGGTGCCGTTTGGAGCGCGACCTACGGCCGCCACCAACATCCATCGAGCTTAGGGTGCAGAGTTGCGGAGGAGTCCGCGGCGAGTGAGTGGGGACGAAGTGGACGAGGGTTTTCTTTTACTTTTGCATGTGTGAGTGAACACACACGGTTCGCAGAGGCGACGGAGATGAACCGTGTGCGATAGTAAATCAGCGACATTGAATGGGAATCCAAATGTCCTTTGTCTTTCATCCATGAGTTTTTTTTTCTACGATGAACATAAACCCTGCTAATCACCGTGTTCAAATTTGACACTTTCCGGGTTCATTTACAATATTTAGGGGATTATGTGCATTTTTTAGGCATTAATGCACGTAATTCAAATTCAAACAATTGGTGCATGAAAGGGTGCCCAAGAACGGTCTGGAAAAACCATACTCATGGTATTTAGTAATTTCTCAAGACTTTTACAAGGAATGGCCAGAGATTTCAATGGAGTCAAACACAAACGCGTCATTTACTGGGTTATCAACTATAGAACAATGAAATATGTGCTTGAAAAACATGACGGCTGGCATGGTGCCATGGTAAGGCCTCACCGCGTTCTCGGTTAAAAGCTGAGAAGGTTTGATTTATGTCGTCATGCACGCCCTTCATAAATCGAACCATCACCGAGGAAGTTCAATGCTTTCGAGAGGGAAATCACCAAGATTGAAGGGGAATCCAAATTTCCGTCCTAGTTTGTCTTTCAGTTTTTTTCCAACAATCAACATCCCGCCTCAAATGAAACGTGTTCAGATTTGACATTTTTCCAAACTCATTTACCATATTTAGGGGATTGTGTGCATTTTCTAGGCATTAATTATGCACATAATTCAAATTCGAACAACCGGTGCATGAAAAGGTGCACAAGAACGGTCTGGAAAACCATGCTCGTGCTATACAAAAAATTTAACACATGGTTGGAAATCATGACACCTGGTGTGGTGCCATGGTATGGCCTCACCATGCCCCTGGTAAAAATTAGAGAATATTTTCCTTATATCGTGATGCGCGCCTTTCATAAAATGAACCATCATCTGAGGAAGGTTCATGGTTTCGAGGGGGAAATCACCAAGATTGAAGGGGGATCCAAATTTCCTTTGTCCTTTGTCCACGAGTTTTTTTCTATGATGATCATACAACCTGCAAATCACCATGTTCAAATTTGGCACTTTTCCAGGTTCATTTGCAATATTTAGGGGATTATGTGCATTTCCTAGGCATTAATGCGCATAATTCAAGTTCAAACAATCGATGCATGAAAGGGTCCACAAGAACGGCATAGAAAACCATGCTCGTGCCATTTAGTAAATTTTCATGCCTTTTACAAGGAATGGACAGATATTTCGATGAAATGTGTGGCAATAGTCAACCACAAATGTCTGCTTGTTGGGTTTTCAACTATAAAAATGAAATAAATGCTTAAAAACATGACGCTTTGGCATGGTGCCATGGTATGACCTCACCATGCCTTGGTAAAAATTTGAGAAGGTTTGGCTTATGTTGTCATGCACGCCCTTCATAAATCGAACCATCACCGAGGAAGTTCCATGCTTTCGAAAGGGAAATCCTTAAGATTGAAGGGGAATCCAAATTTTCTTCGTTCTTTGCCCTTAAGTTTTTTTCTACGACGAACATACAACCTGCAAATCACCGTGTTCAAATTTGGCATTTTTCCGGACTCATTTACCATATTTAGGGGATTATGTGCATTTTCTAGGCATTTAGCACATATAAATCCAATCCAGCTACAGGTGCACGGGTGTGATGTGAGGGACGTGGATTGCTGTTCGATCGCGGCGCCTCCAATGGTGCACACGCGCGATCCGCGTGGCTGGGGTTCCGGCCAATCATAACGCAGCACCCAATAGGCTCAGCGCACACTGTTTCCGGAAGCGACGGAGATGAACCGCGTGCGATAATGAACGAGCATAATTGTAAGGGAAGCCAAATTTCTCTTGTTGTTTGTGGTTGAGCTCTTGAATACCACCGCACTGTACGGCTGCCCGGCCCCTCCGTCCCAGAGCTCTCTCGAGGCGTCGTCCATGGCAACGCGGCACACAGTAACTGGTAAGGAAGCGATGGCATCCCGCCGCGCCGCGTTCCTCGCGGCTCGCGACCGCGCACATGGTAAGGAAGTGATGGTATCTCATTGCGCCGAGTTCATCGCTGCCGGCGGCCAGACAATTACATGGGCGGGCTTTGAGGCTGCCATGGCCGAATGGGTGGTGGATCTAGAGGCGGCCAAAGCCGCACAAAAGGAGCGGAAAAGGTAGAAAGCAGTCAAGAAAAGAAAGTCCCGCCGCCGCAAGAAAAAAGAGGCCGCACGCCATGGTGAGGAGAGCTTGGCAGAGATCAAAGTACGGTGGGCTGCCGCCTACAAGGCCGGGAAGGAGAAAGCTGGCGTCTGGCCAGCATGCCCTGATGGCAGCATGTGAGAAGTAGTTTACGTTTGTAGTATTAGAGCAAATTACCGGTAGTACTTTAAGTTTGTAGTATTAACATAGAATGTCGGTAAGAGCATGCTTTGAGGGCTTTGAGCGCTGATTAGCATGTGTGCCTGTGTGCATTTTTTTGCGTTAATCATTAGAAGGTAACAAAACACACGGTTTCTATGCCGTACCCGTCTGCGTTTTTTGCGTTAATGACCCATAAGTCAGTTACCTGTGCAATATTTCCTAATAAACCAGGCGTACCATTGACCGAAAAAGTTCAAGTACATGTGTACATTTTTTTGGAGACGGGATCTGCCAACTTTCTTTTTTCTCGCACACGAGTATTTTACGTGCTTCGTCTGTGTTGTGTGTTTCCCACACCCAAGTTTCAAATTTCGCACTGATATTTTCGTTAGGCGCGCGATTTCAGAATTTATTCCTCCAACCACATCCCCTTCCCCTCAGTATCCCCCTCCCTCGCGCCTCCCCTACCGGCATCTCAAACCGCCCAAGAAGAACCACAGCTTCAACCACATCAACGTTACGCTCGGATCCACCAGTAACCCGCAGATCTCTATCACGTCCCGTCTGATTGCTTAAATGGCGCCTGCGAAACATCCTCATGCCTCCAAATCCCCCCCGCCAGGAGCTGATGGCGGTCCATGGCGCGATGGCCACTGTGCGTGTTGACCCGGAGAAACACCTCGCCTCCGCCTCCACCGCCGACATGGTGTAGGCTCTGGCCCAGATGAAGTCCCCCAGCGACTACCCCCCAGGACTTAATAGGTAAGATCTGACCAGCTAAATCTTACCAATACCACTTGCAACGAATATGATTTGTACGGTTGATGTATTAAGCATGTTTGTGCCTTGTTTATTTCAGCACTACACACTGTGTGATGTTCAAATATTACCGTGTCCAGCTCAATTTCACCACTACCAATAACAAACTTACAATACATGACTCAGGATATCACTAGAGATACTGCCCATTTGCTATTTTTAGTGGATGCTAACCCTGTTGCACTTAACATGCATGTCCATGTACTTACGCAGGGTCATAACGGCCGATGCTTTTGTTTGCCGTCGAGGTGAGCTACATCCCATGTCTTACAGTATTTCACATAATTTGTGCAATTGCAGTTTAACTTCTACCCATTTACTGGTTGCCTGTAGGTACACATGTCAGTGGCACTGATCCACGCTTCGACCCGGAGGAACAGGTCACATCCGTCGCCACTGACTTTGCGCGAGCTCTGGCCAAGATGAAGTGCCCCAGCAACTACCTCTCAGGACTTACCAAGTATGTACTCACCAGTTCAATCTTACCAATACCAATTCCAATTAATGGCTATGTTTTGTACAGTCGATGTATTAAGCATGTTCTAGAAATCATGCCTAACACATTTTTGCTACTATCCCTACCTTTTTATAGACATCTGGGCCATTCTCTGCTCTGGCAGCACCTGCCTTGTAATGTTTATCTATGCCAATTGCATTTTTATCAGTACCGGTTTCATTGTCTATTAAGCCTGCTGCAATTAACAGTTGAATCCATTTTTAAACATTTGCATTTAAATGGCTACAAACTTACAAAACATGACTTAGGATGTTGTTAAGCCTGTTGCAATTAACAATTGTATCTGTTTTTTAATCTGTCCATTTTCTACCATGCTACTCTCCGCAATGAAGATATACTAGAGATGCTACCCCATTTGCTATTTTTTGTGGATGCTAACCTTGTTGTACTTAACATGCTTGTCCATGTACTTACACAGGGTCATAACGACCGATGCTGTTGTTTGCCGTCAAGGTTAGCTGCATCCCATGTCTTACAGTATTTCACATCATTTGTGCAATTGTAGTTTAACTTCTATCATTTACTAGTTGCCTGTAGGTACACATGTCAGTGGCACTGATCCACGCTTCGACCCGGAGGAATAGCTCGCCTCATGACGACTGACTTTGGGCGGCTGGCCAAGATGAAGTGCCCCAGCAACTACCTCTCAGGACTTACCAAGTATGTGCCCACCAGTTCAATCTTACCAATACCAGTTGCAATTAATGGCTATGTTTTGTATTGTCGATGTATTAAGCATGTTGTAGTAAACTGCTACCTCTTGAGCACTGTGTTGGTTTTCCCTTGAAGAGGAAAGGGTGATGTAGCAAAGTAGCGTAAGTATTTCCCTCAGTTTTTGAGAACCAAGGTATCAATCCAGTAGGAGGCTACGCACGAGTCCCTCGCACCTACACAAACAAATAAATCCTCGCAACCAACGCGATAAGGGGTTGTCAATCCCTACATGGCCACTTACGAGTGAGATCCGATAGATATGATAGGATAATATTTTGGTATTTTTATGATAAAGATGCAAAGTAAAGAAAGTAAAACAAAAACGGCGCCAGAAATAGCTTATTGTCGGGAGATTAATATGATGGAAAATAGACCCGGGGGCCATAGGTTTCACTAGTGGCTTCTCTCAAGAGCATAAGTATTTACGATGGGTGAACAAATTACTGTTGAGCAATTGATGTAATTGAGCATAGTTATGAGAATATCTAGGTATGATCATGTATATAGGCATCACGTCCGAGACAAGTAGACCGACTCACCTCGCATCTACTACTATTACTCCACACATCGACCGCTATCCAAAGATGCACCTAGAGTATTAAGTTCATAAGAACAGAGTAACGCTTTAAGCAAGATGACATGATGTAGAGGGATAAACTCATGCAATATGATGTAAACCCCATCTTGTTATCCTCGATGGCAACGATACAATACGTGCCTTGCTGTCACTGGGAAAGGACACCGCAAGATTGAACCCAAAGCAAAGCACTTCTCCCATTGCAAGAAAGATCAATCTAGTAGGCCAAACCAAACTGATAATTCAAAGAGACTTGCAAAGATAACCAATCATACATAAAAGAATTCAGAAGATTCAAATATTGTTCATAGATAAACTTGATCATAAACCCACAATTCATCGGTCTCAACAAACACACCGCAAAAAGAAGATTACATCAAATAGATCTCCACAATAGAGGGGGAGAACATTGTATTGAGATCCAAAAAGAGAGAAGAAGCCATCTAGCTAATAACTATGGACCCGAAGGTCTGAGGTAAACTACTCACACTTCATCGGAGAGGCTATGGTATTGATGTAGAAGCCCTCCGTGATCGATGCCCCCTCCGGTGGAGCTCCGGAACAGGCCCCAAGATGGGATCTCACGGGTACAGAAGGTTGCGGCGGTGGAATTAGGTTTTTGGGTCCGTAACTGATTGTTTGGGGGTACGTAGGTATATATAGGAGGAAGGAGTACGTCCGTGGAGCAACATGGGGCCCACGAGGGTGGAGGGCACGCCCAGGGGGGTAGGCGTGCCCCCTACCTCGTGGCTTACTGGTAGCTTTCTTGACGTAGGGTCCAAGTCCTCTGGATCATGTTCGTTCCGAAAATCATGTTCCCGAAGGTTTCATTCCGTTTGGACTCTGTTTGATATTCTTTTTCTGCGGAACTCTGAGATAGGCAAAAAACAGCAATTCTGGGTTGGGCCTCCGGTTAATAGGTTAGTCCAAAAATAATATAAAGTGTATAATAAAGCCCAATAATGTCCAAAACAGAAGATAATATAGCATGGAGCAATCAAAAATTATAGATGCATTGGAGACGTATCAAGCATCCCCAAGCTTAATTCCTGCTCGTCCTCGAGTAGGTAAATGATAAAAACAGAATATTTGATGTGGAATGCTACTTGGCATAATTTCAATGTAATTCTACTTAATTGTGGTATGAATATTCAGATCCAAAAGATTCAAGATAAAAGTTCAATATTGACATAAAATAATAATACTTCAATACTAACTAAGCAATTATGTCCTCTCAAAATAACATGGCCAAAGAAAGTTCATCCCTACAAAATCATATAGTTTAGTTATGCTCCATTTTCGTCACACAAGAATGCTCTCATCATGCACAATCCCGATGACAAGCCAAGCAATTGCTTCATACTTTAGTAATCTCAAACTTTTTCAACCTTCACGCAATACATGAGCGTGAGCCATGGATATAGCACTATGGGTGGAATAGAATATAATGACGTGGGTTATGTGGAGAAGACAAAAAAGGAGAAAGTCTCACATCAACGAGGCTAATCAATGAGCTATGAAGATTCCCATAGATTGATGTTAATGCAAGGAGTAGGGATTTGCATGCAACGGATGCACTAGAGCTATAAATATATGAAAGCTCAACAAGAGAAACTGAGTGGGTGTGCATCCAACTTGCTTGCTCACGAAGACCTAGGGCACTTGAGGAGGCCCATTGTTGGAATATACAAGCCAAGTTCTATAATGAAAAATTCACACTAGTATATGAAAGTGAAAAAACAAGAGACTATCATGAAGATTATGGTGCTATTTTGAAGCACAAGTGTGGTAAAAGGATAGTAACATTGTCCTTCTCTCTTTTTCTCTCATTTTTTGGGCCTTCTCTTTTTTTATGGCCTTTCTCTCTTTTTTTTATTCCTCACTTGGGACAATGCTCTAGAAAATGATGATCATCACACTTCTATTTATTTACAAATCAATGATCACAACTCGATACTAGAACAAAGTATGACTCTATATGTATGCCTCCGGAGGTATACCGGGATAGGAAATGAACCAAGAGTGACATGTATGAAATAATTATGAACAGTGGCTTTGCCACAAATACTATGTCAACTACATGATCATGCAAAGCAATATGACAATGATGAACGTGTCATGATAAACGGAACGGTGGAAAGTTGCATGGCAATATATCTCGGAATGGCTATGGAAATGCCATAATAGGTAGGTATGGTGGCTGTTTTGAGGAAGATATAAGGAGGTTTCTGTGTGAAAGAGCGTATCATATCACGGGGTTTGGATGCACCGGCGAAGTTTGCACCAACTCTCAATGTGAGAAAGGGCAATGCACGGTACCGAAGAGGCTAGCGATGATGGAAAGGTGAGAGTTCGTATAATCCATTGACTCAACATTAGTCATAAAGAACTCACATACTTATTGCAAAAATCTACAAGTCATCAAAAACCAAGCACTACGCGCATGCTCCTAGAGGGATAGATTGGTAGGAAAAGACTATCGCTCGTCCCCGACCGCCACTCATAAGGAGGACAATCAAAGAACACCTCATGTTTCAAATTTGTTACATAACGTTTACCATACGTGCATGCTACGGGACTTGCAAACTTCAACACAAGTATTTCTCAAATTCACAACTACTCAACTTGCACAACTTTAATATCACTACCTCCATGTCTCAAAACAATCATCAAGCATCAAACTTCTCTTAGTATTCAACACACTCGTAAGAAAGTTTTGACTATTCTTGAATACCTAGCATATTAGGATTATTTAAGCAAATTACCATGCTATTTAAGACTCTCAAAATAATATGAGAGATTAATAGTTTCTATAAAACAAATCCACCACCGTGCTCTAAAAGATATAAGTGAAGTACTAGAGCAAAAACTATATAACTCAAAAGATATATGTGAAGCACATAGAGTATTCTAATAATTTCCGAATCAAGTGTGTCTCTCTCAAAAGGTGTGTACAGAAAAGATGATTGTGGTAAACTAAAAAGCAAAGACTCAAATCATACAAGACGCTCCAAGCAAAACACATATCATGTGGTGAATAAAAATATAGCTCCAAGTAAAGTTACCGATGGAAGTAGACGAAAGAGGGGATGCCTTTCGGGGCATCCCCAAGCTTTGGCTTTTAGGTGACCTTAGATTATCTTGGGGGTGCCATGGGCATCCCCAAGCTTTGGCTTTTAGGTGACCTTAGATTATCTTGGGGGTTCCATGGGCATCCCCAAGCTTAGGATCTAGCCACTCCTTTTTCCATAATCCATCAAATCTTTCACCCAAAACTTGAAAACTTCACAACACAAAACTCAGCAGAAAATCTCGTGAGCTCCGTTAGCGAAAGAAAACAAAAGACCACTTCAAGGTATTGTAATGAACTCATTCTTTATTTATATTTGTGTTAAACCTACTGTATTCCAACTTCTCTATGGTTTATAAACTCTTTTACTAGCCATTGATTCATCAAAATAAGCAAACAACACACGAAAAACAGAATCTGTCAAAAACAGAACAGTCTGTAGTAATCTGTAACTAACGCAAACTTCTGGAACTCCAAAACTTCAGCCAAAATAGGAAAACCTAGAAAATTTGTTTATTGATCAGAAACAATTGGAATAAATATTTTATCACATTCTGATGATTTTTAACAATTAGTTTCGTGAACAGAAAGTTTCTGAAATTTTCTGCAACATCAAATAACTATCATCCAAGAAGATCCTATAGGTTAAACTTGGCACAAACACTAATTAAAACATAAAAAAATCTAGCCAGAGGCTATATCAAAGATTTATTCCTAAACAGATGCAAAAAGCAAAAAACTAAAATAAAATTGGGTTGCCTCGCAACAAGCGCTATCGTTTAACGCCTCTAGCTAGGCATTGAGATTTCAATGATGCTCACAAGAAAGACAAGAATTGAGGCACAAAGAGAGCATCATAAAACACGTGACAAACACATCTAAGTCTAACATAGTTCCTATGCATAGGCATCTTATAGGCAAACAAATTATCAAGGCAAGCAAAAACTAGCATATGCAAGGAAGCGGAAAGAAACAATAGCAATCTCAACATAACAAGAGGTAATTTAGTAACATGAAAATTTCTACGACCATATTTTCCTCTCTCATATTAATTACATGTGGGATCATAAGCAAATTCAACAAAATAGTTATCACAATAAATATTTTCAACACGATCCACATGCATGCAAAGTTGACACTCTTCCAAAATAGTGGGATTAACATTAACTAAAGTCATGACCTCTCCTAACCCACTTTTATAAAAAAAAACTCATAAGATTGAACATTCTCCAAATATGTGGGATCTAAAGTCGACACTCTTCTAAACCCACTTTCAATATTATTGCAAACATTATTATCAATCTCATATTCATCATGGGGCTTAAATAAATTTTCAAGTTCATAAGAAGAATCACCCCAATCATGATCATTGCAAGAAATAGTACTCATAGCAAAACTAGCATCCCCAAGCTTAGGGTTTTGCATATTATTAGCACAATTGACATTAAGAAAATTTATAGTAAAATTATTGCAATCATGCTTTTCATCGAAGGAACTACCAAGTATGGGTGCATTAGCAACGATCTCATGTTTAACGTAAGGAACTATAGCAAATATATCTTCATAAATATTGGCATCATGGCCACAAGGATAGCAAGCATCATGTTCATCAAGGGATGTTTCAATCAAATCAGAATCATAATTATCTATAGATTCGTGAATATCATTATTTTCTTTAGAAGCAACGGTCATTCTTTCAATAAATTCTTTGACATAGACATTATGAGCATAGTTTTCATAGCAATATTTAAGTATGTCAAAATTTTCAGATTCCTAGAGAGTAGCAGCATACTTTTCAATCAAAGAAGCAACTTCATAAGCACCCTTAAAAGCAACAAATTCTTCAATTTGTTCGATGTCATAGTAACAATAAACACCCTTTGCATAAGAAGATAAGATTCCATTATCATTAAACTCACATAGGTAGGGAAGGTGTTTTTTAGGGTTCTTAGAGCAACAAGTAAAATCATGAATTTCACAAGATTCCAACCATAACACAACAATTTGTTTATTTGATTCCATAAGAGTTTCCCTTTTTCAGACAAACGTTGACGCACAAAATGAGCATGCTCATCTAAAGATTTCCCATCAACTAGGCTAGTTGGGGTTTCAGCACGAGCACATAAGGATCGAAGATGATCCAAGTAGAACACTTTAAGTGGATCCATATCAATAGATTTTTAGCAAGCAAAGATGCAAGAAAAAAGAAGGCATATGGTGACACAAGCAACCAAAAGAACGAACAGAAGAAGGGCGAATAAAACGGCAAAGGTGAAGTGGGGGAGAGGAAAACGAGAGGCAAATGGCAAATAATGTAATGCGGGAGATAAGGGTTTGTGATGGGTACTTGGTATGTTGAATTTTGCGTAGACCTCCCCGACAACGGCGCCAGTAATCCTTCTTGCTACCTCTTGAGCACTGCGTTGGTTTTCCCTTGAAGAGGAAAGGGTGATGCAGCAAAGTAGTGTAAGTATTTCCCTCAGTTTTTGAGAACCAAGGTATCAATCCTCAGCAGGAGGCTACGACGAGTCCCTCGCACCTACACAAACAAATAAATCCTCGCAACCAACGCGATAAGGGGTTGTCAATCCCTACAAGGTCACTTACGAGAGTGAGATCTGATAGATATGATAGGATAATATTTTTGGTATTTTTATGATAAAGATGCAAAGTAAAGAAAGTAAAATAAAAACGGCGCCAGAAATAGCTTATTGTCGGGAGATTAATATGATGGAAAATAGACCCGGGGGCCATAGGTTTCACTAGTGGCTTCTCTCAAGAGCAAAAGTATTTACGGTGGGTGAAAAAATGACTGTTGAGCAATTGACAGAATTGAGCATAGATATGAGAATATCTAGGTATGATCATGTATATAGGCATCACGTCTGAGACAAGTAGACCGATTCCTGCCTGCATCTACTACTATTACTCCACACATCGACCGCTATCCAGCATGCATCTAGAGTATTAAGTTCATAAACTCATTCAATATGATATGATGTAGAGGGATAAACTCATGCAATATGATATAAACCCCATCTTGTTATCCTCGATGGCAACAATACAGTACGTGCCTTGCTGCCCCTACTGTCACTGGGAAAGGACACCGCAAGATTGAACCCAAAGCTAAGCACTTCTCCCATTGCAAGAAAGATCAATCTAGCAGGCCAAACCAAACTGATAATTCGAAGAGACTTTCAAAGATAACCAATCATACATAAAAGAATTCAGAAAATTCAAATATTGTTCAAAGATAAACTTGATCATAAACCCACAATTCATCGGTATCAATAAACACACCGCAAAAGAAGATTACATCGAATAGATCTCCACAAGAGAGGGGGAGAACATTGTATTGAGATCCAAAAAGACAGAAGAAGCCATCTAGCTAATAACTATGGACCCGAAGGTCTGAGGTAAACTACTCACACTTCATCGGAGAGGCTATGGTGTTGATGTAGAAGCCCTCCGTGATCGATGCCCCCTCCGGCGGAGCTCCAAAACAGGCCCCAAGATAGGATCTCACGGGTACAGAAGGTTGCGGCAGTCGAATTAGGTTTTTGGCTCCGTATCTGATCGTTTGGGGGTACGTAGGTATATATATAGGTGGAAGGAGTACGTCGATGGAGCAACGTGGGGCCCATGAGGGTGGAGAGCGTGCCCAGGGGGATAGGCGCGCCCCCCTACCTTGTGGCTTCCTGGTAGCTTTCTTGACGTAGGGTCCAAGTCCTCTGGATCATGTTCGTAACGAAAATCACGTTCCCGAAGGTTTCATTCCGTTTGGACTCCGTTTGATATTCCTTCTGTGCAAAACTCTGAAATAGGCAAAAAACAGCAATTTTGGGCTGGGCCTCCGATAATAGGTTAGTCCCAAAAATAATATAGAAGTGTATAATAAAGCCCAATAATGTCCAAAACAGAAGATAATATAGCATGGAGCAATCAAAAATTATAGATACGTTGGAGACGTATCATAAACATGCCTAACACGTTTGAGCTATTTTCTCTACCTTTTTATAGACAACTGGGCCATTATCTGTTCTGGCAGCACATGCCATGTGATGTTTAACTCTGCCAATTGCATTTTTATCAGTACCAGTTTTAATGTCCATTAAGCCTGTTGCAATTAATAGTTGTATCCATTTTTAAAGAGTTGTATTTCACTGGCTACAAACTTACAAAACATGAATTAGGATGTTGTTAAGCTTGTTGCAATTAACAGTTGTATCCATTTTTTAATCCATCCATTTTCTACCGTGCTACTCTTTCGAAATGAAGATATCACTACAGATGCTGCCGTTTTATTACCATTTGCTATTTTTGGTGGATGTTAACCCTATTGTAGTTAACATTGGCTTTCCATGTACTTATACAGGGCTACAATGGGTGATGCTATTGTTTGCCGTCGAGGTTAGCTGCATCCCATGTCTTATACACTGTGACGCCCTCGATTCAATTGTACACTAATCATACACGCAAATGTGTACGATCAAGATCAAGGACTCAGGGGAAGGTATCACAATACAACTCTAGACACAAATTAAAATAATACAAGCTTTATATTACAAGCCAGAGGCCTCGAGGGCTCGAATACATAAGCTCGAATACACAATAGTCAGCGGAAGCAACAATATCTGAGTACAGACATAAGTTAGACAAGTTTTCCTTAAGAAGGCTAGCACAAAAGTAGCAACAATCGAAAAGGCAAAGCCTCCTGCCTAGGAGCCTCCTAACTACTCCTGGTCGTCGGCGGTCTCCACGTAGTAGTAGGCATCGACGGTGGCATCTGGCTCCTGGGCTCCAACATCTAGTTGCATCAACCGGAAAGAAGAAGAAAGGGGGAAAAGGGGGAGCAAAGCAACCGTGAGTACTCATCCAAAGTACTCGCAAGCAAGGATCTACACAACATATGCAACATTATCAAAGGAAGGTTGTATATGTGGACTAGGCTGCAGAAATGCCAGAATAGAGGGGAGAACCTAGTCCTATCGAAGACTAGCATCTTCTGGAAACCACCATCTTGCAGCAAGAGGAGGGACTAGAATATCATAAAGTAAAGTAGTAGTAGTGTTATCAACATCGGCCAGAGATCCTTTCTCGACTCATGAGAAAGCAATCCCGGAAGCCATACTATCCAGCTTATCATCACAATCCATTACTCATCACAAGTATCCAGTTCTAGTTGTATCGATCGGGATACAACTCCAAGTGTCTGTTACCGTAGAACAGGCTATCGATAGATGTTTTCTTCCCTGCAGGGATGCACCAACTTACCCACCACGCTCGCTTAACTCCGGCTAGACACACTTTCCTGGGTCATGCCCGGCCTCGGCCAAACAATATGCCACAACCCGACCTAGGCTTAATAGAGAGGTAAGCACGCTGGACTAAACCTATGCCCCCAGGGGTCATGGGTCATCTCCCCGGGAACTCCTACAAGTTGTGTACGCAGCCGGTGAGCAGACCTAGCTACCTCCTTCAACAAGGCAGGTGCTTATGCAGTCCAACCCGACACGCGCCGCTCAGTCGCTGACGTCTATTAAGCTTCGGCTGATGCATACGACGCAGAACACCCATACTATGCCCACGTGATGGTTAGTGCTATCAGGCCAGAGGCCCCTCGGATCAGATATCCAAATCATAGTGGATTAGGAATGCGTGGTAACAAGCAGAGACTCACAAAAGATGTGACCCCGTTGCCCCGTCTCGAGGACTTGCGGCAAGGGCTAGGAATGCCTGGCCACGCCTCATAATTATCTCGCGGGCACCCTCTAGGTCAACCCGACTCCTCATCACTCGCAAATATGCTCGCGCGGGTACCCCTCAGGGCCGACCCGTCTTTACTAACAGGGTTCAGTGTAAAGTCATAGTAACCATAGTAACCGTGTGTCCATACATCAAGGGGAAAACCCGAGGAATCACCCCCGGTGAATTCCACTCGATGTAATCATCAAGGTGAATGTAAGAGGAACCACCCCCGAGGTTCACACTTGAGGGGTTGCACGACAGAGTCGTATCGGAAGTGGTTAAGGCGAAATCACCCCCGATGACCCCGACCCAATAGCTACACTCTGAGGTTAACATCGGCGTCAGAGGTCTCACCATCGGCACCGGTAGTAACCCAAAGAGTGTCGAGCAACTAAGGGGAAAGTGATGTGCGGTGCCGGGGCCTGGTCTTCGATCCCGTTGATCGGGTCTTCAATGATGAAGCAGGGGCAACAAGGACAAGGTGGGGGGGTCACTGATGGATAACTAACCAACCTATACTATGCAGTTTAGGATAAGCAGGTCGGTAAGAATGAGCAGGTTACAAAAGCAGGCTATGCATCAGAATAGGAGCAAACAATAACAATAGCAAAATATAATGCAAGCAAGAGAGAATGGAATGGGTGATATCGGGATGATCGAAGGGAGGCTTGCCTGGTTGCTTTGGAAAGGAGGGGCCGTCGTCGACGTAGTCGATCACCGGGGCATCATCGGCCTCGGGGTCTACCGGAGAGAAGAGGGGGAAGAAACAGTAAATACAAGCAAACAGATGCAACAATAAGCATGACAAGACGATATGCATTGCTAGGGGTGTTCTAACGCAGTACTACACGTTGCAGACGGAGAGGGAAAACATCCGGAGAGGTTTTCCCGGCGTTTGGCTTTTTCCGGACAAACGAAAGAGAGGGGCCGGTTCCATGTTCAACATGCTAGGGGCATGTGACAGATGAACGAACGACGTATTTGGATTCGTTGGATATTTCTAAGCAACTTTCATGTAGAAAACATTTTCATCGGAGTTACGGTTTAATTACTATGAATTTCTAAAGGTTTAAACATTTTATGGAATTATTTAATTAACAGAAAAGGAATTATGACGTCAGCAGAGTGTCAGCATGGCATCAGTAGGTCAATAGATCTACCGACCGTCAAACCGACCAAAGGTCCTACATGTCATAGACAGAGGGCTAACAGTGGGTTATTTTAATTGAACGTGGTTAATTAGCAGCTGGGCCCCACATGTTAGTGACTATTTAGTTTAACTATTGATTTTAATTAGAAAAACGTTTTAGGCAAATTAATTATGCGGTGGGGCCCGCACGTCAGCGCTACTGGGCTGCCCAGTCAGCATGTTGACTGGGTCAACCCACTCAACGGGGCCCTCAGGGCCTACGAGGTAGTGACCAGGGGAGTGGCCCCGGCCGATCACGTCGGCGCTGGCTACCGGAGTTGCTCCGGCGAGCCTGTAACATCCCAAATTTTCAATTTGGAATGTTATACATAGGTCATCCATGCATATCATATTTTATTGCATTCTCGTTCCGCAATTCTCAAAATCCTAAGCAACTCAAGGACCCTCGGAGAGAGTTGGGGATTTCCCGGTTTTCATATTTGATTTCTATCAAATAATGAAACGAGGATTTTGATTTTAATTATTTTTCTCTCCAAAAAATATTTCATACTAAAAATATATGAGAGGAGATAATATGACTTCTCCAAAACAATTGAAATATTGGAGGAAAAATGTTAAAATCATTTATTTGATTTTATTTGCATTAGAAAAATTGCACATTTTCAAAATTGCATTTTAGGCCAAGAAAATGTTCATCTCGTTCTAAATATTTTATTTAGACGGTGAAAATTTGTTTTGGATTTTTTTAGGTTTTTATTTTATTTTCTAGGATTTTATTTCTGTCGGCGAAATTATTAAAAAAAAAGAGAGGTTCCGCCGACTAGGCCGAAACCCAAACGGGCTGCCGGCCCAACCGCCCGCGCCACCGCCCCGTCGCCGCTTGGACCGGAGTCCGAGCCGGACTCCACCTCCGCTGCGCATTGCCCCCTCCCCCAAGTCGCTGCCCCGCCCCCTTTATATACGCGCCCCCGACCCCCACCACCACACAACCACCGCCGCCGCAGCCACCACCGCCGCCGCCGCTTGCCGCCGACGCCGAGCCCTGTCGCCTAACCCTGCCTCACGGAGCCCTCACGAGGTACTGCCGATCCGAGCTGCCGGTTTTTTTTAAAAACCGTTAGGTTTTACTTTAGAAACCCTAGTTCGTTTTTTTAGATCAGTTCGCCGGTTTTTTTCGTTTCTTCTAATTAGCGGACGTTTGTCTGTATGTTCGTTTAGACGAACCGTTTCTCCCGTTAGTTACAGATAAGAAACGCTCGTTCATTAGTCTGTTCGTCAGTTTTCTTTTATCGGCTTTATCTGCGATTATTTTCGATCGCGATTTCCGATCCGATTTTAGTTTCTGTTTATCTTCTCGCTCGTTAGTCGGAATCAGGTGATTCAAACGCCTAGAGTTTCGTCTTGAGACCCTCTTTCTGTTTAATCAACTTAAACAAGATTTTGATACTGTAAAATTTGACTTTAGTTCAGATTAGTAAACAGATCTTGTTTCTTTCGCCGTTTGAGTTCCGTTGCTCCGTTTGATTTGATTCTTTTTGCGAACCGGAGTTCTTAAGTTGAACTTTGTGGTCATCCTCTTTTATTTGAGTTTTGCTTCTGCATCTTTGCTTGTTGCTTATGTATGTTATTGTTTGTTTGCGAGAGAATTCCTGGAGTGCGAAGCGTGTTACTACGAGTCTCTAGGATTCGCGGATCGTCAGCAAGGCAAGTAACACATTGACCATACTCTTTTCATACCTAGTTTTTGTGCATTAGTTCAATCCTCAAACATTGCATGATTAGGTCATTAACTTGTGGGTTGGGAAATAGTTGTTGAGGTAGAACCTATTGCCCTGTTACTATCAAACCCTTGGGAGTTACTTCTACGCGTTGTTTATATTACTATGCTATGCTCGTAGACGTGGTCTGGGTTTGAGTGAACCCATGACAGACGTGAGATTGTTAATTAATGGTTCAACTTAAGGTGGCAACTTAAATTAACATCTGGGTGGATTGAGGCACCTGAGGAACCCAGTGTTGTCTGTATTTCTTTTGGAAATCCCGGGGTACCCGTGTGATCTTCCTATGGACCGCCACCCAGACTTAAAGGGAACTGAGATGATTCATGCTAGAAACTTCCGTGTGCAGCCACAAGCTATTATGGGCTCTAGCATAGTTGAGTAAGTTACGTGAAGCTCTCGAAGAGGTAGATCAGCACGTAGTGGGTTTTGTAGGTTTGGTATGGTCTACCCGGAGTAGAGATTTAATGTTTCTGAAAGACTGTGTCTCGGTCATCTGTTTCTCAAACACCATGTAGTGCGAGAAATCCAACAGAGGAGATCGAGTCTTGTGGGGAAAAGTGCGCAAACCTCTGCAGAGTGTACAATCTAATCATGGTTAGCCGTGTCCCCGGTTATGGACAATCTTGAGTATCTAGTGCTTGGGTTATCACATGTATCTCATCACTCTTAATTAATATTGTTGGGTTGTTAATTACTTTAATTGGGATTGAGTTGGGGATATACCTTCTCAATGTTGTTTCAACCACCATGATAGTTAAATTAAAATCTATTCCTTTGTTGTAGGGAAAAATTGGCTTTTCGCAAAACTATAACCATAGAGCTTTCCACCAGCCAAATATGCATGTAGTGATAGCATTATCCCGTTCTTGCTCTACTGTGTTATATTCCCAGCATATTCCATGTGTTGACCCGTTTTCGGGCTGCAACGTATTATGTTGCAGACATTTCAGACAAGGAGTAAGGTTGGTTAGGTCGTTGCCGTGCAGCTCAGCTATGCCGTTGGAGTTGATGGACACACTTTATCTTCCAAGCCTTCCGCTGTTATCGCATTAGATGGCCTTAAGCCATATTATTGTAATAAGTTCTCTTTTTGAGACATTCGATGTAATAAGTGTGTGATTGCTAATCTGTTATAAATCCTTCGAAATCTTGTGTGTCAAAGATTATCGATCCAGGATGACACTTTGAAGCACGAGAGACTTGACCATCTCGAGGTCGGGTCGCTACAAGATGGTATCAGAGCACACGCCGAGTGTAGGACACGCACCACTAAGATAAATCATAGGTCACTCTTCTCTACTCATTTCGACTCCTCTCCATTTTCTACTCTTTAGGATGTGGAGATGAAGAACAAGTTTGCACAACCTGATGAAGACACACCTTTTGGACGCCACTTGAAGGAAGTCACTAGGTACTTGAACATTGGAATACCAAGTTTCACCGGGACGTACAACGCCACCTTACCAGAAGAGGAGCGCTGGATGATTCAAGTACAAGTTCCAGGAAGGACGTTCTCGCCAACTTCTCAACCCATAGAATTTTCTTTCGAAGCACCCGCTTGGAGTCTAGGCAAGAGCATGGCAGCCCACATTACCATGGGACGCTTTGGAGAAGTCTTCAACAGGGAACTCAAGGACACGATCTACCAAATATGTGGGCGCCGAGACAAGCAATGGGAAGTAATCAGCACCAGGAAGGATAGATCCATTGCAGCATTCATCCAAGAGTTAAACCAGCACATTCGGCGTCAGAGAACCGGATGTCTTGCAGACATGATGGACTTGAAGAAGGCGAAGACTAGGATCATCGAAATTTGGAGGAAGAACTCAAGTTTACACGCGATGGATATGAGGAGGAAATCAAGACACTCTTTGGAGAAGAATGACGACCTGGTTAAGAAGATCGGAGTATTCATGGGAGGACCAGCACCGGGAGAAGAAGACGATGACCCCACTTGCCCGGAAAACTACATCATCATCAACGACGCCGATTCCGATCCTAGTGATGATGACTTTGAAGACGGTGGAAGCGGACATCATGGAGTCTTCTACCGATCAAAATTTCTAGATGACCACCATGTATTAGAAGTATTCCCCCATGTATTTAGTAGTAGTTGAGCACTTTTGCGATAGTTCTAGACCGTTTGTATGCCCTTGCTTGATTGATTGAGTGAAATGATTGTGTTTGTCTCATGTGCATATGGGTAGTGATTTCCCATTAGACCTTTTTCTATTCTAATCTCTTCCATCTAAACCCATCAGATGCCTCCGAGACGTGACACCGGTTTTGCTTTCCCACCGGAGCTCACCCAGTTGATCCAGCAGTAGAATGCTTTGATGCAATTGCTAGTTCGTAACTGTGGCAACAACAACAACAACAATAACCCGCCGCCAGTGGACAACCTAGCCCATTTTCTAAGGTTACAGCCACCGGTGTTTTCCAGTAGCACCGAGCCAATAGTTGCTGATGATTGGCTATGCCGTAATGGAAGGGAGTTGACCACCGTAGGTTGCACAGATGCTGAGAAAGTGCGCTTTGCCGCACACCAATTGGATGGACTAGCAGCCTCATGGTGGGAGAATTACAGGGCTACTTTTCCTATAGCCAATGTCACTTGGGACCAATTTCAGCAAGCTTTCCGCACAACCCATGTCTCAACCGGAGCTATGCAGATGAAGAAGCGGGAGTTCCGCAACTTACGCCAGGGGAACCGTACTGTGGCTCAGTACGTGGATGATTTTAGCAAGCTATCACGCTACGCCCCTAATGATGTGGCCACAGATGCCGCGAAGCGGGAAATGTTTATGGAAGGGCTGAATGATGAGATGAGCATGCAGTTGATGGTAGCAACCTTCAACAACTACCAAGAGTTGGTAGATAAGGCTCTTATGATTGAAGGTAAGCAGCAGCAGATTGAGAGCCGTAAGAGGAAGTATGGACAAGGGAAGTATAACTCAGGAACTCAGCAGAAGCCTCGCTTAACGCCGAATTCGGGAGGACTTGTTTATAACCATGAGGTCACACCCACACTGGAGGAGGATCGCATAACCACAATGGTGCTAAGAATGGAAATGGGAACGGAGCTAATAACAATCAGAACCGCTCCAATCCAGCCACACCCACCAAAAGAGACCTAAATCAAGTTACTTCCTTGAAGTGCGGGAAGACAGGGCACTATGCCAATGATTGCCCTCAAGGAAGGAACGGAAACAGAAATGGGAGCGCTGGGAAGAAGCCTAATCCATTCAACAAAGGACAAGTGAACCACGTTAACATGGAGGAGGTTGAAGAGCAGCCGGACGCGGTAATAGGTAAGTTTTTGGTTAAGTCATTTTCCGCTCTTGTTCTTTTCGATACTGGTGCATCGCATTCATACATATCAAGGGGATTCATGGATAAGTTTAAACTACCAACCCAAACCCTTAGGACCCCTCTCCTAGTGAGTTCACCTGGAGCAGAGTACATGGCTAGCCGATGGTGCGACCAGATACCCCTAACCGTTGGCACACATGTTTTTCCGTCCGATCTAATTATCTTGGAGTCACAAGGATTGGATGTGATATTAGGTATGGACTAGATGTCAAAGTATGGAGGAAGTATTGACCGTATGTAAGTCGATTTATCTCACCACCCCGGAGGGAAAAAGGATTAAGTATGTATCTAGGCATGTGCCTAGGAGGAGCCAAGTGAATACCCTCACAGGGGTTGTGCGGGAGGAAGTGCCTGTAGTGAAGGATTACCCGGATGTTTTCCCAGAGCAGTTACCAGGCATGCCACCGGATCGAGACATCGAGTTTTTGATAGAGCTATTTCCAGGTACAGGGCCAATATCCAAGAGACCCTATCGGATGCCCACAAATGATCTGGAGGAAATTAAGAAACAGATCAAGGAGTTATTGGAGAAAGGTTACATTCGAAGGAGTTCATCACCTTGGGGAGCTCCAATGCTTTTGGTTGAGAAGAAGGATAAATCCCTAAGGATGGTTGTTGATTATTGAGCCTTGAATGAAGTAACGATTAAGAACAAGTACCCACTACCGATGATCAATGATCTGTTTGATCAGCTGCAAGGAGCTAAGGTGTTTTCGAAGATCGATCTACGATCAGGATACCATCAGTGTAAGATTCGAGAGAAGGATATACCAAAGACAGCGTTCACCATGCGGTATGGATTATACGAGTATACCGTCATGTCATTTGGACTGACTAATGCCCCTGCCTATTTCATGAGCATGATGAACAAGGTGTTCATGGAGTATTTGGACAAGTTTGTTGTGGTGTTTATCGATGATATTATGGTATACTCGAAGAATGAAGAGGAGCACAAGGAGCATTTGCGTTTACTTCTCGAGAAACTCAGGGAACACCAGTTATACGCTAAGTTTAGCAAATGTGAGTTTTGGTTGAAGGAAGTTGGATTCCTTGGACATGTTATATCATGAGAAGGTATAGCAGTAGACCCCAGCAAGGTTCAATCAGTCACTGAATGGTTGGCACCCACTTCAGTTAGCGAGATCCGCGGTTTCCTTGGACTCGCAGGATACTATCGGAGATTCATTGAGAATTTTTCCAAGATTGCAAAGCCAATGACTGGATTATTGAAGAAGGATACTAAGTTTAAATGGACAAAAGATTGTGAGGCAAGTTTTCAGGAGTTGAAGAAACGTTTGACTACAGCCCCAGTGCTAACACTGCCAGATATACATAAGGAGTTTCAAGTGTATTGCGACGCCTCTCGCTTAGGACTTGGATGTGTGCTTATGCAGGACGGAAGAGTTGTTTCGTATGCCTCACGACAACTAAAACCCCATAAGTTGAACTATGCCACGCATGATTTAGAGTTAGCAGCCGTAGTGCATGCAATGAAGACTTGGAGACATTACCTTATTGGAAACCGTTGTGATGTGTACACGGATCATAAAAGTTTGAAGTACATTTTCACACAAAAGGAGCTGAACCTTAGGCAGAGGAGATGGTTGGAGCTTATAAAGGATTACGATATGAAGCTACACTATCATCCTGGAAAGGCCAATGTCAGAAAGGCACGCCTTGAGCCAGAAAAGTTATGCTAATATCCTAGAGAGCACATGATTGCGGAGGAGTTAGCGAGAGGATATCATGGAACTTCGGTAGGAGATTGTTCCAAGAGGTTTCGTTGCAACAATGGAGGTTCAGTCGACATTGTTGGGCAAGATTCGAGAAGCTCAGAAGGATGACAAAGAGATTGCCGAGATAAAGGAGAAGATGAGCAAAGGAAAGGCCAAAGGTTTTCGTGAGGATGAGCACGATACCTTATGGCTTGAGGACCGAGTTTATGTGCCCCATAACCCAGAGATCGGGAAGTAAATACTTCAGGAGGCTGATGACTCACCATACTCGATACACCCCAGAAACACCAAGATGTATTTGGATTTGAAGGAACGTTTCTGGTGGACGGGTATGAAGAAGGATATTGCCGAGTATGTAGTCGTATGTGATGTATGTCAGAGAGTAAAGGCGAGCATCGAAGCGGCAGGATCATACGACCTATGCCGATACCCGAATGGAAGTGGGATAAACTTGGCATGGATTTTATCACCGGATTACCTAGGACCAAAGCAGGATATGATTCAATATGGGTAGTAGTTGATCGCTTGACCAAAGTGGCTCACTTTATCCTAGTGAAAACCACCTATACAAGTGCGAAGTTGGCCAAGGTATATATGTCCAGGATCGTATGTCTGCATGGAGTTCCGAGGACCATCGTATCAGATAGAGGAACACAGTTTACTTCAAAGTTTAGGCATCAGTTACACCAGACCTTGGGTACGAGATTGGAGTTCAGTACAACATTCCACCCGCAGACAAATGGACAGACTGAGAGAGTCAATCAGATACTGGAGGATATGTTAAGAGCCTGTGTGCTAGATTATGGATCTAGTTTGGATGACAATTTTCCTTACGCAGAGTTCTCGTACAACAATAGCTACCAAGCCAGTTTGAAGATGGCACCGTTCGAAGCCCTGTATGGACGGAGGTGCAAAACGCAGTTGATGTGGGATGAAGTAGGAGACGGACAGCTGTTTGGACCAGACCTGATCAAGGAGTCTGAAGAGAAGGTTAAGCTAATTCGAGATAGACTGAAGATTGCTCAGTCCAGGCAGAAGAGTTATGCAGATTCAAAACGCAAGGAGGTAACTTATGAAATTGGAGACAGAGCATATCTGCGAGTATCACCCTTGCGAGGAGTGAAATGATTTGGAGTTAAGGAAAAATTAGCTCCGAAATTTGTAGGACCGTATCGTGTTTTGGAACGGATGGGAGAAGTTGCCTACAAGCTGGAATTACCAGAGGGATTGTCAGGAGTTCACGATGTGTTCCACGTTTCACAGTTGAAGAAGTGTCATTCTGAGATGGCCGATATACCGTTAAGGGATACAGTACCCTTGGAGGCAATTCAGTTGGACAGTGATTTGACTTACGAGGAGAAGCCAGTTTAAGATTCTTGAGTTTGCCAGCCGAGTCACCCGCAACAAGGTTATTAAGTTTTGCAAAGGTCAGTGGAGCCACCATATCGAGGATGAAGCCACCTGGCAACGAGAGGATGATCTTCGCAAAGACCACCCGCACCTATTTTCTAGCCAACCCGAATCTCGAGGGCGAGATTCATCTTAAGGGGGTAGGTTTGTAACATCCCAAATTTTCAATTTGGAATGTTATACATAGGTCATCCATGCATATCATATTTTATTGCATTTTCGTTCTGCAATCCTCGAAATCCTAAGCAACTCAAGGACCCTCGGAGAGAGTTGGGGATTTCCCGGTATTCATATTTGATTTCTATCAAATAATGAAACGAGGATTTTGATTTTAATTATTTTTCTCTCCAAAAAAGATTTCATATTAAAAATATATGAGAGGAGATAATATGACTTCTCCAAAACAATTGAAATATTGGAGGAAAAATGTTAAAATCATTTATTTGATTCTATTTGATTTTATATGGATTTTATTTGCATTAGAAAAATTGCATGTTTTCAAAATTGCATTTTAGGGCCAAGAAAATGTTCATCTTGTTCTAAATATTTTATTTAGACGGTGAAAATTTGTTTTGTCATTTTTTAGGTTTTTATTTTATTTTCTAGGATTTTATTTCTGTCGGCGAAATTATTTTAAAAAAAGAGAGGTTCCGCCGATCGGGCCGAAACTGGCCGCTGCCCAACCGCCTTATCGCCATCGCCCAGCGCCGCCCGCCGCCGGACCGAGTCCGAGCCGGACTCCGCCCGCCCTGCCCCCTCCCCAAGTCGCCGCCCCTTTATATACGCTACCCACCACCACCACACAACCACCGCCGCCACCACCGACGCCAGCCGCCACGCCGCCGCCAGAAGCCGCAGCCTAAGCGCCGCCGCCGCCGCTTACGCCGCCGCCCATGAGCCGCCGCCAACCCCATCTCGCCGAGCCCTCATTGGAGGTACCGCGCCGAATCCGAGCCGCCGATTTTTTTTTTAAAACCGTTCGGTTTTACTTTAGAAACCCTAGTTCGGTTTTTTTAGATCGGTTCACCGGTTTTTCTCGGTTCGTCTAATTAGCGGACGTCATTCGTGCACGTTCGTTTAAACGAACGGTTTTCTCCCGATAGTTACAGATAACGAACGCTCGTTCGTTAGTCTGTTCGTCAGTTTTCTTTTATCGGATTTATCTGCGATTATTTTCGATCGCGATTTTCGATCCGATCTTAGTTTATGTTTATCTTCTCGCTCGTTAGTCGGAATCAGGTGATTCAAACGCCTAGAGTTTCGTCTTGAGACCCTCTTTCTGTTTAATCAACTTAAACAAGATTTTGATACTGTAAAATTTGACTTTAGTTCAGATTAGTAAACGAATCTTGTTTCTTTCGCCGTTTGAGTTTAGTTGCTCCGTTTGATTTGATTCTTTTTGCGAACCGGAGTTCTTAAGTTGAACTTTCTGGTCAACCTCTTTTATTTGAGTTTTGCTTGTGCATCTTTGCTTGTTGCTTATGTATGTTATTGTTTGTTTGCGATAGAATTCACGTAGTGCGAAGCTTGTTACTCCGAGTCTCTAGGATTCGCGGATCGTCAGCAAGGCAAGTAACACATTGATCATACTCTTTTCATACCTAGTTTTTGTGCATTAGTTCAATCCTCAAACATTGCATGATTAGGATGTCATTAACTTGTGGGTTGGGAAGTAGTTGTTGAGGTAGACCTATTGCCCTATTACTATCAAACACTTGGGAGTTACTTCTACGCGTTGTTTATATTGCTATGCTATGCTCATAGACGTGGTTTGGTTTTGAGTAAATCCATGACAGATGTGAGATTTAATTAATGGTTCAACTTTAGGGGGCAACATAAATTAACATCTGGGTGGATTGAGGCACCTGAGGAACCCAGTGTTGTCTGTATTTCTTTTGGAAATCCCGGGGTACCTGTGTGATCTTCCTATGGACCGCCACCCAGACTTAAAGGAATCGAGATGATTCATGCTAGAAACTTCCGTGTGCAGCCACAAGCTATTATGGGCTCTAGCATAGTTGAGTAAGTTACGTGAAGCTCTTGAAGAGGTAGATCAGCAGGTAGTGGGTTTTGTAGGTTTGGTATGGTCTACCCGGAGTAGAGAGTTAATGTTTCTGAAAGACTGTGTCTCGGTCATCCATTTCTCAAACACCATGTAGTGCAATAAATCCAACGGAGGAGATCGAGTCTTGTGGGAAAAAGTGCGCAAACCTCTGCAGAGTGTACAATCTAATCATGGTTAGCCGTGTCCCCGGTTATGGACAATCTTGAGTATCTAGTGCTTGGGTTATCACATGTATCTCATCACTCTTAATTAATATTGTTGGGTTGTTAATTACTTTAATTGGGATTGAGTTGGGGATATACCTTCTCAATGTTGTTTCAACTACCATGATAGTTAAACTAAAATATATTCCTTTGTTGTAGGAAAAAATTGGCTTTTCGCAAAACTATAAGCATAGAGCTTTCCACCAGCCAAATATGCATGTAGTGATAGCATTATCCTGTTCTTGCTCTACTGTGTTATATTGCCAGCATATTCCATGTCTTTGACCCGTTTCGGTGCAACGTATTATGTTGCAGACATTTCAGATGAGGAGTAAGGTTCTTTAGGTCGTTGCCTTGTAGCTCAGCTATGCCGTTGGAGTTGATGGACTCACTTTATCTTCCAAGCCTTCCGCTGTTATCGCATTAGATGGCCTTAAGCCATATTATTGTAATAAGTTCTCTTTTTGAGACATTCGATGTAATAAGTGTGTGATTGCTACTCTGTTATAAATCGTTCGAGTAATCGTGGTGTGTCAAGACATTCTTGATCCAGGGATGACACTGAAGCACAGAGACTTGACCATCTGAGGTCGGGTCGCTACAGAGCCTCCCGCGGTGGTGCATGTCGGGAGAGGGGTCGGGTTTCGCGCACAGCGGGTTTCCGGGGTCGTAGCTTGATGCGTTCGACGCGGCTCGACGTCGCACGCAAGATGGAGGCGATGGCTGGGGCCGGGAACGACCGGAACGACACCGACGACAAGCAGAATCGGCGCCGGAGTTCGGGCTCGATTGGGTGAGGCGTTAGAGCGCGCGAGCGGCCAAACTAACCAGCTAGGCGGGTGCTGCGTGATGTGGTGAAGCTAACGGGCATACGCCCATGACCATTTGGTCACCGGAGACTTGCCGACGACGAGGTTTGCGGCGCTGCGTTCGGGCGTGCGTGGGGAAAGCAGCTAGGGGGCGCGCCAGAGTCAACAAGGAGAGGGAGAAGGACGAGGGGCTCACCGAGCGGCACACGGAGGCCGGTGATAGGCTTAGTAGCAGCAGGGGTCGCCGGAGAGGAGGAAGATGGCGGCGACTGTGGCGGACGGAGGTTGAAGACGGGGAGGCAGTGGGTTCCCTGGTGGCTTCCGACCCGAGCCCGTGGTCGGGGAGGGCGTAGCAGAGGCCGGCGAGGTAGGTGGACACACCGGAGGCGCCCGGGGACGGCAGTGGCCGCGATGGTGGCGCGGCGACGGTGACGAAAGCGTTGGCCCCTTTCTCCAGATCGGCAGAGCGGGAGTGAGGGAGAGGGGATCTGGTGGGGAGTGAGCGCAGGAGGAGAGGACCAGGGAGGGGGTGAGAGCAAGTGGGGAAGTGGGAGAGGATTGAGGCGTCGGGGGGGGGGATCCTTATCCCTTTCCGGCGACGTGGCAGTACGGGGCGGCGCGCCCAATCCGTCTGGGACGCACCCCGGTCGGAGGAGCAGTGAGGAGGACGACCCGGGGGGTGGGCTGTGCCGGCTGGTGGCCTAGTTGCCAGTTGGGCCGGTCGGCCCAGTGGGGGGGGGGGGTAAGGTGGGCCGGTCTGTGAAATGGGCTAAGGCCGAGGAGGCAGGGGGCTTCTCCTTCTTCTTTTTCTCCATGCTTTTCCTTTTTCTTTTTTTTCTTTTTTTCCAGTAGCTTTTGCATCTTCTTTTTAGAAACTAATGATTTTGCAAAATTATGCCACTGGCCAAGGGATTTTCAAAGAATTATTGTGCACTGCCACAAAAAGGTTGTGAGACTTTTGAAGTAGTTTGCAAATTTAATAAGGCATTTAAATTATTGCTTAGGTCACTGATATAAGTAGTTTAGTCCACTTAAACACTTTGCAAAAATGTTGGTTCACCACCAATATTAGTTGTGGAAAATTGGCACATGATGAACATTTTAGTTTTCATGTTTGAGCAATTTGAACTTTTGACTTTAGATTGGGTTTGAATTTGAATTGTGATTTGGATCAAGTGAAGATTAGCAACAGTAACATGATGACATGGCACCATTAATAGGGGATTACTGTAGCATGACACTGGGGGTGTTACAAATCTCCTCCACTACAAGAAATCTCGTTCCGGGATTTAAGTGGGGAAGTAAAGACTAACTTCGGGAGAACTGGCCCTTATAGGGTTAATTATCTGGTGAACAATTCAGGGAATGTGGCAGAAGTATCTCTCGAGTTGAAACTTAAGAAAACATCAAGAGAAAAATATGAAGGTACAATAGGAAGTTTCAAACGAATGGACAAAGGATCAATACTTGAACAGAGTGTGAGAAGAGGGTTCAGAGCATCGGGAATAGATCATCTCTCGGACGGTGGCTCGTGACATGATACGAAGCCAATTACAAGAATATTTCGGAATCTATATAAAGAAGAGTCAGGTTCTGATCCTGTGGAACTGTGGGTTATGGGCCCACCTTGTGGGTTAAAAGTAGAAAGGGGGCCGATAGCAAGGCATGTCAGATGATAGAGTGTCGGTTATGTCGGCAACAACGTTGGTACCAAGGGAGAGGGACGAAGAGAACCATTTTCCTGCTTGTTAAACGAGGCGGACCAATCAGCAAGGTTCTCATCCATCAGTGGTTACAGGAATGTCATCAACAATAGTAACAGGGTCTCACTGACAAGGTTGTGCATTGGGGTACTTTATAAGCAGGGAATTATTTCTGCTTATATCATATAGATCACAGGAAGGTTAAACAACCCAATGGAAAGGAAAAAGAAATTATCAGATTAATCAGACCAATGGAAAGGAAAATGTGTTTAGACACAAGAATTGGGAGTAAATCCTTCCCAAGGGCAAGTGGAGCAGGATATACATGATATGACAACAAGTTCAAAAGCATTTAGATAAAGGGGGCGAGTGAAGAATCATGATATTACCCATAAAATGGTGTTTGGATAATAGATCAAGAAAGGTTTAGCATTGCACTTCCAATGTTCTTGTTGATGTTTGGAGTACCACAGACATGCTTTGGGATAGCATTGACATGGTCATCAGAGAAAGGTTAGACTTTGGATACACAAGGACCCATTGGAAACAACTTATAAAATAAGTCGTACAATTTTAGCAAGGAAAAGATGAGGATGGGGCCCACGGGCTCAGCAACAATTCATTGAGGGGGCAAGGATGGTATTTCTCATCATGAATTCGGCTGATATCCTAGAAAAGTTTGGAATGATGATGATGATCACGACACATTTGTCGAGAGGTTTCATGAAGATGTAATTGATCAACGACGACATCAAGCAAAAGAAATGATGAAGCGTAAGGTTATTTGAGCCACGGGTATGACACAAACTCGAAATCAAGCTTGCTGTTCAAGGAGAAATGATATGACGAGGAAGATCGACGTAGGATTAGCTCATCATCGAAAATTGTGCTCCGGGAAGAAGGACCAGGTAGCACAGTTAGAATTTAGCACGATAATGATATAGCCGATCAGGCTAGGAATGACTTGAAGGATTATTAAACTCGTAAGCAACAAAATTACTTAAGAGTTATAGAATCAGAGTGTGGAATCGATTCACTTATCGGCGTTCTCGAGTGACTAACAACTCAAAATCCAGGGAAATCTAAAACCGACGAGAAGCAATACCAGAAGAAGACTCGTAGGAAGCAACATGGTTCTTTGTTATTCTCGAGACACCGGAGGGTAATACTCGTTGGAAGATCAAAATAGAGGTTGCGAAGATGTATTTATCTACAGAAGACAAGTGCTTTAACTTGTCCGAGAAATGAAATCAAAGGGGAACAATTATGGTCAAAACCACAGTTGCAAAGGATCAAATCCTAGATATAAGATGATCTTATACCAAGGGGATAATTAATTTTTAAGAGAAGCTTCCATGATAAGATCTACATCGTGTCCATGGGCATGAACACAAAGTTCAAGGTCGACTCCCACTTCTTTAATGCATATCATTTCATTTACTCCTCGTTTTTGAAGAATTTGTAGTGCGAAAGATTTATCTGGTGAAGCACCAGAAGAGTATGACTCACATCTCTTTCGAGTTCACACCGATTAGGGAAGGCATAGGTTCAACCCGTAGGGGTATCTTAGGAAAATATACCACTAACTTCAGGATTAAAATATACCAGCTCGAAAGCAGAGCATGGTTGACAAAAGCAGATGATAGAATTTACCAAAGGCATTATATGTCAGGGCAAAACTCACAAGTTTAATGAATATGAAGGACATTGTCGGATAATAATCCAACCAAGGATATGGCGGTCCATAAAAGATCTGATGTGAGTATCGATACTCACCCAGAAGGACAAAGAATGCAAAGGCATCGGGTTATAAATATAACTAGATAAATTCAAAGCTTGAATACAAAGGAATTACGATTTTCAAATCAGAAGATCTGATGCAGAGGCTCTGATCAAAAGAAAATTGAGTTGAATCGATGCAGATCGACAATCAATCAAGGTTTGATTTGACAAGAACAAGCTCATGTTTGGAGTGACGTCTGAGCCGGGAGGAATAATATTAGGATCTGACTGAGGATTACGAGCATTCGTGACATATTGGATCAAGGGACTCGAAACGATAGTGACAGAGGATGTCAATGAAGATTACTAGAAATATGGAATTAACCATAATGCAAGCAAACAAGAATTTCAACAACAATAGGCTGCTGAGGATTTTTGAAAGATCAGGTAGCATTTTCAGGTATTTTGGAAAGCATATGAACAACTGGGATGAACGAACCCTGGTTAAGTGAATTATCCGCAGTTCGAAAAGAATCTGCAAGGCAGAAGGCACAAAGGATTCTCGGAACAACGGAGAGTACTAGTCATATCTTGTAATAACAGGAGCAACTAGGGATGAAGGTACAAGCGGCAAGGATGTTATTCAGGGGGATTATCAGTGGTCAGGAACTGCAAGGCAGTTGACACGGTGTCTCGAGAAACATCGAGGAGTATCTGCAGAATCTTCTGGTGAAGCAAGCGATCATCGATAATGTCGGGGCTCTCCGGGAGGAAGTGGGTACGAGAGCCTAATGTCAGAGTTAGTAAAATGTTTAACCTGAATAGACGAGAGATCAGAGTCCCAGAGTATAGACGAGGAATAAAAAGATCCTAATACCACCCAATGGCGACGTGGGCCCATAAGACACACAGCCATGTTAGTAAAACAGTTTTGCAGCGACTAGACTCAACTTCGGCCAAGGAGTTGGAAAGGGGGCTACCTACAGGCAGTTGGCTCTGATACCAACTTGTGACGCCCTCGATTCAATCGTACACTAATCATACACGCAAATGTGTACGATCAAGATCAAGGACTCACATGAAGATATCACAACACAACTCTAGACACAAATTAAAATAATACAAGCTTTATATTACAATCCATGGCCTCGAGGGCTCGAATACATAAGCTCGAATACACAAGAGTCAGCGGAAGCAACAATATCTGGGTACAGACATAAGTTAGACAAGTTTGCCTTAAGAAGGCTAGCACAAAAGTAGCAACGATCGAAAAGGCAAAGCCTCCTGCCTGGGAGCCTCCTAACTACTCCTGGTCATCGGCGGTCTCCACGTAGTAGTAGGCATCGACGGTGGCAGCTGGCTCCTGGGCTCCGACATCTGGTTGCATCAACCGGGAAGAAAAAGAAAGGGGGAAAAGGGGGAGCAAAGCAACCGTGAGTACTCATCCAAAGTACACGCAAGCAAGGATCTACACTACATATGCAACATTATCAAAGGAAGGTCAGATATGTGGTGGGCTGCAAAATGCCGAGAATAGAGGGGAGAACCTAGTCCTATCAAGACTAGCATCTTCCGAAACCACCATCTTGCAGCAACAGGAGGGAGTAGAGTAGCATAAAGTAAAGTAGTAGTAGTGTTATCAACCTCGGCGAAGATCCTTTCTCGACTCCCTGCGAGAAAGCAATCCCAGAGCCATACTATCCAGTTATCATCACAATCCATTTCTCATCACAAGTATCCAGTTCTAGTTGTATCGATCGGGATACAACTCCAAGTGTCCCTTACCATAGGACAGGCTATCGATAGATTTTTTTCTTCCCTGCAGGGGTGCACCAACTTACCCACTGAGGGAATCCTGGATTAGGGGGTGTCCGAATAGCCGAACTATCACCGTTGGCCGGACTCCTGGACTATGAAGATACAAGATTGAAGACTTCGTCCCATGTCCGGATGGGACTTTCCTTGGCGTGGAAGGCAAGCTTGGCGATACGGATATGTAGATCTCCTGCCATTGTAACCGACTCTGTGTAACCCTAACCCTATCTGGTGTCTATTTAAACCGGAGGGTTTTAGTCCGTAGGGGCGAACACCAATCATACCATAGGCTAGCTTCTAGGGTTTAGCATCTACGATCTCGTGGTAGATCCACTCTTGTACTACCCATATCATCAATATTAATTAAGCGAGGAGTAGGGTTTTACCTCCATCGAGAGGGCCCGAACACAGGTAAAAACATCGCGTCCCTTGTCTCCTGTTACCATCCACCTAGACGCATACGATTCGGGACCCCTACCGAGATCCGCGGTTTTGACACCGACATTGGTGCTTTCATTGAGAGTTCCTCTGTGGCGTCATTGTCGGGAAGGATGCCTCATCCCGTCTTTAAAGACGGCACCGTTGCTAAAGGAGCTTTGGCCACCGCCAAACTCTCCCGACTAAGCGCTTTCCTTGTGACCGCTTTGTTAGGCAGCGCCGATGATGACTTCTCGGGTCATCGAAAGCAATCTTCACGTTAACTCGGAACTCGCCGAGCGATTAGATCCGATGGAGCTCTCTTCCTTAAACGAGCTCTTGGATCGCATCGCTGCCACAGGAGTCGCTTCTGATTCTGATCAGATTGGGCCTAAAACCGATCTGAGAGAGATCAACTCTCCCCAGGCTACCCACCACGTTGCTGTGGTAGAGGAACAATTCGGCGACTCTTCTCCCACCTTAAAGATTAGCTATGTCCGGATTATTCCTGACCCCTCCATGCTGGATTCCCGCGGAGGAGAGGACACCATTCAATCCCTAAATTTAAAGTTAGGCAGCGGGCTAGATTCATTGGACAACCTCCAAGAACCCAAGATTCCAAGTTCGGAAACTTCTTGGCCCCTGAATCTTAAATCGGACGGGATTCGGACTTTAATTCCACCCGCCCACCCAAACATAAGCGATCTATCCCAAACCCGTCAAGAGACCGGTCAATCATTACATCATTACTTGGCCAGATTCCTCCTGGTTATGGACAGGATAAAGGATTGCCGCGAGGAGGACGCAATCTCATTCTTCTGCAATAATTGCACGGACAAGGGAATCCTAAACACCATAAGTCGTCATGAAATTACACGCTTCCCTGACTTGGCGTCCATAGTACGAAAGTACTGCACAATGGAGAGCGTCTGGAAAACCGAAATCAAATTTTGGGATAATCCGGCCCCGAATACGACCCTAGTCCGAAATAAAAGGGTGCATCATCACCAGGCACCTGGGTTACATACCAAAAAGCAAAAAAACCCCAAAGGGCATGGAACCGTCTTTGGAGGGATGGCTCAATGGACCTGCAAAATTCATATACACAGGCGCCACTCCAACTCATAGCCTTAGAGCATGTTGGATACTACTACGGCGGTGGCCAAAAGTGGCGAAGAGCTTTTAGCTCAGAGCACCAGCCCAAGAATACCGATGCACGGTATTAACAGTCTTCGAGACTTTCGCATCAAATAATATGCGGAAACGAACACTCCGCAGCCTTGCCAAAGTCTACCAGATAGCAACAATAAATCCATGGAGTGACACGACTATTACCTTTAACGCTAGTGACGAACCTAAAATCCGAACAGCCCGAGCACCAGCCGCATTGGTCCTCAGTCCAATAGTGGACGGCTTTCGCCTTACCAAGGTACTCATGGACGGCGACAGCGGATTAAACCTCATCTACGAGGAAACCCTTCGAAAAATGGAAATAGACTGGAGCCGCATTGAGAAAAGCAGCACAACCTTTAGAGGAATAATCCCGGTCGGGAAGCATGCTGTCTGAGGAAAGATCACTTTGGATGTGGTGTTACGCCGGACAATTATAGGTCCGAGGAGGTCACATTCCAAGTGGCCCTGTTCAGCAGCGGATACCACGCTCTATTAGGGCGAGAGGCATTCACAATTTTTCAAGCTATGCCCCATTACGGGTACATGAAGCTAAAAATGCCCGGACCCAACGGAATTATCACTCTCGCTAGTGACCCGGACATAGCGCTCCGCGCCAAAAATAAAACAGCCGCACTTGCCCTTGAGGCACTATCCGAAGCCCTAGCGACAGAGGAACTCACTTCGCTGCACTCCACGGTGAATAGGGACGGTGTGATACTCGATAAGAGATCCAAGTCCACCTCTTTTAAACAGGCAGACGAAATATTCAAATTCCAAGTCCATCCAACGGACCCTACAAAAACGGCCTCCATCGGGGCACAATTAAACCCTGATGTGGACGCCGCACTACGAGAATTCCTACGCAAAAATTGGGACATTTTTTCCTGGCACCCTTCAGACATGCCAGGAATCCCATGCTGGCTAGCCTAGCACAGCCTAAATATCCTAAAAGGATTCAAGCCAGTCAAACAAGCTCTTCGGCGTTTCTCCGAACCCAAGAGACAGGCCATCGGAGAGGAGCTAGCCAAACTATTGGAGGTCGGATTCATCAGACATTAAACATCCGGACTGGCTAGCAAACCTGGTAATGGTACCAAAGAAGGACAAATCCTGGCGCCTATGTGTCAATTTTAAGGACCTTAACAAGGCCTGCCCAAAGGATCCCTTCCCCCTCCCCCGCATCGATCAAATTATCGACGCTACCGCAGGACACAATTCATTGTGTTTCCTCGACGCATACTCCGGCTACCACCAAATTAAGATGGCAGAGCCAGACCAAGCCGCAACGGCATTCATCACTCCATACTGCCCATTCTGCTTCAACACAATGCCCTTTGGGCTCAAAAACACCGGCGCAACATATCAAGCATGATTCGAACATGTCATGTCCGCAAACCAGATCGGCAAAACAGTGGAGGCATACGTAGACGATGTGGTCATCAAATCCAAGCATGTCGAAACCCTAGTCGACGACTTGAGGCTCACATTCAATAATCTCCGAACATATGACATCAAGCTCAACCCAGAAAAATGCGTTTTTGGCGTACCAGCCGGAAAGCTCTTGGGCTTCATTGTATCCGGTAGAGGAATTGAAGCAAACCCAGCCAAGATCCGAGCTCTGTCACAATTGGATATCCCCAAAATCCTCAAACAAATACAAAAATTGACTGGATGCATGGCGGCTCTAAGCCGCTTTATCTCCCGCTTAGGAGAAAAGGCATTACCCCTTTATCGCCTCCTCCGACGCACCAAACACTTTGAGTGGACGGATGCCGCCACGGCCGAACTCGAAGAAATCAAAGCCATATTGGCAACAAATCCGGTCCTGGCCGCGCCCAACATGGGCGAACCAATGCTATTATACATCGCAGCAACCCATCAAGTTGTAAGCGCGGTGCTCGTTGTCGAACGAGAAACGGACGGACACAAGTTCCCTCTCCAAAAACCAGTTTACTACGTGTCCACCGTCCTAACTCCATGCAAGTCACAAGTACCGCATTATCAAAAGATAGCATACGCGGTGTTCATGGCATCCCGGAAGCTACGACACTACTTTCAAGAGTGCTCGATAATGGTAGCCTCCAAGTACCTCTTAATGACGTTATAAACAATCATGACGCAACGGGCGGATTGCTAAATGGGCCATTGAGCTCCTCCGTTCGACATAACCTACAAGCCACGGCGGGCTATTAAGTCGCAAGTTTTGGCTGACTTCATCGCCCGAATGGATCGAAGCCGAACTCCCTAAAGAGTACGGGCGCATATTCCAACTGGATCATGCACTTCGACGGCTCCAAAATGTTGGCGGCACGGGTGGCGTCGTTCGACGTCCCCAACCGGAGATACATCAATACGTGCCGAATAATGTACACGGACTCCAACAACGCAGCCGAATCTGAGGCCCTTCTACATGGTCTCCGGATGGCGATCTCCATAGGCATTCAACGCCTAGAGGTGCGCGGGGTTTCGAACCTCGCGATATCCCAAATAAATGGGGACTTTGATGCCAAGGATCCGAAAATGGCAGCTTATCGCAATGCCGTCCTAAAAATGTCAGCTCGGTTTGAGGGGCTCAAATTTCACCATATAGCCCGGGATAACAACCAGGCAGCGGACGTGTTGGCACGCATTGGCGCAAAGCGCGATGCCGTCCCCCCCAATATCTTCCTAGGGAGGATTTTCAAGCCATACGTATTATGGGAGGGAGAGTCCGAAAATAACAAACTGGACCCAACCACACTGCCCCACACCGAACATTCCGACATAGTTGGTGGTTCCGCCAACGAAATAACACCGTCAGCCCACGCAATAATGGCAGTCATTGCCCGTGGATGTAACCATTCCTAGCCTACCTAACTAGGCAGGAACTTCCCGAGGACCAAAGCGAGGCCCGCTGCATAGTCTTGGCGGTCTAAAGCCTATAAGGTCCATGAGGGAGAGCTTTATAAGAAAAGCACAACCGGAGTCCTTCAAAGGTGAATCTCCGAAGAGGAAGGGCGGAATCTCCTGGCTGAAATTCATGCCGGATTCGGTGGGCACCATGCCGCAGCCTGGGCCCTTGTAGGCAAGGCCTTCCGTACAGGATTTTATTGGCCGACGGCCCGGCGGAATGCTCGGGACTTAGTCCAACGATGCGTCAGTGCCAACTCTTTGCTAATCAAAGCCACATGCCACCCACCGCCCTCAAAACTATACCCATCACCTGGCCCTTCGCAGTGCAGGGGCTTGACATGGTTGGACCCCTTAAAGGAGGAACCCACAAGCAAAAATACCTATTGGTCATGGTGGATAAATTCACCAAATGGATAGAGGACAAGCTCAAAGACGGCCGAATCCGGACCGGAGATAGACTTCATATCGGGGTAGTACACCGTTACGGCGTCCCCATAGCATCATCACCGATAACGGCACGAACTTCACGGCCGACGAGGTCAAACTCGTGCAAAAACATGGGCATCAAGCTCGACTACGCTTGATCTATCACCCCAAACTAACGGTCAAGTCAAGCGAGCAAATGGTCTAATCATGAGCGTCATCAAACCTAGACTAGTGCGGTCCCTCAAGGAATCTAACACGCACTGGGTTGAGGAGCTCGACTCCATACTCTGGTGGCTGCAAACCACGCCGAATCGCACTACCGGATTCACATCATTTTTTATGGTATACGGCGCAGAGGCAGTTTTGCCCTGCGACATAATTCATGACTCACCTCGCGTGCGCATGTACGAAGAAAGAGAAGCCGAGCTCGATCGGCAGGACAGTTTGGACGCCTTGGAGGAGGAGTGCGACGTGGCAAAAGCTCGTTCCGCATTCTATCAACAGCGCGCTCGAAGATACCAAAGCAGAGAAGTACGGGCCAAAGCTTACAATGTTGGCGAATTAGTTCTACGCCTTCCGGACAAGAAAAAGGACAAACTCAAGCCCAAATGGGAGGGTCCCTTCATCATCGACCAAGTCCTGATCGGCGGAGCGCATCTGCGCTAAACACATCGGATAACCGACTCGAGCCGAACCCATGGAACGCAGCCCGTCTCCGAAGATTCTACGCCTAGCGCCGGATTCTGAGTTCTTCTCCTTCCTCTGTCTATATTTTATACTTTAAGCTGTCTTTTATTTCTCTCCTTCTTCCTCCTTTTTTTCGAAGCTGTTAAAGGCTCGTTCGCGCATTGTTCGCTTTTACACTTGACGCCGCTTATCCGCTCATTATACCTGGGGCTTCTTTAATGTAAGCTTATTTATACGGGCTTTATGCCCAACACATGTGTCACACTTCCGCATGTACCTTTTATTCACCATTATATGCATCGATATGACTTAAGTTTTGGCCAAGCTGGGTTGCACTGGCTCCTGTGCTTGCCCTACATTCCCGATTGTTCGGCTAGGTGGTAAAGGGAGCACCTCTGCGATTGTTACCGCCGGTCAGCCAGACTTGTACCTCGGTGGGTGAAGCCAAAAGCTAAGCGTTCTTAAGGGAATATTCGGTTGGTGAACTAAAAGGCGATTTTTATTTTTCATTTATACGCCCCGGATGCTTTTTTCTACGCTTTTTTGCATCCGGACATGCACTTTAGGGCATGCCTCCCACGGAAAGGAACCCCTAACGGAACTATTCTCCCTGGAAAATGTTTCTTACTAACCATGTAATATAACATAACTAGTTGGGCACTTGTCTGATAAAGCACTCATGACCCCTACGCCTGGTCTCCACGCATGCCCCGGTTTCTACATAATGCGAGGGTATTGGACACACTCCGGACTATTGGGTCCCGAGGTTGAAGCGAAAAGGTCCGCTACGACAAACGATCTACAATCCGGCTAGAAGGCATTTTACATGTCATTTTAAATTACATAGTCAAATTGGTGATTGTATTCCTCTTCAATGCCATCTAATAGGCTGTCTAGTTTACAGTCCTGCTTGGGAATACTTTGCGGCCAACTCTACTTGGCCATACACTAAGCTCACAGGATCTCCTTCCGTCGGGCCCCCACAGTCCGACCTCGGCCATGTGGTTTGGGTCCGCTTCGTGTCTGCGTCTTCACCATGGCCCAGGCCTCCCTGGCGCCTTGACGACATGCCGATATCTTCCATAGTTGGAAGCGCCGCCGTGCTCCCTGAAGCATCTCTGCAAGCTCTCCAAGGCCTTCGGGCAGGTAGATAGATGGCCACAAGGCCTGTGCGACGCCTTTCATCACCTGCCGAACTCGTTCATGCAGTTGCAATAGCTCGGGAAGAAGGTCACCCGTAGAACCAGGCATTTCCTCTGCAGGACGACCCGTGAGCATACCTACAGACATAACTCTGTTAGTTGACTTCCTCGCCGAACTCTTTTTCAAAGTTCACTCAAGCACTTACTATAAATGTCGCGGCGAAGTCATGATTCTCCTTCACGGAGTCAGACAGCTGGGCACGAACATCCTTTAGTTCCTCACCCAGCTGGGTGTTGGCATCTTGGAGATTATTTTTCTCTTTCCTCACCCTTGTAAGCACATTCACGCCGGCCTTCAACCAGCGCAAGAGCTGTTGCTTGTCCGGATCTAGTCCGGCGCCATCTGCAATATTATTGTCAGATTTACACACACGCCACACTTCACAAACTACTTATCTTTTGAAGCATACATTACCAGAGGGGGTCTCTGTGGCTCCCCCTGTAGCGGCTAGTGCGGCCTCGAGTTGGGCCTTGCATTCTTCAAGCTCCACAGGGACGATCGGGTATTCTTTTGTAAGATCCTGCATAACAAATGATCCTTAAATTAGTTATTCTAACTATTTTAAGTCTCGGGGCTACTTGGCATATATAACCGTCAAATTTCCTCACCAGATGTCCTTTACATCTTTGCTCCGTGGCTCTGGCTAGACCATCTTGAGCGGCACGGAGGTGCGCATCTCCGAATTGAAGGCATTCAATGCCTCTTGGGAGAAACATGCGTCACGAAGAACTGTCGTGGCGCTTTGTGATTCATGGCGCTCTCAACCTCGGAGTTGTTGGAGGAAAATCTGTCGGCATCCTCTGTCGGAGGAGCGTCCGAATCGCGCCTAGTGATCTCCTCCGCTTCTTGACCCGGCTTTGGAGACTGGCTGGCGGAGGCTCGATTTAACCTCTCCGGACCACGATCCGGCGAGCACTCTTTTCTGAAAAGAGCACCAGCGTTAATCGCCTTCCGTGAATCAATCACAGGAATATGGTGACGCCATACAGATTCTGGCGGCATTTTGATCCGGACCGCACTTCTTTTTTTAGCCTGCGGCTGCTGCCCTTGTTGGCTAGCCGCGCTGGCTCGGCCTCCTACCTCGAAGGCACCCCTGCGAAACACCATTGGTATACGGTGATCAAAAATAAGCACGGATGGGTCATTATCGTAGTATTGGGACCTCGGTCTCGATTACTGTGAGGCTGGAAGTATTCCGGGGTAATCGGCCGTAATGGCAACCAAGGCATTATCGATGCTCAGTTGGTGAAATACCCCATCAATCAACTCCACCAATATGTTCGGATTCTCTTGGGAGGCCGGATCGAGGAGCCGTTTCGGATCCTCGGGTTGTGGAGGCGGGTTGTTTATGTCTTTACGGCTGGCGCGCAGTTCTGCGTCAAAATCACAAAATGAGATACCTAACCATGGGAATACGGATCGGATGTGCAAAAAAGAAATGTCCGCTTACCCAGCTTCGAGGATTGTTCATAGAAAATCCGTTCAATGGACCGACGCGGAGAAAATCCTCCTCTTCTCCCTTGTACAGCGCGGACAAGATCTTCACCAGATCGGTGACCGATCCCGGCCCCTTACGGCCATGACGGGTGGCATCGTCCTCCCCGTTGAAATCCCACATGGGGTGGCCCCTATACTGGAGCGGCTGCAACCCCCGCATAATACATGTGGCCATGACACCGACCATGGTCAGTCCGGAATGAGCTAACACTCTTATTCGGCTCATCAGGTAAAGGACGTCCCTGTCGTTTTCCCTCCGAGCTCCATGAGCGCCAACTCAGGCGTTTCTTCAAAGGAGCGTTGCTGAACTCGAGGAGAACGATACGAACAGGATCCGGCAGCGGGACGTCTTCAATATAAAACCATTCCGAAGGCCAGTCTTCGGACGCCTTCTTCGGGGTTCCGGATAGAATCCGGTCCCGGCGATGCGCCATAGCTCGGCTCCGCCCACTTGATATATTGACCCCTCATGAGAACGGGGTACAAGGCAGAATAATCTCTTCCACAACGCAAAATGAGCCTCGACGCCCAAGAACAGTTCGCAAAGGGCCACGAAGCCCGCGATGTGCAAAATGGAGGCAGGCGTAAGGTGGTGCAACTGGAGGCCGTAGAACTCCAAGAGCCCCCGAGAAACGGATGAATTGGAAATCTGAGTCCTCTTACTAGATAAGAGATAAAGCATACCCGCTCTCCTTTGGAGGGATCAGGGACACTCTCCGCTTGCTTTCCGCCCTTATAGGTGGCGAGTCCAGCTCGAACCCGGAACCATGAAGGCCGGGGAAGAAATCCCTTGGTTTGGAGTGTCACTAGCTCATTATGCGGGACTGAGCATCTCTCCCAATTTCGAGCTGAAATTTGGGAGGCGCGAGAGGAGGAGCCGCGTCGACTGTCCATGATGGAGTGGATTTTTGTCAGAGGCGCCCCGATGAAAGCTCGCGGAGGGGGGATGGTGTGACTCAGATCTAGATCCTCGTCCCTTTTATAGACGGCTCATTTGCGCAGCTAGGGGGATAAGTGTAAAAATACCCTAGCTTTTCGCATTCATTCAAACACGTGGAAGATGGCCATTATTGGGTGTGGAAGCCAAGGAGCGCAGCATTTATCAGAAGCCGGACACTATTCGACAAGTATATGGAATTTGGTGAAGAACCCGCCTCGCAATGCCGAAGACAATTTACGCGTCGGACTCATCGCCATTAAAGCCTGGTTCGGGGGCTACTGAGGGAATCCTGGATTAGGGGGTGTCCGGATAGACGAACTATCACCGTTGGCCAGACTTCTGGACTATGAAGATACAAGATTAAAGACTTCGTCCCGTTTCCAGATGGGACTTTCCTTGGTGTGGAAGGCAAGCTTGGCGATACGGATATGTAGATCTCCTACCATTGTAACCGACTCAATAACCCTAACCCTATCTCTGGTGTCTATATAACCCGGAGGGTTTTAGTCCGTAGGATGAACAACAATCATACCATAGGCTAGCTTCTAGGGTTTAGCCTCTCTGATCTCGTGGTAGATCCACTCTTGTACTACCCATATCATCAATATTAATTAAGCAGGAGTAGGGTTTTACCTCCATCGAGAGGGCCCGAACCTGGGTAAAAACATCGTGTCCCTTGTCTCCTGTTACCATCCGCCTAGACACACAGTTCGGGACCCCCTACCCGAGATCCGCCGGTTTTGACACCGACACCCACCACGCTCACTTAACTCCGGCGGGACACACTTTCCTGGGTCATGCCCGGCCTCGGCCAAACAATACGCCGCAACCCGACCTAGGCTTAATAGAGAGGTCAGCACGCCGGACTAAACCTATTCCCCCAGGGGTCATGGGTCATCTCCCCGGGAACTCCTGCACGTTGCGTATGCGACCGGTGAGCAGACCTAGCTACCTCCTTCAACAAGGCAGGTGCTTACGCAGTCCAACCCAGCGCGCGCCGCTCAGTCGCTGACGTCTATTAAGCTTCGGCTGATGCATACGACGCAGAACGCCCATACTATGCCCACGTGATGGTTAGTGCTATCAGGCCAGAGGCCCCTCGGATCAAATATCCAAATCCTAGTGGATTAGGAACGCGCGGTAACAAGCAGAGACTCAGGAAAGATGTGACCCCGTTGCCCCATCTCGAGGGCAAGGTCTAGGAATGCCCGGCCACGCCTCATAATTATCTCGTGGGCACCCTCCAGGTCAACCCGACTCCTCATTATGGCCGACCCGTCTTTACTAACAGGGTTCAGTGTAAAGTCATAGTAACCATAGTAACCGTGTGTCCATACATCAAGGGGAAAACCCGAGGAATCACCCCCGGTGAATTCCACTCGTTGTAATCATCAAGGTGAACGTAAGAGGAACCACCCTCAAGGTTCACACTTGAGGGGTTGCACGACAGAGTCGTATCGGAAGTGGTTAAGGCGGAATCACTCCCGATGACCACGACCCAATAGCTACACTACAGGGTTAACATCAGAAGTGCTGTAGAGGTCTCACCCTCGGCACTCGGTAGTAACCCAGTAGTGTCGACCAACTAAGGGAAAGTGATGTGCGGTGTCGCGGCCTGGTCTTCGATCCCGTTGATCGGGTCTTCAATGATGAAGCAGGGGCAACAAGGACAAGGTGGGGGTTTCACTGATGGATTAGTAACCAACCTATACTAAGCAAGAAAATAGTTTATTGAAGGGAATTATAGAGAAAGGTGTTTACAAGAGCCTTGCCGGAAGTAAGCAATTTGAGGAAATTGTACGCAAGCAAGGAAGGCACCGGAAGAATCAAGGTGTTGGTTTTGAACAAAAGTTCAATGCCAATGGAGTTGAGTGGGAAGAAGACCAATACCCCAAGACAAAGTTTGTTCCTCAACAAGAGAAGTATGATCCTACTTCCTTCAAGGGGACACAAGCTCAAGATGATCTTCCACCACAAGACCACAAGCTAAAAGGCAAGGACCAGCTTCAAGAGGAGATTGATGCATTTGAAGAAGCTCCGAAGGCCGTGGTCAAGTGGGTTCCCAAGACTACATCAAGTTCTACTTCATCAAGTACGACTACAACTCCAAGGATTCCCATCAAGATGATGTGGATCCCGAAGAAGAAGAACTAAGAGTTCTTGAGGGTGACTCCGCTAACATACTTCACTCATATTCATTTTGGCAAGTACAAGTGCAAACAACTTCCACATCTTTCACTAGTTCAAGGAGTCACAAACCCTCTTGTTGGTAAGTCAAGGGACAAGGTAACCTAATGCTTTCATGGACATCATCTTGTGTGTACTTCACTCTACGTCTATGGATATCCTTGTTTGTTCCTTGTAGGACTAACCCATGTAGGTATTGAAAGTGCAACTCACTCCAATGGATTGCTCCAAATGATCTACATCAACATTGAGCATCCACATCTTCAACATCTACATGAATTCATCATCGACAAAAACCAAGGTTAGTTCATCCCTCTTAGGGGGGATATCACATCTAGGGGAGCTTTGCTCTAAAGAATTGAGCTAAAGCAACTCTAATGGTGTGAACACAACAATGCTTTATGTAAAAGTGGTAACCCCACTTGTGCTTAAACGATGAGTATGACCTATGATCAAATGTTCTCATTTGACTCCTCAGTCAATATACTCATATATAGATGACCTAGTCATCGCCAATTGCTTGATAGATGCTACAGTGTTTGTGCATGCTTTGCCATCTTATTGTGTGAGCATGTTGATTGCATATTTTTCTCATTCGAGGACATCCATTTGTTGTTTTGATTGTTTGGGCTTTTCTTTTGCCAAATGGATGGACAAGAATGCCTAAGATCTCCCTCTAGCTATCTATGCTTTTCTCGTCTCAAACTCTATTCATGCTACATCACAAAGTTTGATCAAGTCAGATTCGAACCCTCTGGGTGGGGAGCACTCAGAGCCACCGATTCATCATAGACTTAAACTTCAAAAACCTCTCTATGTATTTCGGTCTGACCGATTCACCCCTTTCAGTCATACCGAGTTCATTGAGTTGATCTAGGTTTGAATCTCGGTGCAACCGATTTGAACAATTTGGTCACACCGGGTTGCAGTAACCGCTTGCGATTCCACATCTCAGTGCCACTGAGTCGTTCCACTCGGTCACACCGACAGGGTCAGGATATATATACCCATGGGTCAAATTTTGGAAATTCCTCCGAAACCCTTCACCCGCGCATATCCTGCTCTGCCGACTTGAGGTCTCCGGATAGTCTCCTCATCACCAGCGACCTCCTGCCGCTGGTCTCCGCCGCCATCAATGGGAATGTTTGCCGACGTTGTCGCATAGCAAGTTCACCGCCGAGTTAGGGTATGAACTCGACCCCTATGTGCAATCTTAACCTCTGATTCCTGCACTTAGGTCAGTGCCATGATTCTTGCCACATATGAGATTGTTCTATCCAGCAAAAACTTCCTCTAGATTAGTTTTGATTCGAAAATTTAGGGTTAGGTTTCCGCTGAACTCATCTCGGACTGACCGAGTTGTAGAAACCGGTCTCACCGATTTGGCCTAGGCCATTGCACTTGTAATTTTTGGTCTAATCGAAACCTACAAATCGGTGTGACCGAGTTCGACTCTCAGTGAAACTCTAGCAATCTCGGAGTCACCAAACTGTGTCTCGGTCTAACCGATTCCACTAGTTTAGACTCTAATATTGCTTCGGTGTCACCGAGTTTAACAAATCGGTAGCTCAAAATGCTTTACAGAGAAAACTAAAACTAAGTTTTTGACTCAATTGTTTTGCAAAATCTCTGCACTTTGTGATGCTCATCCACTCTATCTCAAATATATCTATTCACAGGGTCAGCTTTCAGGTCCGTTTGCAGTTTCAGCCATGTCTGATCAAAGTGACAGCCAGAACAAGTATGAGGAACAGGTTTACTTGAGTGAGGGCACAAGTCCCTCTAGCAGCTATGATGAGGGTAGCAGAAGCACCCCAAGCAACTTGCCCAAAGCTGCAACCAGGACAAGGAGGAAGAGAAACTCAGATTGTGAAGATGAGGACTATGTTGCTGTTGAGGAGGAAGTCACCTCCAAGAAAGTGCTGAAAAAGGAGCATGTTGCTGCTGCAACCAAGCCCGGTTTGCATAAGAAAGCTCGTGCCAAGAGAGTGCCCATGTCCAAAGCCAGAGCATCAACTCAGGAGAAAACTCAACCAGCAAGTGGAGCTGGAAAAGAAAAGAAGGAAAGGAAGAGAGGAAGATGGTGCAAGATTGTTGATCCTATGGCTGAATTTGACAAGCACTCATCAGATGAGGAAGAAGATGATGAAGAGGATGCTGCACCAGCACCAAAGACTCAGAAGTTGATGGGGGATGCCATTAAGTCTAGGGCTGCTCCCTCAAAGCCCAAGACTGTCCCCAAGGCTACTGCTCAAGCCTCTAAGTCTACACCAAAGAGAAGCACTAGAAATATCCCTGCTGCTGAGAAGAACAAGGCCCCAGTGCCTGAAGTGGAAGAAGAACAAGCCCAGGTGCTTAGGAAATTGAAGCCAAAGATTCCTGATCATGATGAAAATCACCCAGTGGCTGAAAATATGAAGGAAAGAAAGGATGCAGGTCTTAGATTGTGGAGACAATTAGACCCCTATGCTGTGAAAAGGAGAACTAATGTGGACTACAGATTTCACACTACGGAACAACAGGACTTCTATGAGACAGTCCTCTTGGATAAGAAGCCCATTGTGTGTGACCTGAAATGGGTGGATTGGAAGTACTTTTGAGGTTCATTGTGATGCTAGTGGTAATGGAATTGGTGGAGTTTTGATGCAGGAAAAGCGAGCAATTGCATATTTTAGTGAAGAACTTTCCGGTGCTCAACTTAACTATCCCATCTATGACAAAGAATTGTATGCTTTAGTGCGTGTATTGCATGTTTCGGAGCATTATCTTCTCCCACAAGTTTGTCATACATACCAATCATGAGACACTTAAGTACCTTAAAGGTCAAACCAAGTTGAATAAATGACATGCTAATTGGAGTGAATTTATTGAATCTTTCCCTTATGTGATCAAGTACATTAAGGGCAAAAAAAATGTTGTGGCGGATGCTCTTTCCCGCAAATGCATGTTAATTACTCAACTTGAATTGGATGTTGTTGGATTCGAACATATCAAAGACTTGTATGAGAACGATGTTACTTTTGCTATTCCTTATGCTAAGTGTGTGACGCTTGGGAGCGATATTATATAAAAAATGTGTATCTAATGAGAGCTAACAAACTATGCATCCCCGAGTCTTCTCTTCATTTGTTACTTTTGCAAGAGGCTCATGGAGGAGGACTCATGGGACATTTCGGACGCGACAAGACTTTTGCCACGCTCTCGAAGAACTACTTTTGGCCCAAAATGTTCCGCGATGTCTCACGCTTCACCAACCAGTGCTCTACATACCGCAAAGCTAAGTCCCAATCTCAATCCCATGGTTTACATATGCCACTTTCTATTCCACATAAACCATGGGAAGATATTAGCATGGATTTTGTGCTTGGATTACCTAGGACTCAAAATGGCAAGGATTCCGTGTTTGTTGTTGTCGACTGATTCTCTAAAATGGCTCATTTCATCCCATGCAACAAGACAGACGATGCTTCACATGTTGCAAATCTATTTTTGTAGGGAAATCTTGAGGTTACACGGAGTGCCTAAGACAATTGTGTCGTACTGAGATGTCAAGTTCTTAAGATACTTTTGGAAGATGTTATGCACCAAGCTCGGCATCAAGCTACTATTCTCCACGGCATATCATCCTCAAACCTATGGCCAAACGGAATTCACCAACCGGACGCTCTCCACTCTCCTACACGTGTTGATCAAGAAGAACATCAAGGAGTGGGAGGAGTGCTTACCCATTGCCGAGTACACCTACAACCGCGCAAGACACTCTACTACCGGCAAGTCCCCCTTCAAGGTTGTCTACGGCTTCAACCCTTTGTCGCCTTTGGACATCCTTCCTCTACCGCTCCAAGAACGCGCGAACATGGATGCTAGTGCAAGAGCAAGTTATCTCAAGAAGATTCATGAAGAAACAAGGTTCACAATCGAGCGTCAAATACTTCGCCTCGTCACAAAGTTCAATATCAACAAGTCTCCAATGGTGTTCCAACCGGGCAATCTCATATGGATACATCTCCGCAAGGACCGCTTTTCCAAGGACCGCAAGTCTAAGATACTTCCAAGAGCCGATGGACCATTCAAGGTGCTCGCACGCTACAATGACAACGCCTACAAGATCGACATTCAACGTGACAAGTACAACGTAAGCGACATCTTCAACATCAAAGACTTGGCCAAGTACCATGGTGATGAAGATCATGATCCGCGGATGGATCTCTCCCAAGGGGGGGGGGTGACGCGGAGCATCCGTCGACCATCCCCATGGACGTCCCCTCACCACCGCCAACACTAAGAGGACCAATGAAGAGAGCTCGCGCACACGCCATTGAAACCGAGGTTAATTCCTTCCTCTTCGAACTCCATTCAGATTCACGTGAGAGTTAGGTCTTGCCTCAAAAGGAGATGTTATGCACTCTTAGGTACCAAGAAGATGATCGTAAGAAGGCGAGGACGAAGACGCGAGCATCTATGGAGCAAGAGAAGGAGGAGGAGAACGAGAAGAACGAAGGAACGGAGTTCCTGGACACCCCGGGTACCTGGACAGAAGGATCCGGGTGCCCGGACTCACAGCCACGGGGAGCGGAAAACCCCCTAGACGCTCCGGGTGCCCGGCCGTATCGGCCCCGGGTGCCCGGTCGGCGCCTAGGCCTCGCCCCAGCCCACCTCGGGTGCCCGGCCTGCACCTGGGCCTCGCCCAGCCCACCTAGGGTGCCCGGCCTCCCGCCTGGGCCGCACTAGCCACCACCCCGGGATCCCAGGCTCTCAACCCCCGGGTGCCCGGCCACCTCTAGCCGCATCCCCTTCGACTGCCCGCGTCACTTTACCCCGGGTGACCGGACCCCTCCATATGCATGCGTGTGTTTTGGGTTAAAATAACCCTTGTACCCCCCGAATTCACCTTATTTCGTCCCTAGCCTATATAAACTCTTCCCCTAGCTCATTTTTAAGGTAGCAAAGTATTACATAGACAAAGAGAGATCTTTGCTCATATTCCTCCTCTTGGAGATCTAGACCTCCTCTTGGAAAAGCTCCTCTTGGAGATCAAGCCCTCCTCTTGGAGAAGATCCACTTCTGGATATCAAGACCTCACCTAGTGGGAAGAACTTTTACCCTAGTGCTATTTTCCTTGAATTGTTCTTGTATGCTTCTGGATCTCATGTATGCTACTCTAGTGGATGTGTTATTTTGGTTTGTTTGAGTGGATTACCCTCTTGTGTTCTTGTGTGATTGTCACTTTTCCCCCCTCCAAGTGTGAAAACATCCCATCTAGGGTTACACCCTGCAACTGGAAGGTTTTAGAGAAGGCAAACGCAATGGAGACACAGATATTTTTGACGTGGTTCCAATAGGTGGTGCTATCATACGTCCACGTTGATGGAGACTTCAACCCATGAAGGGTAACGGCTGCACGAGTCCACGGAGGGCTCCACCCATGAAGGGTCCATGAAGAAGCAACCTTGTCTATCCCACCATGGCCATCGCCCACTGTCGGTGTCAAAACCGGCGGATCTCGGGTAGGGGGTCCCGAACTGTGCGCCTAGGCGGATGGTAACAGGAGACAAGGGACACGATGTTTTTACCCAGGTTTGGGCCCTCTTGATGGAGGTAATACCCTACTCCTGCTTGATTAATATTGATGATATGGGTAGTACAAGAGTAGATCTACCACGAGATTAAGGAGGCTAAACCCTAGAAGCTAGCCTATGGTATGATTGTTGTTAGATCTCTGGGACAAAAACCCTTCGGTTTATATAGACACCGAATAGGGTTAGGGTTACACTGAGTCGGTTACAATGGTAGGAGATCTACATATCCGTATCGACAAGCTTGCCTTCCACGCCAAGGAAAGTCCTATCCGGACACGGGACGAAGTCTTCAATCTTGTATCTTCATAATCCAGAGTCCGCCAACGGTGATAGTTCGCTATCCGGACACCCCTAATCCAGACTCCTCGGTAGCCCCGAACCAGGCTTCAATGGCGATGAGTCCGTCGCGTTGATTGTCTTCGGCATTGCGAGGCGGGTTCTTCTCCAAATTCCATATACTTGTCGAATAGTGTCCGGCTTCTGATAAATGCTGCGCTCCTTGGCTTCTACGCCCAATAATGGCCATCTTCCACGTGCTTGAATGAATGCAAAAAGGTAGGGTATTTTTACACTTACCCCCCTAGCTGCGCAAATGAGCCGCCTATAAAAGGGACGAGGATCTAGATCTGAGTCACACCATCCCCTCATGAGCTTTCATCGGGCGCCTCGACAAAAACCCATTCCATCATGGGACGGTCGCGGCTCCTCCTCTCGCGCTCCGGCCCTCAGCCTAGAAATTGGGAGAGATGCTCGATCCCATAGCGAGCTAGTTATACTCCAAACCAAGGGATTTCTTCCCCGGCCTTCATGGTCCCGGTTGAGCCGGACTTGCCACCTTGAGGCGGAAAGCAAGCGGAGAGTGTCCCGATCCCTCTAAAGGAGAGTGGGTGTGCTTTGTCTCTTATCTAGTAAGAGGACTCAGATTTCCAATTCATCCGCTTTCTCCGAGGCTCTTGGAGTTCTCTGACCTCCGGTTGCACCACCTTCGCTTTGCCTCCATTTTGCACATCGCGGGCTTCGGGGCCCTTTGCGAACTGTTCTTGGGCGTCGAGGCTCATTTCGCGCTGTGGAAGAGATTATTCTGCCTAGTACCCCGTTCTCATGAGGGTTCAATATATCAAGTGGGCGGAACCGAACTATGGCGCATCGCCGGGACCGGATATCTATCCGGAACCCCGAAGAAGGCGTCCGAAGACTGGCCTTTAATGGTTTTACATGGAGGACATCCCGCTGCCGGATCCTGTTGGATCGGCCTTAGGAGTTTAGCAATGCTCCTCTCAAGAAGCGCCTAAGCTGGCGCCATGGAGCCCCAGAGGAAAATGACCGGGGCGTCCTTTACTTGATGAGCCGAATAAGATTCTTGGCTCATGCCGGATTGACCATGATTGGAGTCATGGCAATATGCATTATGAGGGAGTGCAGCCGCTCCAATATAGGGGCCACCCATGTGGGACTTCAACGGGAAGGACGATGCCACCCGCCATGGCCGCAAAGGGCTGGGATCGGTCACCGAACTGGTGAAGACTTTGTTCGCCATGTACAAAGGGGAAGAGGAGGATTTTCTCCGTGTCAGTCCACTGAGTGGGTTTTCTTCGAATAATCCTCGAAGTTTGGTAAGCAAATATCTTTGTGGCCTGTCCGATCCATGTCCCCGTGGTTAAATATCTCATTTCATGGTTTCTACGCAGGAACTGCGTCGGGCCGTGGAGAAGATACACAGCCCGGCCCCACAACCCGAGGATCCGTAACGGTCCCTCGATCCGGCCTCCGAAGAGGACCCGGATATAAAGGTGGAGCTGATCGACGGGGTGTTCCACCAACTTAGCATCGACAATGCTTTGGTTGCCATTACCGCCGACTACCCCGGATTATTTCCGGCCTCCCAGGTAACCGTGATCGAAGTCCGGATACCATGAACCACCCGTGCTTTACTTCTAATCACCATGTATTTGATGGTATTTCGCAGGGGGTGCCTTCAGAACGGAAAGCCGAGCCTGCCGCGGCCGTCCAACAAGGGGCAGCTTCGGTCCAAAGAAAGTGAAAAGAAGTGCGGTACGACTCGAGGCGTCGTTACAGCGGTATGATGTGCCATCGTGTTTTAAGGAGAGGTTCTGGGAGGCATCTTGGCGCCGTGGTTTTTCAGGAAAAAGAGCGCTCGCCGGACTGAGTCCGGAGAAGTTGACAATCGGACCTCCGCCAACCAGGCTCAAAAGCCGAGTCCGGAAGGAGGTACAAACACGAGGCGTGCGTCGGATGCTCCTCCAACGAAGGATGCCGACAGACTGTCCGCCACCAAGTCGGAGGTGGAGAGCGCCATGAATCATAGGCGCCGCCGGACTATTCTACGTGATGCATGTTTCTCCCAAGAGGCGTTGGACGCCTTTAGTTCGGGAGAAGTGCACCTCCATGCCGCTCAAGATGGCCTAGCCAGAGCCACGGAGTAGTATGTGAAAGACATACGGGTAAGGAATTTTGACAGTTATATATGCCAGTAGCCCCTGAGACTTAAAATAGTTAGGATAACTGATTTAAGGATCATTTGGAATGCAGGTTCTTACCGAAAAGAATACCCGTTTGTCCCAGGAGCTTGAAGAGTGCAAAGCCCAACTTGAGGCCGTACTGGCCTCGACCGGGGAAGCCATGAAGACTCCCTCTGGTAAAATATTCCCTTCAAACTAGAGGTAGTTTCGCAAAGTGCGGCGTGTGCATAAATCTGACATTAACATTGCAGATAGTGTCGGGATGGATCCGGACAAGCAACGGCTCCTGCGCCAGCTAAAGGCCGGCGAGAGCATGCTTACGAGGGTGCGGCAGGAGAAAAATAACCTCCAAGATGCCAACACCCAACTGGGTAAGGAACTAAAGGATGTTCGTGCGGTTATGCGACTCCGTAAAGGAGAATCGGCAACCGTCGCGGCATTTTCGATAAGTGCTTGAGCGAACTTTGAAAGAGTTCGGCGAGGAAGGCGACTAACATAAACATGTATGTAGGTTTGCTCACGTGTCGTCTGAGGAGGAGATGCCCAATTATTTGGGTGATCTTCTTCCCGAACTACGTCGGCTACCTGAACGAGTTCGACGGTGATGAAAGGCGTCGCCAGTGCCTTGTGGCCATCTATATCCCCTGCCGAAGGCATTGGGGAGCTGGCAGAGCGGCTTCAAGGAGAACGGCGGCGCTTCCGACTATGGAAGATATCGGCCTGCCGTCAAGGCGCCAGGGAGGCCTGGGCCATGGTAAAGACACGGTACACGAAGGCTGACCCAAACCACATGGCTGAGGTCGGACCCGTGGGGCCTGATGGGAAGGAGATCCCTGTAAGCTTAGTGTACGGCCAAGTAGAACTGGCCGCCAAATATTCCCAGCAAGATTGTAAATTAGATAGCCTATTAGATGGCATTGAGGAGGAATACAATTAGTCGAGTTGAATATGTAATTGAATATGACATAAAAAATGTCTTCTAGCCGGATTGTAGATCGTTTGTCATAGTGGACCTTTTAAGCCGACCTCGGGACCCAATAGTCCGGAGTGTGTCCGAATACCCTCGCGGTTATGTAAGAACCGGGGCATGCATGGAGACAAAGGCGTAGGGGTCATTATTGTTGTATCGGACAAGTGCCCAACTAGTTATGTTATATTACATGGATAGTAAGAAACATCTTCCGGGAGAATAGTTCCGTTAAGGGTTCCTTTCCACAGGAGGCATGCCCTAAAGTGCATGTCCAAACTGCTAAAAAGCGAGAAAATCATCTGGGGCAGATGGATAAATAGTTAAAATCATCTTTCACCACCGAACGAATATTCCCTTAAGAACACTAGATTTCGGCTTCACCCGATCTGAGGTACACATTCGTGACCGGCAGTAACAATCGCAGAGGTGCTCCCTTTACCACCTAGCCGAACAATCGGGAACGTAGGGGTAAGCACAGGAGCCAGGCAACCCAGCTTGCCCAAAACTTAAGTCATGTCGATGCTTATAATGGTGAGTAAAAGGTACATGCGGAAGTTTGACACATGTGTTGGGCATAAAGCCCGTATAAATAAGCTTCTGTTAAAGAATCCCCCAGGTATAATGAGCGCGGACAACGCGTCAAGTATGTGCGAAACAAAGCGCAAACGAGCCTCTAAAGGCTTCAAGAAGAAGGAGGGGGAAGGAGAGAAATAAAAGACAGAAAAAATAGAAAATGTGGACGGAGGAAGGAGACGAACTCGGAGTCCGGCGCTTAGGCGTAGAATCTTCATAGACGGGCTGCATTCCATGGGTTCGGCTCGAGTCGGTTATCCGATGCGTTTCACAGACGGTATGCTCCGCGGTCAGACCTAGTCAATGATGAAGGACCTTCCCATTTGGGCTTGAGTTTGTCCTTTTTCTTGTCCGTGAGCGTAGAACTAGTTCGCCAACGTTGTAAGCTTTGGCCCGTACTTCCCTGCTTTGATATTTCGAGCCTGCTGTTGATAAAATGCGGAACAAGCTTTTGCCACGTCGCGCTCCTCCTCCAATGCGTCCAAACTGTCCTGCCAATCGAGCTCGGCTTCTCTTTCTTCATACATGCGCATGCGAGGTGAGTCATGAATTATGTCGCAGGGCAAGACTGCCTCTGCGCCGTACACCATAAAAAATGGTGTGAACCTGGTAGTACGATTCGGCGTGGTCCGCAGCCCCCAGTCTGAGTCGAGCTCCTCAACCCGGTCGTGTTAGATTCCTTGAGGGACCGCACTAGTCCGGGTTTAATGCCGCTCATGATTAGACTGTTTGCTCGCCCGACTTGGCCGTTGGTTTGAGGGTGATAGGCGAGGCGTGTCGAGCTTGATGCCCATGTTTTTGCACCATGATTTGACCTCATCGGCCGTGAAGTTGGTGCCGTTATCGGTGATGATCTTGTGGGGCGTCGTAGCGGTGCACTACCTGATATGAAGTCTATCACCGGCCCGGTTGGCCGTTTAACGAGCTTGGCCTCTATCCATTTGGTGAATTTATCCACCATGACCAATAGGTATTTTTGCTTGTGGGTTCCTCCCTTAAGGGGTCCAACCATGTCAAGCCCCGGACCATGACGGCCAGGTGGCGGGTATAATTTTGAGGGTGGTGGGTGGCATGTGGCTTTGGTTAGCAAAAAGGCGGCAACCGACGCATCGTTGGACTAAATCCTGCGCATCTGCCGGGCCGGCCAATAAAATCCTGTCTGAAGGCCTTGCCTACAAGGCCCGGGCTGCGGCGTGGTGCCCACCCAGTCCGGCATGAATTTCAGCCAGGAGGTTTCGCCCTTCCTCTTTGGAGATACACCTTTGAAGGACTCCTGTTGTGCTTTTCTTATAGATCTCTCCCTCATGGACTTTATAGGCTTTGGATCCCGTAATGCAGCGAGCCTCAGTTTGGTCTTCGGGGAGTTCCTGCCTAGTTAGGTAGGCTAGGAATGGTTCCGTCCACGGGGCGATAACCGCCATTATTTCGTGGGCGGATGGTGTTATCTCGGTGGCAGAGCCTCCGATTGTGTCAGAGTGTTCGGTGTCAGGCAGTGCGGTTGGTACCGGATTGTTATGTCCGGACTCCCGTTCCCATAGTACGGATGGCTTGAACAACCGTTCCAGGAAGATGTTGGGCGGGACGGCATCGTTTTTTGCGCCGATGCGTGCCAATACGTCCGCCGCCTGGTTGTTATCCCGGGCTATATGATGAAATTCGAGCCCTTGAACTGCGTCTTTGACATTTTTAGGACCGCATTGCGATATGCTGCCATTTTCAGATCTTTGGCATCAAAGTCTCCGTTTATTTGAGATATCGTGAGGTCGAATCCCCGCGCACCTCTAGGCGTTTAATGCCCATGGAGACTGCCATCCGGAGGCCGTGCAGAAGGGCCTCGTATTCGGCTGCGTTGTTAGAGTCCGTATACATTATATGAAGGACGTATTGGACTGTGTCCCGGTTGGGGACGTCGGGGCAACGCCAGCCCAGGCGGCCAACATCTTGGAGTCGTCAAAGTGCATGATCCAATTGGAGTATCGCCCGTACTCTTTAGGGAGTTCGGCGGTCCATTCGCCACGAAGTCGGCCAAAACCTGCGACTTAATAGTTAAATGCGTGGCTTATAGGTTATGTCGAATGGAAGGAGCTCTATGGCCCATTTAGCAATCCGGCCCGTCGCGTCGCGGTTGTTTATAATGTCGTTAAGAGATACTTCGGAGGCTACCGTTATCGAACACTCTTGAAAGTAGTGTCGCAGCTTTCGGGATGCCATGAACACCGCGTATGCTATCTTTTGATAATGTGGGTACCGGTACTTGCATGGAGTTAGGACAGTGGACACATAGTAAACCGGTTTTTGAAGAGGGAACCGGTGTCCCTCCGTTTCTCGTTCGACGACGAGCACCGCGCTGACAACTTGATGTGTTGCGGCGATATATAATAGCATTGGTTCGCCCATGTTGGGACGGCCAGGACCGGATTTGTTGCCAATATGGCTTTTATTTCTTCTAGTCCGGCCACGGCGGCATCCGTCCATTCGAAGTGTTCGGTGCGCCGGAGGAGGCGGTAAAGGGGTAACGCCTTTTCTCCCAAACGGGAAATAAAGCGGCTTAGAGCTGCTACGCATCCAGTCAATTTTTGTATTTGTTTGAGGTCTTTTGGAATATCCAATTGTGACAGAGCTCGGATCTTGGCTGGGTTTTCTTCAATTCCTCTACCGGACACAATGAAGCCCAAGAGCTTTCCGGCTGGAACGCCGAAGACGCATTTTTCCGGATTGAGCTTAATGTCATAATTTGGGAGGTTGTCGAATGTGCACCTCAAGTCGTCTACTAGAGTTTTGACATGCTTGGATATGACGACCATGTCATCTACATATGCTTCCACTGTTTTGCCGATCTGGTGTGCCAGACATGTCTGAATCATGCGCCGATATGTTGCGCCGGCGTTTTTGAGCCCGAAGGGCATTATGTTGAAGCAGAATGGGCCGTATGGAGTGATGAATGCCGTTGCGGCTTGGTCTGGCTCCGCCATCTTGATTTGGTGGTAGCCGGAGTACGCGTCGAGGAAGCACAATGAGTCGTGTCCTGCTGTGGCATCGATAATTTGATCAATGCGAGGAGAGGGAAGGGATCCTTTGGGCAAGCCTTGTTAAGGTCTTTGAAATCGACACATAGGCGCCAGGATTTATCCTTCTTTGGTACCATCACCAGATTCGCTAGCGGTCCGGATGTTTTATATCTCGATGAATCGGCTTCCGAAGTTTGGCTAGCTCCTCTCCCATGGCACATCTCTTGGGTTCGGAAAAGCGCCCGAAGGGCCTGTTTGGTAGCTTGAATCCTTTTAGGATATTTAGGCTGTTTTAGGACAGCCTTAGTGTGATTCCTGGCATGTCTGAAGGGTGCCAGGCAAAAATGTCCCAGTTTTCTCGTAGAAATTCTAGTAGTGCGGCGTCTACATCAGGGTTTAATTGTGCCCCAATGGAGGCCGTCTTTGCAAGGTCTGTTGGGTGGACTTGGAATTTGACTATTTCATCCGCTGGTTTAAAAGAGGTGGACTTGGATCTTTTATCAAGTATCACATCGTCCCTGTTCACCATGGAGCACATCGCAGTGAGTTCCTCGGCCGCTAGGTCTTCGGATAGTGCCTCGAGGGCTAGTGCGGCTGTCTTGTTTTCGGTAGCGAGTGCTATGTTCGGATCACTAGCGAGAGTGATGATTCCATTAGGTCCGGGCATTTTAAGCTTCATGTACCCATAATGGGGTATAGCTTGAAAAATTGTGACCGCCTCTCGCCCTAATAAAGCGTGATATCCGCTGCTGAAGCAGGGCCACTTGAAATGTGACCTCCTCGGACTGTAATTGTCTGGCGAGCCGATGACTACGTCGATGTGATTTTCACTGTGCAGCATGCTTCCCGGCTAGGGATTATTCCTCTAAAGGTTGTGCTGCTTCGCTCAATGCGGTTCCGATCTATTTCCATTTTTCGGAGGGTTTCCTCGTAGATGAGGTTTAGTCCGCTGCCGCCATCCATGAGTACCTTAGTAAAGCGAAAGTCGTCCACTATTGGACCGAGAACCAATGCGGTGGTGCTCGGGCTGTTCGAATTTGGGTTAAATCCGGCATTAAAGGTAATAGCCTTGTCACTCCATGGATTTATTGTTGCTACTTGGTAGACTTGACAAGGTTGCGGAGTGTTCGTTTCGCATATTATTTGATGCGAAAGTCTCAAGACTGTTAATACCGTCTTTGGTGTTGCTGGACTGGGATTACGAGGCTAGAAGCTCTTCGCCACTTTTGGCCACCTGCCGTAGTATCCAACATGCTCAAGGCTATGAGTTGGAGTGGCGCCCTCTGTGCTATGAATTTTGCGAGGTTCGTTTAGCCAACCCTCCAATGCAGTTCCGTACCCTTTAGGGGGTTTTTGTTTTTGATGTTTAACCCAGTGCTTGGTGATGATGCACCCTTTTATTTCGGACTAGGGATGTATTCGGGCGGATTATCCCAAAATTTACTTCGGTTTTCCAAGCACTCTCCATCGCCATACAGTACTTTTGTACTATGGTCACCAAGTCAACAAAGCGTGTAATTTCATGGCGACTTATGGCGTTTAGGATTCCATTATCCATGCAATTATTGCAAAAGTGAGATTAAATCCTCCTCTCGGCAGTCCGTTATCCTGTCCATAACCAGGAGGAATCGCCCGATAATGATGTCTTTGTTTCAGCGGGCTCTTGCCGAATTTGGGATAGATCGCTAATGTTTGGGTGCTGGTGGAACTAGATCCGAACCCGTCAAATTAAGACTCAGGGCCCGAGAAGTTTCCGAACTTGGAAGTTTGGATTTTTGAATGCTATCCAATGAATCCAACCCGCCGCCTGACTTTAAGTTCAGGGCTTGATCGACATCCGTCCCTTTGCGGGAATCCGGCATGGAGGGATCGGGAATCTGGACGTAGCTAGTCCTTAAGAATCGCCGTATTGCTCCTCTATCACAGCAACATGATGGGTAGCCTGGGGAGAGTTGATCTCTTTCAGATCGGTTTTAGGCCCGATCTGGTCGTAGTCTCTGGCGACTCCCAGGGCGGCGATGCGATCCAAGAGCTCGTTTACGGAGGAGAGCTCGATCGGATCTAACTGCTCGGCAAGTTCCGAGGTAACGTGAGGATTGGTTTCGATGACTCGAGATGTCATCGTCGGTGCGGTGGCCGAACTGGCGGTCATAAGAAAACCACCTAGCCAAAGAGTCGACCCGGTGGCCAAGGCTCCTTTGGCGATAGTATCGTATTTAAAGGCGGGATGAGGCATCCTTCCCGACGGCGACGCAGAGGAACTCTCAATGAAAGCACCAATGTCGGTGTCAAAACCGGCGGATCTCGGGTAGGGGGTCCCGAACTGTGCGTCTAGGCGGATGGTAACAGGAGACAAGGGACACGATGTTTTTACCCAGGTTCGGGCCCTCTTGATGGAGGTAATACCCTACTCCTGCTTGATTAATATTGATAATATGGGTAGTACAAGAGTAGATCTACCACAAGATCAAGGAGGCTAAACCCTAGAAGCTAGCCTATGGTATGATTGTTGTTAGTCCCTCGGACTAAAACCCTTCGGTTTATATAGACACCGAATAGGGTTAGGGTTACACTGAGTCGGTTACAATGGTAGGAGATCTACATATCCGTATCGCCAAGCTTGCCTTCCACGCCAAGGAAAGTCCCATCCGGACACGGGACGAAGTCTTCAATCTTGTATCTTCATAGTCCAGGAGTCTGGCCAACGGTGATAGTTCGGCTATCCGGACACCCCCTAATCCAGGACTCCCTCACCCACAAAGGACTTGCCTCAGTTGGATAGATCTTCATGAAGTAGGCGATCTCCTTGCCCTTACAAACTTCTTGGTTCTACTCCACATCATGACAGAGGCTCCCAAGCGACACATAACCAATCTGGGAGACACCACTCTCCAAAAGGTAATATATGGTGTGTTGATGTTAAATGATAACCCTCAAGTATAGGGGATCACAACAGATTTCAAGGATAGAGTATTCAACCCAAATTTATTGATTCGACACAAGGGGAGCCAAAGAATATTCTCAAGTATTAGCAGCCGAGTTGTCAATTCAACCACACCTGAAAGACTTAATATCTGCGGCAAAGTTTTTAGTAGTAAAGTAGTATGGAAATAACTTGATAGCAGTGGCAAAAATGTGATGGCAGTTTTGTAGCAATTGTAATGATGGCAATGGCAAAGTAACATAGCAAAGATCAATATGTGAAAAGCTCATAGGCAATGGATCAGTGATGGATAATTATGTCGGATGGCATTCATCATGCAACAGTTATAACCTAGGGTGACACAGAACTAGCTCCAATTCATCAATATAATGTAGGCATGTATTCCGTATATAGTTATATGTGCTTATGGAAAAGAACTTGCATGACATGTTTTGTCCTACCCTCCCGTGGCAGCGGAGTCCTAATGGAAACTAAGGGATATTAAGGCCTCCTTTTAAAAGAGAACCGTACCAAAGCATTAGCACTTAGTGAATACATGAACTCCTCAAACTACAGTAATCACCGGAAAGAATCCCAATTATTGTCACCTTGGGGTATGCGGATCATAACTCGTAATAGGTGTCTACAACTTGCAAGATAAGATCAAGAACACAAATATATTCATGAAAACATAATAGTTTCATATCTGAAATCATGGAACTCGGGCCCTAGTGACAAGCATTAAGCATAGCAAAGTCATAGAAACATCAATCTCAGAACATAGTGGATACTAGGGATCAAACCCTAACAAAACTAACTCGATTACATGATAAATCTCGTCCAACCAATCACCTTCCAGCAAGCCAACGATGGAATTAATCACGCACGGCGGTGAGCATCATGAAATTGGTGATGAAGGAAGGTTGGTGATGATGATGATGATGACGAATCCCCCTCTTTGGAGCCCCGAATAGACTCCTCGGATCAGCCCTCCCGATGAAGAACGGGAGGCGGCGGCGACTCTGTATCATAAAATTTGACGAATCCTTCTCTCTGATTTTTTCTCTCCGGATGTGAATATATAGAGTTGGAGTTAGGGTCGGAGCAGGTCCAGGGGGCCCACAAGCCAGGGCGCGCCCCCAGCCTTATGGCCAATGTGTGGACCCCCTCTGGTTGATTCTTTCGCCAATATTTTTTATATATGCCAAAAATATTCTCCGTAAATTTTCAAATCATCCTGAGAAATTTTATTTCTACACAAAAATAACACCAAGGCAATTCTTCTGAAAACAGCGTCAGTCCGGGTTAGTTCCATTCAAATCATGCAAATTAGAGTCCAAAACAAGGGCAAAAGAGTTTGGAAAAGTAGATACGATGGAGACATACCAACTCCCCCAAGCTTAAGCCATTGCTTGTCCTCAAGCAATTTAGTTGACAAGCTAAAAGTGACAAAGAAAAGGTTTTACAAACTCTGTTTGATCTTGTTGTTTCAAATATGTATAGCCAGCATTCAAGTTTTCAGATAAGATTATGAACTAAACATATTCACAATAACATTTAGGTCTCACATTTACTCATATGAATGACATAATCAACTAACGAGCAATAATAATAAATCTCGGATAACAACACTTTTTCAAAACAATCATGATGTGATATAATAGAATGGTATCTCGCTAGCCCTTTCTGAGACCGCAAAACATACATGCAGAGCACCCTAAAAATCAAGGACTAACTAGACATTATAATTCATGGTAAAAGAGGTCCAGTCAAAGTCATACTCAATATCAATTAATAACAATGCATGCAAATGATAGTGGTGCTCTCTAATGGTGCTTTTTATAAGAGGATGATGACTCAACAATAAAAGTAAATAGATAATCCCTTCGCGGAGGGAAGCATGGATTTGTAGAGGTGCCAAAATTCGAGCTTTAAAACAGAGATGAATATAATTTTGAGCGGCATGCTTTCATTATCAACATAACAACCAAGAGATCTCAGTATCTTCCATGCTAGATACATTGTAGGCGGTTCCCAAACAGAATGGTAAAGTTTTTACTCCCCCTCCACCAACAATCACACTCCACGGCTGGTCCAAAACAACGGATACCGTCCATACCAACAACAGTCCTAGGGGAGTTTTGTTTGAAGTTATATTTTGATTTGATTTTGAGCATGGAACTGGGCATCCCGAATACCCACCACTTTCTCGGGAATGACAAGTGAATAAACACTCATCATGAGAATAACCCACCTAGCATGGAAGATACTGACAACCCCCAGTCGCTGCATGAGCGATTCGGGAATACAAAACATATTATTATTTGAAGGTGTAGAGTTTTGCGCATGTAAATTTACTTGGAATGGCAGGTAAATACCACATATAGGTAGGCATTGTGGACTCATATGGAACAACTTTGGGTTTATGGAAGTGGATGCACAAGCAGTAATCCCTCTTAGTACAGGTGAAGGCTAGCAAAAGATTCAGGAGCGACAGATAACCCACAAGTATAGGTGTCGTGGATATACCCCGCGGCGTAAACCGGCCGGAAGTGTAACCCGGCCGGACTTGGCAGTTTATCTGAAGACCCTCACGACACTTGGCGAGTTCTTGGCGACCATACGACACAGCGGTTTACAAGCAACCCGCCTGGTTATTTTGACTCACTTTGGTGACCCGACGGGCGGGTCAGACGGATGACAAGGCCCAAGGCCCAGAAGGCCGGTTTATGTTAATGGTGGGCCGGTTTAAGAGGAAAGGCAAGAAGGATATTTCCCTTACAAGGAGTCAGGACCCAGACTTGTATACGGTTTGTATTAGAGATAGGTTTGTCCTAATCCTAATAGGACTCCACATGTAACCCGCCCCTTCAACTTATATAAGGAGGGGCAGGGCTCCCTAAAGAGGGACAAGCTACAAGCAACAAGAAACAATCTCTAGGGCTAGACACAACTAGAGGAGAGCCGGTTCTGGCGACTCCCTCATGAGCATAATGAGACCTAGCCACAAACAGCATGTAGGGTTATTACCGGATAATGTTTCCCGGGGCCTGAAGCTGTCTAAACCCTTGTCTTGCGTGTTGATCCGCCCTGCATCTCTCGATTCCGCTCAACCCCTCTCAAGCTACCACATAGATGTGTTGGCCTCGCGACTAAGTCCTGACACTAAGGACATCTGCCGTACAAAACCACGACAGTTGGCGCCCACCGTGGGGCAAGCGCACGGTGGTGTTGAGTTCTTGGAGGGATCACTTCAAGGGATCAAGAAGCTTGCGAATATCTGGATCAGGAAGAGTTCGCACGGAAGGATTCATATTAACTCTGATTTTATCAAGTTGAAACTGCCAGGTGAGAAAGAGCCGATCTGGTTACGAGTTTGCTGCAAAGGGCCTCGTCAAGAGTAAACTGTCAGACAACCCGGTGAAGAAAAACCTCGTGGAACAGGTCTCGAGGATAACCCGGTGGAGAAGCTAAGGTTTTTTCGCCGCCGCACGCGTGTATGACCATCGGTCAATCCAATGGATCAATGACTTCTGCTAGTACTAGTCCGAGACTAATTGGTGTAGATCAACTGCGCTTGGTGGTATTTGTCCGGTAAAAAAAAGGATACCAGCCTATGCACAGAGACTCATCTACCTACGTGAATATTAAGCAAAAAAAGGGAGAAGAACAGAAGGGCCGCGACCCGTCTTGCACCCGGGCTGCTCCGTTGACCCGCCCTGTCGTTGACCTTGCCTTACATCGAGCCGGTAGGTCGCCTCCGCCGCAGCCGTCAGCTCGAGGCCGCTGGTACGACCTCAAGTAACTGGCCTCTGATCCTCCACTCCACCGCTGCCGTCCCGCGCTGAGTCGCCCTCCGTTCCCCTGTGACCCGGGCGAGCCTCGTTCCGCCTCTGTTTCCAACCCGGCGCCGCCGTTACCACTTCGCCAAGAGCTCGCCTTCGGGCGCCCATATTCAGCTTCGTCGCGAGCCATCGTGATTCTACGCTCGCATCCTGCCGGTTCTCCTCGATGAACCACCATCGGCTATCATCCGTGCGGTGACCCGGCCTGATGAATCGCCGTGCAAGCCGCCAGTGGAGTTGTCCTCGCCTACCGCTGAATCCGACAATAGGGGATCGCAACAGTTTTCGAGGGTAAAGTATTCAACCCAAATTTATTGATTCGACACAAGGGGAGCCAAAGAATATTCTCAAGTATTAGCAGCTGAGTTGTCAATTCAACCACACCTCGATAACTTAATATCTGCAGCAAAGTATTTAGTAGCAAAGTAATATGGAAATGACGGTAACGGTAGCAAAAGTAATATTTTTGGGTTTTGTAGTGATTGTAACAGTAGCAACGGAAAAGTAAATAAGCGAAGAACAATATGTGAAAAGCTCCTAGGCATTGGATCGGTGATGGAGAATTATGTCGGATGCGGTTCATCATGTAACAGTCATAACATAGGGTGACAAGAACTAGCTCCAATTCATCAATGTAATGTAGGCATGTATTCCGAATATAGTCATCGTGCTAATGGAAAAGAACTTGCATGACATCTTTTGTCCTACCCTCCCGTGGCAGCGGGGTCCTAATGGAAACTAAGGGATATTAAGGTCTCCTTTTAATAGAGTACCGGACCAAAGCATTAACACATAGTGAATACATGAACTCCTCAAACTACGGTCATCACCGGGAGTGTTCCCGATTATTGTCACTTGAGGTTGCGGATCATAACACATAGTAGGTGACTATAGACTTGCAAGATAGGATCAAGAACTCACATATATTCATGAAAACATAATAGGTTCAGATCTGAAATCATGGCACTCGGGCCCTAGTGACAAGCATTAAGCATAGCAAAGTCATAGCAACATCAATCTCAGAACATAGTGGATACTAGGGATCAAACCCTAACAAATCTAACTCGATTACATGATAAATCTCATCCAACCTATCACCGTTCAGCAAGCCTATGATGGAATTACTCACGCACGGCGGTGCGCATCATGAAATTGGTGATGGAGGATGGTTGATGATGACGACGGCGACGGATTCCCCTCTCCGGAGCCCTGAACGGACTCCAGATCAGCCCTCCCGAGAGAGTTTAGGGCTTGGCGGAGGCTCCGTATTGTAAAACGCGATAAATCCTTCTCTCTGATTATTTTCTCCCCAAACATGATTATATGGAGTTGGAGTTGAGGTCGGTGGAGCACCAGGGGGGCCACGAGGCAGGGGGGCGCGCCCCCCACCCTCGTGGAAAGGGTGTGGGCCCCTGGCCTTGATTATTTCGCCAGTATTTTTTATATTTTCCAAAAATAATCTCCGTTGATTTTCAGGTCATTCCGAGAACTTTTGTTTCTGCACAAAAATAACACCATGGCAATTCTGCTGAAAACAGCGTCAGTCCGGGTTAGTTCCATTCAAATCACTCAAGTTAGAGTCCAAAACAAAGGCAAAAGTGTTTGGAAAAGTAGATACGACGGAGACGTATCAACTCATCCATGCTTAAACATTTGCTTGTCCTCAAGCAATTCAGTTGATAAACTGAAAGTGATAAAGAAAAACTTTTACAAACTCTGGTTGCTCTTGTTGTTGTAAATATGTAAAGCCAGCATTCATGTTTTCAGCAAAGATTATGAACTAACCATATTCACAATAACATTTAGGTCTCATGTTTACTCATGTCAATGGCATAATCAACTAGCGAGCAATAATAATAAATCTCGGATGACAACACTTTCTCAAAACAATCATAATATGATAAAACAAGATGGTATCTTGCTAGCCATTAATGAGACCGCAAAACATAAATGCAGAGAACCTTTAAAGATCAAGGACTGACTAGACATTGTAATTCATGGTAAAAGAGATCCAATCATAGTCATACCCAATATTAATTAATAGTAATGGATGCAAATGACAGCGGTGCTCTCCAACTGGTGCTTTTTAATAAGAGTGTGATGACTCAACATAAAAGTAAATAGATAGGCCCTTCACAGAGGGAAGCAGGGATTTGTAGAGGTGCCAGAGCTCGATTTTGAAATAGAGATAAATAATATTTTGAGCGGCATACTTTCATTGTCAACATAACAACCAAGAGATGGCGATATCTTCCATACTACACACATTATAGGCGGTTCCCCAACAGAATGGTAAAGTTTATACTCCCCCTCCACCAACAAGCATCAATCTATGGCTTGCTCGAAACAACGAGTGCCTCCAACTAACAACAGTCCGGGGAGTTTTGTTTGCAATTATTTTGATTTGATTTGCATAAAGCATGGGAACTGGGCATCCGGTGACCAGCCATTTGCTCGTGAGTGAGGAGCAGAGCCCACTCCTCTTGAGAATAACCCGCCTAACATGGAAGAATCTGAGACAACCCTAGTTGATACATGAGCTATTCGAGCATACAAAACAGAATTTCATTTGAAGGTTTAGAGTTTGGCACATACAAATTTACTTGGAACAATGGTAGATACCGCATATAGGAAGGTATAGTGGACTCATATGGAATAACTTTAGGGTTTAAGGGATTGGATGCACAAGCGGTATTCGACTTAGTACAAGTGAAGGCTAGTAAAAAGGCTGAAGCGACCAACTAGAGAGCGACAACAGTCATGAACATGCATTAAAATTAATAAACATTGAGTGCAAGCATGAGTAGAATATAATCCACCATGAACATAAATATCGTGAAGGCTATGTTGATTTGTTTCAACTACGTGCGTGAACATGTGCCAAGTCAAGTCACTTGAATCATTCAAAGGAGGATACCACCACATCATACCACATCACAACCATTTTAATAGCATGTTGTACATAAGGTAAACCATTATAAGCTCCCAGCTAATTAAGCATGGCATAAGCAACTATAATCTCTAATTGTCATTGCAAACATGTTTATTCATAATAGGATGAATCAGGAACGATGAACTAATCATATTTACAAAGACAAGAGAGGTCGAGTTCATACCAACTTTTCTCATCTCAATCAGTTCATCATATATCGTCATAATTGCCTTTCACTTGCACGACCGAACGATGTGAATAATAATAATAGTGCACGTGCATTGGACTAAGCTGGAATCTGCAGGCATTCAATTCAAAGGAGAAGACAAGGTAATATGGGCTCTTGGTTAAATCAACAATAATGCATATAAGAGCCACTTTAACAATTTCATCAGGGTCTTATCCTATCGACCCCCAAAGAAAAGAAAAGAAATAAAACTATTTACACGGGAAAGCTCCCAACAAGCAAAAGAAGAACAGGAAATATTTTGGGTTTTCTTTTTAATTATTACTACTACAGCAAGAAAGTTAACTAGCTAAAAGCTATTACTAATTTTTTTTTGTTTTTCTTAAGGTTTATCAAACACACAAGAAGAAAGTATAAAAAAGAAAATAAACTAGCATGGATATTACAATGAAAAAGTATGAGCACCGACAACTAGCAATGAGTGTGTAAACATAAATGTAATGCCAGTGAGAAATACGTACTCCCCCAAGCTTAGGCTTTTGGCCTGGCGGATATCCAAAGTTGTAGTTGGGGTCGTACTGAGAAGAAGAAGCCTCTGATTGCCACTGGTTGGCAATCATCTCCGGATCCCACTGGTAATTAGACGGTCGTGGAGGATCAAATTGTGGTTCTGGCTCTGTGGCTGATGTAGGGTTCCGGTAGGCGTGAATGGCCGCCAGCGGAACGAGATACTGGTTGTTCACGTTGGTCGCAGAGGAAGTCGGTGAGGCCTCCGCGGTGCGAGGCAGATTATATTTGGGCCTCTCTGCTTCTTCACTTTGCTTTTCCTTCGAGATTCGGCTCGATGAGCCCCTCAAAAATCTCTTCATTATTTTCTGAAAATTTCTGAAATTTTTAGTAACTTCAAATAAAAGTAAACCAAACTCAACAAAATTGATAGAAACTACTCCTACAAGTGCCTAGAGCCTATATCATGCATTAGAACTACTTGGAACCATATAAATTTGACATGCAAGCTCAAGAACATGGTCACCTAGGCAACACAAATTTGCAATGAATAAAGCACTAGAACAAAAACTAATTGGACCAATGGAGGAGTCACATACCAAGGACAACCCCCCAAAGAAGTTTTGTGAGAGGTGCTTTGAGCAAGGAGATCGAAAATTGCAGCAAAATGAGCTAGAACTAGTGCTTGAGTTGGATGGTGATTTTTTTGGGAGGAAGAAGAAGTGTGTGGGTGCAGGAATAAGTGGAGGGGAGCCACCATGAGCCCATGATGCAGGGGGGTGGGCGCGCCCTGGACCCTCGTGGCCAGGTGCTTGCTCCCCCTGCTGTGTTTTTAGTGCTAGAAATTCTTAAATATCCCAAAAAATCATATTAAATTGGCAGGGCATTTGGAGAACTTTTATTTTCGGGGTATTTTTATATTGCACGGATAATTCAGAAAACAGACAGGAAAATACTATTTTTACTTTATTTCAACGAAATAACAGAAAGTAGAGAGAGGGTACAGAAGGTTGTGCTTTCTAACTTCATCCATCTCATGCTCATCAAAAGGAATCCACTAACAAGGTTGATCAAGTCTTGTTAACAAACTCATTTCGAGTAACATGAAACCGGAGAAATTTTGAATAACACTATGTTACCTCAACGGGGATATGCACCTCCCCAATAATAAGAATATCATATTTCTTCTTGACACTAGGAATAGGAAATTCAAAACCTCAAAAAATAATCGATGGAATTTTTCCAATAGAATTGATACTGTGGACTTGAGGTTGTTTCCTCGGAAAGTGTATTGTATGCTCATTACCATTAACATGAAAAGTGAAATTGCCTTTGTTGCAATCAATAACAGCCCCTGCAGTATTCAAAAAGGGTCTTCCAAGAATAATAGGCATACTATCGTCCTCGGGAATATCAAGAATAACAAAGTCCGTTAAAATAGTAACGCTTGCAACCACAACAGGCACATCCTCACAAATACCGACAGGTATAGTAGTTGATTTATCAACCATTTGCAAAGATATTTCAGTAGGTGTCAACTTATCCAAATCAAGTCTACGATATAAAGAGAGAGGCATAACACTAACACCGGCTCCAAGATCACATAAAGCAGTTTTAACATAATTTCTTTTAATAGAGCATGGTATAGTGGGTAATCCTGGATCTCCAAGTTTCTTTGGTATTCCACCCTTAAAAGTATAATTAGCAAGCATGGTTGAAATTTCAGCTTCCATTATCTTTCTTTTATTCATAACAATTTCTTTCATATACTTAGCATAAGGATTCATTTTAAGCATATCAGTCAAACGCATACGCAAAAAGATAGGTCTAATCATTTCAGCAAAGCGCTCAAAATCCTCATCATCCTTTTTCTTGGATGGTTTGGGAGGAAAAGTCATGGGTTTCTGAACCCATGGTTCTCTTTCTTTACCGTGTTTCCTAGCATCAAAGTCTCTCTTATCATAACGTTGATTCTTTCATTGTGGGTTATCAAGATCAACCACAGGTTCAATTTCTACATCATTATCATTGCTAGGTTGAGCATCAACATGAACATCATCATTAACATTATCACTAGGTTCATGTTCATTAACAGATTGTGTTTCATCATCAGAAACAGAAATATCATTGGGATTCTCGTGTGGTTCAAACAATAGGTTCACTAGAAGCATGCAAAGTCCTATCATTTTTCTTTTTCTTCTTTTTAGAAGGACTAGGTGCATCAATATTATTTCTCTGAGAATCTTGCTCAACTCTCTTAGGATGGCCTTCAGGATACAAAGGTTCCTGAGTCATTTTACCAGTTCTAGTAGCCACTCTAACAGCATAATCATTATTTTTATTATTCTGTTCATTGAGCAAATCATTCTGAGCCTTAAGTACTTGTTCTACTTGAGTGGTAACCATAGAAGCATGTTTACTAATGAGTTTAAACTCACCTTTAACTCTAGACATGTAATCACCCAAGTGGTCAATCATATAAGCATTTTGTTTTAATTGTCTACCAACATAAGCATTGAAGTTTTCTTGTTTAACAATAAAATTGTCAAACTCATCTAAGCACTGTCTAGCAGACTTATAGTGAGGAATATCACCTTCATCAAATCTATAGAGAGAATTTACCTTTACTACATGTGTCATGTTATCAAGACCATATGTTTCTTCAATAGGTGATGAATTAAGATCATATATTTCTTCAACGGGCGGTAAATTAAGACCATGTATTTCTTCAATAGGAGGTAAATTCTTAACATCTTCAGCTTCAATACCTTCTTCTTTGCCTCTTGCATATCTTCAGGACTGAGAAATAAAACACCTATTTTCTTCAGAGTTGGCTTAGGAGTTGGTTCAGGAATTGGCTCAGGAAGTATCCAATTATTTTCATTAATCAACATATTATTCAATAGAATTTCAGCTTCATCTGGTGTTCTTTCCCTGAAAACAGAACCAGCACAACTATCCAGGTGGTCTCTGGAAGCATAGGTTAGTCCATTATAAAAGATATCAAGTATTTCATTTTTCTTGAGAGGATGATCATGCAAAGCATTTAGTAATTGGAGAAGCCTCCCCCAAGCTTGTGGGAGACTCTCTTCTTCAATTTGCACAAAATTATATACTTCCCTTAAAGCAGCTTGTTTCTTATGAGCAGGGAAATATTTAGCAGAGAAGTAATAAATCATATCCTGGGGACTACGCACACAACTAGGATCAAGAGAATTAAACCATATCTTAGCATCACCCTTTAATGAGAACGGAAATATTTTAAGGATATAAAAGTAGCAGGTTCTCTCATCATTAGTGAATAGGGTGGCTATATCATTTAATTTAGTAAGATGTGCCACAATAGTTTCAGATTCATAGCCATAAAAAGGATCAGATTCAACCAAAGTAATTATATCAGGATCAACAGAGAATTCATAACCCTTATCAGTAACAAAGATAGGTGAAGTAGCATAAGCAGGATCATATTTCATTCTAGCATTCAGAGTTTTTTGTTTAAGCTTAGATAATAATTTCTTAAGATCACTTATATCATTGCAAGCAAGAAAGTCTCTAGCAGTTTCTTCATCCATAACATAGCCCTCACGCACAACATGCAATTCATATTTATTGCGAGAGCCTTCATCATCACTTTCATCAATATTATCAGTTTCAATAATTTCATTCTCTCTAGCCCTAGCAAGTTGTTCATCAAGAAATTCACAAAGTGGCACAATAGTATCAAGCATAGAAGTAGTATCATCATAAGTATCATGCATAGCAGAAGTGGCATCATCAATAACATGCGGCATATCAGAATTAATAGCAGAAGCACGTTTAGGTGTCGCAAGCTTACTCAAAACAAAAGGTGAATCAAGTGCAGAGCTAGATGGCAGTTCCTTACCTCCCCTCGTAGTTGATGGATAAATTTTTGTTTTCTCGTCTTTCAAGTTCCTCATAGTGACCAGCAGATATAAATCCCAAGTGACTCAAAGAATAGAGCTATGCTCCCCGGCAACAGCGCCAGAAAATAGTCTTGATAACCCACAAGTATGGGGGATCGCAACAGTTTTCGAGGGTAGAGTATTCAACCCAAATTTATTGATTCGACACAAGGGAGCCAAAGAATATTCTCAAGTATTAGCAGCTGAGTTGTCAATTCAACCACACCTGGATAACTTAATATCTGCAGCAAAGTATTTAGTAGCAAAGTAATATGGAAGTAACGGTAACGGTAGCGAAAGTAATAGTTTTGGGTTTTATAGTGATTGTGACAGTAGCAACGGCAAAGTAAATAAGCGAAGAACAATATGTGAAAAGCTCGTAGGCATTGGATCGGTGATGGAGAATTATGCCGGATGTGGTTCATCATGTAACAGTCATAACATAGGGTGACACAGAACTAGCTCCAATTCATCAATGTAATGTAGGCATGTATTCCGAATATAGTCATACATGCTTATGGAAAAGAACTTGCATGACATCTTTTGTCCTACCCTCCCATGGCAGCGGTGTCCTAATGGAAACTAAGGGATATTAAGGCCTCCTTTTAATAGAGTACTAGACCAAAGCATTAACACATAGTGAATACATGAACTCCTCAAACTACGGTCATCACCGGGAGTGGTCCCGATTATTGTCACTTCGGGGTTGCCGGATCATAACACATAGTAGGTGACTATAGACTTGCATGATAGGGTCAAGAAATCACATATATTCATGAAAACATAATAGGTTCAGGTCTGAAATCATGGCACTCGGGCCCTAGTGACAAGCATTAAGAATAGCAAAGTCATAGCAACATCAATCTCAGAACATAGTGGATACTAGGGATCAAACCCTAACAAATCTAACTCGATTACATGGTAAATCTCATCCAACCCATCACCATCCAGCAAGCCTACGATGGAATTACTCACGCACGGCGGTGAGCATCATGAAATTGGTGATGGAGGATGGTTGATGATGGCAACGGCGATGGATTCCCCTCTCCGGAGCCCCGAACGGACTCCAAATCAGCCCTCCCAAGAGAGTTTAGGGCTTGGCGGTGGCTCCGTGTCGTAAAAGCGTGATGCATCCTTCTCTCGATTTTTTCTCCCGAACACGAATATATGGAGTTGGAGTTGAGGTCGGTGGAGCACCGGGGGCCACGAGGCAGGCGCGCCCCACCCTCGTGGAAAGGGTGTGGGCCCCCGGCCTTGATTCTTTGCCGTATTTTTATATTTTCCAAAAATAATCTCCATTGATTTTCAGGTCATTCCAAGAACTTTTATTTCTGCACAAAAATAACACCATGGCAATTCTGCTGAAAACAGCGTCAGTCCGGGTTAGTTCCATTCAAATCATGCAAGTTAGAGTCCAAAACAAGGGCAAAAGTGTTTGGAAAAGTAAATACGATGGAGATGTATCAGCGACCAATTAGAGAGTGACCACAGTCATGAACATGCATTGAGATTAACCAACATTGAATGGAAGCATGAGTAAGATATAAATCACCATGAACATAAATATCGTGAAGGCTATGTTGATTTTGTTTCAACTACATGCGTGAACATGTGCCAAGTCAAGCCACTTAAATCATTCAAAGAAGGATACCATCCTATCATACTACATCACAACCATTTTAAAAGCATGTTGGCACACAAGATAGACCATTATAAACTCCAAGGTAATTAAGCATGGCATGAGTAACTATAATCTCTAATTGTCATTGCAAACATGTTACAATCATAATGGGTTGAATCAAGAATGATGAACTAATCATATTTACAAAAAAAAAATAGGTTGAGTTCATACCAGCTTTTCTCATCTCAATCATTTCATCATATATCGTCATTATTGCCTTTCACTTGCATGACCGAATGGTGTGGATAATAATAATGGTGCACGTGCATTGGACTAAGCTGGAATCTGCAAACATTTATTCAAAGGAGAAGACAAAGTAATATGGGCTCCGTGTTAGATTAAAAATAATATATATATGAGCCACTCAACATTTTCATTGTGGTCTTCTCTCAACCCAAAGAAAAGAAAAAGAATTTCACAGAAATACACTGAAATATTTTTTTGAGTTTTTTGTTTTTCTGAAGAAAGTAAAACAAGAACGAGAAAAACTATTTACACAGGAAAGCTCCCAACAAGCAAAAGAAGAACGAGAAATCTTTTTGGGTTTTCTTTAATACTACAACTAAACAAACATAGAAAGAAAAACTAAGAAGAAACTACAACTAATTAATTTTTGGAATTTTCTTAAAGTTTTTCAAACACACAAGAAGAAAGCAAGAAAAAAGAAAATAAACTAGTGTTTTCTTGTAGCATTGTTGTCAGGTGTGTTCTCGAGGGTGTACTTCACCACAACAAATTCTTGGTTGTGTCTTCGATTACGAAGGGTATGGTTCTTGTAAAGCTTCCCGACAAATCTGATGCGGTATGTCTTCATCATCATGTTTATGAGTGGAAAGACCACTCTGTTATGTTCTCCAAGGTTGACGAGGTGGTGATGGTGATGGTAGACATCTCTCATGAAGTCCATGGCCTAGTCAGTTATGCGGGGTTCATCCAGTAGCTCGATGGCAAGAAACAGTCTGTAGAGTTTAATTAGTGCAACCTTGATTGTCTGTAGTAAGTACTATTGTTCAGTACTTGATTTGTGTGTGTGAACCCTGCAATATTTAGTACTATGACTTTTATTGTGTGGTGAGTACTGAGAATAGTCTACGTTAATGTCTGTCCACTCAATTCAGTCTGTATATTTTGAAGTATCCAGATCATCTTTTTTGTGAGGACTGTTTACCAATTATGGTTACACTCCAATATCTGTATGCAGTGCAGGGTTTATCGCACCCACCAGGATTTCTAGTCCCATGGATGTTCGGTCCATACAATTTGTCAAGACCTTTGAACTGCCCTTCTTGTGGGAGTAAGTGGGGGCCCTGCATACCACGCATAATTGGACGATCAATCTTCTGTTTAGAACTTGAACATAGTGATATCCTAGTAAGGATTCACTCGTGTCACATCAAGTAAATCTTATTGATTTACTGTCTAAGTCTTATTGATTTAATGTCATGTTTTCTTACTTTTGCTGCAATTTTACGATGCAAGTTTTGCCATGTGACATTCGTCACAGAATAAACCGTTTGGTTTTCTCTACGATGGTTATTTTTGCAGGTTTCACTTCTTATGTCGTGTCAGTAATGAAGGCACTATCCATCACTTATATTACTGGACACAATTGGATCAGTCTGTTGTCTGAGTACAATCTGAAGCCCTATGATGAACTACAGTTTGGTTTAACAAAGACGTCACAATTAGTCCTTCTCTTGTTTAAAAGAAATGAAGAAAAAGACTGGTTCACAATCACGGAGCCTAGTGAAGTTAGAAAGCTGATCATAGCAGACCAGAGACGATCGCTGCTGTCTCGCACATCAGTACCACATTCAGCAACGGATCGAGCACCGGCACCTTCTCTGACGGCACTTGCTCTAGCACTAACACCAGTAGCAACTCAGTCTGATCCACCTGAGGATTGGGCACCGACCGCATCAGTAGATCAGGCTCATCTACCGGAGGATCGGGCATCGACACCGGCACCTTCTCCGACACCGGCACCAGCTCCACAAGGAGCACCATCTCCGGCAGTAGCAGCAGCAGCAGCACTACCAGTCGCACTAGCACGGGCACCAGCAAAAGCTCCGGCACTTGCACCAACACTTGAAGTTACACTTGCATCTGCTCCAGCCCGTGCAGCGGCAACGGAACCAGCAGTTGCACCGGCAACAGACTGGGCTACAGTTCGCATTGCATATACCAAAGTCCTTACAAAAACCGACATCTCCACCTTCTTGGTAACCATTGGCCGCCCAGGTGCTTCGTTATTTTTTCTTTCCATGTTGTTTCACATGATTCACTGTGTTGATCTAACTGTTTGTGTATGTCTTCTTGTTTGCAAACAGAGAATTCCTAGAGCAACGAGGGAGTCGTTCAACAATCCGGGCGACCGTGGCCAAGTTTCTCTTACCATGCGTAGCCTTGGTGTGAATGAACCTGCTCAATATACAGTAAGTACAAAGGATGGTCGCATGATGATTGATGCTAAAGGATGGTCAAGGTTCAAATCTAAATCAAAGCTTGCGGTAGGGGATGATGTCAAAATCGAACTTTATCGGCAAGGAGTGTTGGTCCAAATCAACTTTGAAATTCTTCAGTAGCAGCACGCATATGCTGAACTGGTCTATCCTCCGAGAGATTTTGATGTAATAATACGGCGTGGTGAAACAAGTGTCCTATGTGCATAAGTAGTACGACGCTATTATTTATCACGTAGGATACCATGCAAGAATTGCAACTCTGATTGCTGGTAAGGAACTGTTGTTCGATTTCATTATAATAGTTGTCGTGCTTTATTCAATTTTTTGTATTCGCCTTGCAACGGCATCTAAAACCAGCGCCGTACCGATCAATTGCAATATGAAATGCGCTGAGTTAGAACACATGGGCCCCCAAACATGCAGGCCTATGGCCCAAAGTCCAGAACTGTGAGCCTGTCTGAGTATTATATTCTCAGTTGAACCCCCATATTATGTTATATATATTCCCCTTGATTTTTCTTATGTATAAAGTTGTGATATAAAAGATTTTATATTTCTTTACAGATTGAATATTTCTTTGTCAAAAGTATATTAATGTGTAACTAGTTACTCCTGCCTTTCTACTTCCTTCCGCTTATATGTGGGGCATCCGGCAACGGGGTCCACGTGCCATGCACCAAATTAGAGTGCACAACTACACGGTACACTCACCCCGGTCGTAGCGCCGTAGTAATGCCCAATGAGTCGTCAAATCACAAAAAAACCCCACCTTTCCAGCTTTAGCAGTAAGCTAGACGAATGAAGCAGCAATATTTCACTGGGCCTGAATCCCCTTCTCCCTCGTCTGCTTGTTCAGAGAAAACCCCCTCTCAGCGATTGCATAGGGTTTTCTCATGGAGAACCAGGTACAAATTCTTCATCCATCCCCGATAAATCCAAGTCCCTTGGTCGTGGGTAATCCTAGGATGGCAGTCGCCGCCATTGATGCATTTTTCTTCCTACTTAATCTAGTGTGTTTCATTTGCAGTGCCCAAAGTGCGAGGATCCTCTGAGGTTTTAGCCCTCGTGAGACGCCACACTTGTTCCTTCTCATCCTAACACAGGGTTTTAAAACGCGCACAGTATGTTCCTAGAATCCTCTTTTCTATCTGGGAGGGTGGGGGGTTTTGAACATGTTGTCGACTAATTTGGAAATTTGGATTGCTATATTTGGATAAAAGGTACTAGTACCTTGATCAACACTGGCGTGAAGGAGGAAATTATTTCTAGATTTGGATAGCGAATACATTGTGTTCTCATATTATTTTTCCTGCAGTGCATTCCTTGCTCTACCAGAACACATGTACTCAAGATGGCCGGCCTTGCCACAACTGAATGCACCAGTTTAATGGTCACGTTGAAGACAAGCCATGGATATAAGTTCCCAGATGGGTTCATGAACCAAGAAGATCGCTACTTTTTTTATGGCCGAACTTGGATAAACTTTCTCAAGTGTTACGGACTGAAAGTTGGCGCACGAATGTTGATGGAAATAGCAGAACCTGATCTCATCTTCACTGTGATCTTCCACCCCGACGTCATTCCAGTAGTTCATCCATGTTAGTTTTGTATCTGGTTCTTGCTTGTTGCCTCGATTACTTCTTAATCCACCTATTCTATCTAACTAATCACAATTTAACTTTAGAAGTAGCAGCGATTTTTGATTCCCTTCTCTCACGAAGATACTACTTCTAACTAATGTGTCTTATAATTGCTGGCACGTGTAGGTTATTTCAAAGTTAAGCAGGCTACTCGTTTGTTATTCTATAAGAACTCATTTATTCTTGATGGCACTTTGAAGTTGGTAGGGCGACATCCACAAGTTCCTACACTTTATTGATCGTCTTGAGGTCCTTGTGGGGCGTTTCAATGGTGGAAGGCCATGTGGGATATGTGTTCCACTGCTGCACATGTTGAACAGGTCCAACTGTGTCGAGAAACTTATGGTACGAGTTGTTTTTTGTAATGTATGTTGTTCATAAACTCTTGCTTATACATAGTTTTACAGCTGTGATCTTCTTGAAACAGAAACTGCCCAGCTCTATTGTTCCTATACAAATGCATGGCCATGGTCGGGTCAGACTTGCGCTTGGTCACAACATGATTTTTATGTCGACCTACTCCATTCCCCTTGGAGGTGAAAAGATACTTACTCATGGGTGGTCTCGAATAATGAATGCCCGTCCATCTTGGAGAATTGGACAGAAGGTTATGCTCATGCTTGTCCATGGTTCTAAAGCGAATATCCTGTTTATTGACCACATTGCAAGATGAAGACGCTTTCAGAAGGTTGTGGATGCATGGGTGGCACCTGGGCCTTGTCCTGGGGTTTGGTGGCCTCACCCTTGGTTAACTGCAGGCAAAGTAGCACTGTTCGAGGCATGCTTTGTATGGTTGAACCAGTATAAGTACTCATACTACTTTCAGCTATGGTTGTTAAGTGCCCCTGCTGGTTTCAGTCAAGGTTGTGAAGTACTCCTGCTGCTTTTACAATCTGTCGTGTTTCTTCAGTCATGTCTTCCTTCAGCGGCCAAAACCAAACCAGCGCCGACAGAGCCGCTTGCTTCTTCCTCCCACGGCTGGCTGCGCCTCATCGCACACATCACCGCCCCACCATCTCATAAATCATAAACACCGATGTCTGAGGCCTCGCCTCATCCTCTGTGCGCTTTGGTGCACTCGCTGCGGCGCCGCCCTCTTGCGTTGTCAACATAGTCAACAAACAAGAGGAATCGGGAGAGGACTGTACATGGAGAGGATGATAGTAGGGGCCCACCATGTCTATGGATGTACGAAAGGAAGTTCCTCATTTTTTTGTTATATATACTCCATTATAAGTGTATAGAAAACGAAAATGCTTCCTCCTAGTGGTTTCCTGACATCTGGGACCCACGACATTGTCAGCGTATATAGTCAATAGACAAGAGAACATCACAAGATCGGCTGACACCTGGGACGTAGCTGCTTAGCAGTATTTTTTTGTTATTATTGAGACGGAGCAGGTTTCAACTGGGCTGTGGCCCGTCTAGCCCAGGCTTATATTTTACGTTCACCACATGACCAGCCCAGCTATTTTTTCTTTGTGAAAATGAGCCCAGTTTGTTTTTTCTGAAGAATACACAATCCATGCCTACTTATTTTTCTATGCCCTGATGGGTTGTAAGTCTTTCAAGACGGCTGCAAATATTGAAAGTAATATGAAATGGGCTGTAAATATAAAAAACAGACGACAAATTGGCAATTACTTTATAATTTCTGAATTTTTTCACATTCCAGATTCCAATTTCACTAGGCTTTAACCTAATTTAAATATATCTTCAAAGTACTTTAAACCTGGCTTGACATTTCAGTATTAAAAAATAGTTTGGACCCCATAGAAATATGCGAAATTTTGTTTAAATTTTTAACCCTGGCCCTGTACAACAAAAAAAACGGACTTCAATAAATTGCATCAGAAGTTACAGTGAGCTGTAAATTATTTAAAAAATAGGTAATGGTCTGACGTGAGCCTATTAAGTTGACGCGTATGCAAGATTTTTTTTAATAATTATATACGTCAGCAAACGACTCTAGAAGACGTAACCATTGGATGTCAATCCAACGGCCGTCGTGCTTCTTCAATCTCTGATCTACTTGCTCCAGCCGCCAAATCCAGCGTCAGCGGGACCGCCTGCTCCCGCCTCCCACGGTCGGCTGTGCAGCCGCGCAGGCCTCACCGCCCCCTACTACTCCCACTGTTGGCCAGGCCATCCCGCTACTCACCCACATCCCTCCACTGTTGGCACGGAAGGAAGTGCCTCCTTATTAAGCGAAAAATAACGAGTGCTCCCCATGACAGCTGGGGCCCACCAGATTTGGAGGCTGAGTTGTGGCCCTACTAAGTTGACGCGTACGGAGGGTGTTGTCAACTTATTCAACAAATGATTCTATCACCAATGACCGTTGGATTGTTAACATCCAACAGTCTTCCTGCTTCTTCAACCTCTGATTTTCTTGCTCCAGCCGTCCAACCCACCGCGTGCTCCTGCCTCCAGTGGTCGGCTGTGCTGCCGCAGAGGCCTCACCGCCCCCTACTACTACCACCGCTGGCCATGTGAAAGCACAAGTGCTCCCTGGGTGGTTTTGGTAATCAATGTCAACATATCTCTTGTTGGACTAATATTTTCATCTAGTATATTTCAGACAAGTTCAACAGATGGAGTGGCCTGGACAAGAGGATGTGGAACCCCTTCAAGATGCTAAGGACAAAGTATTGGCTCAATCTCAAAAGCTCAAGGCTCTACATTTTACTTTTAGTGATCCAAGATCACATTGAGTACATATGAAAAGCTAATACTATTAAAAGGGGATGAGGCGTTGCTTGATGGCTTGCTTGCTCAAAGTGCTTAGTGATATGCTCCAAAGCCCTCAACCACTTTCTCATATCCACATATGTCCCAAACCAAAAGTCAAACTCGGCCCCACCGAAATATTCTATCCGGCGCCACCGAGTTCACTTGATATAGCCACTGCCAGGAACCCTAATCAATTCGGTCTCACCGATGGGATCCCGGTCTCACTGAGATGGGCTTGCAAACTCTCTGGTTCCTATTGCAATAAGAACGGTCTCACCGAGTTTGCTTGACCAACTCTCTGGCTAGCCCATTACCAAAATCGGTCTCACCGAGTTTGTGTAATCGGTCGAACCGAGATGAGGTTTTACCCTAACCCTAGCACAGGTCCCACCGAGTTGATCATATCGGTCCCACCGAAATGCCTAACAATCACATTATGAACTGAATCAGTCCGACCGAGTTTTCTGATTCGGTCCCACCAAGTTTGGTGAATTGTGTGTAACAGTTAGATTTTGTGTGGAGGCTATATATACCCCTCCATCCACTATTCATTCGTGAGGACAGCCATCAGAACATGCCTACACTTACAGCATACATTTTTTGAGAGAGAACCACCTAATCATGTGTTGAGGTCAAGATATTCCATTCCAACCACATAAATCTTGATCTCTAGCCTTCTCCAACTTGCTTTCCACTCAAACCATCTTTCCACCAAATCCAAATCCTATGAGAGAGAGTTGAGTGTTGGGGAGACTATCATTTGAAGCACAAGAGCAAGGAGTTCATCATCAACACACCATTTATTACCTTTTGGAGAGTGGTGTCTCCTTGATTGGTCGGGTGTCACTTGGGAGCCTCCGTCAAGATTGTGGAGTTGAACCAAGAAGTTTGTACGGGCAAGGAGATTGCCTACTTCGTGAAGATCTACCCTAGTGAGGCAAGTCCTTCGTGGGCGATGGCCATGGTGGGATAGACAAGGTTGCTTCTTCGTGGACCCTTCGTGGGTGGAGCCCTCGTGGACTCAGCATGGCCGTTACCCTTCGTGGGTTGAAGTCTCCATCAACGTGGATGTACGATAGCACCACCTATCGGAACCACGCCAAAAATCTCCATGTCTCCAATTACATTTGCACACTCCAATCCCATCCCTTTACATTCTCGCAAATTGCATGCTTTACTTTCCGCTGCTCATATACTCTTTCCATGCTTGCTTGAATCTATTGTGAATGTTTAAACTTGTGCTAAAACTCTACCTTAACTTGAAGAAAATAAAAACTGTAACTTTTCTTTGTTAAGTGTCTATTCACCCTCCTCTAGACACCTCTTCTCGATCCTTTCAATTGGTATCAGAGCATTGGTCTCCATTGCTTTGGTTTAAACACCTTTGGAGGAAGATGGATGAGTCTACGTTGGGGAGTCTTAGACGTAGAGTGCCTATTCTTGATGGAGAGTACTTTCATGAGTGGAAAACTGAGATGCTTGTGATTTTCAATGAATTTCATTTGAGCAAGTATATTACTAGTCCTTGTGCTCCTCATGTTGATCCTTTGCATCCTACCCTTGATAATTCATTGACATTATTCACAGCCTTAGAACTGTTAATCTTATCACTAGGGGTTTGCCTAGAAACTTGATTGATTGCTTGCCTACTCTTGATTGTTCCTACACTATATGAAGATTTCTTAAGGAACGATTTCCAAACTATTCCTTGTAAAACTTACATGAAATTCTTCATAAGTCTATTGCCTTGAGTAAGATGAATTCCAATGATCCTAAGTTTGGTGATTGTCTATTTGATCTCACTAACCTCATGCGTGACAAGCGAGATGTTGGAATCATTAGCAATATCATCTCTGAAGCCATTAGATTTCATAAAGATGATTATTGTGATGATCATTTATCTAATGAATCACTCTCTCTAGGAATTGATCCATCACAAGACAATGTTGAACATGGATACTATGATGAGGATGATGATAGTGACTTTGATCCCGATGAGTCTATGAGACACTTTGGTCTTATGGCTAATCTTCGCGGCTATATGGCTGGAGGAAAGGAATGGATCCTTGATAGTGGATGTACCGATCATATGACCGGAGATAAGGATATGTTTAATTGAGCTTGCTTTGAAAGCAATGACCCTCGAAAGTATGTCATTTTCGGTGATAACTCAAAGGGTAAGGTGGTTGGCCTTGGTAAGGTGGCCATCTCACCTGATAGCTCCATACAAAATGTTATGCCCGTTGAATCTCTTGGCTATAATCTACTTTCCGTATCTAGACTTGCTGACTTTGGTTTCAATGTCCTATTCACTGAAGTAGATTGCCAAGTATTTCGTAGAAATAATCATAATATGGTCCTTACCGGTATACGGAGAGGTGATCTTTACATTGTCGATTTCACTAAAAAGGCTCAAAGTAGAACTTGCTTTATTGCTAAATCTTCTAAAGGCTGGTTGAGGGAGTCCTGGATTAGGGGGTGTCCGGATAGCCGGACTATAACCTTTGGCCGAACTCCTGGACTATGAAGATACAAGATTGAAGACTTCGTCCCGTGTCCGGATGGGACTTTCCTTGGCGTGGAAGGCAATCTTGGCGATACGGATATGTAGATCTCCTCCCATTGTAACCGACTACGTATAGCGCTAGCCCTCTCCGGTGTCTATATAAACCGGAGGGTTTTAGTCCGTGGGGCGAACAACAATCATACCATAGGCTAGCTTCTAGGGTTTAGCCTCTCGATCTCGTGGTAGATCTACTCTTGTACTACCCATATCATCAATATTAATCAAGCGAGGAATAGGGTTTTACCTCCATCGAGAGGGCCCGAACACAGGTAAAAGCATTGTGCCCTTGTCTCCTGTTACCATCCGCCTAGACGCGATTCGGGACCCCTACCGAGATCCGCCGGTTTGACACCGACATTTGTGCTTTCATTGAGAGTTCCGTTCTTGGCGTCGCCATCAGAAGGATGCCTCATCCCGTCTTTAAAGACAGCATTGTTGCTAAAGGAGCTTTGGCTATCGGCCAAACTCTCCGACTAGGGGTTTTCTTCTGACCGTCTGTTCGCCGCCGCAAGCGATGATTTCTCGGGTCATCCAAAGCAATCTTCACGTCAACTCGGAACTCGCCGAGCAGTTAGATCCGATGGAGCTCTCTTCCTTAAACGAGCTCTTGGATCGCATCGCCGCCCTGGGAGTCGCTACAGACTATGATCATATTGGGCCAAAACCCGATCTGAGAGAGATTAACTCTCCCGAGGTCATCCATCATGTTGCAGTGGTGGAGGAACAATGCGGCAAGCCTTCATCTATCTTAAGGACTAGTTATGTCCGGATTCCCGATTCCTCCAAGCCTGATACCCGGAGGGAGGGCGTCCTCAAGCCCTGAACCTAAAGTCAGGCAGCGGGCTAGTTTCATTGGACAACATCCAAGAACCCAAGCTTCCGAGTTCGGAAACTCCTTGGCCCCTGAGTCTTAGATTGGGCGAGGTTCCGGATTTAATTCCACCCGCCCACCCAAACATAGGCGATCTATCCCAAATTCGGCGAGAGCCCGCAAGCAGTACACCATTCTTGGGCGATTCCTCCTGGTCATGAGCAGGATAAAGGACTGCCATGAGGAGGATGCAATTTCATTCTTCTGCAATAATTGCACGGACAACGGAATCCTCAACGCCATAAGTCGCCGTGAAATTACACGCTTCAGCGACTTGGCGTCCATAGTACGAAAATCTTGTCGCGATGGAAAGCGCTGGAAAACCGAAATAAAATTTTGGGACAATCCGCCCTTAATACAACCCGATTCGAAATAAAAGGGTGCATTATCGCCAGCACCTGGGTTAAACACCAAAAGCAAAAACCCTCTATAGGGCATGGAACCGTCTTTGGAGGGATGGCTCTATGGACCTGTAAAATTCATAGTACTGGGCGCCACACCAACTCATAGCCTTAGAGCATGTTGGATACTCCGGCGGTGGCGGAAGTGACGAAGAGCTTCTAACTCCAGAATCCATAGAGCACCAGCACAAGGATACCAGTACGGTATTAACAGTCTTCGAGACTTTCACATCAAATAATATGCGGAAACGAACACTCCGCAGCCTTGCCAAAGTCTACCAAGTAGCAATAACAAACCCATGGAGTGACACGGCTATTACCTTTAATGCCAGTGATGAACCTAAATTCCGAACAGCCCGAGCACCAGCCGCATTGGTCCTCAGTCCAATAGTGGACGACTTTCGCCTTACCAAGGTACTCATGGACGGTGGCAGCGGACTGAACCTCATTTACGAGGAAACTCTTCGAAAAATGGAAATAGACTGGAGCCGCATTGAGCGAAACAGCACAACCTTTAGAGGAATAATCCCCAGTTGGGAAGCATCTTTGTCTGGGGAAAAATCACACTGGATGTGGTGTTAAACGCCGGATAATTACAGGTCCGAGGAGGTCACGTTCCAAGCGGCCCCGTTCGGCAATGGATACCACGCTCTATTAGGGCGAGAGGCATTTAGAATTTTTCAAGCTATACCCCATTACGGGTACATGAAGCTCAAAATGCGGACCAACGGAATCATCACTCTTGCTAGTGACCCGGACATAGCACTCCCGCTTGAAAATAAGACAGCCGCCGGCCCTTGAGGCACTATCCAAACCCTAGCGGTGAGGCCCTGATCGCTAAGCTCCACGGTGAAACGATGTGACGTGATACTCGATAAAAGATCCAAGTCCACCTCCTTTAAACTGGCGGACGAAATAGTCAAATTCCAAGTCCATCCAACGGACCCCTACAAAAACGGCCTCCATCGAGGCGCAATTAAACCCTAATGTAGACGCCAGCTTTCGAGAATTCCTCTGAAAATTGGGACATTTTGCTGGCACCCTTCAGACATGCCAGAATCCCACGCCCGGCCGAAAGCACAGCCTAAACATCCTAAAAGGATTCAAGCCGATCAGCAGGCTCTTGGCGTTTCTCTGAACCTAAGAGACAAGCCATGGGAGAGGAGCTAGCCAAACTCTGGAGGCGGATTCATCGGAGATATAAAACATCCGGATGGCTAGCAAACCTGGTGATGGTACCAAAGAAGGACAAATCCTGGCGCCTATGCGTTGATTTCAAGGACCTCAACAAGGCTTGCCCAAAGGATCCCTTCCCCTCCCCATGGCGATCAAATTATCAACGCTACCACGAGGACCACGATTCATTGTGTTTCCTTGGCGCATACTCGGCTACCATCAAATTAAGATGGCGAGCCAGACCAAGCCGCAACGGCATTCATCACCCCATACGGCCCATTACGCTTCAACACAATGCCCTTCGGGCTCAAAAAGCGCCAGTAAGCAACATGTCGGCAAGATGATTCGGAACATGTCTGGCAAACCAGATCGGCAAAATAGTGGAGGCATACGTAGATGACGTGGTCGTCAAAACCAAGCATGTCGAAACTCTAGTAGACGACTTGAGGCTCACATTCGACAACCTCCGAACATATGACATCAAGCTTAACCCAGAAAAATGCGTTTTCGGCGTACCAGCCGGAAAGCTCTTGGGCTTCATTCTATCCGGTAGGGGAATTGAAGCAAACCCAGCCAAGATCCGAGCTCTGTCACAATTGGATATCCCAAAGGACCTCAAACAAATACAAAAATTGACCGGATGCGTGGCGGCTCTAAGCCGATTTATCTCCCGCTTGGGAGAAAAGGCATTACCCCTTTATCGCCTCCTCCGGCGCCGAACACTTAAGTGGGCCGGATGTCGCCACGGCCGGACTCGAAGAAATAAAAGCCATATTGGCAACAAACTCGGTCCTGGCCGCGCCTAACATCGGCGAACCAATGCTATTATACATCGCGGCAACTCATCAAGTTGTAAGCGCAGTGCTCGTCGTCGAACAAAAAACGGACGGACAAAAATTCTCCCTTCAAAAGCCAGTTTACTACGTGTCCACTGTCCTCACTCCATGCAAGTCGCGGTACCCGCATTATCAAAAGATAGCATACAAGGTATTTATGGCATGTCGGAAACTGCGACACTACTTTCAAGAGTGTTCGATAACAGTAGCCTCTGAAGTACCTCTTAACGATATTATAAACAACCGCGACGCGACGGGCCGGATTGCCAAATGGGCCATTGAGCTCCTCCCGTTCGACATAACCTATAAGACACGGCGAGCTATTAAGTCACAAGTTTTGGCCGACTTCGTCATGAATGGGTGAAAGCCAAACTCCCTAAAAAGTACGGCACATATTCCAACTGGATCATGCACTTGACGGCTCTAAAATGTTAGCTGGTGCAGAAATTTGGCGTCATTCGACATCCCCAACAGGAGAATCTGATTCAATACATACTCGAGATAATGTATCACGGACTCCAACAACGCAGCCGAATATGAGGCCCTTCTACATGGTCTCCGGATGGCAGTCTCCATGGGCATTCAAAGCCTAGAGGTGCGCGGGGATTCGAACCTCGCGATATCCCAAATAAATGGAGACTTTGATGCCAAGGATCCGAAAATGGGAGCTTATCGCAACGCCATCCTAAAAATGTCAACTCGGTTCAAGGGGCTCGAATTTCACCATATAGCTCGGGAAAACAATCAGGCAGCAGACGTCTTGGCACGCATTGGCGCAAAGCGCGATGTCGTCCCCCCCAACATCTTCTTGGAGAGGCTGTTCAAGCCATCCGTATTATGGGAAGGGGAATCCGGAAATAACAGCCTGGACCCAACCGCCTTTGCGACACCGAACATTACGACACAATGGGAGGCTCACGCCAGCAGTAACATCTTCATCCCATGTAATAATGGTAGGCATTGCCCGTGGGCAGAACCATTCCTAGCCTACCTAACGGCAGGAATTCCCGAGGACCAAAGCGAGGCACCGTGCATAGTGCGGCAATCTAAAGCCTATAAAGTCCATGAGGAGAGATTCATAAGAAAAGCACCACCGAGTCCTTCAAAGGTGTATCTCCGAAGAGGAAGGCGGAATCTTCGCTGAAATTCATGCCGACTCGGCGGGCACCAAGCAACAGCCGGGCCCTTGTAAGCAAGGCCTTCCGTCTGAGATTTTATTGGCCGGCGGCACAGGCGGATGCTCGGGACTTAGTCCAACGATGCGTCGGTTGCCGGCTCTTTGCTAACCAAAGCCATATGCCACCCACCGCCCTCCAAACTATACCCATCACCGCCCTTCACGGTGCAGGGGCTTGACATGGTTGGACCCCTTAAAGGAGGAACCCACAAGCAAAAATACCTCACTGGTCATGGTGGATAAATTCACCAAATGGATAGAGGCCAAGCACATTAAGGCGGCGAATCCGAACCGATGATAGACTTCATATCGAGTGCATTACACGTTCTGGCGTCCCCACAACATCATCATTGATAACGGCACAAACTTTATGACCGACGAGGTCAAACTCTGGTGCAAAAACATGGGCATCAAGCTCGACTATGCTTCAGTCTATCACCCACAAACTAACGGTCAAGTCGAGCGAGCAAATGGTCTAATCATGAGCGGCGTCAAACCCAGATTAGTGCGGTCCCTCAAGGAATCTAACATGCACTGAGTAGACGAGCTCGACTCCGTACTCTGGGGGCTGCGGACCACGCCGAATTGCACCACCGGATACACAACATTCTTTATGGTATACGGCGCAGAGGCGGTTCTGCCCTGCGACATAATTCATGACTCACCTCGCGTGCGCATGTACGAAGAAAGAGAAGCCGACCTCGATCGGCGGGGACAGTTGGGCGCCTTGGAGGAGGAGCTTGGCGTGGCAAAAGCCCGTTCCGCATTCTATCAACAATGAGGCTCGAAGATACCAAAGCTGAAATGCGGGCCAAAACTTACAATGTTGGCGAGTTAGTTCTCGCTGCCGGACAAGAAAAGGACAAACTCAAGCCCAAATGGGAAGGTCCCTTTATTATTGACCAAGTCCTGGTGGTGGGCGTCTGCGTCTGCGAGATGCATCGGATAACCGACTCGAGCGAACCCATGGAGAACGCAGCCCGTCTCCGAAGATTCTCGCCTAGCACGAACTCTGTGTTCGTCTCCTTCCTCTGTCTATTTTTTACACATTAGCTGTCTTATATTTCTCTCATTCTCCCTCCCTTTCTCTTACAACCTTTAAGGGCTCGTTAGGTGCCTTGTTACTTTTTAACCGACGCGCTATCCGCTCATTATACTGGGGGCTTCTTTAATGAAGCTTATTTATACGGGCTTCATGCCCAACACATGTGTCACACTTCCGCATGTACCTTTTATTCACCATTATATGCATCGATATGACTTAAGTTTTGTCCAAGCTGGGTTGCCTGGCTCCTGTGCTTACCCCTACGTTCCCGATTGTTCGGCTAGGCGGTAAAGGGAGCACCTCTGTGATTGTTACTGCCGGGTCAGCCGGATGTGTACCTCAGATTGGGTGAAGTCGAAAGCTAGCGTTCTTAAGGGAATATTCGGTCAGTGAACTAAAGATGATTTCTCACTCATTTATTTATCCGCCCCCAGATGCTTTTCTGCTTTTTTCGCAGTCCGGACATGCACTTTAGGGCATGCCTCACGAGAAAGGAACCCCTAACGGAACTATTCTCCTGGAAGATGTTTCTTACTAACCATGTAATATAACATAACTAGTTGGGCACTTATGCATTTCAAGCACTAATGACCCCTACGCCTGGTGTCCACGCATGCCCCGGTTCTTACATAACCAAGAGGGTATTCGGACACACTCCGGACTATCGGGTCCCGAGGTTGAAGCAAAAAGGTCCGCCATGACAAACGATCTACAATTCGGCTAGAAGGCATCTTACATGTCATCTTAAATTACATAGTCAATTTGGTAGGTATATTCCTCTTCAATACCATCCAACGGGCTGTCTAGTTTACGATCCTGTTGGGAATATTAATGACCAACTCTACGGCCGTAAACTAAACTCTGAGGATCTCCTTCCCATCGGGCCCCACAGGTCCGACCTCGGCCATGTGGTTTGGGTCAGCCTTCGTGTGCAGCGTCTTCACCATGGCCCGAGCCTCCTGGCGCCTTGACGGCAGGCCGATATCTTCCATAATCGAAGCGCCCGCTGCCTCATAAAGCCTCTCTGCAAGCTCTCCAAGGCCTTCGGGCATGGAGGCAGATAGCCACAAGGCACAGGCGACGCCTTTCACCACTGCCGAACTTCGTTAAATGCGGTTGTAAACTTCAGAAGAAGGTCACCCGTAGAACCGGGCATTTCCTCTGCGGGGCGACTTATGAGCATACCTCTGAGACATAACTCTGTTAGTCGACTTCCTCGCCGAACTCTTTTTCAAAGTTCGTTCAAGCACTTACTAAACATGCAGCGTCGAAGCCGCCGATTCTCCTTAACTTGAGTCCGGCGGTTGAGCACGAACATCCTTTAGTTCCACGCCCAGCTGGGTGTTGGCATCTTGGAGATCATTCTTCTCCCGCCTCACCTTTGTAAGCACGCTCTCACCAGCCTTTAGTTGGCGTAGGAGTTGCTGCTTCTCCAGATCTAATCCGGCGCCATCTGCAATTTTATTGTCAGACTTGCCTACATGCCGCACTCTACATAATACTTATCAATTGAGGCATATAATACCAGAGGGGGTCTTCTTGAGCTCCCTTGCTGCGACTAGTGCGGCCTGAAGTTGGGCTTTGCACTCTTCCAGCTCCTGGGACAATAGGGTATTCTTTTCTGTAAGAACCTGCATAATAAATGATCCTTAAATCATTTATTCTAACTGTTTCAAGTCTCGGGGGCTACTTATATATATATAATCATCAAATTTTCTCACTCGTATGTCTTTTTACATCTTTGCTCTGTGTACAGCTAGACCATTTTGAGCGGCACGGAGGCATCTCCCGAGTTGAAGGCATCCAATGCCTCTTGGGAGAAACAAGCGTTCTGAAGAAACTGTCCGTGGCGCCTATGATTCATGGCACTCTCCACCTCGGAATTGGTGGCGGACAGTCTGTCCGCATCCTCTGTCAGAGAAGCGTCCGACGCAAGCCTCGTGTTCGCCTCTACTTCTGGACCGGGCTTTGGAGCCTGGCTGGTGCACGCGCGATTGGCAACCTCTCCGGATATAGTCCGGCGAGCCCTCTTTTTCCTAAAAAGAGCATGGACGTTAGTATGCATCGCAAGAATAATACCTTGGAATAAGGCGGCGCCTTCTTTCTGCGACAGTGCCTCCACCTGACGCATGTCTCTTTAGCCTGCCGCCCTCGCGGTCCCTTGTTGGCTAATCGCATGAGCTCGGCATTCTGCCTCGAGATCCTCCCCTGCAAAACACCATTGGTATACGGTGATCAAAAATAAGCACGGACGGATCATCTTCAAAGTATTGGGACTTTGGTCTCGGTTACCTGTGAGGCGGGGAGCAGTCTAGGATAATCGGCTGTAATAGCCACCAAGGCATTGTCGATGCTCAGTTGGTAAAATACCCCATCGATCAGCTCCACGGATATGTCCGGATCCTCTTGGGAGGCCGGATCGAGGGACCGTTCCGGATCCTCGGATTGTGGAGGAGGGCTGTTTATATCCTTTACGGCTGGCGCGGTTCTGCGTCGAAATCACAAGGTGAGATGCTTAACTACGGGAATATGTAGCGGATGGGCAAAAGAAGTGTCCGCTTACCCGGTTTGGGGGATTGTGCATAGAAAATCCGCCTGTGGATTGACGCGAGAAATTCCTCCTCTTCTCCCTTGTACAATGCGGACAAGATCTTCGTCGAAGCGGGCGATTCCGGCCCCTTACGGCCGCGATGGGTGGCATCATCCTCCCGTTGAAATCCCACATGGGGTGGCCTCTATCTTTGAAGCGGCTGCACCCCCGCATAATGCATGTGGCCAGGACCTCGATCATGGTCAGTCCGGAATGAGCTAACAACCTTATCCGGCTCATCAGGTAAAGGACGTCCTTGTCATTTTTCTTCTGAGGGCTCCGTGGATGCCAGCTTAGGCGCTTCTTCAAAGGAGCATTAGCGAACTCAGGGAGGCCGATCCGAATAGGGTCCGACAGGAGGACATCTTCTATATAAAACCATTCTGAAGGCCAGTCTTCGGACGCCTTCTTTGGGGTTCCGGATAGATATCCGGTCCCGGCGATGCGCCATAGTTCGGCTCTACCCACTTGATATATCGACCCCTCCTGAGAACGGGGCACGAGGCAGAACAGCTTCTTCCACAGCGCGAAATGAGCCTCGCAGCCCAAAAACAGCTCGCAAAGGGCTACGAAAGCCCGCGATATGCAATATGGAGGTGGCGTGGGTTGTGCAGGTGGAGGCCATAGAACTCCAGCAGCCCTCGGAGAAAGCGGATGAATTGGAAATCCGAGCCCTCTTATCAAATAAGGGATAAGGCATACCCGCTCTCCTTTTGAGGATTAGGGGCGCTCTTAAGCTTGCTCTCCGCCATTATAGGTGGCAAGTCCGGCTCGAACCGGGACCATGTAGGCCGGGGAGGAATCCCTTGGTTTGGGCGCCACTAGCTCGCTGTCTTGAGATGGAACATCTCTTCCAATCTCCAAGGTTGAGGACTGGGAGGCGAGAGGAGGAGCTTCTGACGACCGGCCATGATGGAATGGATCTCTGTCGGGTGTGTTCGATGAAAGCTTCATGAAGGGAAGGTGAACTGATTTGGATCTAAATCCTCGTCTCTTTAATAGACAGCTCATGTGTGCAGCTAGGGGGTAAATATAAAACACCCTGGCTTTTCGCATTTGTTTGACACGTGGAAGATGGCCATTATTGGGCGCGGAAGCCAAGGAGCGCCATATTCACAGGGAGACGAACACTATTCAACAGGTACACGGAATTTGGAGAAGAACCCGCCTTGCAATGTCGAAGACAATCTGCGCGCCGGACTCACTGTCATTGAAGCCTGGTTCGGGGCTCTTGAGGAGTCCTGGATTAGGGGTGTCCGGATAGCGGACTATAACCTTTGGCGAACTCCTAGACTATGAAGATACAAGATTGAAGACTTACGTCACATGTCCGGATGGGACTTTCCTTGGCGTGGAAGGCAAGCTTGGCGTCTGGATATGTAGATCTCCTCCCATTGTAACCGACTACTGTGTAACCCTAGCCCTCTCCGGTGTCTATATAAACCGGAGGGTTTTAGTCCGTAGAACGAACAACAATCATACCATACGCTAGCTTCTAGGGTTTAGCCTCTCTGATCTCGTGGTAGATCTACTCTTATACTACCCATATCATCAATATTAATCAAGCAGGAGTAGGGTTTTACCTCATCGAGAGGGCCCGAACCTGGGTAAAAACATCGTGCCCCTTGTCTCCTCTTACCATCCGCCTAGACGCACAGTTCGGGACCCCCTACCCGAGATCTGCCGGTTTTGACACCGACACTGGTTGTGGCATAGAAGGTTAGGTCATGTGGGCATGCGACTTGATAAGCTTATTAAAGGTAATCATATTCTTGGAGTGAAAGATGTTATATTTGACAAGGATAGATTGTGTAGTGCTTGTCAAGTAGGAAAACAAGTAGGAGGAATTCACCCCGTGAAGAATATCATGACCACGAGAAGACCGCTCGAGCTACTTCATATGGATCTCTTTGGTCCCAATGCCTACAAAAGTCTCGGTGGTAACTCATTTGGTCTAGTCATAGTCGATGATTTTTCAAGATTTACGTGGGTATTCTTTCTTGATGATAAATCGCAGGTCCAAAAGATCTTCAAGAACTTCACTAGGAAGGCCCAAAATCAATTTGAAGTGAAGATCAAAAAGGTTCACAGCGACAACGAAACAGAGTTCAAGAATGCAAATGTGGATACCTTTCTTGACGAAGAAGGGATTTCACATGGGTTCTCAGCTACGTATACGCCTCAACAAAATGGAGTTGTTGAGAGGAAGAATCGGACTCTTATCGAGATGGCAAGAATGATGCTTCATGAGTACAAGACTCCAAAAAACTTTTGGGCGGAAGCGGTTGAGACGGCTTGTCATGCAACAAATCGCTTGTATCTTCGCAAGCTACTCGGCAAGACGACATACGAGCTCCTCACCGGTAACAAACCCCAAGTTGGATACTTTCAAGTATTCGGCTCCAAGTGTTACATTCTTGATAAGCATCATCGGTCTAAATTTGCTCCTAAAAATCTCATCAGGGTTTCCTACTTGGTTATGGCTCAAACTCTCACACTTACCGTGTCTACAACAATTTCACCCGAAAGGTTGAAGAGACGGTAGATGTGAAGTTTGATGAATCTAATGGCTCGCAAGTAGAGCAATTGCCAATTGATGTAGGAGATAAAGATCCTTCGGAAGCAATCCAAGACTTGTCTATTGGGAAGATTCGTCCAACGGAGGTAAAGGAGAGTACCTCGTCCGTCCAAGTGGAAGCTTCTACCTCATGACAAGGTGAACTAAGAGTTGACATGGAAGCATCCACAAGTGGGACACACCAAGATGAAGAAAACGAGGAAGTGCACCAAGATGAACCTCATCAACCTCCTTCTCCACCACGACAAGAGGACGACAACGTCAACAATGAAGAAGGCCAAGAAGAAGAACAAGATGATGAAGAAGATGTTCCACCCCGACCCAAGAAAAAGCTCTCACGAGTTCGAGCACGAGTCTTAAGAGACCATCCCGTCGAGAAAATATTCAATGATATCCAAACCGGGAGAATCGCTCGCTCAAAAACTCGTTTGGCTAACTTTTGTGAACATTATTCATTCATCTCTAGCATTGAACCTATGAAGGTTGAAGAAGCATTGGAAGATCCGGATTGGATAAATGCCATGCACGAAGAGCTACACAACTTTGAGAGAAACCAAGTGTGGACATTGGTCGAGAAGCCCGACAACAACCACAACATCATCGGTACCGAATGGGTGTTTCACAACAAGCAAGACGAAGATGGACAAGTCGTTCGCAACAAAGCATGTCTCGTCACCCAAGGCTACACTCAAGTCAAAGGTATGAACTATGGGGAGACATATGCCGCCATTGCTAGACTTGAGTCCATCCGCATCTTACTTGCCTATGCTAATCACCATGATATTACCTTGTACCAAATGGACATTAAAAGTGCCTTTCTAAATGGTGAAATAGAGGAGGAAGTTTATGTTAAACAACCTCCCGTTTTTGTCAATCCTAAGAAACCCGATCATGTTTACAAACTTCTCAAATCTCTTTATGGTCTTAAACAAGCTCCTAGAGCGTGGTATAAATGCTTGACCAAGTTCCTTATTGAAAAAGGCTTTGAGATTGGAAAGATAGATTCTACTCTTTTTACTAAAAGGGTTAATGGTGAATTATTTGTGTGCCAAATTTATGTTGATGATATCATATTTGGTTCGACTAACCCTCAATTTAGTGAAAAGTTTGGGAAGCTAATGTCGAAGAAGTTTGAGATGTCTATGATGAGTGAACTCAAGTTCTTTCTTGGTTTGCAAATCAAGCAAACTAAGGAAGGCACCTTTGTTTCTCAAACAAAGTACACCAAGGACTTATTCAAGAAGTTCAACATGCAAGAAAGCAAAGGTATGAAAACCCCCATGCCTACTAGTGGACATCTTGACTTGATCAAGGATGGCAAATCGGTTGACCAAAAGGTTTACCGATCTATGATTGGTTCATTGTTATATATATGTGCCTCTCGTCCCGATATTATGCTAAGTGTGTGCATGTGTGCACAATATCAAGCGGCCCCCAAAGAATGTCATCTTAAGGCTGTGAAAAGGATAGTGAGATACTTAATACATACACCAAATTTTGGCATTTAGTATCCTAAGAGGTCTTCTTTTGATCTTGTCGGCTATTCCGACTCGGACTATGCCGGTGACAAGGTTGATAGAAAGTCCACTTCGGGTACTTGTCAATTTCTTGGTAGATCTCTTGTGTATTGGTCCTCCAAGAAACAAAACTCGGTATCCTTATCCACCACCGAAGCGGAACACATTGCTGTCGGTTCATGTTGTGCTCAATTACTTTGGATGACCCAAACTTTTAAAGATTATGGTATCTATGTGAAACATGCTCCATTACTTTGTGACAATGAGAGTGCTATTAATATTGCTCATAATCACGTGCAACATTCTCAAACTAAGCACATTGACGTTCGTCATCATTTCATTCGAGATCATGTTGCTAAAGGGACATTGATCTTAAGCATGTTCGTACCGATAAGCAATTGACGGATATATTCACCAAACCGCTTGATGAGAAAGTATTTTGCGTTTGAGAGGTGAATTGAACATCATTGATGCTTCAAAATTGGAGTAGGAACTCCATTTGGATACATGCAAGGCATGAGCCTATGACTAATCATTGATTCTTCTCTTATGATGATGATCATATGTCTTGGATATATTTGTACCCTTGCATGCTATCTAACCGTTGTAGGTACTTGGATGAATCTAAATCCATGAAGTTGCAACTCACTCACATCTTGAGCAATCTCTACATCACCAAGTCTCTACACCATGGTGGATGAAGACAAGGAAGCATGAAACCTTTCAACATATCCTTTTTTGACAAATTCTATATCAAATTTCATTTGGTATCAAATTTCATGATTGTCATGTTGGATACACAAGTGCTCTTCCTTGCAAGACTAACCCATGTAGGTAGATGAACTCAAACTACAAGTGGTGCTCCCAACCATTGATGCGCTACATCAACCTTGAGCATTCCACACAAGTTCAACTACATGATCAAGTTCAACACCACCACCCAAGGTATGTTATTCCATCTTAGAAGCTTTACTCCAAGTCATGGGTCAAAGCAGCTCAAAAAGATGCGAATACATCAAAAGCTTAAACGAAAAATGGTAACCCCATTTTGAGCTTAAACGATGAGTATGACTTATGATCAAGTGTTCTCACTTGACTCCTCAATCAATATACTCTAACATAGGTCACTTTATCACCGCCCAATCCTAGATGAAGTTCTCTAGTGTTTTTGAGTTTTTGCATTTGTCCTTTGCATGTTTGTTTCCCTTTCTTTAATCAAAAAAGAACTTCATCTAGATTTTCTCTTCTCTGTTTTGTTCTGCATTCCCTGCATCCAATTCCTTGCAAATCCTTCAGCTAATTCCTTGCAAATCTTTGTGAGATCTTATTTTCCTAGTGAGCTGAGGTGACAAATGTTCTCTCTGTGTTGAACTCGGTCCCACCGGTCCATCATTTTCGGTCAAACCGAACCATTTCGGTGCAACCAAAAAATATAACTCGGTGTCACCGATTTCACTACAGAGAAGACAATTTGCCACTTATTCCTGCACTTTTGTTCCAGCTCCACTCGATGATTCTTGTCCTCTACCAGCATCATATTCTATATGCTGCTTTGCTCTGTGACTCAAGGACCAAACCTATTTTAACTCATACTCCAGAAGATCCCTTCTTGGAAATTGATGTCAAAAGGGGGAGAGAGATCACATCAAAGCTTAATCACTTCAAATCACATCGGAAGGGGGAGAAAGGTAATCACATCAAAGGCCCCAGATGCTTGGTATTCAAGAGGAGAGAAGTCACATGTCTTTAAGAGGGAAAAGACATGTTTGTGTGATCTGATATGTTCTGCTCTGATTTTGTTTCCCTATTATCTCCCATTATCCAATATAAGATTCAGGGGGAGAAAGACTTCTGGGAAGGAAATCCTTGAATTCATTGCATATCTTTTATCTTTGGGAACATGTCTATACCAAACTAGAGTACCTAGCACTCTCTACGTGTCATCCCAGTCTTGGTACTCTTGTGGCTCTTTTGTTTGCTCTATCTAGTAGTTGTATCTGTGTTATCTAACCTTGTTTACTCAGGTTCATCTCTTCCTCGGTCAGCTCAAGACCACAAGGTAAGTATATGCATTACACTCATGTGCATGAAGATCTCTTGCTACTGTACATATTGTTTGCAAGAAGGAGTCATGAACATGATGTTACAACTTCATATATTCATCATTTGCTCTGATGCATATAGCCAAGATACATGTAACACATTGCTTTCTCTGTCATGTTTATGCATTCACATGCTCTTATATTTCTATTTACATGAGTGCATACATGTAGGGGGAGCCTATGCATGTTACATGTCTTTCCAAAGCTTTACTTGATATTCTCTATATCTTTATCTAGAGCTTTGATGTGTGTTGTCATCAATTACCAAAAATGGGGAGATTGAAAGCTCAAGTGCTCCCTGGGTGGTTTTGGTAATTAATGTCAACATATCTCTTGTTGGACTAATGTTTTCATCTAGTATATTTCAGACAAGTTCAACAGATGGAGTGGCGTCGACAAGAGGATGTGGAACCCCTTCAAGATGCTAAGGACAAAGGATTGGCTCAATCTCAAAAGCTAAAGGCTCTACATTTTACATTTAGTGATCCAAGATCACACTGAGTCCATAGGAAAAGCCAATACTATTAAAAGGGGATGAGGTGTTCCTTAAGGGCTTGCTTGCTCAAAGTGCTTAGTGATATGCTCCAAAACCCTCAACCACTTTCTCATATCCACATATGTCCCAAACCAAAAGTCAAACTCGGCCCCACCAAAATATTCTATCCGGCGCCACTGAGTTCACTTGACATAGCCACCGCCAGGAACTCTAATCAATTCGCTCTCACCGATGGGATCCCGGTCTGTCCGAGATGGGCTTGCAATTTCTCTGGTCCCTATAGCAATAAGATCGATCTCACCAATTTTTCTTGACCAACTCTCTGGCTAGCCCATTACCAAAATCGGTCTCACCGAGTTTGTGTAATCGGTCAAACTGAGATGAGGTTTTAGCCTAACCCTAGCACATCGGTCCCACCGAGTTGATCATATCGGTCCCACCAAAATGCCTAACGGTCACATTATGAACTGAATCGGTCCGACCGAGTTTTCTGATTCGGTCCCACCGAGTTTGGTGAATTGTGTGTAATGGTTAGATTTTATGTGGAGGCTATATATACCCCTCCACCCACTCTTCATTCGTGAGGAGAGCCATTAGAACATGCCTACACTTCCAGCATACATTTTCTGAGAGGGAACCACCTACTCATGTGTTGAGGTCAAGATATTTCATTCCAACCACATAAATCTTGATCTCTAGCCTTCTCCAACTTGCTTTCCACTCAAGTCATCTTTCCACCTAATCCAAATCCTGTGAGAGAGAGTTGAGTGTTGGGGAGACTATCATTTGAAGCACAAGAGCAAGGAGTTCATCATCAACACACCATCTATTACCTTTTGGAGAGTGGTGTCTCTAAGATTGGTTAGGTGTCACTTGGGACCCTCCGTCAAGATTGTGGAGTTGAACCAAGAAGTTTGTACAGGCAAGGAGATCGCCTACTTCGTGAAGATCTACCCTAGTGAGGCAAGTCCTTCGTGGGCGATGGCCATGGTGGGATAGACAAGGTTGCTTCTTCCTAGACCCTTCGTGGGTGGAGCCCTCACTGGACTCGTGCAACAGTTACCCTTCGTGGGTTGAAGTCTCCATAAACGTGGATGTACGATAGCACCACCTATCGGAACCATGCTAAAAGTCTCCGTGTCCCCAATTGCGTTTGCACACTCCAATCCTGTAACGCCCCGGATGCAGCTTTCCATATTCGTAACTCCAACTCTTGCCTTTTCCGGAGATGTGATATATTATTTCCTTCGTGGTTGGCTTTTTGTCTTCGTTTTGCTTTTTGTTCATGTCATGCTTTCATCATTGCATCTTTTGCATTGCATCATGTCATCATGCAACCCTTTTTAAAACTCATCTAAATAAATCGGGTGGATCCTCGGTCCATTTAAATTGAGGGATATTCACAATGGTGATTTCTCTTTATAACATATCCTCCCATATTAGGGAGCTATTATTAAATATTCCATTAATTTGGAATTCACCATAACACACTTGCAAAATTCCCATGCCTTTTCTACTTGAAGTTTGGTCCCCAAACTTTGCCAACAATCTTATCTCTTTTATCGAGGCTCCTTTTAAAGTCTCAACATTTTGGACCTCCCTAGCACCTACTTCCTATGCAAGACCATTTGAATTAAATTCAAATGAGTTTGAATTCTAACCTCTCACACATGCACACTCCTATTTTCTTGGATCACGCTCATTTTTGTGAGTCCAGGAAAATTATCCGCGCATCCAACTTCTTCCCTAACCTCCTTTATTTTCTTTCTTATCTCTGTTTTTTTCTCTCTTAGTGAGGGAGAGAAGAGAGCCTGCAGCCCCGGCCTCTAAGCCCACCCAGCCTCTCTCCCTCGCTAACCCTAGCGCCAGGAAGAGCCTCCTGCTCGATCCCCATCTCCCTCCCGGCGCCACACGCAGGAGAGGGCAGCGCTAACCCTCTCCCGATCCACTTCTCTCCCTCGATCCCTCGCTCGTCCTCCTCCAAACCCCGGCGCCGCTCCTCCTCTGCCATGGCCCTCCTCCCGATTCTCCTCGTCGCCACCAACCCGCCTCGACCTGCGCCGCCCGGCTGCTGCACCCTCTCACCGGCCTTGCGCCCGGTCCTCCACCGCGCCTGCGCCTTGACCTCGGATTCGCGTCCCATGGCCTGGCGCCACCGATGCGATTTGAGGCGTCCCGTCGCCGAGCCCCTCGCCGCCCTTCGCACCTCGTCTCCGGCCCTGCCCGTCGAGCCACGCCTCCTTCTCGGCCATCGCCTCGAGCCTCCCCATGCCTCGCGAGACCGCCGTGTCAAGTTCCGCTTGTTGTCGCTGCAAGTCCCGCTTCGAACCAGCCTCCTGCTTCACGCCAAGTCCCGGCCGTTGCTCCTGCATCACGCCCCACCTTGCTGCCGACTCTGCCCGAAGCTTCGTTTTTCGTCATGGGCGTGGGGTAGCTATTGAACCTCGCCATGGTTCTGTCCAACGCCGCCAAGTCCGGCGCCAGAGCACCTCAAGTTCGACTACATGTAATGACAAGTACCACTACGGCCAGAGACCTCGGACTTCGTCAAGTACCCTTTGGATGCGCCAAATTCCACGACGCCGCATAAGTTTCTTCTTGAGCGTGTATGCCTCGCAGATTCGCCAAGTTCCTCTCGACCGTGTACCACTACCATCACCGAAGATCCGTGTACAACTACCGTCGCCGTGTACCCCTACTTCCACTATCGTCGCGAGAACAACTACTTCCCACGGCGACCCATGTACAACTACTTCCACTTCGAACCCGTCCGCCTAAACGCACGCGCTTCAAAGGTATAACCGCCGGAACGACCGCCGTGGACCGAATGCATGTGTTGTATGAGATGCACCGTTTGCATCGTGTCCGAATTGTCACTCGTTTTCCACGCCACTAACCCGTGGGAACCCGGTAGTCGGGAGCACCCCACCATCTCTAGCATGTTCTGCACATCCGCACGCTTCCTTTTGCACCGGTATCTCCATGAGCTACCGGAACCGATATGTTGCCGTGGCATCATTTTCGGATTAAATCGCCCGTGGCACCCTTTTCCTTTCTCGCCATAGCGACAAATGCCTCTAATCATGCTCATGTCAACATTTTCATAAAAATGCTTAAAACTTGCATATGTCATTCGCATCATGATAACAACAATTAGAATGTTTAAAATTGTGATTGCATTAAAATGCTAAATGCATGTGGGATTTTCCGGAATTGTTGTTTGTTGTTCCGGCCTCATTTAAAATTGCTTAGATAGGTAGTTTTATTATGCTTCACCTCTTGCCATGTTAACAACATTTAATCCGGACATGCATCATACTTGATTGTGCATCATGCCATGTTTATGCTTGTGCATTTACCATGTTGTTTGCTTCTTTCCAGGTCGCTTCTCTCGTTAGCTTCGGTTTCGTTCCGGAGTTGTGAGGATTCGTTCGACCACGTCCGGTTGTCTTCTTCATGGACTCGTTCTTCTTTCTAGCGGGATTTCAGGCAAGATGACCATCACCTTGGACCTCATTACTATCATTGCTATGCTAGTTGCTTCGTTCCATCGCTTTGTTGCGTTACCTACCACTTGCTGCTCGAGCCTCCCAAATTGCCATGAACCTCTAACCTTTGTCACCCTTCCTAGCAAACCGTTGTTTGGCTATGTTACGCTTTTGCTCAGCCCCTCTTATAAGCGTTGCAGTTGCGGTGAAGATGAAGATTGCTCCATGTTGGATTATGTTTATGTTGGGATATCACAATATCTCTTATATTATTAATGCATCTATATACTTGGTAAAGGGTGGAAGGCTCGGCCTTATGCACAGTGTTTTGTTCCACTCTTACCGCCTAGTTTCCGTCATATCGGTATTATGTTCCCGGATTTTGCGTCCCTAACGCGGTTGGGTGATTTATGTGACCCCCTTGACAGTTCGCTTTGAATAAGACTCCTCCAAAGAAGGCCCAACATTGGTTTTACCATTTGCCTCACCTAGCCCTTTTTCCCTTGGGTTTCCGGAGCCGAGGGTCATCTTTATTTTAGCCCCCGGGCGGTGCTCCTTCGAGTGTTGGTCCGAAGCGGGTAGAACTGCGGGGCCACCACGGGCAACTCGAGGGCTGGTTTTACTCGTAGGGCCGACCTATCCGGTGTGCCACGAGAAGCGAGATATGTGCAGCTCCTATCGGGATTTGTCGGCACATCGGCGGCTTCTTTGGTCTTGTTTTATTTCTGTCGAAATGTCTTGTACCCGGATTCGAGACTGATCGGGTCTTCCGGGAGAAGGAATATCCTTCGTTGACCGAGAGCTTATCATGGGCTAAGTTGGGACACCCTGCGAGGTATAAACTTTCGAGAGCCGTGCATGCGGTTATGTGGCGAGATGGGAATTTGTTAATATCCGGTTGTAGTAAACTTGAAGTAAACTCTTCTAAAATACACCAACCGTGTGCGTAACCTTGAGTGTCTCTTTTCGGGGTTGATCGAGAGGAGAACACGGTTTCTGGGTTATGTCTGACGTAAGTAGGAGTTCGTGATCACTTCTTGATCATTACTAGTTGTGACCGTTCCTTTGTTTCTCTTCTCGCTCTCATTTGCGTATGTTAGCCACCATATTTGCTTAGCCGTTGCTGCAACCTCACCACTTTACCCCTTCCTTTCCCATTAAGCTTTGCTAGTCTTGATACCCATGGTAATGGGATTGCTGCGTCCTCGTGGCTCACAGATTACTACACCAATAGTTGCAGGTACAGGTTATGCAATGATCATGACGCGAGAGCGATGCTTGCTTGCGTTGAGTTCTTCTTCTCCTTCTTCGATCAGGGGATAGGTTCCAGGTCGGCAGCCTGGGCTAGCAGGGTGGATATTGTTTGAGTTTCTGTTTATGTTTCATCCGTAGTCGGATGTTGATCTTGTATACGATGTGATGTTGTATTCGTGTGGCATTGTATGCCTTATGTATGTATCCCCACTATTATGTAATGTTGATGTAATGATATCCACCTTGCAAAAGCGTCTTCAAGATGCGCTTCTATCCTTGGTGGGACCTTCGAGTTCCTTTAGGATAGGGTCGCATCTTGGGCGTGACAAGTTGGTATCAGAGCCTCGACCGACCATAGGAGCCCCCTTGATTGTTGGCCGTTGTTGAGTCTAGAAGAAAACTATTTTTAGTCTTAGTATTATATATATCGGAGAGTAGGATTCTTTTTACTCCTCAGTCCCTTCGTCGCTCTGGTGAGGCCTCCTGCCGTAGATGTTTTGTCTTTCCTCTCCTCAAATTTCACGAATTTTTTTTTAGGATCACGCGGGTATCTTGGGATCGTTCGATAGTCTTGTGGCGAGAACATTGTTCTTGGTGCCTCCGACATTTAGGGGTTGTGGCGGTGTCCCGGGAGTTGAGCTCCGAGGTGTTGTCGTCACAATTTTATCGTTCTTGATTCTGGAATACGAGTTTTGCCGACATCAAAATCTCTTTTATGCAGTTGTTGGTGAGATAACCCCGATAACCCGATCTTGAGGCGAGTTCGGGAGTATTGCCATAACTTCGTATAACGGATGCTTTTCAAGGTTGAGGTACCACGATTTCGGAGTTTTCTTGGTTATGCGTTGACGGATGGATACAGCTGGATCTAGGTATTGTTAGTTTGGGTGATATATTTTGTGTCCCATGTATCCCCAACACCAGATTGCATAACCAGAAAGTTTCGGGAGTTTATAGGTGGGAATTCAAGTAGCTCTGCATGATATGGGATTGGGTAAATCTCTATCATATGTATTTGTTCCGGCTTATTCTGCAAGCCAAATCCTTTGTTTTGTTTTGAGTTGTGGTATTCGAGTTGCTTCAATGGCAAGTGTTGATTCCATACCTTTCAAGCGGTGTTCTCATATTTCTATGAGAGTGCTAACCATTCTTGTTTATCGAGATTGTCATGTCAATTCTTTTCCAAACCGGCGTGCTTCTCTTCAAGTGGATCCGATCATTTTCAACATCCGCAAGATCAACTCTAAGTTTTCTCACCGGTATCCATTTCATCCGTCCCCAAGTTGCCTTTGTTTTCCCGCCCTCCCACCCTTTTTCTTCAAGGACTCAGATTTCTTAATCATGTATCCTTTTATTTGTGGGAAGTCTCTTCATTCTTTTCTTTCAGTGTTCTTATCCGGTGATTTCCCATGGAGATGCTCAACAGTTTCAAGTTCATCATCCTTCATTGTTGTTTCTTCTCCGGTGGATCCAATTCAAGCTTTCGATATTCATCGCATTCCTTTCCTCGTTTCTAATGATTTCTCATGCCGATGCACCTCTTAATCATTCACTTCTCGCTATTCTTTTGTTCTGGAGTGTTGAAGATATCTCAGAAGGCTCGTCTTTTTATTCCAGATCCGTTCAAGTTATTACGAGGTTGTTATCTCATTCAAGCCATTTAATTCTACCGGTGCAATCTTTATTTCAAGCAATCCTTCAACGATGTTTCTTTCGAGTGGGCCCTAACCCACGTGTCTTTTCCCGAGGATCTTACGACTCTTCTAATTTTCACGGAACTATTCTCAAATTCTTTTCAAAGTTTGGCGTAAGAATGGGTTATCATCACCATATGTCTTTCTCCAAGATCTTTCAAATTCTTTCCATCGTTGGTTCAACCTTCCGAATTTTCATCCCGGAGTATCTCAACAATTCACGGTGGTTTCTCATTGTCATTCTCAACATTTGAAGACCAAGAAGAGTTTCTCTTAAATCTTGCTCCATTCACTTCAAGATTCATGGTTATAGCTTGATGCCATACTCTCATAATTGTTTTCGATTGTGGGAATTCTTTTTACCCATCTGGAGCATTTCATGAGTTGTTCCCATTTCTTTCCTCCGTAGGCCATCATGTCATAATTCCTCATTCTCAGCTTTCAGCTCTCGTTCTCCAAATCTTACCGGTGCATCATTCAAGTATTCTCTAATCAGCTCGTGATCTATTCGTTCATTTGTATCTAAATTCCCTCAAGTATCAACGTCGTTTTCTAATTCCTCCCAGTGAATTGTGCCTTTGCTACGTTCATTTTAAATTCTTATGGTGGTTCGTTCAAGATTTCACTTCCTTCGTTATCATATTAATTCATTCATTGTTTCCAAATCCAACCGGTGGTTCCATCAATACCTTCTCCAAGTTTACGCTATATCTCTTTTAATCCTTTCTACGAGAATAAGTAGTATGCCAAATCCATTGCTTGTCATCAATTTTAATTGGTGAAGGATACGCATAACGAAATTCTTATTATTGTTTCATCCAAGTGATTAATCCTTTCCTTTAGAGTTTGTTCATGAGGAATAAATTATCGGTTCTAAGATGTTCATCTTTTCCTTTCCGGAGTTCCAAGTTTTCCGCATTATCTTGTCGCGAAGCTCCATCTAAATTATTGCAAGGCTTCACCTTGTGTTTTCAACTTCTCTTTCTTTCTATCATCCTTTTATTATCGGAGTTCTTCATGGAGGCTCTACATGGTGGTTCGTCAAGGATTCTTTTCATTCTTCAATTGTTCTTCAAGATTTCTCTCGAAGTTATGACCCGCCAAGCTAAACTCTAAAATAAACATGGTGCTGAACACATGTTTTGTTTTGAGGCGTTCTAGTATTCTTCTTCTTGCATTTCGAAGTGCAATTCTTCCTACCTTATCTTTTGAGGTGGTGTTATGTCACTCTTGACAATTCCCTTCGCGTTTCATGATTCATATGTTGTCAAGCAAGAAGTATTTTAAATCCATCATTTTCTCTTCGTTCAAGAGATCTTTTCAACCAATCAATCTTTTTCTTGGAGTTATATTGGGTTATATTTCACCTACAGCCTTCCCTAAGGAATGTAGCTATTTGTGGTGCTTATCAATGATCCAATTTTCTCCTTCTCATCTCGGTGAAGAAGTTTGTCATATTTTTGGTGCTCTCAATAAAATCAATGGTTTCCATTAGTGGCCGGTTGTCACCTCATAGTCTTGAGATGTTTTCCATAAGCCCACTACAAGCTTATTCTTTTCGTCGTTGATTTTGCAACAAATCCGTTCAATTCTTCTTTGCAAGGATGCTTTCCAAGCTCATTTGTGGCAGAAGTTGGCATTTTCTTCTCCATTCTTTTATTTCAATGATCTATCTTCTATTCTTTCTTCTGGAGGCATGGTGATGTTACTCTCTTCACTCATCATCTCGAATTGTGAGGATCGTGTTCTTTTCATGCTTATCCATTTAACCGGAGTGTTGTGTCATCTCTTCAAGTTCTTTTCATCTTATCAAGTTTTCCTTCTTCTTTCACCGGAGTGCTGCCCGAATTCTTCCTCTCTCATCTTGTTTTAACCGGAGTGGTTTCAATATCTATCTTATCACTAAAACTCTTGGTTCTCATCATATTCCTTGTTCCTCTTGTCCAACGAATTGTTTGCAATCTTGGTCATCTCCGTTGTTTTGTTTCTTTCAATTTGTTCAACCTCTCAAGGTTCTTTGGTTTCACTCATTGGTCGAAGAAGCAACTTGTTTTACCTCTTCTCTTCCTATTTCGTTTTCTCTCCGGTGCCATCCTAGATCTCGGGACGAGATCCTCTCGTAGTGGTGGAGTGTTGTAACGCCCAGGATGCAGCTTTCCATATTCGTAACTCCAACTCTTGCCTTTTCCGGAGATGTGATATATTATTTCCTTCGTGGTTGGGTTTTTGTCTTCGTTTTGCTTTTTGTTCATGTCATGCTTTCATCATTGCATCTTTTGCATTGCATCATGTCATCATGCAACCCTTTTTAAAACTCATCTAAATAAATCAGGTGGATCCTCGGTCCATTTAAATCGAGGGATATTCACAATGGTGATTTCTCTTTATAACATATCCTCCCATATTAGGGAGCTATTATTAAATATTCCATTAATTTGGAATTCACCATAACACACTTGCAAAATTCCCATGCCTTTTCTACTTGAAGTTTGGTCCCCAAACTTTGCCAACAATCTTATCTCTTTTATCGAGGCTCCTTTTAAAGTCTCAACATTTTTGGACCTCCCTAGCACCTACTTCCTATGCAAGACCATTTGAATTAAATTCAAATGAGTTTGAATTCTAACCTCTCACACATGCACACTCCTATTTTCTTGGATCACGCTCATTTTGTGAGTCCAGGAAAATTATCCATGTGATCAACTTCTTCCCTAACCTCCTTTATTTTCTTTCTTATCTCTGTTTTTTCTCTCTTAGTGAGGGAGAGAAGAGAGCTTGCAGCCCAGCCGGCCTCTAAGCCCAGCCCAGCCTCTCTCCCTCGCTAACCCCTAGCGCCGAGGAGAGCCTCCTGCTTCGATCCCCATCTCCCTCCCGAGCACCGTCACACGCAGGGAGAGGGCAGCGCTTAACCCCTCTCCCGATCCACTTCTCTCCCTCAATCCCCTCGCTCGTCCTCCTCCAAACCCAGCGCGCTCCTCCTGCCATGTCCTTCCTCCCGATTCTCCTCGTCGCCACCAACCCGCCTCGACCTGCGCCGCCCGGCCAGCTGCTGCACCCTCTCACCGACGCCTTGGCCGGTCCTCCACTGCCTCGCCTTGACCTCAGTTCCGCGTCCCATAGCCCACAGCGCCACCAGTAGCAGTTTCAGGCGTCCCGTCCGAGCCCCTCGCCGCCCTCTTCAGACCTCGTCTCGGCCCTACCCGTGAAGCCACGCTTCCAGTGCCGCAGCAGCGTCGCGGTCTTCCTCCTCGGCGTTGTCGCCTCGAGCCTCCCCATGCCTCGCGAGACCGCCGTGTCAAGTTCCGCCCATTGTCGCTGCAAGTCCCGCTCGGAACCAGCCTCCTGCTTCGCGCCAAGTCCCGGCCGTCGCTCTGCATCACGCCCACCTTGCTGCTTCGACTCCCTGCCCGAGCTTCGTTTTTCGTCATGGACGTGGGGTAGCTGTTGAACCTCGCCATGGTTCTCTCTAACGCCGCAAGTCCGACGCGAGGAGCACCTCAAGTTCGACTACATGTAACAGCAAGTACCACTACGGCCAGGAGACCTCAGACTCATCAAGTACCCTTTGGATGCGCCAAGTTCCACGACACCGCATAAGTTTCTTCTTGAACGTGTATGCCTACGTAGATTCGCCAAGTTCCTCTACGACCGTGTACCACTACCATAACCGAAGATCCGTGTACAACTACCGTCGTCGTGTACCCCTACTTCCACTATCGTCGCGAGAACGACTACTTCCCACGACGACCCATGTACAACTACTTCCACTTCGAACCCGTCCGCCTCGAAACGCATGCTTCAAAGGTACAATCGCCGGAACGACCGCCGTGGACCGAATGCATGTGTTGTATGAGATGCACCGTTTGCATCGTGTCCGAATTGTCACTCGTTTTCCATGCCACTAACCCGTGGGAACCCGGTAGTCGGGAGCACCCCACCATCTCTAGCATGTTCCGCACATCCGCATGCTTCCTTTTGCACCGGTATCTCCATGAGCTACAGGATTCGATATGTTGCCGTGGCATCATTTTCGGATTCGTCGCCGTGGCACCCTTTTCCTTTCTGCCATAGCGACAAATGCCTTGTATCATGCTCATGTCAACATTTTCCTAAAATTGCTTAAAACTTGCATATGGCATTCGCATCATGATAACAACATTTAAAATGTTTAAAATTGTGTTTGCATTAAAATGCTAAATGGATGTGGGGATTTTCCGGAATTGTTGTTTGTTGTTCCAGCCTCATTTAAAATTGCCTAGATAGGTAGTTTTATTATGCTTCACCTCTTGCCATGTTAACAACATTTAATCCGGACATGCATCATACTTGATTGTGCATCGTGCCATGTTTATGCTTGTGCATTTACCATGTTGTTTGCTTCTTTCTGGGTCGCTTCTCTCGTTAGCTTTGGTTTCGTTCCGGAGTTGTGAGGATTCGTTCGACCACGTCCGGTTGTCTTCTTCATGGACTCGTTCTTCTTTCTAGCGGGATTTCGGGCAAGATGACCGTCACCTTGGACCTCATTACTATCATTGCTATGCTAGTTGCTTCGTTCCATCGCTTTGCTGCGTTACCTACCACTTGCGGCTCGAGCCTCCCAAATTGCCATGAACCTCTAACCTTTGTCACCCTTCCTAGCAAACCGTTGTTTGGCTATGTTACCGCTTTTGCTCAGCCCTCTTATAAGCGTTGCCGATTGCGGTGAAGATGAAGATTGCTCCATGTTGGATTATGTTTATGTTGGGATATCACAATATCTCTTATATTATTAATGCATCTATATACTTGGTAAAGGGTGGAAGGCTCGGCCTTATGCACAGTGTTTTGTTCCACTCTTACGCCCTAGTTTCCGTCATATCGGTATTATGTTCCCGGATTTTGCGTCCCTAACGCGGTTGGGTGATTTATGTGACCCCTTGACGGTTCGTTTTGAATAAGAATCCTCCAGCAAGGCCCAACCTTGGTTTTACCATATGCCTCAACAAGCCCTTTTTCCCTTGGGTTTCCGGAGCCCAAGGGACATCTGTATTTTAGCCCCCCCCGGGCCAGTGCTCAATCGAGTGTTGGTCCGAAAGCAGGCAGATCAGGGCCACCACGGGCAACTCGAGGGCTGGTTTTACTCGTAGGCTGACCTATCCGGTGTGCCACGAGCGAGATATGTGCAGCTCCTATCGGGATTTGTCGGCACATCGGGCGGCTTTGCTGGTCTTGTTTTATTATTGTCGAAATGTCTTGTAGCCAGGATTCCGAGACTGATCGGGTCTTCCGGGAGAAGGAATATCCTTCGTTGACGCGAGAGCTTATCATGGGCTAAGTTGGGACACCCCTGCAGGTATAAACTTTCGAGAGCCGTGCCAGCGGTTATGTGGCGGATGGGAATTTGTTAATATCCGGTTGTAGTAAACTTGAAGTAAACTCTTCTAAAATACACCAACCGTGTGCGTAACCTTGAGTGTCGCTTTTGGGGTTGATCGAGAGGAGAACACGGTTTTACGGGTTATGTCGGCGTAAGTAGGAGTTCGGGATCACTTCTTGATCATTACTAGTTGACGACCGTTCCTTTGTTTCTCTTCTCGCTCTCATTTGCGTATGTTAGCCACCATATTTGCTTAGCCACTGCTGTAACCTCACCACTTTACCCCTTCCTTTCCCATTAAGCTTTGCTAGTCTTGATACCCATGGTAATGGGATTGCTGAGTCCTCGTGGCTCACAGATTACTACACCAACAGTTGCAGGTACAGGTTATGCGATGATCATGACGAGAGCGATGCTTGCTTATGCGTTGAGTTCTTCTTCCGCTTCTTCGATCGGGGATAGGTTCCAGTCGGCAGCACTGGGCTAGCGAGGTGGATATTGTTTGAGTTTCTGTTTATGTTTCATCCGTAGTCGGATGTTGATCTTGTATATGATGTGATGTTGTATTCGTGTGGCATTGTATGCCTTATGTATGTATCCCCACTATTATGTAATGTTGATGTAATGATATCCACCTTGCAAAAGCGTCTTCAAGATGCGCTTCTATCCTTGGTGGGACCTTCGAGTTCCTTTAGGATAGGGTCGCATCTTGGGCGTGACAAATCCCATCCTTCTACATTCTCGCAAATTGCATGCTTTACTTTCCGCTGCTCATATACTCTTGCCATGCTTGCTTGAATGTATTGTGAATGTTTAAACTTGTGCTAAAACTCTACCTTAACTTGAAGAAAATAAAAACTATAACTTTTCTTTGTTAAGTGTCTATTCACACCCCCCCCCCTCTAGACACCTATTCTCGATCCTTTCACCAGGCCATCCCGCTACTCACCCCACACCCCTATTATTCTGTGGCGACGGCATCCTCACATCGCAGCCAAACAAGTCAACCCTCGTACTCCTCTCCACATCGGCATCCACTATCGTGTCTTCCCTGGCTCTGTGTCGTCTCCTTCCTAGGCATCACCATCGTCCACCTCCTTGGTGCTCTCGACGTGGCGTGGTCAATGTGGTTAAGGAACGACTTCCATCGGAAGAGTACTATACGTGGAGAGGCTGACAGCTGGGTCCATGGCGGCAGCAAGGAAATGCAACCTTATTATGCGTAAAATAATGATTCCTCCACCTGACAGCAGGGACCCACCGTACGGGCCACCGTATTTTGCGAAAGAAAATGTTTCCCCCCTGACTGCTGGGACCCACCAGCTACATCTTCGCACGCAAGGAAGTGCGTCCACATTACAGGCAAAAAAATGATTCTCCCCCTGACAGTTGGGACCCACCAGCTATATCTTCGCACGAAAGGAAGTGCCTCCTTATCATCCCTGATAGTCAGGACCCACCTGGTCGAAGCGTACTTAGCTTGTCATTCTGGTCGCAAATGTGTACGTACATACTCTTTGGATCGGTGCATACTGCAGGCTGCAGCGATGAACCATGGCCTAGTAAGGAAGGGAACGTGTCGTAGTAGAGGTGTGGACGTAGCGTGTCACATAGTCCCGTCAAATATCATGTACACGTACGTACAGCTAGGGTGCAAGAAAGTAAATACGGCCATGTACGTACATACGGGCGGGTTCTCGAACGCCTACTCACGCATATGTACGGCCAGGGCTCGTGTACATGGAGAGGGCGGCGGAGAGCAGCGACGGCGTCCTGTTCATTGGCAGCCAACCGGCTGGGTCAAAACGGAGAAATTGCGTCGTCGTGTTCATCGGGAGGCAACGAAATGCGTTGTGTTCATCGGGAGCCAACCGGCTTGGATGGAACAGCCGAAACGAGGCCTGGTGTACCACAGAGCGAAGGAAACAGCCTTGTGTTCGACCGCCTACGGTCGAAACGAGATCATGTTCATCGGGAGGGGTCTGGCGTACCGCAAAATGGAGGAAATGGACTTCTCTTTGACCTCCTACGGTCAAACTCTTCGACCTCCTACGGTCCAATCGGGGGTCCTGGTCATCGGGAGGGGTGTAGCATACCACAAAACGAGACTCCACTGGCTACTGCTCATCCGCAGTCTACTGCCTTGCTCCAGCCTCCACGGGTGTTCATCCACCGTCGACCTCCTCCAGCCTCCACCTGCGACTGTTCATCCACGAGGTCTCCCTCCTACCTCCACCAGCTACTATTCATCCACGGGCTCCTGTTCATCCAGCCTTCACCGCTCCTCCACCAGCTCCTGTTCAACCACCACTCCATGGGCTACTATTCATCCAGCCCTCCATCGGCTACTGTTCGACCAGCCCTCCATGGGGTCCTGTTCTTCCACCCCCAACCGGCTCGATCGGGGTCCTGTTCATCCACCCCCAACCGGCTCGATCGGGGTCCTGTTCATCCACCCACAACCGGCGCGATCGGGGTCCTGTTCATCCAGCGGCAACGACCTCTACTACCACGGGGTCCTGTTCATTCAACCCCCATCGGGAACTGTTCATCCAACCCCCAACAATGCTCACTGTTCATCAAGAGGCAGCAGGTTCGATCGGCTTGATTAGCGGCGATGGCGAAGGAATCGCTCTATCGGGTTCAGTTAACAGCCAGATCGATCGATCGCTCGGGTTCAGTAACGCGTAGCCTTCAGTGCAATTGCTTGGGTTCAGTAGGCGAATGCCTCACTCGGGTTCAGTTAGAGCCCAACTCCTCGCACCCACGCACGTACATGTATGAGAGAAACGCACAATCCCTCCGTGCATCGCTCGGCCCTGATCACCCACCGTAACTGGGAACTCCCCGATATTTTCCTCGCCCTCGCTTCTACCACGGTTTTTCTTATCATGGATGGCCCAAAGAATGTCATTGAGCTGCGTCTCTGGCCTGCCCAGGACAAAAAGCCCATTTTCTTCTATGATGATATCGGGTTTTGTCACAATTATCGTCATAGAAGTGTCATAAGCATGACAGGAAAAAATTTCGTTCGGCCCAAAATGTCACGGATGTGTCCTTTTTTTGTAGTATAGGTGGTTCTCTCTAAGAAAATGAATGGTGGAAGTATAGGCACATTCCAATGGCTTTCTCACAAATGGAGACGGGGTGGATGGGTATATATAGCCTCCACACAAAATCCAACCATTACACACATTTGACTCATCGCAGTGAGACCGAATGGTTAAACTCGGTGGCACCGATCAGTTCAAAAATGTGAACATTAGGAATCTCGGTGGGACCGACTGGAACAACTTGGTAAGACCGATGTGCTAGCGCTTAGGGCAAACATCATCTCGGTGGCGCCGATTGCACCAACTCGGTGAGACCGAAGTGAAGGAACAAGCAACAGAGAATCTGTCAATCCAACTCGGTGAGGCCGATTGCATAACTCGGTGAGACCGAAATAAATGCAACAAGTCACAAAGTGCTGGCAAGGCCATCTCGGTGGGACCGAGATCCATATCGGTGAGACTGAACTGTTAGGGTTTCTGGCAGTGGCTATGTCATATGAACTCGGCGGCTCCAGATAGAAAGAATCGATGGGGCCGAGTTGGAGTTTTGGGTTTGGACATATTTGTATGGAGAAAGTGGCTGAGGGTTTCTGGAGCAATATCACTAAGCACTTGAGCAAGTAAGCCATTAAGCAACACCTCATCCCCTTTTAATAGTATTGGCTTTCCTATGGACTCAATGTGATCTTGGATCAGTAAAATATAGATGAAGAGTCTTGAGCTTTTGCCAATCTTTTTCCTTAGCATTTTGAGGGTCCACATCTCTAGTCCATGCCATTACAATCATTGAACATCCTGAAATATTTATCTTGAAAGGATATTAGTTCAATGAGCTATATGTTGTTATGAATTACCAAAACCACCTGGGGATCAGTTGCACTTTCAATCTCCCCCTTTTTGGTAATTGATGACAACCTATAGATCAAAGCTAAAACAAATGATAAAATGAATGAAATACATCATCGCTTTGAGAAGTATGTGATAAGGAAGAGCTCCATCTAAATTTGTGCATTATTTAAAATTTGTGTTTGAATGCAAATGCACAATTGATTAGGATCATGGGTCACTCTTTGTCGTGGGAAACCACAGCCACCTATGGGGCCATGAGCCCCTTGTGGTTCGGTAGGGGATGAGCACATTGCACAAAGAGCGAAGAACGTCGCGCAGCACGACAGAGATCATACGGGCAATTTTACCCAGGTTCTTGCCGCTGCAAGGCGTAAAACCCTACTCCAGCTTTGGTGGATTGATGGTGGATTGTGGTGGAAGCGCAGCGCTCTTGCTCGGCAGGGTTGCCTTAGGGCGAGAGCAGCTACGCACGTATGAGTGTACAAGGGTCCGAATCCTTTCTATGGTTGCCATGGGCCTCCTTTTATAGATCAAGGGGTCACCACAGTGGCAAATTAGTCATTGTGTACTGATTAGATAGCAAACAGTGCTATCATACCTAACTCTACAAACAGGGCAAAGCGCATTAAATGCGCCGCTTAGTGTCACATCATGGCTTGCCCGGCAAGCCTTGTCGGGCTGCACGGCCACCTTCTCTCATGTCTGCATGACACATCGCTGGACGGGTTTAATTGGAGGTGATTTCTATAGGAAGTGGCTGCCATGTGGCAAAAAACAGCCACTTAGTCACTTTGGGGCTTGACCTTTGCAGCGATCTATGACTTGCGTCACTGTGAGGTGGTGCGGTGGAGCCTTGGCGGGGCGTTTTGCCTTCGTAGGGCCCGGCAGGCCTGCCAGGACAGTCTTGAGGCTTTGCTTTCGGGGTAACCTTGACCTCACCGGGCTCTCCTGCCCAACAAGGGAGGTTTTTCCTTAGTGGTGTCTTGCTCCTTTGGCTTGACTTGGTCTTCTTGACACGCACTCTGATTTCTCAAAGAGCTTATCACTTGTGCTTGGTCTGGTCTTGGATGTTGTAATCTTGATCTAAGGCGTGTGCATGGTTTGGGCAACAGAACCAGGGTTTGTTGCACCGACAGGAGCCCCCGGGCCTGTCCCAAACACGCTGACGGGCGTCATCGGGGTAGGGCCTAACTTGTGCACAAGCGAGGGTGGAGTAGTTGTTTGCCCTTTGAAATCTTCTTTGCTTCTTCATTAACCTGAGCCCATGTCAGTTTCTGGTTCTCCCATGCGTCGTGTAAAGCCAATTACGGTATGGCCACTTTTGTAATGGCCCGTGAATGACTTTAACGCACGAGTGAGTAACTGCCAATTCACTCTTCCCACCACGCCCTTTCCTTAGCCACGTATGCCACATGCATTGAGTGGGGTAGGTAACGGAGGCGCGTGGTGCGAGAGAGCGTCAAGGCAGGGGCCCGACCTTCTCGGATTGGTGGAGGAGGATGGCGGTTACCTGACGAGGGGTCGGCTACTAGCCCGAGCCCGCCTATAAAAGAAGGGGTGGTGGAGGAGTGGGAGTATTCATCCACACACCCCTCCTCCTCCATTTTTTGCTTTATTCTGGGGTATGCTGAAAGGGAGAGCCTAGGGCCAGGCCCCATGCCCTAGCTTGGGGTTGATGATGTCGAATGCTCATGTTGATGCTTGGGGAGTGAGTCTGGTCCGGGATCCGAAAAGATGCAATGGGCGAGATGCTCGTAGAGCAGGAGATATCAAGCTTTCCCATTATGGAGGAATGCATGCCTCCTTTGCTCGGACCGGTCGTCCTCCGACGCCGGAGCCCCTGGGGTTCTCGGTACCCGTCTGAGGTGCAGCGCCCGGGGCTTGTGGTAATCCCAGCATTGCTTCCTTTGGTGAAGTCGGGGCGAACATTGAAGACGGCGGCATCTCCATGCCCCCCAAGGAGGGGAGCAATGCCCCTCGCGCGTCTCGGACGCTGCTATCGCCCACTGCTTCTCCAGGGGAGGTGACGGCCCGAGGGGCCGGCGTCCTCTCGGAGCGGTGGTGATGAAGAAAGAAATAGGGAAGACGGAGAAGGTGGGTGGCAGGGCGTCAGGTCAGAGTACGATGGCACCAACGCCATCGTCTCGTATTGGCGACCTGCCGCCTCGTCTTTCTGCTCTTCCCCTCCATCCCCGGCACCATCATCTCCGACCTTCGGGTGGACGGGGAGGGGGCTGCTCTCTTGGTGCCTTCGCCTCCTCCAGCAGTCTTCCAGCTGAGCTCCGGTGGTTCTCCCCGCCGGTGCTTGCACTAGGGCTTCTCGCTGTCCTGGAGGTGGTGATCAGGGCACCGCCGAGCTGCTCCATCTGCCCCTCTCCTTTGAAGCCACGCCACTCCCGATCTTGTCAGGCTGCGCCCGGCAAGCCCTTGATGGGATCGGGTCAGGCGTCTGCTTAGGCACTCCTTCTACCCTCTTCTCTTCCCACCGCAATTCCTGGGGAGGGAGGAACGAGAAAGTGGGATTATGGGGCACTTATCTTTTTTCAATCTAAAATATGTAGGGACTTGCCAAATTTTAGTTCAAATTATGTAATCTCTTTTATCCATGTTTGTGTTCTGTAAGATCTGTACTTGTTGATCAACATATTAATGAAAAAGATAAACCTTTGCCGGGCACTTGTGCATGTAACATGTCCATGCAGAGGTAGAATGCCTCTAGACACTCAAGTAAACAAGTATTCCCCGGCAGGCTATCCTGCCGATACCCTCAGTTTGCTGCTGCGGAGCTAGGCCTGCCGGGCATAAACCGTAAAGAGGGACCAGCCCCCCGCCAAACCTTCTCGCCAGAGGCCACTACAACCATCCTAACCGAAGCAACGTTTGAGTCAAGGGGCGGGAGCACCTAAGTATCAAAAGTGGCAAGGTTCTCTTATGCACAAGTTTTTTACTTACAGCACACATATGGATAAGAGAGAGAACTTATCTGTTTGGGCTTGCCGGGGATCGCAATGTAGGCTTGTATTCTCTTCTCTTTTTTAGGACTGAATCCACGATAGGAGCCTACAGTTTGGTGCGGATGAATATGATGCCTCATGCGATCTTATCTACATGAACATGCTATGCTCTTGATATGCTTATGCATGCATGCAATTTGTCGGGGGCCCCCAGCACTTCATTTATTTCTCTGTTGCTTAGGGTATGCGCTTGGCTTTGTACAAGGGGTTACATGCAACAGAGGCAAGTCATGTACAAAAGGGTGGCTCCCGAACAGGGCCCGACAGCCGCACCTTACGGGTAGAACTTGCGGAGATGCTCAATGTTCCATGAGTTTTGCAACTGAATGCCATCTCCGGTCTCCAGACGGACTGCGCCAGGTCTGGTGACTCGTACTACCCGGTAAGGGCCTTCCCACTTCGGCGTCAACTTGTTTGTACCCTTGGCAGACTGAACGCGCCTAAGGACAAGGTCGCATTCCTCAACACTCCGGGCATGAACCCTGCGGCTGTGATAGTGACACAGTGCTTGCTGGTAGCATGCAACACGCGTAGCAGCCCGGAGACGGTTCTACTCGAGTAGCACAGCGTCGTCACGCCGGTGTTGTTCCTATGCTATTTCATCGTAGGCAAGCACTCGAGGTGACCCGTAAATGAGTTCCGTGTCTGCCCGATAGCTTGCTTTGGTGTCGTTCTGAGGGAGCCAAGAATCACCGGCAGCTCCTTGACCCACTGCCTGCCAGACTTCTGTAGCTTATCAAATATTCTCATCTTGAGTCCTCGCAACACTTCAGCGTTCGCCCTCTTAGCTTTCCTGTTGCTCCTTGGATGAGCAATATAGGCGAATAAGATCTTGCTTCCGAGGGCATGAACATATTGCATGAAGGCGTGGCTCATGAATTGGGTGCCATTGTCGGTGATGATTCGAGTAGAGACTCCAAAGCGGCACACCAATCCTTTCAAGAACTTGACAACTGACTGAGCAGTCACCTTTCTCATGGGCTCTACTTCCGGCCACTTTGTAAACTTGTCGATTGCAATGAACAAGAATTCAAAGCCCCGGGTAGCACGGGGGAAGGGGCCCAAGATGTAGAGCCCCCAGGCCGAAAACGGCTACAACAAAGGGATTGTGTGAAGAGCTTGGGCAGGCAGGTGGATATTCTTGGAATGGAACTGTCATGCTTCACATTTGGTGACCAACTCAACTGTATCTTGGAGGGCTGTGGGCCAGTAAAATCATTGCTGGAAGGCTTTTCCAACCAGAGCCCTCGATCCAATGTGTGAGCCGCACATACCCTTGTGTATCTCTACAAGCAGTCCCTTTCCTTCTTCTCGGCAAATGCACTTCAATTTCACACCGTTGGGCCTCCTTCTGTATAATGTGTCGTCAATGAACTGATACATATTGGCCCCTCGGGCTACTCTTTCAGTTTCTTCTTGCTCTTTGGAAGTTCTCCAGTTTGGAGGAAACGGACTATGTGTCGCACCCAAGTTGGAGCTTGAGGCTCGGCAACAAGGACTAGTGGCACCTCCTCATTCGTGGGAGCGCATTCCTCGACCGCGGGGACCGGTGGTCTAGCGAAAGGATGCAGCTCGGTGATCGAAGGGGAGTTGTTCCCGGCAAGCTCTCTGCCGGGAGCCTAGGGAGGTTCTACCAGGAGAGGCTTGCTGGAGTCCAGTTTCCTCCTCTTTCTCGCCATTGTTGTTGGGGACACGGAGGGCTGAGTCAGATGGAGAAAAAAGGTTCTTGGTTCCACAGGGAGTTTTTGCGCAGTGCACTTTGACAGATGATCATAAATGATGTTTTCCGCACGGGGTACGTGCTCTATTTGCAATCCGTCAAAGCGCTCCTCCAACTTTCTCACTTCCTCAATGTATGCCTCCATCAATGGACTTTGGTAATCCTTGCTGACTTGTCTCACCACAAGTTGCGAGTCTCTGCGGATGATCAGCTTCTTGATCCCTAGTTATGTTGCAATCCTGAGCCCGGCAAGGAGCCCTTCGTACTCTGTAGTATTCTTGGTAGCCTTCTCTTGAGGAAAATGCATCTGGAAGACGTACTTAAGGTGTTCCACAATGGGAGCATGAGAAGCACGTCAACCCCTGCACCTTTTAGGGAGAAGGCACCATTGAAATACATGATCCATTCTTGGGGCGCTTCCTTGCCAGAAATAACTGTCTCCAACACTTCTTCATCAGGGGTTGGCGTCCATTCTGCAATAAACTCCGCCAATTCTCTCCTCTGAATAGTAGATGTGCTCTCAAACTTCAAACCAAGGCTGGATAACTCCAAGGCCCACTCCACTATCCTGCCGGTAACCTCAGGGTTTCGGAGTATCTGTTGCAAAGGAAAACGGGTGACAACCGTGATCTCGTGGGCTTGGGAGTAGTGGCGCAGTTTCCTTGAGGCCATGACAAGGCCAAAAATCAACTTTTGCACGCTAGAGTACCTGGCCCCCTGCAACAAGGAGCTGACGAAGTACACTGGGCATTGCACCACCTTCTTCCTTACCGCAACCTTGGGGCTGCCTCCGCTGCCTTGCTCTTCTCTGTCTTGATATGCATCTGACCTTCCCGGGGTGTGCTCGCTTTCCTCTCCGGAGGGGACACTGGTTGTGGCTGTCGCTTCTTCCACTTCCCGCTGCGCCACCGGTGCTGCACTAACCACTTGATTAGTTGCCGCCAAGTATAGCAGCAACGGCTCTTGTGGTTTGGGAGTGACCAAGTGGGCACATAGGAAAGTTAGGCCTTCAAATCTTGTAGTGCAGCGTCTGCCTCTGGGGTCCACTCCATGAGTCCTGCCTTCTTCAAGATTTTGAAGAACGGCAAGGCATGCTCGGCAGACTTGGAAATGAATCTGCTAAGCGCGACAACACATCCAGTCAAACGCCTCACGCCCTTAACTGTCTTGGGTGCTTGAATCAGCTTTATAGCCTTGATTTTGTCGGGGTTGGCCCCTACCCCCGGTGGGACACAAAGAAGCCAAGCAGCTTGCCGCAAGGAACGCCAAACACACACTTCTCCGGGTTCAGCTTCAAGTTGATCTTGCGCAGATTAGCAAACGTCTCTTCTAAATCCTGAATGAGGGTTGATTTGTCCTTGGTCTTGACCACAATATCATCCATGTAAGATTCAATGTTTCTGTGCAATTGTGACTCAAACCAATCTGGACTGCCCTTGCAAAAGGGGATCCCGCGCTCTTCAACCCAAAGGGCATCCATACGAAGCAGTGTGTGCCGCATGGAGTGATGAACGTGGTCTTCTCTTCGTATTCCATGGACATAAAGATCTGATGGTATCCAGCGTATGCATCCAGAAAAGAGAGCACGTCACACCCGGAGGTTGAATCCACAATCTGGTCGATGCGCGGCAAGGGTAATGGGACCTTCGGGCATGCCTTGTTCAAATTCGTAAAATCTATGCAAAGCCTCCATTCCCATTAGCCTTAAGTACCACCACAGGATTTTCTAACCATGGTGGATGCAGTACTCCTCTGACCAGATGATACGTCTCCAACGTATCTATAATTTTTATTGTTCCATGCTGTTATATTATCATTCTTGGATGTTTTACAATCATTTTATATCATTTTTGGTACTAACCTATTGACATAGTGCCCAGTGCCAGTTGTTGTTTTCTGCTTGTTTATTACATCGCAGGAAATCAATAACAAACGGAATCCAAATGCAGTGATACTTTTTGTGGATTTTTTTCTGGACCAGAAGACACCAGATGGGCCAAGAAAGTACCTGAGGGGTGCTCTGAGGGGAGCACAACCCACCAGGGCGCGCCTGGGGGCCCAAGCGCGCCCCGGTGGGTTGTGCCCACCTCTGTGGCCTCCCGCACTGCCTCTTTGCTCTATAAATACCCCAATATTCCGGAAACCCTAGGGGAGTCAACGAAAATCAATTCCAGTCGCCGCAAGTTCCAGAACCACCAGATCCAATCTAGACACCATCACGGAGGGGTTCATCATCCTCATTGGTGCCTCTCGATGATGCGTGAGTAGTTCAGTGTAGACCTACGAGTCTGTAGTTAGTATCTAGATGGCTTCCTCTCTCTTTTGGTTCTCAATACAATGGTCTCTTGGAGATCTATTTGATGTAACTCTTTTTGCGGTGTGTTTGTTGGGATCCGATGAACTTTGAGTTTATGATCAGATCTATGTTTTTATCCATGAAATTTATTTGAGTCCTTTGATCTCTTATATGCATGATTACTTATAGCCTCATATTTCTTCTTCGATGTTTGGTCTTTTTTTGGCCAACTTGATCTATTTATCTTGCAATGGGAAGAGGTGCTTTGTGATGGGTTCGATCTTATGGTGCTTGATTCCTGTGACAGAAGAGGAACTGACACGTATGTATCGTTGCTATTAAGGATAACAAGATGGGGTCTATTTCTACATAAATAGATCTTGTCTACATCATGTCATCGTTCTTATTGCATTACTCCGTTTCTCCATGAACTTAATACACTAGATGCATGCTGGATAGCGGTCAATATGTGGAGTAATAGTAGTAGATGCAGGCAGGAGTCGGTCTACTAATCTTGGACGTGATGCCTATATAATGACCATTGCCTGGATATCATCATGATTATTTGAAGTTCCATCAATTGCCTAACAATAATTTGTTTACCCACCGTATGCTATTTTTCTCGAGAGAAGCCACTAGTGAAATCTACGGCCCCCGGGTCTCATCTTTATTATATTTGCCTTCACGATCTATTTTTATTTGCTATTATTTTCAGATCTATATTTCCAAAAACCCAAAAATACCTTGCTGCAATTTTATTTATTTATTTTATCTCGCGCTCCCTCGAGATCTATTTATCCAATCTACTACAATTTTACCTATCTTTTTACCCGTGAGGGATTAACAACCCCTCTCTTACGTCGGGTTGCAAGTATTTGTTATTTGTGTGTAGGAGCTGTTTACGTGGTGTTGCGTGGTTCTCCTACTGGTTCGATAACCTTGGTCTCGTCACTGAGGGAAATACCTATCGTTGATGTGCTGCATCATCGCTTCCGCTTTGGGGAAATACTGACGTAGTTCAAGCAAGCATCAAAAGGAATTTCTGGTGCCGTTGCCAGGGAAACATCATCAATATCTACCAGGTTCCTAATCACAAATCTCATCTCCTTGCAATTTACATTATTTTCCATTTTCCTCTTGTTTTCCTCTCCCCCACTTCACAAAAATTTGACATTTTATTCGCCCTCTTTTTCGTTCGCCCCTTTCTCGTTAGGTATGTCTTTTTGCTTGTGATCTTGTTGCTATGGCCAGCATGACTACCCCTCCTTTGTCACAAGATTTTTGAAGTTTTATACTTCAAACAGAGACAAGGAGAAACTTGAAAGATGCTTGGTGTAGGCTGATGGAATCCTATGGCATTTGCAATCTAAATGGGGATGCAAAAATTTTGCTTCGGAATTTTTATATAGGATTAGCCTTGCATCATAGACAACTTTTGGATTTTGCCGGTAAAGGAAATTTTCTTAAGCTTGATGCAAATACAGCCTATGAGATCCTAGAAGGGATTTTGGGAATTCCTCCTACCAAAAGGGGATTTCTTTTACTCAAGAAGGAGCTCAAATTTTGGATAATTTGAGCGATTTGCATAAACATTTGGTTGAGTTACAAAAACACTATGAACCTCTGAAACACATCAGTGGGAACCTTAATCAAATGAATACCTTGATTACTCTTTGCAATAAGCGTTTGGATATTTTGGATCTCAAAATGGTCTCTTTTCTTGAAAATCTTGGGAAGCGTAAAGAGCCTCCCGGGTTTGAAAGGCCCTTACAGAAGTTGCAAAAAACCAAAGATGACAATCCTTGATCCTTTGCATTATGCCTAGCTAGGGGCATAAAACGATAGCGCTTGTTGGGAGGCAACCCAATGAATAAAATTTATTTTTGTCTTTTTCTTTCTGTTCTTGAGTGTTTGCACAATTATGCTACTATTATGATTGTGTTTTTTGTGTTTTAGTTAGTGTTTGTGCCAAGCAAAGCCTTTGGGATCATGTTGGGTGATAGTTGATTTGTTCTTGCTGAAAAACAGAAACTTTTGCGCTCATGAAAATAATTCTCATTTTTTACAGAAGAGTGATAAAATACTGATTCTTTTTGCAGAATATTAATATACAAATTTATCATGTTGTCCTAATGTTTTAGAATTTTTGGAGTTACAGAAGTATTCGAAATATCCAGATTGCTACAGACTGCTCTATTTTTGTAAGATTCTGTTTTCTTTGCGTTGTGTGCTTGTTTTGATGATTCTATGGTTTTTATTTGAAGATTTTTTTGCCATAGAAAAGGTGGAATACAGTAGATATAATGCAAAAATAAAATATGAATGGGTTTGCAACAGTACTTATAGTAGTGATTTGCTTTCTTATACTAACGGATCTCACGAAGGTTTTGTTGAGTTTTGTGTGATTGAAGTTTTCAAGTTCTGGGTGATGTTACGATGGATGAAGGAATAAAGATTAGCAAAAGGCTAAGCTTGGGGATGCCCGAGGCACCCCAAGATAATATTCAAGAAGTATCAAGCAACTAAGCTTTGGGATGCCCTGAGTGGCATCCCCTCTTTCTTCTAATGACCATCGTATTTTACTTGGAGCTATATTTTTATTCGTCACATATTATGAGTTTTGCTTGGAGAATCTTGTATGATATGAGTCTTTGCTTGTTTTGATTTTTATTTTAAGTCATGAATCCTTGCTGGACACACCTATTTGAGAGAGCCAAAATTTTGCCATGACTTGTTAGAATTGCTCTCTATGCTTCACTTAAATCTTTATGAGCTATGGAATTGATCTAGTGTTTCACTTACATCTTTTTGAGCATGCTGTGCTTTATTATTTTTGAAGAAATGCTCTCATGCTTCACTTAGATTTTTTGAGATTTAGTAAATATTTTAACAAATTCTCTCTTGCTTCACTTAGATTATTTTGAGAGAAAGAAATATGATGCTCATGTTCTTCACTTATATTTGTTTGAGATATCAAAAGCAACATATGAAATTAGTCCCAAAATGATAGATATCCAAGGAGGATATAATAAAAACTTTCATGAAGACCATTGGACAAAATAAAATTGATTCCTTGTAATAGTTTTGGATATGTTGATACAATATGTGAGTCATGTTGATGAGTAATTATGCTTTAGTAAGAATATTGGTTTTAAGGTGTGTGATTCCCTACGCAAGCACGAAAGTCAATAGTTATGCAATGAAATTACATCCTACTTGTGGTGCATTATTCGGTGTTAGTTATGTTTAATGCTCGCTTATGATATTTTTGTTTGTTGGTTGGATGCTTCTCAATCTTTTTGCTAGCCTTCATTTGCACTAAGTATGATCACTACTTGTGGATCCAAAATCCTTTAAACCAGTTTTGCCGCATGAGTCCACTATACCTACCTATATGCGGTATTCTTTTGCCGTTCTAAGAAAATTGGTATGTGGCATCTCTAATTTTCAAAATAAATTTCTCTTTTGTGTGCTCATACCGCTCATGAAACGGTAGGGGGTGGCTAATATATTTCCATGCTAGATGTGTTATTCTCAAGATGAGTGTTTATTCACTTGTCATTGCACGAGAGTACGACAAAGGTATTAGGGATGCCCAATCCCGAAATGAAAAATGAATTTACTTTATGTTGTCAAATAATAAATTCCTTGGAAAGTTTTGAAATGGAAGGCACCAGTGGATACGGTTAGCCATGGGAAGTCAAAGTATGGTGGAAAAAGGAATAAACTTTATTTTCTGTTTGGGAACCACCTATGATATATCGAGCATGGAAAGTATTGGGAACTACTCGATCGTTTTCGTTGACAGGAAAAGCATGCCTCCCAAAATGTTTTATCTCTATCTTTTTGGCTTTGAGCTCTGGCACCTATACAAATCCCTACTTCCCTCCGTGAAGGGCCTTTCTTTTACTTTATGCAATTTTTATTTTTATTTGAGTCTCCATCTTCTCTTATAGAGCACCAATTAAGGGTCACTATGGTCGTACTTGAGCATTGGGTGTAGCTAATATGCGAGTGTGTTTCATGAATGGATCAATGATTGGGCATAATGGGCTAGGGATAACTTGCTTTAGTGTTGATATTTTGAATGACATGGTTGCTCGTTGATATGCTTGAGTATTAAAGTCTTCATGTCAAAACTAGACTATTTCTTTGAACCATATAAAAGTCCAAATGTCCATGCTATAAAGAAAAGAATATGTGATGAACATGTTAGGTAGCATTCCACATCAAAAATTCTGTTTTTATCATTTACCTACTCGAGGACGAGCAGGAATTAAGCTTGGGGATGCTGATACGTCTCCAACGTATCTATAATTTTTATTGTTCCACGTTGTTATATTATCATTCTTGGATGTTTTAGAATCATTTTATATCATTTTTCGTACTAACCTATTGACATAGTGCCCAGTGCCAGTTGATGTTTTCTACTTCTTTTTTACATCACATGAAATCAATACCAAATGGAGTCCAAACGCAACGAAACTTCTTGTGGATTTTTCTGGACCAGAAGACACCAGATGGGCCAAGAAAGTACCTGACGGGTGCTCCGAGGGGAGCACAACACACCAGGGCGCGCTTGGGGGCCCAGACGCGCCCAGGTGGGTTGTGTCCACCTCGATGGCCTCCCGCACCGCCTCTTTGCTCTCTAAATACCCCCAATATTCCATAAACCCTAGGGGAGTCGACGAAAATCAATTCCAGCCGCCGCAAGTTCCAGAACCACCAGATGCAATCTAGACACCATCACGGAGGGGTTCATCGTCCTCATTGGTGCCTCTCCGATGATGCGTGAGTAGTTCATTGTAGACCTACGGGTCCGTAGTTAGTAGCTAGATGGCTTCCTCACTCTCTCTCTCTCTCTCTCTTTTGATTCTCAATACAATGGTCTCTTGAAGATCTATTTGATGTAACTCTTTTTGCGATGTGTTTGTTGGGATCTGATGAACTTTGAGTTTATGATCAGATCTATGTTTTTATCCATGAAAGTTATTTGAGTCTTCTGATCTCTTATATGCATGATTACTTATAGCCTTGTATTTCTTATTCGTTATTTGGGTTTTGTTTGGCCAACTCAATATATCTATCTTGCAATGGGAAGGTGCTTAGTGATGGGTTCGATCTTACGGTGCTTGATCCCAGTGACAGAAGGGGAACCGACACGTATGTATCGTTGCTATTAAGGATAACAAGATGGGGTCTATTTCTACATAAATAGATCTTGTCTACATCATGTCATCGTTCTTATTGCATTACTCCGTTTCTCCATGAACTTAATACACTAGATGCATGATGGATAGCAGTCGATGTGTGGAGTAATAGTAGTAGATGCAGGCAGGAGTCGGTCTACTAATCTTGGACGTGATGCCTATATAATGATCATTTCCGGGATATCGTCATGATTATTTGAAGTTCTATCAATTGCCCAACAGTAATTTGTTTACCCACCGTATGCTATTTTTCTCGAGAGAATCCACTAGTGAAATCTACGCCCCCCGGGTCTCTTCTTTATTATATTTGCCTTCACGATCTATTTTTATTTGCTTTTATTTTAGATCTATATTTCTCAAAACCCAAAAATACCTTGTTGCAATTTTTATTTATTTATTTTATCTTGCGTTCCCGCGAGATCTATTTATCCAATACTACAACTTTACCTATCTTTTTACCCGTGAAGGATTGACAACCCCTCTCTTACGTCGGGGTGTAAGTATTTGTTCTTTGTGTGCAGGAGTTGTTTAATTGTGTTGCGTGGTTCTCCTACTGGTTGATAACCTTGGTCTCATCACTGAGGGAAATACCTACCGTTGTTGTGCTGCATCATCGCTTCCTCTTTGGGGAATTACCGACGTAGTTCAAGCAAACATCACCAGACCAGCTACCTTAAGTGTCTTGATCTCCTCGGCAATGAACTGCTGCCGCTCCAAGACTTGCTTCCGGACCTTCTGCTTGACGGGTCGGGCATGTGGGCAGACAGCAAGGTGGTGCTTGATTACCTCCCTGGGAACACGGGGGATATCAGATGGTTGCCAGGCAAACACATCGACATTCACCCGCAGGAAGGCAACGAGCGCGCTTTCCTGTTTGTCATCAAGGGTGGCACTGATAGTGAAGGTACCATCAGCGCCAGCCAGCCCTGCCGGGACCTTTTTTGCAGCGGGTGCAACAGCTTTGGATCTCTTGCTATTGGAACTCTCCAACAAGTCATCAACAGGCGTAGCATACTCCGAGGAGGTACGCTTCCCGGATCCCTTGGTGGCATCCTTGTTAGCTTTCTTCTTTCCTTTACTTTCCTTGGCAGGAACAGCGGCATCTGCTGCAACTACTTCCTGGTACATCTTGTCCATGCAAATGATTACATCCTTCTCGTCTGATGGAACGAAAATGATGCCTATCGGCCCTGGCATCTTCAAGGTGTTGTAGGCATAGTGGGATGCTGCCATGAATTTGTCCAGAGCTGGGCGACCAAGGATTCCATTGTATGGCAGGGGAGGTCGACCACATCAAGCATGGTCTTCTCGGTCCGGTAATTCAATTCTCCCCCGAATGTCACCGGCAACGTGATCTTCCCCTTAGGAAAACTCATGTCGGGGTTGATTCCTTGAAACGTACCAGTAACCTTGAGCTCTTCCTCTGCTATCTGAAGTTTGCTAATGACCTTTGGAGAAATCAGATTAAACCCGGCCCCGCTGTCAACCAACATCTTTGTGGCTTTGAGGTTGCGGATTGTTCGTGAGACCAACAACGGCAAGCACCCTACCGCGGTGGTGCGGTCAGGGTGGTCCTCTTCGTCAAAGATGATGGGCGTGCGAGACCACTTGAGCGGCCTCCAAGAATCTGCCGCTGGCTCCACGCCATTGACTTCACGCACCCATTGTTCTAGTTGGCGGTGAGAGGTGTGCAGAGATGCACCCCCGTCAATGCACAGGGCGTCAGTGGATTTCTAGAATTCCTGCTCGCTGGTTTCCTCTTCGTCCCCTCCAACACTCTCATCATTGCAATCCTCCTTCTCACGACCTCTGGTGGGTTTTCCTTGATTCTGAGGAGCCTTGCCGGGGTGTCTTGCTCCACCGCCTCAGCCCTTCTCGCCAGCGCCATTCTGACCTTTTTCCTTATCACGCTTCTCATATTCAGCCCTCTACTTCTTGACGAGCTACTGAACCTGATGACACTCCTAGAGATCGTGGCCCTTGGTCCGATGGATCTTGCAGTACGACCCATCACCTTTCCTGACCTTCTCGGCAGCCGCGGCTTCCTGACAATCAGTGCACACGGCAACTTCCTTGCCGGGTACCTCGGTCTTGGCCTTCTTGCCAATACTAGGCATGCCCGATCCCTCAACGGTCATCACTACCTTATCCTTGCGCATTTTATTGCACTTATTGTTCTTCTTCTTCTGACTGGTGGCCTCATTATCATCCTCCGAGTCTATGTCAACGCCATCCTCTTCTCCGGGGATCCTCCTCCCCTCCTCTACTCAACCACACTTATCCACTAGAGTGTAAAGCTCCTTCACAGTCTTGGGCAATCGAACGTTCATCTTGGAACGTATCCGATGATTGCGCATGTTGGACTGGAACGCAACTATCACAGCTGCCGGGTGGATGTTTGGAACATTTCTGTGGACTCGACTGAACCTCTGCATGTACTTCCGCAGAGTCTCTCCTTCTTTCTACGGGACTGCAAGTCGCTGGGCCGCCCTAGTTCTTGATGGCCGCCCGTGAAGGCGCCAACAAACTCATGGCATAGGTCGGCCCAAGTCGAAATGGAGTTCTCCGGCAGGTGCATCAGCCAAGACCTCACAGTTGGCTTGAGTGCCAAAGGGAAGTAGTTGGCGAACACCTTCTCATCTCTTCCTCCGGCAGCTTGAACAGCGATGGTGTAGATGCTCAAGAACTCTGCCGGGTTCAGTCTCCCATCATACTTCTTTGGTATCTCTGGCTTGAACGTGCGAGTGGATGGCCAACGGACTTGCCGCAACTCACGGGTGAAGGCAGGGCACCTAGCCTCGAAAGGTAGGTAACCGCCTTCGGCGAGTGCGGGCTCGTCGATGTCGGGGCCATCGCGCCTGTCAGACTCTTTTCTGCGGGTAGAGGAGGCGAGACGAGAAGAGGCGAAGGAAGGACAAATGAGACACACTAGATTCAGTAGGAAGAAAAACATTCATTCCATATGCTGCTGGTAGGCCATTTTGTACGAGAAAAGAGGAGCGAAAGAATAAGCTTGTCTTGTCTTTCTCTTTCATCACAAAGAGGAGGCGAGACGAGAAGAGGCGAAGGGAGGATCAATTGCTGCAGATGATTTTTCACAGATGATTTGTTCCTACTGAATCTAGTGTGTTTCATTTGCCTCCCTTCGCCTCTTCTCGTCTCCCCAGGGGCCATGCCGCCGCCGTTGATGCATTTTTCTTCCTACTGAATCTAGTGTGTTTCATTTGTAGTGCCCAAAGTGCGAGGACCCTACAGGTTCCTGCGCCCTCGGCGAGACGCCACACTTGTTCCTTCTCATCCTAACACAGGATTTTAAAACACGCACAATATGTTCCTAGAATCCTCTTTTCTATCCGGGAGGGTGGGGGTTTTTGAACATGTTGTCGACTAATTTGGAAATTTGGATTGCTATATTTGGATAAAAGGTACTAGTACCATGGTGAACACTAATGTGAAGGAGGAAATTATTTCTAGATTTGGATAGCGAATACATTGTGTTCTCATATTATTTTTCCTGCAGTGCATTCCTTGCTCTGCCAGAACACATGTACTCAAGATGGTCGGCCTTGCCATAACTGAATACATCAGTTTTATGGTCACATTGAAGACAGGGCATGGATATAAGTTCTGAGTTGGGTTCATGAACCAAGAAGATCGCTGCTTTTTTATTGCCGAACTTAGATAAACTTTCTCAAGTGTTACAGACTGAAAGTTGAAGTACGAATGTTGATGGAAATAGCAGAACCTGGTCTCATCTTCACTATGATCTTCCAACCCAACGTCATTCCAGTAGTTCATCATGTTAGTTTTGTATCTTGTTCTTGCTTGTTGCCTTGATTACTTCTTAATCCACCTATTCCGTCTAACTAATCACAATTTAACTTTAGAAGTAGCAACGATTTGTGATTCCCTTCTCTCACGAAGATGCTACTTCTAACTAATATTTCTTATAATAGGTGGAACGTGTAGGTTATTTCAAAGTTAAGCATGCTACTCGTTTGTTATTCTATAAGAACTCGACTATTGCTGATGGCACTGAAGTTGACTGGGACAACATACACAAGTTCCTACACTTTATTGATCGTCTTGAGGTCCTTGTGGGGTGTTTCAATGGTGGAAGGCCACATGAGATATGTGTGCCACTGCTGCACACGTTGAACAGGTCCAACTGTGTCGAGAAACTTATGGTGCGAGCTGTTTTCTGTTATATATGTTGTTCATAAACTCTTGCTTATACACAGTTTTACAGTTGTGATCTTCTTGAAACAGAAACTGCCAGTTCTATTGTTCCTATATAGATACCTGACCATGGTCGGGTCAGACTTGCGCTTGGTCACAACATGATGTTTAGGTTTACCTACTCCATTCCCCTTGGAGGTGAAAAGATACTTATTCATGGGTTGTCTCAAATAATGAAGGCCCGTCCATCTTGGAGAATAGGACAGAAGGTTATGCTCATGCTTTTCCATGGCTCTAAAGCGAATATCCTGTTTATTGACCACATTGTGAGATGAAGCCGCTTTCAGAAGGTTGTGGATCTTGTGAGGTGGCCTTTGGGCCTTGTCCTGGGGCTTGGTGGCCTCACCCTTGGTTAACTGTAGGCACTGTTCGAGGCATGCTTTGTATAGTTGAACATGTATAAGTACTCATACTACTTTCAGCTATGGTTGTTAAGTCCCCTTGCTGGTTTCAGTTAAGGTTGTTAAGTACTCCTGCTGCTTTTACAGGCTGTCATGTTTCTTCAGTCCTGTCTTCCTCCAGAAACCAAAACCAAACCAACGCCGGCGGGGCCGCCTGCTTCCGCCTCCCATGGCTGGTTGCGCCTCAACGCACGCATCTCCGCCCTACCGTCTCCTAAATCGTTAACGCCGACATCCGAGGCCTCGCCGTCGTCCTCCGCGCGCTTTGGTGTGCTCGCACCGGCGCCGCCTCTCGCGTTGTCAACATGGTCAACAAACAAGAGGAATCGGGAGAGGATTGTACGTGGAGAGGTTGGCAGTAGGGGCCCACCATGGCCATGGTCGTACGCAAGGAAGTTCCTCATTTTTTGTTATATACTCCATTGTCAGCGTATAGAAAAAGAAAATGCTTCCACCTAGTGGTTTCCTGACATCTGGGACCCACGACATTGTTAGCGTATATAGTCAATAGACAAGAGAACAACACAAGATCGTTTGACACCTGGGACGTAGCTGCTCGAGCAGTATTTTTCGTTATTGTAGATACGGAGCGGGGTTTCAAGTGGGTTGTGGCCCGTCTAGCCTAGGATTATATTTTTCACCACATGACCAACCTAGTTATTTTTTCTTTGTGAAAATGAGCCCAGTTTATTTTTCTGAAGAATACCCAATCCAGGCCTACTCATTTTTCTATGCCCTGATGGGCTGCAACTCTTTCAAGAAGGCTGCAAATCTTGAAAGTAATATGAAATGGGTTGTAAATATAAAAAACAAACACAAATTGGCAATTACTTTCAAATTTCTGAATTTTTTCACATTTTCAGATTCCAATTTCACTAGGCTTTAACCTAATTTAAATATATCTTCAAAGTACTTAAAATCTGGCACATTTCTGTATTAAAAATAGTTTGAACCCCACCGAAATATGCGAAATTTCGTTTAAATTTTTAACCCTGGCCCTGGCCAAAAAACGGACTACAATAAATTGCATAAGAAGTTGCAATGAGCTGTAAATTATTAAAGAAAAATAGGGAATGTTCTTACTTGTGGGCCTATTAAGTTGACGCGTATGCAAGATTTTTTTACTTATTATATACATCAACAAATGGTTCTAGCAGACGTAACCGTTGGATGTCAATCCAACGACTGGCCGTGCTTCTTCAATCTCCGATCTTCTTGCTCCACCAAGAAATCCAGCGCCAAGGGACCGCTGCTCCCGCCTCCCGTGGCCGGTCGTGCTGCCGCGCAGGCCTCATCGCCCCCTACTACTCCCACTACTGGTCAGGCCATCCCTGTACACACGCACATCCCTGCACTGTTGTGGCTTCGCCGCCTCCGGGTCATTCCCTTCTTGGGTCTCACCGCCGTCCATCACGCTAGTTTTCTCGGCACGGCGTGGTCAACGTTGTCATCAAACGACAACATCGGAAGAGGGATGTACATGGAGAGGCCGACAGTTGGGACCCACATGGCCCATGGCCGGACGCAAGCAAGTACCTCCTTATTACGCCAAAAAAATGAATCCTCCCAATGACAACTGGGACCCACCAACTATATCTTGGCACGGAAGGAAGTGCCTCCTTATTAACCAAAAAATAATGAGTGCTCCCCATGATAGCTGGGGCCCACCAGATTTGGAGACTGACTTGTGGCCCTACTAAGTTGACGCGTATGCAGGGCTTTGTCAACTTAGTCAACAAACGATTCTATCACCAGTGACCGTTGGATTGTTAACATCCAGCGGTCGTCCTACTTCTTCAACCTCTGATTTTCTTGTTCCAGCCGTCCAAAGCACCGCGTGCTCCTTCCTCCCATGGCTGGCTGTGCTGCCGCGGAGGCCTCACCACCCCCTACTACTCCCACCGTTGGCCAGGTCATCCCTCTACTCACCCACACCCCCTGTTATTCTGCGGTCACGGCAGCCTCACACCGCAGCCAAACCAGTCAACCCTCGTATAACCCTCTGTATGTTCCCAGGCTCTGCGTCGTTCCCTGCCTCACCGTCTTCCACCGCCTGGTGTTGTCCGCGCGGCGTGGTCAACGAACGACAGCCATCGAAAGAGGATTGTATGCAGTGAGGCTGACAGATGGACCCACCAGCTACATCTTCGCACGCAAAGAAGTGCCTCCTTATCCTCCCTGACAGCCAGGACCCACCTGGTCGAAGCGTATGTAGCGTTGTCATTACGTCGCAAACGCGTAATGCATATACCGGGTCCATCGGTCTTTCTGCCACGATGAACTGAGGCCTAGTAATGAGCGGTAGCTGTTCAGGCAGTCCCGTCTATGTCGTGTACACGTACGTACATACATACGGGCGGGGTCTCGAACGCCTACTCGCGCATACGTACGGCCAGGGCTCGTGTACATGGAGAGGCAGCGGAGGGTAGCAACAGCTTCCTGTTCATTGAAATGGAGAAACTGAATTGTGTTCATCGGGAGGCAACGTAATGCGTCCTGTTCATCGGGAGCCAACTGGCTTGGACGAAACAACTGAAACAAGGCTTGGCGTACCGCAGAACGGAGGAAACAGCCTTTTGTTCGACCGCCTATGGTCGAAACGGGATCCTGTACATCGGGAGGGGTCTGGCATACCGCAAAACGGAGGAAACGGACTTCTCTTCGACCTCCTATGGTCGAAACGAGGTCCTGTTGATCGGGAGGGGTGTGGCATACCGCAAAACGGAGGAAACAGACTTCTCTTCGACCTCCTATGATCGAAACGGGGGTCATGTTCATAGGGAGGGGTGTGGTGTACCGCAAAACGGGACTCCACAGGCTACTATTCATCCATCGTCAACCTCCTCCAGCCTCCACCTGCGACTGTTCATCCACGGCATCTCCCTCCTGCCTCCACCAGCTATTGTTCGTCCATGGGCTCCTGTTCATCCAGCCTCCACTGGCTACTGTTCAACCAGCCCTCCACGAGGTCCTGTTCATCCAGCCTCCACCGTCTACTGTTCAACCAGCCCTCCATGAGGTCATGTTCATCCACCCCCAACCAGCTCGATCGGGGTCTTGTTCATCCAGCGACAACGGGCTCTCCTACCATGGGTTCCTGTTCATCCAACCCCCACCGGGAATTGTTCATCCAACCCCCAACAATGCTCACTGTTCATTAAGAGGCAGCAGGTTCGATCGGCTTTAGTTAGCAACAGTAGCGAAGGAATCCCTCGATCGAGTTCTGTTAACAGCCAGGGATCGATCGATCGCTCGGGTTCAGTAACGTGTAGCCAGCGCAATCGCTCGGGCTCAATAAGCGAATGCCTCGCTCGGGTTCAGTTAGAGCCTAAACGCCCCGCACACATGTGCGTACGTGTATGAGAGAAACGCGCAAACCTTCGTGCATCGCTCGGCCCCGACCACCCACCGTAACTGGGAACTCCCCGATATTTTTCTCGCCCTCGCTTCTACCACGGTTTTTTCCGTCATGGACGGCCCAAAGAATGTCATGCAACCGCGTCTCCGACATGCCCAGGACGAAAAGCCCATTTTCTGTCGTGATTTTTTGTCATAGAAGTAGGAGCCCACCACATCTATGATGATACCGAGTTTTGTCACAATTATCGTCACAGAAGTGTCATAAGCATGACAGAAAAAAATTCGTTCGGCCCAAAATGTCACGGATGTGTCTTTTTTTTGTAGTGCAATTTCTTGGTAGATCCCTTGTGTCTTGGTCCTCCAAGAAACAAAACTCGGTATCCTTATCCACTGCCGAAGCGGAACACATTGCCACTAGATCATATTGTGCTCAATTACTTTGGATGACCCAAACTCTTAAAGATTATGGGATACATGTGAAACATGTTCCATTGCTTTGTGACAATGAGAGTGCTATTAAGAGATCAAAGCAGATGAAATGATCGTGGTCAACGATGGCCTGTCCAGCAAGGACTACCCCCGAAGCCGAGCGGCAGTTGCTCATCCTGACAGCAAAGGTGAAGGTGAGAGTATCGGGATCAAAGGCTGTGGAAGCGTGCGGGAGTCCGACATCAGCCGCCATGAGGACCGATTTGAGGCATAGGCGGTCGTCATCCTCGTGTGCGATCTCCTGGATTGTGGGAATGGCGAAGGTGGTGTACCTTCGGAGTCTAGGCTTGGCAGAGACTTTGATCATGGCTATAGAGTCACCAAACGTGGCTAGGTGTGGGTATTGGAAGGCGCAAATGGCGCGATCAGACATGCTCTCATTGGTTGCCTGCGCAGCGTGAGGGTTGGCATGACCACGACGCAGTCCGGGAGGAGAGGCGTGGTCACCGCCCGCGGGGGGGGGGGAGGCATGAGGGGGGAGCGGGGGGGGGGGGAGGGAGAGCCCAGCGTGCGTGCCACGTCCCTGACTTCGTTAATGATGACATCAGCATATATGCCAGCATCGTCAATCCGGTGGAAAGTGAGGTGGTGCGGGATGTGCTGCAGGGCCTCAACCTTAGCTAGGAGGAGGATGCAATAGAAGTCATTCCCATGGAGGCAGACGTGGTTAACACCGAGCAGGCAAGCAAAGCCAGCTATGCTGGAAGAGACGCCCCTTCGATCCCACAGCTCTAGGGGCATCTTCTCCAGCGACAGACTGACAATGTGGCATAAGGCGAAAGTGAAGGCGTTGTCGCCGGTGTTGTGTGGGAGGATATCGACACGACGGGAGGTGGTTTCAATGGGGCTCGCCCTCATGGCTGCAGCCTGCTCCGCCTCGCGGAGGAAGACCACAAAGACAGTGCCCGTGGTGCAGCCGGCGAAGCGGACATCCGAGATGCCAAGCCGCTCCCGAAAAAGCTGCTTGAGCCATGGGAGGAAGCCCGGCATGGGTGGGGAGATGTTGACTAGGCAAACTAGGGCGTTCTGGTCCAGGAGCATGGGATAGAACACATCCAGGGAAGTTGGACGCCCGCAGACAACAGGCTCCATGGAGGCGGGGGGGGGGGGGGACAATGGCGAGATCGGCAAGGGGAGGGCTCGGCGTGCGCAGGCTTGGAAACGCTAGGGCCAGGGTATTGTGAGGGGACAGTGGCTGAGCCGCATTGCTATAAATAGGAGGGGAGGGGGTGGGGGAAGCCGATGGGGCAGCTCGGGGGCGATCAGAGCAACACTGGGATGAGACGTGCCCCACTCTATGGCAAGCCCAGCAAACTATGGGATCTCGGCAATCTTTCCTCCGATGCTGATAGGAAAGGCATCTAAAGCAGCGTAGATGCAAATCTTTTGGCTTTGAGTAGCGCTTTGCTGCATAGGCAGACGAGCGTGGCGCATCGGGCGCACCCTCCCCAGGAACTAGGTTAGACAAGAGGGCCTGCAGGTAAGAATGATGGCGGAGCACCACAGTGTCATTAAGTTGGGGCGCGCGAAGCCTGACAGGCTCGGGAGGGCAAGGAGGGGAGATATCGTCAGCACGTCCAGGTGGGGAGTGAGCAGATTGGCCAGCGCGAGCGGCTGCCAGCGTGGAAGAGGGATTTAAGGCAATAGACACATGATTACTAGCTCCTGGGGCATGCAGCCATGCGGACTCGTGCACGGCAGATCGCCGAAAACCCGGGGCACATCGATCCTCCACCGATTGCGAGACAGAGGTGGGGTGAGTGGGCGCGTTAGGATGCGGGCCCAGAATCGACGGGAGAGCTTGGCGCGTAGAGCGCAAAGAGGCGCAGGCTGACCCGTCTGGACGAGAACATGCAGGGGTCGGTCGCATCGAGAAACGGACGACAAGTGCACCCCAGCGCCACACCACTTGACGAACGATTTCCCATGCAATCCCTGCATGGGCAACTTCGAATACGAACTGGCCCAATGACAACGGTCGGACCCGGAAGCCGGCTGGGGACCCCCAAACCAGTGATGTAGGAGCTTCGCGATGAAGTCCGGCGAGCAAGCAATGCCCTCGGTGAGGATGTGCGCGTGCAGGTGGGATGCCTGACGGGCAACCGCGATGGCCGAAACAGTGTCGCACCCATAACGCTCGAGCATGCGATCTTCGAAGAGACCCCCAGTGTCATCGGGCGGCCTCATGACGAACCCCGACCCAAGGACAACAACAGATCGACCCAGGAATATCACCGATGCCGGAGGAGAGACCAAAAGGAAGCAGCGACCGAAGCAGGGGGCGGCTATAGACGCTGAAGGAGAGACCTAAAGCTAGCAGTGACCTAAGCAGCTAGGAGGCACACACTCTAACTAGGGCAGGATCGGAGGAGAGGAAGAACTATGGCTTGGCAAGGGAGGAAACTGACATAGCAAACCAGTTCAAAGATCAAACCTTGGCAGCTTCACGTCGTGTGGGTTTACTTGTAGGGTGAGTCGGTGCAAGTAGCACCATAACTGCCGCTCCATCTTGTTCAAGCTTTGGCCTGAAACTCTATCTGGAGAGTTCTGCTCCGCATTCTCGCCACGCTGCCCTCAATCGAGTGCATGCACCCACCTAAAAACCCAGTTCCTAGATCCCTGGTGCCAGATGTTGGGCCACTCCTCTCCCTTGCAGGGGAGCCTGCTTACCCATCTCTTAAACTTCCATTGGCCCAGATCAGGGTACAGGTCCATCAGGTGCTGAACTCCCGTCCTATCTGCACGAGGCCCATTAGGCCGATCCCGGGCCCTTTTGTGGGCCTGCTCCCAACTGAATTCCTATCTCCTGTCACCTGCACTAATCTCCAGCATGCGTCTTGTGCTATCCTCCCCGCCGCAATAGCCACTAGATTCCGCAGCTGCCGGGCCCCTGCATCTGAGCCCGCCGCCGACGAACGGCGCTCCTCCCCACCCACCCTGCAGCTCTTCGACCCAGCCACCTTCTCCATCTCCGACGACCCACCTGCGCCGTGTCTGCCGGCCGTTGAGCAGGTGCAGGTTTCCGACGCCCTGCCGGCCGTTGGGCAGGCGCAGGCCTCTGACGACCCACCTATGGAAGAGGCCCCGAGGGGGGCGGCTGAGGTGGCCCCTGCTGCCCTGGCTGCCTCCCCCCGCCGCAGCTCGCGCATCCAGAAGATGTATGACGGGGTTCGTCTGGGGTCTGTCGAGCGCGCCTCAAAGCGCAAGGCCTCATCCAGCTCGTCAGACAGCGGGGCGGCCCAGTGATGCTCGCCTGGCTGTAAGCGGGGGAAGGCCACGAAGGCGGCGGACGTCCTCGAGCTACCCCTCCGCGACACGCCGAGGCCGCTCACGCCTGGCAAAGCCAAGCTCCTTGCTCGCTATTGTGATCTGAATTAGATGTTGATCTTCGCGGATGCCTCTGCCCCTGCCGACTCGGGTGAGGCCTCTACCTCCTCTGAGTCCAACGGATCGACACATGGATAGATGCTTTGCCGGAATTGTCGCGGCTCAGCTTTTCTGTTGCTATAGTAGGCCAATGGCTTGTGTCTTCTGTAGTCTGAATCTGCTCCCTTCTAGTAGCCTGCATGTAGTAGCATTTAGCTTTGATGTCTGGCCTCTTGAGGCTTTGTATCTGCATTGTCCTGCACGTTTCCTTCTTCTATGCATTGCTACCTCTGTCATGTACCTTGTAAGCTCCCTTGAGCACCAATGTTATCAAGCCATCATCTTATGCTATTCTCTCTGTCCTTGCTGTTTTTCCATGTTGCTATGAGGATCTCGAGTTGGAACGTTAGAGGGCTTGGCGATGCTGACAAATGCACTCTAGTAAAGGATGCTCTTTTGGCTAGTCGATCGTCTGTGGTTTGCCTGCAGGAATCCAAGTTGCAGCAGCTGGACTTGAGGAAGGCATCCTTATTCCTCCCCACAGGACTAAGGTCGTACATCTGCTTACCAGCGAATGGCTCCTCGGGCAGCCTTGTTGTTGCCTGGGATGATAATGTCGTCCTTGGCACAGAGGTTGCCAAGAACCGCTTCTGCATCACCGTCAAGTTTCAGCCCAGAGAAAACAACGACAGCTTCACTCTCTCCACAGTTTATGCGCCCTGTGAAAATGAAGACATACCGGATTTCTTTCAGGCCATGAATCGCGTGTCTCTGATGGTTGATGGCCCATGGGCAGTTCTTGGTGACTTCAACATGTACAGATACGCACATGAAAAATCTTGAGGGAGAAAGAATTGGCCCCTGATGGACACTTTCAACTCATGGATCCGTCAGAATAGCCTGGATGACATCGACATCTCAAATCGTGCTTTCACCTGGTCGAACAAGAGGATAGAACCGACCCTCGTCAAGTTGGACCGAATCCTTGTTAATGCTGATTGGAACCTGAGCTTTTTGGACACCACGGCAGCTGTGCTCCCCTCAACTACTTCAGATCATGCCCTGATTACCTTAGAGTTCTGCAAGAAAGCACCAGCCTGCCCATTCTTCAGGTTCGAAAATCATTGGTTGCAAGCGCCAGTAGTCTGAGATTTGGTCAGGACAGCTTGGCAAAGGGGGTGCAGGCCCTTCGCTGCGGCCTCATCCCTCCTCAGCTTCAAGTTGAGAAGACTCAGGGCGGCACTCAGAAAATGGAGCAAGTCCACTACGCCCATACAAGTAACCTTGGATAACTGTAAACATGTGGTGTAGTTCTTCGATGCAGTGGAGGAGAGGAGACACCTACCCAGAATTGAACTCACTTTGAGAAAGCATGCGAACGCAAAAGCGCAACAGCTGATTCTTTGGCAGTGCATGGCCTGGAAGCGGCGAGCCAAGATCAGGGACTACTTGTTGGGTGATGAGAACACCAAGTTTTTCCATGTCGCTGCTAATTACCATTTCAAGAAGAACCGAGTCAGGCTCCTAATCGACAATGGAGTGGAATTCTATGATGAGCAACAGAAGCTGAGGATCGCCACGAGTTTTTTCAGGACAATCTTGGGACAGCCAAGAACTTCCTTGCCTTCGCTTGACCCTGCTCAGCTTTATGACCGCACTGACCTGGCAACGGTAGAAGAGCCTTTCACCTGGGGCGAACTGGCATCTATTATCCAAAAATCCCCCAACAACCGGAGCCCTGGGCCTGATGGATACACCAATGAGTTTTATAAGGAGTTCAAGGACTTGCTGAAGGATGATCTGCTCTGCTTCTTCTAGGAGTTCTATGAGCATGGGGGTAACTTGAAGGACATTAATCTTGCCAACATTGTGTTGATACCAAAAAAGGAAGATCCCACCAACATCAAAGATTTCCGCCCGATTTCTCTGGTCCATAGTCTGCCAAAACTGATTACGAAGGCCTTAGCTCTGCGGCTCCAACGCCTCATACCATCACTTATACACCCTATGCAGTCAGGCTTTCTACCTGGGAGGTGCATTTTGGAGAATTTTGCACTAGCTGCGGAGTTGGTGCAGCAGGCTCACAAGAGGAAGAAGCCCATGATCGTACTCAAGTTAGACTTCCAGAAGGCTTTCGATTCTGTCAGTTGGGATGCCTTAGAGTGAATTTTTATGGCCAGAGGGTTCGGGCAGCGTTGGATCAAGTGGATCTCCACAATCTTCCACTCCAGCTCCGCTCAAATCATGATGAATGGATAGCTGGGGGAGAAAATTATATCCAAATGCGGGCTAAGACAGGGAGATGCCCTCTCGCCATACCTCTTCTTATTAGTCACTGATGTTCTGCAACAGCTATGCGAGAGGGAGTACAGAAGTGGTGTACTCCAGCACCCTCTTGGAGTAGATGGCCCTTTCCCGGTCCTACAATATTCAGATGACACACTCTTGCTTGTGCAAGGGGACTCACAACAAATCACCATCGTAAAAAGGATCCTGGACAACTTTGCAAACTTCTCTGGTTTGACTATCAACTACCAGAAGAGTGCCTTTGTTCCAATATGCTTGGATCAGTCATCAAGTTGTTCACATCCTGGGATGTCAGCCGGTATCCTTCCCATGCACATACCTGGGGCTTCCCCTGTCTGCTCACAAAATCACCCATTGCATGTTGATGCCTATCATCCACCGAGTGGACCGTAGGCTGTCAAGTTGGTTGGCTACTTTTCTGTCATGGGGAGGAAGACTTACCTTGATCAAAGCTGTCCTTGCATCCATACCGAGCTACTTCATGGGGTGCTTCTTATAGCCCAAACAATCCCTTGACAGCCTGGAACGAATCCTGAGAGGTTTCTTATGGCAAGGAAACAATCATGCAAGTGGGGGCCAGTGTCTTGTTGCATGGGACTTTGTCAAGCTCCCACAACAGAATGGTGGACTAGGAGTGCGCGATATCGCTTCGCACAACAAGGCAATGGTATGCAAAGTTTTGACAAAGATTCTGCAGCACAGCAACATACCCTGCTACAAATGGTTTGCGTCCAGATTCTGCAGCAAAATCTTACCTACCAGTCCTCACAATGGTGATACCGCAATCTGGCGTTGTCTGAAGTCATGCATGCTCCTAGTGCAGCAGGCCACGAGATGTGAGCTCGGGGACGACACCCATATATCTTTTTGGTCTGATCTGTGGCTCAACTGCGGGAGACTCATGTCCTGCTTCCCAACCTTGTATACCTTCTCCATCACCAGATCCTGCACCGTTGCCTCGTAGTACATAAATGGACAGTGGATGCTACAGCTGCACCCCAACCTATCTGCTACAGCCTCCCAGGAGTTACAAGTTCTCAACACAATGCTGCTCCACATCGCCCCAGTGACTGATCAGCCTGACGTTAGAAGGCCAGTTGCCCTTCATCAAAAACTGTCCACAACATACTTGTACCAGCTACTCACTTTCAGAGGTGTTGGCTGCCCCATGGAGCCCTACATCTGGAACAAGATCATCCCTAAGAGACATCGCATCTTCCTTTGGATTGCTATCAAGGACAGACACAACACTAGGGACAACATGCTTCGGAACCAGTGGACAAAAATTGCAGAACACAATGGGTGCGAGCGTTGTCCAGCGGCTGAAACCATGCTACATATCTTACTTAGATGCCAACCAGCTCACGCAGTTTGGTCCAGGACGGGGCTCTCTGATGATGCAGTATCAGCCTCAACGCTCACTGGCTTCATCACTTCCCCGACACCACAAAGACTGTACGGGCGGCTCTGGAATATTTTCTTTGCAGCATGTGTAGTAGCTCTATGGAGGGCTAGGAATGCTCTAATCTTCCATTCTGAGCTTTGGGGTGACACTAAAACTTTCAGGAAGATCTCTGATCTCCTAATGCTCTGGAGTGTCCGTGCGCCAATGGATCAAGACAAGACTGTTGGGAAACGTAGCAGAAATTCAAAATTTTCCTACGTGTCACCAAGATCTATCTATGGAGAAACCAGCAACGAGGGGAAGGAGAGTGCATCTACATACCCTTGTAGATCGCTAAGCGGAGGCGTTCAAGTGAACGGGGTTGATGGAGTCGTACTCGTCGTGATTCAAATCACCGATGATCCTAGTGCCGAACGGACGGCACCTCCGCTTTCAACACACGTACAGCCCGGTGACGTCTCCCATGCCTTGATCCAGCAAGGAGAGAGGGAGAGGTTGAGGAAGACTCCATCCGGCAGACAACGGCGTGGTGGTGGTGGAGGAGCGTGGCAATCCCGCAGGCTTCGCCAAGCACCTGCGGGAGAGGAGGAGGTGTCACGGGAGGGAGGGAGGTGCCAGGACTCAGGTGTGGCTTCCCTCCTCCCTCCCTTTATATAGGTGCAAGAGAGGGGAGGGTGCAGCCTGCCCCTTCCTCCAAGGAAGGGGTGCGGCCAAGAGGGGGAGGAGTCCATCCTCCCCAAGGCACCCTGAGGTGCCTTCCCCCTTGGACTCTTCCCTCCCCAAGTCTCCTTGGCGCATGGGCCTCTTGGGGCTGGTGCCCTTGGCCCATATGGGCCAAGGCGCACTTCACAGCCCATGTGGCCCCCGGGCAGGTGGACCCCGGTGGACCCCGGACCCCTTTCGCACTCCCGACAATACCGATAATGTCGCCAAACTTTTCCGACCAAAATAAGACTTCCTATATATAAATCTTTACCTCCGGACCATTCCGAACTCCTCGTGACGTCCGGGATCTCATCCGGACTCGAACAACATTCAGTAACCACATACAAACTTCCTTTATAACCCTAGCGTCATCGAACCTTAAGTGTGTAGACCCTATGGGTTCGGGAACCATGCATACATGACCGAGACGTTCTCCGGTCAATAACCAACAGCGGGATCTGGATACCCATGTTGACTCCCACATGTTCCACGGTGATCTCATCGGATGAACCACGATGTCAAGGACTCAATCGATCCCGTATACAATTCCCTTTGTCTAGCGGCATTGTACTTGCCCGAGATTCGATCGTCGGTATCCCGATACCTTGTTCAATCTCGCTATCGCAAGTCTCTTTACTCGTCCCGTAACACATCATCCCGTGATCAACCCCTTGGTCACATTGTGCACATTATGATGATGTCCTACCGAAAGTGGGCCCAGAGATACCTCTCCGTCACACACGGAGTGACAAATCCCAGCCTTGATTCGTGCCAACCCAATGCAGACACTTTCGGAGATACCTGTAATGCACCTTTATAGCCACCCGATTCGTTGTGACGTTTGGTACACCCAAAGCATTCCTACGATATCCGGAGTTGCACAATCTCATGGTCTAAGGAAATGATACTTGACATTTAGAAAAGCTTTAGCATACAAACTACACAACTGTGCTAGGCTTAGGATTGGGTCTTGTCCATCACATCATTCTCCTAATGATGTGATCCCGTTATCAATGACATCCAATGTCCATGGTCGTGAAACCGTAACCATCTATTGATTAACGAGCTAGTCAACTAGAGGCTTACTAGGGACATGGTGTTGTCTATGTACCCACACATGTATCTGAGTTTCCTATCAATACAATTATAGCATGGATAATAAACGATTATCATGAACAAGGAAATATAATAATAACTAATTTATTATTGCCTCTAGGGCATATTTCCAACAGTCTCCCACTTGCACTAGAGTCAATAATCTAGTTCACATCGCCATGTGATTAACTCTCATAGGTCACATCGCCATGTGACCAACATCCAAAGAGTTTACTAGTGTCATTAAACTAGTTCACATCATCATGTGATTAAGACTCAATGAGTTCGGGGTTTGATCATGTTTTGCTTGTGAGAGAGGTTTTAGTCAACGGATCTGAACCTTTCAGATCCGTGTGTGCTTTGCAAATTTCTAGGTCATATTATAAATGTTGCTTCCACGCTCCATTTGAAACTATTCCAAATGGTTGCTCCACTATACGTATCCGGTTTGCTATTCAGAGTCATTCAGATAGGTGTCAAAGCTTTCATCGACGTAACCCTTTACGCCGAACTCTTTATCACCTCCATAATCGAGAAACATGTCCTTATTTACTCCAAGGACAATTTTGACCGCTGTCCAATGATCCCCATTCCTGGATCATTCTTGTACCCCTTGATCGACTCATGGCAAGGCACACTTCCTAAGCGATACACAAAGATAGCATACTATAGAGCCTACGTCTAAAGCATAGGGGACGACCTTCGTCCTTTCTCTCTTTTCTCCCGTGGTCGAGCTTTAAGTCTTAACTTCATACCTTACATCTCGTGCAAGAACTCCTTCTTTGGTCGATCCATCTTGAACACCTTCAAGATCATGTCAAGGTATGTGCTCATTTGAAAGTATCATTTAGCGTTTTCGATCTGTTCTCATAGATCTTGATGCTCAATGTTTAAGCAGCTTAATCCAGGTTTTCACTTGAAAAACACTTTTCAAATAACCCTATATGCTTTACGTAAAATTCTTCATCATTTCTCGATCATCAATATGTCAACGACATATACTCATCGAAATTCTATAGTGCTCCCACTCACTTCTTTGGAAATACAAGTTTCTCACAAACTTTGTATAAACCCAAAATCTTTGATCATTTTATCAAAGCGTATATTCCAACTCCGAGATGCTTACTCCAGTCCTTAGAAGGATCATTGGAGCCAAAGATACCTTTTAGCATCCTTAGGATCGACAAAAACTTTCTCGATTGTATCACATACAACCTTTCCTTACAAACCGGTAAGGAAACTCGTTTTGACATCCATCTCGCCAGATTTCATAAATGCAGCTAATGCTAACATGATTCCGACGGACTTAAGCATCGCTACGGATGAGAAAATCTCATCGTAGTCAACTCCTTGAACTTGTGAAAACTCTTCGCCACAAGTCGAGCTTCATAGACGGTGACATTACCGCCCACGTCCGTCTTCTTCTTAAAGATCCATTTATCTCAATGGCTTGCCGATCAATCTGCAAGACCAAAGTCCATGCTTTGTTCTCGATACATGGATCCTATCTCGGATTTCATGGCTTCTAACCATTTGTTGGAATATGGGCCCACCATTGCTTCTCCATAGCTCGCAGGTTCATTGTTGTCTAGCAACATGACATTCAAGACAGGATCACCGCACCACTCAAGCAAAGACGCTGGCCCTTGTCGTCCCCACGAGGTTCGGTAGTGACTTGATCTAAAGCTTCATGATCACTATCATAAGCTTCTACTTCAATTGATGTAGGTGCCACAGAACTTCCGTGCCCTGCTACACACCGGGTTGAAGTGATGGTTCAATAACCTCATCAAGTCTCCACCATCCTCCCACTCAATTCTTTCGAGAGAAACTTTTCCTCGAGAAAGGACCCGCTTCTAGAAACAATCCCTATTGCTTTCAGATCTGAATTAGGAGGTATACCCAACCGCTTTTGGGTGTCCTATGAAGATGCATTTTATCCGCTTTGGGTTCGAGCTTATCAACCTGAAACTTTTTCACATAAGCGTCGCAGCCCCAAACCTTTAAGAAACGACAACTTAGGTTTCTCCAAACTATAGTTCAAACGGTGTCGTATCAACGGAATTACGTGGTGCCCTATTAAAGTGAATGCGGTTGTCTCTAATGCCTAACCCATGAACGATAGTGGTAATTCGATAAGAGACATCATGGTACGCACCATATCCAATAGGGTGCAACTATGATGTTCGGACACACCATCACACTATGGTGTTCCAGCGGTATTAATTGTGAAACAATTTCCACGGTGTCTTAATTGCATGCCAAAGCTCAGAATCTCAGATACTCATCTCTATGATCATATCATAGACATTTTATCCTCTTGTCACAATGATCTTTAACTTCACTCTGAAATTACTTGAACCATTCAATAATTCAGACTTTGTGTTTCATCAAGTAAATATACTCAACATCTACCGGAATCATCTGTGAAGTCGTAACATAACAATATTCATCAGATGCCTCGGACCCATTGGACCGCACACATCAAAATGTGTTACTTCCAACAAGTTGCTACCTTGTTCCATCTTATCAAACCGAGGCTTTTCACTCATCTTGCCCATGTGGTATGATTTGCATATCTCAAGTGATTCAAAATCAAGTGAGTCCAAACGATCCATCTCGCATGGAGTTTCTTCATGCGTATACACCAATATGACTTACATGGCGGTGCCACAAGTACGTGGTACTATCATTACTATCTTATATCTTTTGGCATGAAAATGTGTATCACTACGATCGAGATTCAAGAAACCATTCCTTTTAGGTGCTAGACCATTGAAGGTATTATTCAAATTAACAGAGTAACCATTATTCTCCTTAAATGAATAATCAGACATGGCTGCATATAATCCAATCATGTCTATACTCAACGCATAAACACCAAATAACAATTATTTAGGTTTAACACCAATCTCGATGGTAGAGGGAGCGTGCGATGCTTGTATCAACCTTGGAAACACTTCCAACACGTATCGTCAGCTCACCTTTAGCTAGTCTCCATTTATTCAGTAGCTTTTGTTTCGAGTTACTAACACTTAGCAACCGAACCGGTATCTAATACCTGGTGCTACTAGGAGTACTAGTAAAGTACACATTAACATAATGTATATCCAATATACTTCTATCGACCTTGCCAGCCTTCTTATCTACCAAGTATCTAGGGTAATTCTGCTCCGATGGCTGTTCCCCTTATTACGTAAGCACTTAGTCTCGGTTTTGGGTTCAACCTTGGGTTTCTTCACCGAGCAAGAATCGATTTGCCGTTTCATGAAGTGTCCCTTCTTGCCCTTGCCCTTCTTGAAACTAGTGGTTTCACCAACCATCAACAATTGATGCTCCTTCTTGATTTCTACTTTCGCGGTGTCAAACATCGTGAATACCTCAAGGATCATCATATCTATCCCTGACATGTTATAGTTCATCACGAAGCTCTAGCAGCTTGGTGGCAATGACTTTGGAGAAACATCACTATCTCATCTAGAAGATCAACTCCCACTCGATTCAAGTGATTGTTGCACTCGGACAATCCGAGCACAAGCTCAATGATTGAGCTTTTCTCCCTAGTTTGCGTGCTAAGAAAATCGTCGGAGGTCTTATACCTCTTGACGTGGGCACGAGCCTGAAATCCCAATTTCAGCCCTCGAAACATCTCATATGTTCCGCGACGTTTCAAAAACGCCTTTGGTGCCTCAACTCTAAACCGCTTAACCGAACTATCACGTAGTTATCAAACGTGTATGTCCGATGTTCGTAACATCCACAAACGACGCTTGGGGTCCAAAGACACCGAAGCGGTGCATTAAGGACATAAGCTTTCTCTTGTCCGCATAATCGCCATCACAACTTTCAACTATATTTTTCTAGGAACATATCTAAACAAAGGAACTAAAGCGCCGAGCTTACGACATAATTTGCAAAGATCTTTTGACTATGTTCAGGATAATTAAGTTCATCTTATGAACTCCCACTCGAGATAGACATCCCTCTAGTCATCTAAGTGATTACATGATCCGAGTCAACTAGGCCGTGGTCCGATCATCACGTGAGACGGACTAGTCATCATCGGTGAACATCTTCATGTTGATCGTATCTACTATACGACTCATGCTCGACCTTTCGGTCTCTTGTGTTTCGAGGCCATGTCTGTACATGCTAGACTCGTCAAGCTAACCTAAGTGTTATGCGTGTGGAAATCTGGCTTACACCCGTTGTATGTGAACGTAAGAATCTATCACACCCGATCATCACGTGGTGCTTCGAAACGACGAACTTTCGCAACGGTGCACGCTTAGGGGAACACCTTCTTGAAATTTTAATGAGGGATCATCTTATTTACTACCGTCGTTTCTAAGCAAATAACATGCATAAACATGATAAACATCACATGCAATCAAATAGTGACATGATATGGCCAATATCATTTTGCTCCTTTGATCTCCATCTTCGGGGCTCCATGATCATCATTGTCACCGGCATGACACCATGATCTCCATCATCATGATCTCCATCATCGTGTCTTCATGAAGTTGTCTCGCCAACTATTACTTCTACTACTATGGCTACCGGTTAGCAATAAAGTAAAGTAATTACATGGCGTTGTATAATGACACGCAGGTCATACAATAAATAAAGACAACTCCTATGGCTCCTGTCGTTGTCATACTCATCGACATGCAAGTCGTGATTCCTATTACAAGAACATGATCAATCTCATACATCACATATCATTCATCACATTCTTCTTGGCCATATCACATCACATAGCATACCCTGCAAAAACAAGTTAGACGTCCTCTAATTGTTGTTTGCATGTTTTACGTGGCTGCTATGGGTTTCTAGCAAGAACGTTTCTTACCTACGCAAAACCACAACGTGATATGTCAATTGCTATTTACCCTTCATAAGGACCCTTTTCATCGCATCCGATCCGACTAAAGTGGGAGAGATCGGCACCCGCTAGCCACCTTATGCACCAAGTGCATGTCAATCGGTGGAACCTGTCTCACGTGGAAATGCGTGTAAGGTCGGTCCGGGCCGCTTCATCCCACAATACCGTCGAAACAAGATTGGACTAGTAACGGCAAGCATATTGAACAAAATCAACGCCCACAACTACTTTGTGTTCTACTCGTGCAAAGAATCTACGCAATAGACCTAGCTCATGATGCCATCGTTGGGGAACGTGGCGAAATTCAAAATTTTCCCACGTGTCACCAAGATCTATCTATGGAGAAACCAGCAACGAGGGAAGGACGGTGCATCTACATACCCTTGTAGATCGCTAAGCGGAAGTGTTCAAGTGAACGGGGTTGATGGAGTCGCATTACCGTGATTCAAATCACCGATGATCCTAGTGCCGAACGGACGGCACCTCCGCGTTCAACACACGTACAGCCCGTGACGTCTCCCATGCCTTGATCCAGCAAGGAGAGAGGGAGAGGTTGAGGAAGACTCCATCCAGCAGCAAAGACAACGGCGTGGTGGTGGTGGAGGAGCGTGGCAATCCCGCAGGCTTCGCCAAGCACTGCGGGAGAGGAGGAGGTGTCACGGAGGGAGGGAGGTGCTGTGGACTCAGTGTGGCTTCCCTCCTCCCTCCCTTTATATAGGTGCAAGAGAGGGGAGGGCGCAGCCTTGCCTCTTCCTCCAGGGAAGGGGTGCGGCCAAGGGGGGGAGGAGTCCATCCTCCCCAAGGCACCTCGGAGGTGCCTTCCCCTTTTAGGACTCTCCCCTCCCCAAGTCTCCTTGGCGCATGGGACTCTTGGGGCTGGTGCCCTTGGCCCATATAGGCCAAGGCGCACCCCCTACAGCCCATGTGGCCCCCGGCAGGTGGACCCATCGGTGGACCTCGGACCCCTTTCGCACTCCCTGATAATACCGATAATGCGCCAAACTTTTCCTAACCAAAATAAGACTTCCTATATATAAATCTTTACCTCCGGACCATTCCTAACTCCTCGTGACGTCCGGGATCTCATCCAGGATTCCGAACAACATTCGGTAACCACATACAAACTTCCTTTATAACCCTAGCGTCATCGAACCTTAAGTGTGTAGACCCTACGGGTTCGGGAACCATGCAGACATGACCGAGACGTTCTCCGGTCAATAACCAACAGCGGGATCTGGATACCATGTTGACTCCCACATGTTCCACGGTGATCTCATCGGATGAACCACGATGTCAAGGACTCAATCGATCCCGTATACAATTCCCTTTGTCTAGCGGCATTGTACTTGCCCGAGATTCGATCGTCGGTATCCCGATACCTTGTTCAATCTCGTTATCGGCAAGTCTCTTTACTCGTCCGTAACACATCATCCCGTGATCAACCCCTTGGTCACATTGTGCACATTATGATGATGTCCTACCGAGTGGGCCCAGAGATACCTCTCCGTCACACGGAGTGACAAATCCCAGTCTCGATTCGTGCCAACCCAACAGACACTTTCGGAGATATCTGTAGTGCACCTTTATAGCCACCCAGTTACGTTGTGACGTTTGGTACACCCAAAGCATTCCTACGGTATCCGGGAGTTGAACAATCTCATGGTCTAAGGAAATGATACTTGACATTTAGAAAAGCTTTAGCATACGAACTACACGATCTGTGCTAGGCTTAGGATTGGGCCTTGTCCATCACATCATTCTCCTAATGATGTGATCCCGTTATCAATGACATCCAATGTCCATGGTCGTGAAACCGTAACCATCTATTGATTAACGAGCTAGTCAACTAGAGGCTTACTAGGGACATGGTGTTGTCTATGTACCCACACATGTATCTGAGTTTCCTATCAATACAATTATAGCATGGATAATAAACGATTATCATGATCAAGGAAATATAATAATAACTAATTTATTATTGCCTCTAGGGCATATTTCCAACAAAGACCATCCTCAAAACGTGGGCCAGAGAGCTAAGCCGTAGTTAGGCTGTGTTGTTTCTTCCTGCCTCCCTTGTCTCTCACCTTTTTTTCTTTCTCTTTAAGGCCTGGTGATGGCCTGCTGCACAATTAGTGTGGTGCTTACATCACCTTCATGTGAATGACTCTGGTCATTCGGGCTTCGGCCCGTTTTGAATGCATAAGGTAGAGATTTATCTACCTTTTCTTTCAAAAAAAAGAGTGCTATTAAGATTGCTCATAATCCCATGCAACATTCTCAAACTAAGCATATTGAAGTTCGTCATCATTTCATTCACGATCATGTTGCTAAAGGAGACATCAATCTTAAGCATGTTCGTACCGATAAGCAATTGGCAGATATATTCATTAAACCACTTGATGAAAAGGTATTTTGTTGTTTGAGAGGTGAATTGAATATCATTGATGCCTCAAACTTGGAATAGATATTCCATTTGGATACATGCAAGGCATGAGCCTTTTGTGACTAATCCTTGCTTTTTCTCTTATGACGATGATCACTTGTCTTGGATATATAGTTGCACCCTTGCATGTTAGCTAACCCATCTAGGTACTTGGATGAGCCTCAATCTAGGAGATTGCAAGTCACTCACATCTTGAGCAATTTCTACATCACCAAGTATCTATGGTTTGGTTGTTGAATTTAAGGAATCATGAACTCACTCAACATATCCTTTGACCATTTCAATATGTCAAATTTCATGATTGTCAATTTAGATACACAAGTGTTATTCCTTGCAAGACTAATCCATGTAGGAAGATGAACTTCAACTACAACTGGTGCTCCCAACTACATCAACCTTGAGCATCCATTATAAGTTCAACTACATGATCAAGATCAACACCACAACCCAAGGTATGTCATTCCATCTTAGAGAATCTTTACTCCAAGTCATGAGTTAAAGAAACTCAACAAGATGTGCATACATCAAAATGCTTAAACGAAAAATGGCAACCCCATTTTGAGCTTAAACGATGAGTATGACCTGTGATCAAGTGATCTCACTTGACTCCTAGGTCAATATACTCTAACATAGGTGACTTTTTCGTCAACCATCTCTAGATGAAGTTCTCTAGTGTTCTTTTATATTTTGTATTTCCATTGCATGTTTTCTTACTAGAGTGTTTCCCTTCTAATCTTAACAAAAACTTCATGTAGATCTCTTTTGTGTTTCTCTTGATTTATCCCTTTATCTAAAGTTAATTCATTGCAAATCCTTATGATAATTCCTTGAAAATCTTTGTGAGATTTCATTTGCCAAGTGAGCTGAGTTGACAAAATGTTCCTCTCTATTGAACTCGGTCTCACCGATCCAAGCCCATGGGCTAGACCGAAACACAAGGTTTGCTTGTACACAGTTCATCCGTACAACTGACACGGACTAACTCGGACTCACTGATGAGCACCTTAAGTGGCACTGCTATTCAGAGCCACCGATGGAAACGGACCGGCGTCAACGATTTTACTACTAAGAAAACATTTTGCCATTTTATATTGCCTACATTCATCAACTCCACTCAATGATTCTTAACCTCTACCAGTATCTTAAGCTACATGCTTCTTTGTAGTGTCTCTCAAGGACCACACCTACTTGACTCATGTTCCTAAAGTGCCCTTCTTGGAAACTGATGTCAAAGGGGAGGGAGAGAGAGAGAGAGCACATCAAAGCTTATCAATCAAACTTATCAAGAAAAAGAGAGCACTTCTAAGCTCTTCTAAAAGATGCATGTTAACAAGAGGAGAGAAGTCACATGTCTTCAAGAGGGGAAAGACATGTTAGTATAATTGATTCTTTTTCACTCTATTTTAACTGATTCATCTTTGATCTGATTTTATCTCACCCTACCTTCTCCCATTATCCAATGTTAGATTCAGGGGGAGAAAGAGTGTGTGCTAAGAGGAGAAAAATCCTTGGGATTTATTGCAAATCTTTAAGTCTTTGGGGACATTTCTATGTCTAAATGAAGTACTCACCTATTACATGTCATCCCAGTCTTGGTAATCTTGTGGATTTTGAAATTATTTTGTTTGGAGTGTTCTTGTGTTATCTAACTTTGTTTTCTCAAGTTTACTCCTTCAAAAGTCTGCCCAAGAACCACAAGGTAAGTATATGCATCACACTCATGTGCATGATGATCCCTTGCTTCTGCACATACTGTTTGTGAGAGAGATTCATAAACATGAAGGTACATCTTTCAATCATATTGTTTGTTCTGATGCATATAGCGAAGATACATGTAACTCATTACCTACTCCGTCATGCAATGCATTCACATGTTCTTCTATCTTATCATTACATAATTGCATACATGTAGGGGTAGCTTATGCATGTTACATGTTTCTCCAAAGATTTGCCTACTATTCTTCATATCATTTGCTTAAAGCTTTGATGTATGTTGTCATCAATTACCAAAAAGGGGGAGACTGAAAGCACAAGTGCTCCCTGAGTGATCTTGGTAATTAATGTCAACATATTTCTTTTTGGACGTGTATTTCAGACAAGTTCAACAATGGAGTGGCAAGGACAAGAGGATGTGGAACCCCTTCAAAATGCTAAGGAAAAGATTGGCTAAAGCTCAAGACTCTTCATCTTTATTTTAGTGATCCAAGATCACATTGAGTCCATAGGAAAACCAATACTATTAAAAGGGGATGAGGTGTTGCTTAATGGCTTATTTTCTCAAGTGCTTAGTGATATTGCTCCAAAACCCTCAGCCACTTTCTCCATCCAAATATGTCCAAAACCTAAACTCCAACTCGGCCCCACCGGTTCTTTCTATCCGGAGCCACCGAGTTCATATGACATAGCCACTGCTAGAAACCCTAACAGTTCGGTCTCACCGAGATGGCCTTGCCAGCACTCTGTGACTTGTTGCATTTATTTCGGTCTCATCGAGTTATGCAGTCGGTCTCACCGAGTTGTCTTGACAGATTCTCTGTTGCTTATTGCTTCACTTTAGTCTCACTGAGTTGATGCAATCGGTGCCACCAGGATGATGTTTTCCCTAAGCCCTAGCACATTGATCCTACCGAGTTGTTCCAGTCGGTCCCACCGAGGTTCCTAACATTCACATTTTTAAACAGATCGGTGCCACCGAGTTCAACTATTCGCTCTCACCGAGATGAGTCAAATGTGTGTAATGGTTGGATTTTGTGTGGAGGCTATATATACCCCTCCACCCCCTTCTCCATTTGAGAGAGAGCCAGAACGTGCCTACACTTCCACCATACATTTTCTGAGAGAGAACCACCTACTCATGTGTTGAGATCAAGATATTCCATTCCAACCATTTGAACCTTGATTTCTAGCCTTCCCCAAGTTGCTTTCCACTCTAATCACTCTTCCACCATAGCCAAATCATGATGCAGAGTTGAACCAAGAAGTTTGTAAGGGCAAGGAGATCGCCTACTTCATGAAGATCTACCCGAGTGAGGCAAGTCCTTCGTGGGAGATCGCCATGGTGGGATAGACAAGGTTGCTTCTTCGTGGACCCTTCGTGGGTCGAGCCCTCCGTGGACTCGCGCAGTTGTTACCTTTCGTGGGTTGAAGTCTCCATCAACGTGGACGCACGATAGCACCACCTATTGGAACCACGCCAAAAATCCGTGTCTCCATTGCGTTTGCAAACTCCCATCCCATCCCTTTACTTTCTTGCAACTTGCATGCTTTAATCTTTCCATTGCATATGCTATTGTCATGCTTGCTTGAAATGTATTGTGAGTGTTCTAACATGTGTTAAACTCAACCTTAACTTGAAGTAATTAAAAACTGCCACTTTTGCTTATGAAGGGTCTAATCACTCCCCTCTAGACCCCCCTTCTCGATCCTTTCAAGTGATATACTTCATGGCCAATAAAGGCACAAATGCTGAGTGGGCCCCCTTCACAACATTCACGAATTTATTGAACTAAGCATTCAAAAGGTGATCCCATATCCGCAATAAACATTTCAGATCCTAAACATACCAAGGTTCATCAATATCCCCGAGAACTAGGGGTCTACTCACACATAAGAACAACAATCATCATGGAGATGGTAATGGAATACAAGGGGGAATGATTCAACCGATAAACCAAAGGATGCACTAGGGTTCTTGATGTTTCAGATGATAAGGGTGTGGATGATGATGATGAAGAAGGTGATGATGACGATGTCGTTCCTTGTGCAGTGAGAGGAATCCCCCTCTTCTCCTGGTCGATCCTGCCTCCATATGGGCTCCGGAGGCTAGGGTTCTGCATTCTAGATGAGTTTCTGGAGTCTCTGTTCGTCCTCCCCACGACCCGTTTCCACGGGGTGAAAATATCTGATCCCCTTGAGGAGGCGGTGCACCAAACGACCGCTCATGCGAGCGTGCGCGACCGCATGTAACGTCGTTGTTCGCTCTGGAAGCGCAACGACGGCTGTTTATTTGGCCTTCTTGCTTGGTTTTTCTATGGAATGTGTTTGTCGCCTTTAATACGTGATTCCACTACCATTCTCAAGTGTTTTCTCCATTAAATTAATATTGCTCGTCACCTGAAGGATCATCAACAAAAATAAGTGCACGAACATGATAAAATTTCACAAAGCCCACCTTGTAGGCACAAAATATAAGGAAAAAACATCACGTAAATTGGAGTCATCAGTGCATTGCATAAACCAAATGGCATACATTTATAAGCAAAATTTCCTAAAGGACAAGTAAAAGTAGTTTTCTCCCTAGCTATCCTCACGAGATACATGTATTTGAGTGAACGAGAATAACCATCTAGAAAGAAAAAAATGTGTGCTTAGACATTCTTTCTAATATTTGATCAATAAAAGGCAAGGAATGATGATCTTTTCCAGTAGCCTTACTTAATTTTCTAAAATTTGTCACCATCCTGTAACCAGTTACAACTCTTTGTGGGATAAGCTTATTTTTATTATTAGGAACAACAGTAATGCCACCTTTCTTCGGGACACAATGATCAGGGTTTACCCATCCACTATCAGCTATAGGATAAATTATACCCGCTTTCGGAAGCCTTAATATTTCATTCCTTACCACCTCCTTTATCTTAGGATTTGTTGGCGTTGATGGTCAACAACAGGCTTAGAATCAGGCTCCATACTAATCTTGTGTTGACACATAGTGGGACTAATGCCCTTGGGATCACCCACAGTATATCCAATTGCAGCACGATGTTTCCTTAGAGTTTTCAATAATCTCATTTCCTCGTGCACTAAAAGGTTATAATTGATAATAACATAATATATTTTCTTTTCATCAAGATAAGCATATTTAAGTGTATTAGGGAGTTTCTTTAATTCAAACACAGGATCACCCTTACGGGGTGGAGGATCACCCAAATTTTCAATAGACAAATAATGTTTAAGAATAGGTTATTGCCTAAAGAATATTTCATCTATCTCATTTCTTTATTTCATATACATATCATTCTCATGATCTAACAAATACGGCTCTAAAGGATCAGTAGGAGGCATATCAATAGAAGCAAGACCAACAATTACATCTTCATTAGGTAAATATTTATCACGATGTTGTTTCATGAACTTCGAAAATTAAATTCATGAGTTCATAACCAAACTTGACATTTAACTTTTTGTTTAGCACAATCAATTTCATCTCTAACAGTATTTAAGAAATTTCTACCAAATATAATGGAAAAAATTATCTTGTGCAGATCCAAGTACTAGAAATTAGTAGGATATTTGATCTTACCACACAAGACTTCAACATCTCTTACAATCCCAAGAGGTGAAATGATACCCCTATTTGCAAGCTTAATAGTAACATCAATCTCTTATGTCTCAATAGGTGAAATATCAGACATAACCTCTTGATAGAGAGAAAAAAAATTCCACTTATATCGGCACCAATATCACATAAACCATGATATCAATGATCTCCAATATTAACAAAAACAATAGGCATGACAAATACTCTTTTATTTTTATCTTTCTTATCCTATTCATTTCTAGCAGGTTTAGCAATTCTAGTAGCATCCTCATAGAAATAAATAACATGCCCATCAACAGTTTTAACCAAGAGATCTTTAACCATGGCAACTGAAGGTTCTACTTTAATTCGTTCATAATGATTTGGTGCTTTATTATAACTTCTATGGATCACACTTGTAGGCTTCGAGTGCTCCTTAATCTTAGCAGGAAAAGAAGGCTTTTTAATAAAAGCAGTAGCTACAACATGATTAACAACAAAAGATTACACTTCAGTATTAGGAAGTATAGGTTCCTCACAAATACCTTTAGTGGGTTCATTATATTTAAACCATATCTCTTTAGGGAGATCAACATGAGCAGCAAAAGATTTACATAAATTAACAACTATCTTAGAACAAGTCCATATTTTGCACTAAGCTCATGAAAAACACCGGTTTCAACAAAAGACTTAACACAATCATATTCAAGATTTATACTGGAATCTTTACCTTTTTAACCTCCCAATCTTCAGCTTTTATTTTAATTCTTCCAATAATATCCCATTTGAATTCAATTTGTCTACTTGATAAAGAACCCGTAGAAGAAGAATCAAGCTTTTCTTTATCGCGAAGAGAACGCCTAGCATAAAAATTACGAAAAACTCTCCCCAAGCTTGAGCGATACTTTCTCCTTCGCGAGGCCAAAAAATTATAGATATAATTCCGGTCACGGTGAACCATATGCATAGGATAATTTTTTCATCAAATGCCAGCTTCAACCGGTTCTAGTCCCATGAGCGAGAATCATCCAATAGCCTATACCATGCCAATGCTTTTCCCTCCAAAGATAAAGCAAATAACTTCATCTTAAATCCATCACTCGATTGACAAGCAAGCTTAAATAATCCATAAAGTTCATCTAGTAAAAGCAAGTTTATATTGGGATGTACCGTTTCGTCTCCTGCATAATGGTTAGTGTGCAATCTTTAAGGAATACTAAGAGGAATTTCATAATATATTTTTTCAGTAGGTGGGGTCTCATCTCTTACCAATTGTGCATGTGGCATCGGCACCCCAAACAAGTTTCACAAAGGACGATTTTGCATAATAGCAAGTGTAGATAAAAATCAGCATGTACGGTAAAAGTTTCCTTACCAAATTCCACTTATCAAGAGTTCTACACTCGTCGGCAACAACGTCAGAAAAGAGTCTTGATGACCCTAAATTATAGGGGACCAATCATAGTCCTTTCGATAAGTAAGAATGTCAAACCCAACGAGGAGCGTAAGGAATTGATAGGCAATTTTCAGCAAGGATTTCACTGCAAGTGTTGTAAGATAGTTTTGATAGATAATTTGATAGCAAAGTAATTTGTAGCAAGTAGCCTTGATAAGTGATATGTCGGTGGAACAGAGCTAATGTACTATTTATTTGAACAAATACCTACTTATGATTATACTCCATGCAAGCATCCGTAAGTACAAGAGAAGTAACTAAGATAAATCTAACAATAACATTAAACAATAAGATCCAAAAAGCCCCTTACGAAATAATTTGTAAACCGGGGTTTAGGTTTCCATCACTCCTGCAACCCATAATCTACAAACTAATTCCACAATGCTTTCCCCTTGGCCCAAGCATGGTGAAGTGTCATGTAGTTGACGTTCACATAACACCAATAGAGGAAGAACAACACACCATAATATCAAAACATTGAACGGTGATCAACTTCACATGATTACTAGTAACAAGACTTCTCCCATGTCCTCAATAACAAATAGAACTACTCACAACTCATCATATTGATCATGATCCATGGGTATAAATATATGATTAACAATCTGAACATAATAATTTTCTACGAAATTAAACCAATAAGCATGAGCTACAAGATGTAATCAACACTACTAGCACCCCCAGGTACCAATCTGAGGTTTGATACAAAGATTGAATACAAGAGATGAACTAGGCTTTAGAGATGAGATGGTGTTTATGAAGACGTTGATGAAGATGGTGATACCCACGATGAATGGAGTGTTGGTGTTATGAAGGCTTCGATTTCCCCCTCTGAGAGGGAAGTTTCCCGGTGGAATCGCTCCACCGGAGAGCAAAAGTGCTCCGCCTCTCTTCCGCCTCGCAAACGGGGTGGAAACTCCCAAAGCTTATTTGTGATTTTTTCTAGAGCAAATGGGATTCTATGGCCAAAGGGCATCGGGAAGCGAGCCACCATGGCCCCACATGGACACGTGTTGCGGCTAGGGTGTGGTCGTGCCACCTGTCCATGTGGCTAGCTGGTGGCCCCCCTTTGACATATCTTTGCTCCATAATTCATTATATATTCAAAATAATTCTGCAAAACTTGCGCTTCATTTTGAGCTCTCGAGAATTGCTTTCTCTTCGCTTGCTATTTTAGGTCCAGAGTTCTAACTTCCGGCAACTCCCCTCTCTAGGTATAACTTGCATTTTAAGAGAGAAAACACATTAAAATTGAACCACAATGTGAAATAGAACATTGAAATAAGATAAATTACAGTAGGAAATAATGATGCAAAATGGACGTATCAACAGGATCGGCCCAACCGCATGCCCAATAGGCGAACCAAGAGGCACAATCGCGGAAGACGGCCCAGTAGCCATCTCCCAACCAGATCCATCCCACTAGGGTTTGCCCCAACGCCACGCTCGACGGCGACGCCGCCACCACCAAAGCGGTAACATTAGCCACTAAATTCGACGAACCACACGCCGGCAGGAGCGAGCACGAAGAGGGAGGAGAGGTAGGGACAGAGATCGGGTCAAATGCACCAAGAATGCCAGCAGCAGAAGCGCGGGAAGCGAACTTACGTGCATGCCCGGAGCGCGCCGAGCCCACCGTGGTCCAGCCGCTGCCAAGCGCAGCCGACGGAGACCCCTGCCCCGCAGTGTGCCCACCCGGCGCAAACTTGTGCGAACGACGGTCACCACGAGGCAGCGGAGAGATCGTCACTGAATCCTCGACATTATCGCCTAACGCCAACAAAGCAATCACCCACGATGAGGGGAGAGAGAACATTCCTACCGTGACGGAGGGAAAGGGATGGATCGAAGAATCAAAGAAGGGAAGGGAGGGCGAAGGGGAAGGGGGAGCGAAGAGAACCATCATCAACAAACCTTTGTTTCAATTACTATATTCACCTAAAGCCGAAACTACTCATAGTTAAATTTGTCATTTTTGTATCTCTAATTGTAATTGTAGGTCGAGTTTTAAGTTTTTTTCGGAAATGTAGACATACATCATAGGTATGTTGTTAGATACTAATAATAATTTTTTAATGTGTAAATACGAGGTTTTGAGGTTGATCCTATGATCTTACCTAAAGGGCTCCACTTGTAATCTCCCTAGGTGATTAATACAAACTCATGGTAACACACACAAAAAACTTTTAGTTATCCATTCCCTTTCAGAGCCAGACATCATTACATCATCACATATTCACAACTCATATCCCAATCCAACCGCGCAATTCCTCATCCATCTCGTCATCAACGTCACGGTCACGAGCAGCAGTCCATGACTTAATAATGTCCGTTCCACTGACGGTGGGGCCCCGCTGAGAATGGAAGTAGCCGGTGCTCAAAGTCGCCACGTGGAGCCCACCTGTCCTCTCTAGCTCACCCAGCAATGGGCTGACGGCGAAGGATCCCGTGTCACTGTTCATGGGGCCCACCTCACCCCCCGATAAACGCACGCTCCCAAAATCCGACGGCCCCACCACCGCCCAAGCCATAAAAAATACCAATCCTGACCCCTCACGCTGTCATGCGGACCCACGTTCTTCCCTCCCTCTCTCCAATTTCTTTTGTGCTTCTCCTCACCCACTCTCTCCGTCCCCCCCCCCCCCCCCCCCACAGAAAGTGTGAGAACGCCAAGAGCGTCAAGCTGAGGGAAAGATGAGGGAGCTGGTCTCCTCCTCCTCCTCCTCCCCCACCGCGGCCCTCGTCGCCGCCGGCAACGCGGCGCTCCGGGGATGGTGGGAGGAGGTCAACGAGTCGCCGGCGTGGCAGGATGGCGCCTTCTTCTCCCTCACCGCCGCCTACGCCCTCGTCTCCGCCGTCGCGCTGGTCAGTCCACCCCCTCGCCTCCACGGGAATGCTACGTTGATTCGTTCCCCCTCCAAGCCCAATGCGAGCCTCGGCTCATTACTGATCCGAACCGAGCTGCCGATTGAAATCGGATCTTTCCTCCATCAATCCCACTGCGCATCGAGGGGATGCCGCCGCCGACTTCGATTTTGAGGCCTTTTTATGCTGTCCGCGTGCAGATTCAGCTGGTGAGGATCCAGCGCAGAGTGCCCGAGTTCGGCTGGACCACGCAGAAGGTGTTCCACCTCATGAACTTCGTCGTCAATGGGGGTAATGTAAAATAAATGTTGGCGGAAATGGGGGCAACGTAATCAATGTTAATTAAATGTGGGGAGGATCTCCCATTCCTGATTCCTTCTTTTGATTTCACCCTTCATTTGCAACTAACCCCCCGCATGTGTCACGCCTGTGCTAACCTACCAACAAACACTTTGCCGCAGTTCGTGCCGTTGTATTCGGATTCCATGCCTATGTTTTCCTCCTCCAAACAAAAGTAAGAGCCACAGTTTGGTCACTACCACTTTACTTTAGCACTGGCGTCCAAACCTTATTTTGCTAATTAATTTGATTGGCTTGGCCAGGTTTATAAGTTGGTGTTACTAGACCTCCCCGGCTTGTTGTTCTTCTCGGCCTACACCTTACTTGTTCTTTTCTGGGCAGAAATATATCATCAGGTATTTCCTATGAATCTTTGTTATATACTCTTCATGTTCTTATCATCTAGTTGTATTTATTCAAGGAATTATGCGAGATTTTTCTTCTGAGTTCTGCAGGCTAGGAGTCTCCCCACCGATAAGTTAAGGATTATATACCTAGCCGTTAATAGCATCGTATATGCAATTCAGGTGTGTTATTTCTCATCATCGCACGGTCATATCACTTTATTGTTCCCATAAGAGATAACCATGCTCATGGTTGCTATGTCCGACCGGAAATCTGGACAGATCTGTATTTGGGTGTACCTTGGAATAAACGACAATGCGTTGGTTGAGCTGGTGAGCAAAATCTTCATCGTATCTGTCTCCGCTGTGGCCCTTCTTGGTTTCGCAGTATATGGTGGAAGGCAAGTCCAATGCTTTTTCTTTGTATTGTATCGCTGTGTGTGCGCTGTATCTGTAAGCTGTGCTCTTTCTTTTCTATAGGTTGTTTGTCTTGCTGAGACGTTTCCCCATTGAATCAAAGGGGCGAAAAAAGAAGCTTTATGAGGTGATTACACCCTTCAATAAATGGATTTGTACACATTTTCTGTTCAGGTGGACATGTATAGCATGTTGTCAAGAACAAAATACCGACATATTCTGTGAGGATCTGTCATTTCATATAGCTTTGCCATGACAATGATTAGTTTTAACATGACATACTGGTAATCGTCACACATTGAACATGAAATCTTTTGTATTATCTGTAACTCAGTGCTCGGAATTTATGACTGGCAAAAATATTGTGTCGTCTTCTCATTTTGTCTTAATATGTTTAGTATGTCTTACAAATGTTCTATTGTTTTTATTGTTATCCTTTTTCTCAATAATAACTGAACTGAAGATCCATCAGTCCAAAAATAATAACTGTCAGTTTCTGTCTTGGCCTCCAAAATTTTATTGTAATGTTGAAAATTGTCAGGTTGGGACTGTGACGACAATCTGCTGCACCTGTTTCCTGATAAGATGCACCGTGGTGAGTATTTGGTTCTTCATGGCTCACTGTTTTTTTCGTGACTCACTGTTAGGAGTTCAGGAATCATGCTTAAATTCCTTTTTGGTTGGGCGTAAAGAAGAACTTTGATGTAGACCTGTGTGGACAGTTTCATATGAATGTGAAGCCACCATACGTATCAACCTAATGTTTACTGCACCTGATGTTGCTGTGCACTGTTGTGATAAACCCACTAGGTTTATGGTCTACAGATCTTCCAGAACAGTGCACTGTGTGCATGTGTATATACTTGTGTCCTTCTATTGGTTTATTTACTTCTAAGTTCTCCCTTTCTCCCTTCTTACTTGATCATAGGTGGCCGTATCTGCATTTGATGCTGATGTTTCTTTGGAGGTTTTAGATCATCCAATCCTAGATTTCTTCTATTATATGGTAAGTAACATCAAGAAGTCATTACCATGGCACCGACGGTATTTTTGTAGAATTACTTCCTGTCTTATACACACACTCCCCTATTACCGTGCAGTTGACAGAGATACTGCCTTCCGCGCTGGTCCTTTTCATCCTTCGGAAGCTTCCACCTAAGCGAGTATCGGCGCAATATCACCCTATTAACTAGAGGTTTTTGTGCTTATGTATGATGTTATGCTTAGAATAATGGATGAACTTGGAATTGCCCAAAATTTTACATGTCTGGTGCGAGCTGAATGCTGGTGTTTGAGCTGTGTGTTTTCCAAAAGCATCGAAGTGTTGTCGATGGATCATGCAATGTGCAGTCCAGGGGCCCTATAAAAGTGAATTTTCCGTCTTCTGCTTGTTCTGTTTCTGGTGGAATTTGGTTGAGAGCTTTGCTCTAGTAGAGGAGAAAATCCTAGTGGATTCCCTGATGTTTATCCGAGTCGTTTTGTGATTGCACTTGCCATGTTTACCATCAGAGTGTTGCTGGTTATGCCGACTGGAGCTTAATATTTGTAAAATGTTACCAGTCTCTTGAATTATGTGTGTATTGTAGAGGGCCTCACAAGTCATATTTGTAAGTGTAACTGGTTTGGAGTAGATGATGTCCTGCGCGTTGCCAAATTTCATTTCAAGAATGTGAGAGAATACTTGGGCATGATTGCAATAGTATTTGTAATCGTACTACATTTCATTTGCAATCATACAGCTGAATGGTGGATGCATCATTCGGATCAGGCTACTGAATTCTTTGAAATCATTTGCTGATGCCTGCTGCAACTGTGGTGGTTGTGTCTATTGGCTCGATGTTGATGAGGAGCCCCTGAGCAGGGGACGGCATCGGGTACCTAGAGAAGCTGCCGTCGCAGCCGTCGGCGAGCTTCCACTTGAACCCGGTGACGATGTAGTGCATGGCCACCAGCGTCTCCACCCTAGTGAACTCGTTGCCCGGGCACATGCGCGCGCCGCCGCCGAACGCCACGAAGCTGTAGGGTGGTATCGGGCTCTCGAACCTCGCCGGCTCGAACCTGCTTGGCTCCGGGAAGATGGCCGGGTCCTGCTGCGTCAGGTTCATCGCCCCCAGCACCTGCCATCCCTTGGGGATGAGGTGGCCATCAAACTCCACGTCTTCGACCGCCCTCTTGAGCATGGAGAACACGGGAGGTACCAGGCGGAGGGTCTCCATCGCCGCCGACCATGTGTACTTCATCTTGCCGAGGTCATCCCATGACAGAGCTTTCCCCGGAGCCTTGCTCCTGGCGACCTCTTGTTGCTCTGCCACGACTCTGCCGTAGGCGTCCCGGTTGCCATCGAGGTGCCGGAGGAGGAAGGTAAGGAGGCTGGCGGTGGTGTCGTGCGCCGCTACCATCATGAACATGACGTTGTCGATGATCTCCTCGTCGGCCAGCCCCTCCGCGAGCATGTGGGTCATGAGGTCGTCGGACAGCGAGCTATGCCCGCTCTCCAGCTTGGCGCGCTTCTCCTTGATGATTGCCCCGACGGTTCGCCGGCCTCGCCGGCTCGCGGCGAGGCACTTGCCGAAGGAGGTGAAAGCCAGGTTCACCGGGATCGCCCAGATGCCCCTCACCAGCTGCTGGAACTCCGCCGAGAGCTCCCGCCTCACGGTGGCGTGGTCAGCTCTCCCGAGCCCGAAGATGACGGTGCACATGATGTCGAAGGTGAGCGACTTCATCGACGGCATCACGGCGACGGTCTTGCGGCCGTCCCAGTGGGCGCGGAGGTGGTGCCGGACCTCGTCGTCCATGCTGGCGACGTAGCTCCTGACGATGTCCAGCTTGAGGAACTGGACCATCATGGCCCTTACGCGGCGGTGGTCGTCGCCGACCAGCTCCCGGATGTTGCGCCTGCCGACCATACTGTTGAAGGAGGTGGAGCTCTTGGCGGTGAGCGCGGTGCTGGCGAAGAGGAACTTGTTGGCGGCGGGGCCGACGAGGAAGGCCGTGGGGAGGCCGAAGAGGGAGAGCTTTGAGATGGGGCCGTACTCGGAGGCCCAGCGCCGGAGCCATGCCTCGCCGGTGTTGGCGCGGAGGGCGCGCAGTAGGCTGACCGTCTGGCCGACGACGGGAAGGCCGAAGGAGCCCGGAGGCAGCTGGCGGCGCCGATCGTCTTGAGATGAGCTCTGCTTTCTCAGGTGCGGCAATACCAACAAGATGAAAGCAACGATTACTGCCGCAAGAGCTGCCAAGACAGAAGCCTCCATTTCCATCTTCTTGATCCAAGCTCTCCAATGCTTGTTTTTCTGATCAGATGGACTCCACTTGTCCACTATCTAGCAAATTAAACCGATGAGATCAAAAGCTACATCCAAGCTTAATATTTTGATTGGTCTCCAATAAATAATATTAAAGTACTTCATTTGTTTATTTCTGATCGGAATTATTGGAGGGAATCATGCTTACGATGGATTCCACTGAGTACAGACAAATTGAGCAGCTACAGAAACAACAGAGATGATTAATTAGTCCATCCTCACCTAAGATTTTGACTTTTTTTTCGCGAATACACAAAAGTTGTATTGACAGGAGGAGGTTTAAAGGAGTCAATTTTTTTACATGGTAATACGTGTCTCATTCATATCATAAAAAACAAAGTACAAGTCAGGTAAAGACCGACATGACAAAGCTGAACATTTCCGAGCTTGAGGCCAACGCTCGTCACCTGCCTCCGGCACCACCACAGTAGCCACCGAAGAAAAGAATGACTAATCACCTTCTCACCCGAGCTCAACGCGGCTCCATCGCTGATATGCAGCTTTGCGGACCTCCAAGGTGGCTCACCAAAAGTGAAGCCATTACCGTTGAACGAATCGCATCGGCAACACCCCGGACACGCCATCGAAGTCCAGATCTAGCACCCCACCACGACTAAAACGCCGAAGGAGGAAACCATATCTGCCATCCACGAACCACGAGCCCAGAACATGCTCCGTCTTTCAAATGTCGTCGATGCAGACCACAATCTGCATCCGCTCCTGGACTACCTCCCAAGCTCCGCGCCGACGCTGGAGCAAACGTCATCGCAACGGCGGAGCCCGAGGACACGGGTCCACCATGAGGATGCCGCCGCCGCCACGCCATCCTTGTTCGAACAGACTGGTTTCCAAATCCATCCCCAATCATAGGACCGATGGCCTCGTCAGAAAAGGATCCGAAGAATCTTTATTCAGTGTTGTCATCGTCACCAACCTAAAAACCTAGACTACAAGAATAAAAACGATCCACAAACGTGGATCCGACGGTCTCCTCACCACCGACGACCGAGGTTTACGTCGGCCTTGCAAGCACAAACACGTAGGCGGTGTGAGCAAGGCCTACAAGAGCGTATGAGAATGGCAGCTACGAAGTCTACGTTTCGTTGATCAGTTGGCCAAGCCCCTTGGCCCCAGCTCGAGCCCAAGCTCTAGTGTCGTCTTTGATCTCGTTGGTGAGCCGCATAACCCAAGGTGTATCATTGTTGAACATGCAATCGTTGCGGCGTTTCCAGATTCGCCTGTTTTCAGATTCACCAAGCGATGAGAATGAACACTGTGGCGAGGCTGCCTCGAAGGGCGGTTGGGGAGTCTCGGATGGAGGCTGAAAACCATTCGCGGAACTCATCATCGGCTGGGTAGCATGGTCGTGGCATGGTACCAGGCAGGATCTCATGACCACACCTAGAAGGAGCAGGTCACGAGAGGGTGCTGGATGGTTTCTGGCTTCTTGTCACAAAGTAGACATAAAGGGGTGGGCGGCAGTCCACGACATGCCAATCTGTCTGCGTTCCAGCATCGACCCTGGTAAGCAAGCCATAGGAAGATCTTTAGCGTAGCGGAGCCCACGACTTCTAGGTGAGGCACCAAGATGGCCCAATTGCGGATCCAGAGAAGAGCGCTGGATAGCAGGACTTGGCTGAGTACGCGTCATTTTGAAGATTAGGAGGTATATTTTTATTGCCATTAAAATTTCCATGTGTATTTTGAAATTTTTGTAGGTATGGTCTAACGTAATTATTTTGAAAGTTGTTCTTATAAGCATTGTCACCAAAATTGTTTCTAGAATGAAATTCATATCCACCTGGTCATTTACATGTTCAACAAGTGAGGCAGTAGAACATCATTGGTATCATTAGGAACATGTTTAAAAGCAAACATGGACATGATCATGTCAACTTTTCATCCAAGCAAGAGATCTCCTAAATAGAACTTACCTTCTTACCGGTTGGGGCTCTTGCCATTGAGCATAGTTTGTTGTCATCTCATAAAGTACCTTAGTAGCATTACCTAATGTAGTTTCCATGATGATAAGGCAAAGGTGCCATGTTTTCTGATGAGATGGTAGCTATCGTTTTTGGTGGAGTAGACTTTGACGATCCGACTACAGACTCTAATTGGTGGTGGTATATGGACTCGGATTGGTGTTAGATAGGCGGTGGTGGTATATGGTAGTGGTGATGATGATGACTAGACGCTAAGACCAACAACTAGACACGACGATGCAATCGCCAATTCAATAAAGCAAAACAGTGAAAAGATTATGCAAAGGCTCAGATTGGTCTGGAAATGATGAACTAACCCTTTTTTCTGTACCTTTTTTTCGTGGGCTATAGGTATGAAAGCATATGCAATCTAGACTATGAAGAACTGGTAAAATCTCACCGAACAACCTGAAAATCTGATATCACTTGATAGAGCCAAAGGTGTCCCGTCTTTCGATGACATGGTGGCTATCGTTTTTGGTGGAGTAGACTTTGACCATCCGACTACCAACGTGCGAGGACATCGCGCCTTAGCAGTCGCTAAACCAACTTCGAAAGATTATTGACCATGTCGGAGCACGATCAACCTGACCACGAAGGTCTATTTCCTGCATGAAAACGAAGAACAAGCAAGAAACTAAGATTGTAATCTGAATATTATGAATATAAAAGGAAAGTTTTCTGTGACGTCTTGGTCTGGTCGTTAAACACAAACGAAGTACGCGAGTTGCCGCTATGGCAAACTTTAATCTAAGCAAACCCAAGTATAAAACGACGCCCTAAGGGCTGTATTTGTAGGGAGACATAGGAGAATTTTGTCCACCCTTCGCAAGGTGGGACTAAATTCTATCCTAAGTCGTTTTTCCTATTAATACGGACTCTAAAACTAGCCTATTACGTGTATTTCTAAATTATATGGGCCTGGCCCAAAAATAAGATGACGCAACACCTATATTAAGCTTATGGACGAAATTTATGAAAGGTCAACTTATATATTTCGTCCATGTCCTTGTACTTCATCATGGTGGCTCCAAAGTGCTGAAAACTCCACTAGAAACACTATTCTTGCTCCCCCTGCGCGCATCTTCTCCATGCTTGATCATGCTCTAATGTTAATCGTTCTTGTCCATGCTTGGCCCTTCATTTATAAGCAAAACAAATGTATCCAATTTAGGCAGCATCATATTATCATGAACATTAGAATCATTATCAATAAACGAAAGTACATGTTAGTTTAATTGGCGTACGTGAGCTCTAGAAATTGGTCCAGTATATGTAGCAGTAGGGGCTGTGGGTGTAACTTTGTTAGTGATGTCCTCATCATCCTTCCCTTCTTGAATTGAATTCGTCCTCGACGGAAGCTAATTTTTCTCACCCAAGTAAGGCTTTAAATCTGCAATGTTAAGAGTGGGGCCAACCCCAAAATCTGCAGGTAGCTCAAGTTTATATGTATTATCATTTATTTTCTGTAACACCTTAAAAGGACCATCAGAATGTGGCATTAGCTTTAACTTCGCAAATCAAGAAATCTATCCTTACGCACATGTAACCAAATAAGATCTGCAGGTGCAAAGACAACACATTTTCTACCCTTACCTCAAGCAAGTATATATTTAGCATCCATGCACTCAATATTTTCCTTAGTTAACTCATGCATTTTTAACATAAATTCAGCATGTTGTTTAGCATCAAAATTAACCTTCTCCGAAGATTGAAGAGACAACAAATCAATGGGTGCATGAGGTAGGAAACCATACACAATCTCAAAAGGGCACATCTTAGTAGTAGAATGCAGCGGATGATTATAAGAAAATTCAATATAAGAATTCTTCCCACATTTTAAGGTTATTCTTCAAAACATCCCTAAGCATAGTAGATAATGTTCTATTGACTCTCAGTTTTTCCATCAGTTTGAGGGTGACATGTAGTACTAAAAGGCAGTTTAGTACCCAACTTAGCCCATAAACATCTCCAAGAGTGGCTAAGAAATTTAGTATCACGATCCGAAACAATTGTATTTGGCATACCATGCAAGCGAATAATTTCATGAAAGAACAAATCATCAACATTAGCAACATCATCACTTTTATGACATGGTATAAAGTGTGCCATTTTCGAGAATCTATCCACGACAACAAATATGCTACCCCTCCCCTTCTTTGTTCGAGGTACCTAAAAAAATGTCCATAGATATATCCTCCCATGAAGCACTAGGTACATGCAAAGGCATATATAAACCATGAGGATTGAGTCGTGACCTAGCTTTTTGACATGTAGTGCAGTGAGCAACAAAACGCTCAACATCCCATCTCATCTTTGGCCAAAAGAAATGTGTAGCAATTACATCCTTCGTCTTCTTCAGCCAAAATGTCTCATTAATCCTCCCCCATGCATCTCCTGCAACAACAAAAGACGAACAGAGCTAGTTGGAACGCATAGCTTGTTAGCACGAAACACAAATCCATCATTAATGACTAACTTGTTCCATGTTCTCCCTTCTTTACAGTTCTGCATCACATCTTTAAATTCAGCATCATGCACATATTGATCTTTGATGGTCTCCAAACCAAATACTTTGAAGTCAAGTTGTGAAAGCATAGTATATTGATGAGACAATACATCAGCAACAACATTTTCTTTACCCTTCTTTTGTTTAATGACATGTGGGAAAATCTCAATGAATTCAACCCATCTAGCATGTCTACAGTTCAATTTTGATTGACTTGCAATGTGTTTCAAACATTCATTATCAGAATGTATAACAAATTCTTTGGGCCCTAAATAATGTTGCCATGTTTCCAAAGTCTGAAAAAGTGCATATAATTCCTTATCATAAGTAGAATAGTTCAGACTAGTCTCGCTCAATTTTTCAGAAAAGTATGCAACAGGTTTGCCATCTTGTAATAACAGACCTCCTAATCCAATTCTACTAGCATCACATTCAAGCTCAAAGGTCTTCTTAAAATCAGAAAGTTGGAGTAAAGGAGCATGTGTTAACTTATCTCTGAATACCGTGAAGGCTTCTTCCCGTTTGGTACCCCAAACAAAAGGCACATCCTTCTTTTAAGCTCATTGAGAGGCACATCAATGATGCTGAAATCTCTCACAAAGCGCCTGTAGAAACCAGCGAGTCCAAGAAAACTCCGCACTTGTGTGACCGTTTTGGGCTGCAGTCGTCTCTCAATAGCTTCAATCTTGGCTTTATCAACTTCAATTCCCTGTGAAGTAACAACATAGACAAGAAAAAAAATACTCGGTCAGTGCAAAAGGTATGAAAGCAGATGCAATCTAGACTAGAAGAACTAGTAAAATCTCACAGAGCAACCTGGAAATCTGATACCACTTGATAGAGGCAAAGGTGTCCCGTCTTTCAATGAGATGGTGGCTATCATTTTTGGTGGAGTAGACTTTGACGATCCGACTACGAACGTGCGAGGACATCGCACCTTAGCAATCGCTAAACCAACTCCTTGAGGTTATTGACCATGCCGGAGCATGATCAACCTGACCACAAAGGTGTATTTCTACACGCAAGAACAAGCTAGAAACTAAGATTGCAATCTAGATACCGCGAATATAAGAGGAAAGCTTTATTAAACAAGTGGGGTTTGGTGACGTCTTGGTCTGGTCGTTGAACACAAGCGAAGTGCGTGAGTTGCAGCTATGGTGAATTTTAATCTAAATAAAACCCAAGTCTAAAACAATGCCCTAAGGGTTGTATTTATAGGGAGACAAAGGGGAATTTCATCCACCCTTGGCAAGGGGGGCTAAATTCTGTCCTAAGTCATTTTCTCTATTAATACGAACTCTAAAACTAGCCTATTAAGTGTATTTTGAAATTACATGGTCCTGGGCCAAAACCAAGGTGGCGCAGCACCTATATTAAGCTTATGGATGAAATTTATGAAATGTCATCGTGTATATTTCTTCCATGTCCTTGTACTTCATCATGGTGGCTCCAAAGCGCTGAAAACTCCACCAGAAACTATGTTATTGCTCCCCTTGCACGCACCATCTTCTCCATGCTTGATCATGCTCCAATGTTCATCGTTCTTGTCCATGCTTGGCCTTTCATTTATAAGCAAAACAAATGTATGCAATTTAGGCAGCATCATATGCTCATGAACATTAGAATCATTACCAAGAAACGAATGTACTTGGTAATTTAATTGGCGTACGCGAGCTCTAGTAATTGGTCCAGTATATGTAGCAGTAGGGGCTATGGGTGTAAGTTTGTTAGTGATGTCCCCATCACATGAAGGTCCCGCCTGCATCAGAGTTTAAAGATTCTTGGACATATAGTTAAGGCCATCATAGAAAGTTTGCAAAATCATCCGGTCACTTAAACCATGTGTAGGGAAATTCTTAGTCATAGTTTTTAACCTTTCTCAAGCTTGGTCCACATTGTCATGCTCAGTTTGTTTAAAATTCATAAAATTTCTCAATTGTATGATTTTTGCCGGAAGATAATATTACCTATGAAAGCATCCTTACATTTTGTCTATGAATCAATGTTATTCTTAGGTATAGATAACAATCATTCTTTATCCCTGGATCTTTCACGAAAATGGAGAACAGTAATATCAACTTCTATTTATTTATATTTTTGCATGTCACATAGCTCAACAAAATTATCCAAGTCAAAAGCGGGATTTTCATTATAAGAACTAGAGAATTGTTCTTTCACCACCAAGGTCGATAAAGTGGGGCTGATTCCATATGTTTCAATCTTAGTATTTAGTGAAGCAATAGATGAACTAATGAAATCATCATTATTAGTATTTGAAAAGTCACATAGTTTCATATTTTTGGCAGAAATAGACATCTTTAAGCTATTGTGTGAGGCAGCAGGTCACCAAAATAACATGTATACTTGTGTATGTTGTGCGAGAGAGAGAGAGAGAGGCAGCTGAGTGATTCAACTTCAACAGAGAGAGAGAGAGGGGGGGCTGAGTGATTCAAGTAAGCTTCATAGCTAGTAATAGTTACATGTGTGTGTGTGTGTGAGAGAGAGAGAGAGAGAGAGAGATAATCCCCAAGTGCAATGAATTGTCATGGCACTTTCCAATGACGGAGGTGGTAAGTATGGAGTGTTGAACCCACAAGGAGTTAAAGTTAAGATCAATATTCTCTCAGGTCATACTGACGCTGATACAACCCTATGTACACCGAGCGTTCGCTTTATCTAGAAACAAGAAATAAAACTACTAAGTGGTCAAGTGGGTATAAAGAGATGGGTTTGCAAGATAATGAAGAACTTAAACATACAAATAGGTGCTGCCTAAGTAAAGATACTCTATATTAAAATATAATACAAATAGCAAGTGCGGAATAGTGGTGGTATGGTGTGCGGAATTGTCCTTGGGCAATTAGCGAAATTATTAAACTGATTATCTTCATTGCAATTTTATATGTCGGAGAGGCCTCTGCTAGCACATATACCATCCCTTACTTCGAATTTAATGCACTTATGGTTGGAACTATTAGCAAGCATACACAACTACTAACAAGTTCATTAAGGTAAACCCAATATTACCCCCCTTAAGTTCCGTCTGCATCAATTTCTACACTCAGCCTCCGTAATATTTTTTCGCTTCGGCCGACCTATGCATAGTACTATCAACATACTATTAGCCCTAAGATATGATCCACGCACACACTCATATGAGGGGCACCAAAGCACATCAATAAAATCACCATGCAACTCAAACCAATCATAGCAATTCACCAGTTAACCCATATGACAACAATAATCTACTCAGACATAATAACGATGACACAAATCATTGGATAATAATCCATAGAACCAAAACACCATGTTCAAGTTGGGGATTATAGAGGGTTGCAGGAGAGTGGATCGCTGAAAAGAGGTGAGGAAGGTGATGGAGATGTTGGTGAAAACGATAACGTTGATGAAGACGATCTCCGTGATGATGGTTACCCCAGTGGCATTCTGGCGCCACCGATAGAGAATGGGAGAGAGGCTCCCCACCGGCTTCTTCCTCCATGCCCTCCCCCTAGACGGGGAGAGGTTCCCCCCTCTGGTCCGTTGCCACCATGACTCCAGAATGGGAAGGAACCCCTCCGAGATTGGATCTCTTCTCTTTGTTTGTTGGTATTGTTTTCTGGACGAACACCATTTCTTTTATAGCCGGATATCCGTAACTTCGACCGGGCTGAAATTTTGAGGTGATTGTTTCCATAAAATTATCCTTCTTACGATGAAAGAAGGGCTCTAACCGACATCCGCAACCCCCACATAATCCCACAGCGCAGCCAGGGGTGGCCGTGTGGGGCCCTCAGGCACCACTTGCGTGATGACAGTGGCTTAGGAAACCCGACTACAACAGCGACAATAGAAACATGGAAGATTCCATTCCCACGACTGATGAGGATGAAGTGCCACCTGTGAGAAAATGGTGCATGGGGTGTCATTGATCGCTAGAGCTCGTCCAAGGAGGTTGATGAAAGCATGGAGGAGCTGGACTTTGATAATTATCTCCCAGTCAACTAACGACGCGACGTTGTTGCGTCGCAGAGAAGGGGACCGCCTATGATATGTGGGCGACGCTACGCTCCATGCATGCGGGCGTAGAGCGTGTTCGAGGGACAAGGATTCAGTCCTTGCGCTCGGAGTTTTATAACCTCAATATGGCTTATGGAGAGCCCAAGGATAATTTTGTGGCAATTCACGACACTTGTGGGGCGTATCCGCGAGCTTGGAGACCTGATGGAGGTGAAGTAAGTCATGAAGAAGGTGCTGCGAGCCGTCTCCAACAAATTCATCCATGTTGCTTCATCGACTGCCTTGTTTAGTAACATCAACAAGATGGCCATGGAGTAAGCCTTTGGGCCACTCAAGGTGCAAGAGGAGCTCCTCAACGGGCCGCAGCCAAGAGGCCTAGAAGAGCAACTTATCATGATGAGAGGCTAGGGACGCGGACGAGGTGGAGGACGCAAAGATAAAAGCAAGGTACTGTGCTACAATTATGATGACTTTGTACATTATGTTTATGGATGTTCATAGGAGAAACACAAAACACTTATGGCAAAGGATCATTGTGAGGACAATGAGCTCACACTCCATTGAGAGGAGTTGAGGTGAGCGCACGCCTGGCGGTGTGATGCCATTAGGGACTGTGCAAAAATGACAATGGTGTGACGCCATTTTCATATGAAGCATGGATGTGAGGCCAACAAAGACGATGGTGTGAAGCTATCGTTAGGCAGGGTCGGTGTGATGTTGACGAAAGTGGTGTGATACCATTGTCACAAGAAGTTTATCGGTGTGAGACTTGTTGAATATTTGAGCAAATTACTACGAGCTTTAATCTGAATAAACAATAAATAAATCATGATGACAATAACAGATATTGAACTAATCATGCGGACTATCATGGTAGATGAATAGATCGAATCCAAGGCACACACTAGAAATAGGAATTCTGGCACAATCTCAAACAAGGAGGAGAAAAACACATACGGTGCAGCGGGAGTAGAATTGCTTGCTACTTCTTGAGCTTGCGTTGATTTTTCCCTTGAAGAGGAAAGGGTGATGCAGCAAAGTAGAGATAAGTATTTCTCTCAGTTAAGAACCAAGGTATCAATCCATTAGGAGGCACAACCAAGTCTCCAATATAGGCACCTGCATAAACTAACAAACACTTGCACACAACGCGAAAAAGGGGTTGTCAATCCCTTCACGGTCACGAACAAGAGTGAAATCTAATAGAGATAGGTATAAAAGATAAATAAAAGAGCAAACTAAAGTAAATATAAATAAATTGCAGCAAGGTATTTTGGGGTTTTTTAGTTTATAGATCTGAAAATATATGATGGAAAATAGACCCGGGGGCCATAGGTTTCACTACAGGCTTCTCTCTTGAATAAAACATACGGTGGGTAAACAAATTGCTGTTGAGCAATTGATAGAAAAGTGCATAGTTATGACGATATCTAAGGCAATGATCATGAATATAGGAATCACATCCGTGACAAGTACACCGACTCTGCCTGCATCTATTACTATTACTCCACTCATCGACCGCTATCCAACATGCATCTAGAGTATTAAGTTCATAAGAACGGATAAACTCAAGAAATATGATATATACCCTATCATTTTATCCTTGATGGCAACAATACAATACGTGCCTCGCTACCCCTTCTGTCACTGGGTGAGGACACCACAAGATTGAACCCAAAACTAAGCACCTCTCCCATTGCAAGAAAAACCAATCTAGTTGGCCAAACCAAACCAATAGTTCGAAGAGAAATACAAAGATATCTTAATCATGCATAAAAGAGTTCAGATAAGATTCAAATAATATTCATAGATAATATGATCATAAATCCAGAATCATCGGATCTCAACAAACACACCGTAAAAAGTCATTACATCAAATAGATCTCCAAGAACATCGAGGAGAACATTGTATTGAGAACCAAAAAGAGAGAAGAAGCCATCTAGCTACTGCCTATGGACCCTTAGGTCTGTGGTAAACTACTCACGCTTCATCAGAAGGGCAGCAAGTTTGATGTAGAGGCCCTTCGTGATCGAACCCCCCTCTGGCGGAGTGCCGGAAAAGGCCCCAAGATGGGATCTCACGGGAACAGAAGCTTGTGGCAGCGGAAAAGTATGTTTGGTGAGCCCTCTAGTATAGGGGGGACATTTGAGGATTTATAGTGCAGAGATTAGCTCAAGATGGTCTACAAGGGGCCCACAAGCCAGCCCCCCCGGGGCACGCCCCCACGGCTTGTGGTCGCCTCGTGGGTCTTTTGGCCTCCTCTCCAAGTCTCGTGGGTTTCTTCTGGTCCAAGAAAAATCACCATTAAGTTTTATTCCGTTTGGACTCTGTTTGGTATTCATTTTCTGAAAAAGTCAAAAACAAGGGAAAAAAACAGAAATTGGCACTGGACTCTATGTTAACAAGTTAGTCCCAAAAAATAATATAAAATAGCATATTAATGCATATAAAACATCCAAAACAGATAATATAATAGCATGGAACACTCAAAAATTATAGATACGTTGGAGACATATCAAGCATCCCCAAGCTTAATTCCTGCTCGTCCTCGAGTAGGTAAATGATAAAAATAGAATTTTTATGTGAAATGCTACCTAACATATTTATCAATGCAATTTTCTTTTATGTGGCATGAATATTCAGATCCGTAAGATTCAAAAAAAAGTTTAATATTGACATAAAAATAATAATACTTCAAGCATACTAATAAAGCAATTATGTCTTCTCAAAATAACATGGCCAAAGAAAGTTATCCCTACAAAATCATATAGTCTGGTTGAAAGTGCAACTAATCCCCGAGTGGTCTTGGTAATTTATAACAACATATAGCTCATTGAACTAATATCCATTCAATTCTAATATTTCAAAAAGTTCAAAGAATGGCATGGCATGGACTAGAGATGTGGACCCCTCAAAATGCTAAGGACGCATATTGGCAAAAGCTCAAGACTATTCATTTCTATTTTAGTGATCCAAGATCACATTGAGTCCATAGGAAAGCCAATACTATTAAAAGGGGATGAGGTGTTTCTTAATGGCTTGCTTGCTCAAATGCTTAGTGTTACTGTTCGAAATCCCTCAACCACTTTCTCATTCCAAATAGTCAAAATCCTAAACTCCAACTCGGCCACATTGATTATTTCTACCCGACGCCACCAAGTTCATATGACATAGCCACTTCTAGAACCCTAACAATTCGGTCATAGCGATACGGATCTCGGTCTCAGCAAGCTGGCCTTGCAAACTCTTTGTTTCCTGTTGCAATTATTTCGGTCTCACCGAAATGTGCAATCGGTCCCACCGAGTTTGTTTGACCAACTCTCTATTGCTCTATTGCTTCACTTCGTTCTCACCGAGTTGATGCAATCGGCGCCCCCGAGATGAGGTTTGCCCTAATCCCTAGCACATTGGTTCCACCGAGTTGTTCCAGTCGGTCCCACCGAGATTCCTAACGTTCACATTTTGAACGGTCTCCCGAGTTCATCTATTCGGTCTGACCGAGTTAGGTCAAATGTGTGTAACGGTTGGATTTTGTGTGGAGGCTATATATACCCCTCCACCCCCTTCTTCATATGTGAGATAGCCATCATAATGTGCCTACACTTCCAGCATACATTTTTTAAGAGAGAACCACCTACTTACTCTGTGTTGAGATCAAGATATAGCAATCCTACCACAAGAATATTGATTTCTAGCCTTCTCCAAGTTGCTTTCCACTCAAATCATCTTGCCACCATGTCCAAATCTGTGAGAGAGAGTTGAGTGTTGGGGAGACTATCATTTGAAGCACAAGAGAAAGGAGTTCATCATCAACACAACATCTATTACCTTTTGGAGAGTGGTGTCTCCTCGATTGGTTAGGTGTCGCTTGGGAGCCTCCGTCAAGTTGTGGAGTTGAACCAAGAAGTTTGTACTTCGTGAAGATCTACCCGAGTGAGGCAAGTCCTTCACGGGCGATGGCCATGATGGGATAGACAAGGTTGCTTCTTCGTGTACCCTTCGTGGGTGGAGCCTTCCGTGGACTCGCGCAACCTTTACCCTTCGTGGGTTGAAGTCTCCATCAACGTGGACGTAAGATAGCACTATCTATCGGAACCACGCCAAAAATCTCTGTGTCTTCATTGCATTTGCACTCTCCAAACCCTTCCGCTTACCTTCGTATGCAATGTTTTACTTTCCGCTGCTAAACTCTTAGAATTGCATGTGTAGGTTGATTGCTTGACTTGTGCTAATTGCTAAAATCTGCCCACAACTAAAACTGAGAAAAGGTTAGATTTTTATTCGGTCAAGTAGTCTAATCACCCCCCTCTAGACCTACTTTCGATCCTACAAGTGGCATCAGAGCTTTGGTCTCCATTTGCCTTGGTCTCCATTCACAACCTAGGAGAGTATGGCATCTAGCGAGGGAAATTACCATCATAGAAGTCCTTACTTTGATGGTACTAATTTTGCTAGTTGGAAGCATAAGATGAAAATGCATAATCTTGGTCATAACCCCGCCGTTTGAGCTATTGTGTGTATTAGCTTGGAAGGTGATTTCTTCGAGGATGGAAAAGAACCAGTCGTGAAGCGTCCGCTGAAGAAATGAAGTTGCAATACAATGCTCAAGCTTGCGATATTCTCTTCAATGGATTATACCCTGAAGAATTCAACAAAATCAGCCGCCTTGAGAATGCAAAGGAAATTTGGGTTAGTTTGGTTGACATGCACGAAGGTACTGAGTCCATCAAGGAATCCAAATTGGATGTGCTTCAAATTCAACTTGACAAGTTCAAGATGAAGGATGGTGAAGGAGTCGCCGAGATGTACTCTAGGCTTGCTCTCATCACAAATGAGATTGCCGGCTTAAGAAGCGAAGAGATGACCGACAAATTCATCATCAAGAAGATTCTAAGAGCCTTGGACGGAAAATATGATACCGTGTGCACCTTGATCCAAATGATGCCCAATTACAAAGATCTCAAGCCCACGGAAGTCATTGGTAGAATTTTTGCTCATGAGATGTCACTCAAGGATAAGGAAGAGCTCCACAACAAGTCAAGTGGTGCTTACAAAGCTTCAAGTGATGCTCCTACATCAAGTGAGAAGCAAGTCTCTAATGAAGAATTTAGCTTAATGGAGAAGAACTTCACCAAGTTCTACAAGAACAGAAGCAAAGAGTGAAGCTCCAAGTCAAGATCCTACAATGACAAAAGATCTTCTAGTCGTGATTGTAATTGCTGCAATTGTGGAAGACCCGGACACTACTCCAATGAGTGTACGGATCCCTACAAGAAAAGAGAAGATTCACCAAAAAGGAAGAGCAGAAGAGATGAATCACCTCCAACATAGAGAAGGAATAGAGATGACCGTTATGAACGAAGACCCTCTCGTAGAAGCAAGGATTCGGAAAGGAAGGACAAGTCATCAAAGAGCTACACAAGACGAAGACATCAAGCTCACGTTGGTGAATGGGTGTCCGGTTCTGACTATGACAACTACTCCGAGAGAAGCTATCACCCCGACCCCGAAGGTACTCAAGATGAAGGTGTTGCCGGTCTTGCACTTGTGTCATCCAACTCCTACGAGATATTTGACTCACCAAATGAAGGAATTGGAAGATGCTTCATGGCTAGAGGCCCTAAGGTATCACACCCCAAGTATGTTGATTTCAATAGTGATGAAGATGATTTGCTAGGTGATGATGATTTACTTGTTGACAACACTAGGGATGAAAGCTATGATGAACTTGCTAGTAATCATGCTAATGAAGATGAAACAAATGACAATGATAAGAAGGAGATTGAGCGTCTAACTAAAGAACTAAACACTCTTAAGTTGGCTCATGAAACAACTCTAGAGAATCATAGAGAGCTCCTAAGGACTCATGAGAAGCTACGCTTCAAGAAGTAAACTTAGAGCAAGAGCATGAGTTCCTAAAAGCTATCAATGATGATCTTCTAAAGAAGAGTTCTTCTTATATTGCCAAACGTCTCCTCTTGTCTACTTATATGCCACAAGTAAAATCTAGCAATAAGAACAAGAAAGATTCTTCCTCTAGTAGTAACAATAACCATGTTAAAATCCAATATTGTTGCTTCTAGTAGTTCTCTTGATTCCACTAATGATTCTCTTAGCCAAGTTACACTTGAGCAATAAAATAGCTTATTTAAGGGAATTATAGAGAAAGGAGTTTATAAGAGCCTTGCCGGAAGTAAGCAATTTGAGGAAATTGTACGCAAGCAAGGAAGGCACCGGAAGAATCAAGGTGTTTATTTTGAACGAAAGTTCAATGCCAATGGAGTTGAGTGGGAAGAAGATCAATACCCCAAGACAAAGTTTGTGCCTCAACAAGAGAAGTATGACCCCACTTCTATCAAGGGAACACAAGCTCAAGATGATCTTCCACCACAAGACCACAAGCTAAAAGGCAAGGACAAGCTTCAAGAAGAGATTGATTCATTTGAAGAAGCTCCTAAGGCCATGGTCAATTGGGTTCCAAAGACTACTACTTCATCAAGTATGATTACAACTCCAAGGATTCCCATCAAGTTGATGTGGATCCCAAAGAAGAAGAAGAACTAGAGTATTCTTGAGGGTGACTCCGCCAACATACTTCCTCACATTCATTTTGGCAAGGACATGTGCAATCAACTTTCTTATCTTGCAGTACTTCATGGAGTCACGAACCCTCTTGTTGTGAAGACAAGGGACAAGGTAACCTAATCTTTTAATGGACATCATCATATGTATAACTCACTCTATGTCTATGGATATCCTTGCATGTTCCTTGTGGGACTAACCCATGTAGGTATTGAAAGTGCAACACTCCAATGGATTGCTCCAAAAGATCTACATCAACATTGAGCATCCACATCTTCAACATCTACATGAAGTCATCATCGACAAACCCAAGGTTAGTTCATCCCTCTTAGGGGGGATATCACATCTAGGGGGAGCTTTGCTCTAAAAAATTGAGCTAAAGCAACTCTAATGGTGTGGACACAACAATGCTTTATGCAAAAGTGGTAACCCCACTTGTGCTTAAACGATGAGTATGACCTATGATCAAATGTTCTCATTTGACTCCTAAATCAATATACTCATATATAGATGACCTAGTCATCACCAATTGCTTGATAGATGCTAGAGTGTATGTGCATGCTTTGTCACATGTTTCATTTGCTATCTTATTGTGTGAGCATGTTGGTTACATAATTTTCTCCATTCGAGGACATCCATTTGTGGTTTTGATTGGCCAAATGGATGGACAAGAATGCCTAAGTACTCCCTCTAGCTATCTATGCTTTTTCTCTTCTCAAATTATTTTCATGCTACATCACAAAATTTGGACAAGTCTGAAAGATCGTGGATGTCGCCTAGAGGGGGGGGGGGTGAATAGGCGCTTTAAAATAATTATGGTTTAGGCTTGAACAAATGCGGAATAAACCTAGCGGTTAATTTGTCAAGCACAAAACCTACAACAACTAGGCTTACCTATGTGCACCAACAACTTATGCTAAGCAAGATAAACTACTAGGTGATAGCAAGATATATGACAAGAACCAATATGGCTATCACAAGGTAAAGTGCATAAGTAAAGAGCTCGGGAAAGAGATAACCGAGGCACGCTGGAGACGACGATGTATCCCGGTTCACACCCTTATGGACGCTAATCTCCGTTTGGAGCGGTGTGGAGGCACAATGCTCCCCAAGAAGCCACTAGGGCCACAGAATCTCCTCACGCCTCGCACAATGCAAGATGCCGTGATTCCACTAAGGGACCCTTGAGGGCGGTCACCGAACCCGCATAAATGGCAACCCTTGGGGCGGTCACCGAACCCGCACACTTTGGCAACCCTTGGGGCGGTCACCGGTACCCGTCAAATTGCTCAGGCGATCTCCACAACCTAATTGGAGACCCCGACGCTTGCCCGAGCTTTACACCACAATGATTAAGCTCCAAACACCACCAACTGCCTAGGGCGCCAAGGCACCTAAGAGGAACAAACTCTAGGGTGCCCAAACACCCAAGAGTAATAAGCTTCTCAAACTTCACTTCCACGACATCGTGGAGAACTCAAGCCGATGCACCAAATGCAATGGCAAGGGCACACGGAGTGCCCAAGTCCTTCTCTCCCAAATCCCACCAAAGCAACTAATGCTAGGAAGGGAAATGAGAGGAAGAACGAAAGAAGAACACGAAGAACTCCAAGATCTAGATCCAAGGGGTTCCCCTCACTTAGAGGAGAAAGTGATTGGTGGAAACGTGGATCTAGATCTCCTCTCTCTTCCCTCAAGAACTAGCAAGAATCATTGGAGGGATTGAGAGTTAGCAAGCTCAAGAAGGTCAACAATGGGGGAAGAACACGAGCTAAAAGGATGAGGTTGAATGGGGAAGAAGACCCCTTTTATAGGAGCTCCCGAATCCAACCGTTATGCTCACAACCAAGACAGAAGCGGTACTACCGCTCAAGGAGCTGATCTGCCGCTAGGGCGGTAGAACCCTTCAAACACAACAGCGAGGGAGGCAAAAGGCCAAAGAACCTTCGAGCGGTAGTACCGCTCGTCCTCACGGTACTACCGCTCGACCTCACGGTACTACCGCCAAATGGTAGCGGTACTACTGCTATGAGCGGTACAAAAAATACTTCATGCCTACTTCCATTGAGCAAAACCACGAGATTTTGGTCCGAGCGGTACTACCGCTTAGGAGCCGTGGTAGTACTGCTCTGGGCGGTACTACCGCTCAGGAGCCGCGGTAGTACTGCTCTGAGCGGTAGTAAAAATTACATCCGCTCTAGTCGCGGTAGTACCGCTGCAGCCTTTACCAAAACAGCCATAACTTTTGCAAGCGGACTCCAATTCAACGAAACCAAGTTTGTTGGAAAGCTAGAAACAAGGGCTAACACAATCTTGAGAGAAATACCAATAATAAGCAAATGAGAAAAGGCCCAAAATAAAATGGTGAGAACCCTTCCTCGGAAAAGACCGGTAAAACCTCCAACACCGAAAACATCATAGAAGACGCATGCAAACTCCGTTTCGATGAACTCAAGCTTGTCATAAAGATGACCATAAGCTCTAAGACTCACAAAGAGAACCAAACAAGAACCAAGAAACATGATGCAAGGATGCAATGGTTTGAGCTCTCGACGAACGATACGATCAAGCTACTCACTTGAGAGCCCCCTTGATAGTACGGCTATCGATCCTATAACCCGGTCTCCCAACTACCACCATGAGACCGGTAAAATAGAAAACCTATCAAGGGCAAACCTTTGCCTTGCACATGATCCACTTGAGCTAGATGATGACGATCTTGTCCTCCTCAAGATGGACCACCTTTCTTGATTGCGTTGGGTCGATGGAGACTAGATGATTGCTTCCCCATACTCCACTATGGGTGAGCCACTCTTGACACATCTTCACAAGTCCATTGACACCACAATGGATGGCAAGCTTCAAGCACTTGATCTCTTCGTGATGCTCCACTTGAACTTGCACACGGCAATCTTGATGACGATCACCACTTGATGTCATCCTTTCCATGGGTTGTATGATATCTTCCTCTTGACGCAAGCCCATGGACACGCACCTAACCCCACATAGACTCTCACATAGACCATGGGTTAGTACACAAAGTGCAATGGATAATGCTTACCATACCATGGGATCACTTGATCCCTCTCGGTACATCTTCTACGCTTTGTGAGTTGATCAACTTGATTCACTCTTGACTTAGTCTTGATCAACCTTGAATCTTTCCAACTCTCTTCGTTTGGATGATGTCTTGAAGGTAAACATGAATGATCACACAATCTTGTTATTCAAGACATGCTTGCAATAATCTCAACACTCACATGACCAATCTTTGGATAATTCCTTAATAGCACCTTGGTCAACACATAAACTCCTTGAAACCAACACATGGACTTCAAGAAATGCCTATGGACAAATCCTTCAAATATAACTCAATGCAACCATTAGTCCATAGAGAATGTCATCAATTACCAAAACCACACATGGGGCACCGCATGTCCTTTCAATCTCCCCATTTTGGTAATTGATGACAATCACTTTCAAGAGAGTTTATATAAGGAATTATGCATCACCATGCAATTCAACAACCAATAGTGCATGCGTATGAGATGCAAATGCTAAGGAACAAAACCAAAGCAAGAGGAGATAACTCTCTAAACTTCTCCACAAAACTCTCTGAAACTTCTCCCCATTGGCATCGATTGCCACAAATGGGCTAAAAGCTAAGAAGACCAATATAAATTGTGGTCCTCCATAAATTGTGTATTTCTCAACAAGAGAGTGGAATGCAATACACATATCCAATGGTTAATACTTGGAGGAACACAAACTATATGAGGCCCAAAGATTGCAAAAGAATGATATGCCACAAAGACATAACAAAGAGAGAAACAAGCAATCAAGCAATCAAAAGATACCAATTGAAGCAAGCAATCAAAGGATATCAATTGAACCAACTAGACCAAAGATCCTATGAGCCACATGAATGAAGGATATTATGATATGAGACGAGGAGTGTTCTAAAGAAACTAGAGAAGCTCCCATGATTTGTGCACAAAAAGAATGATTTGTAATTGGATACAAAGTGCACAAAATAGGATCATAGCTCCCACAAAATCAATAGAAACTTACAACAAGTGAAAGTGAGCATATAGGAAACAAAGCCTAGTACTTGCAACAAACACATGGTTGAGAAACAAGTAAAAGAGGCAACTTAAGAATGGGCTCAACCAAAATGATGTGTGTGAGTCATGGCGAAGCACTTGAGAAGACTAAAATTAGGATGAGCATTAAGCATCAACATAGTCTTGAAAGAATGAGGCACACGGTGCAAGGCCTGTCATTCCCACACACAACTAGCAAATGGGTTCACAAGCTTACTAATAAGCATATAAAGAACTTATGCTTGTGACAACCCGTGGTGAAGATAGAAGATGAAAGCCTCATCAAGACGAGGGATGCCAATTAAGATGGCAAAAGCCTCGTAACGATAAGCATGAGGAGAATAATCTTCACCACACAAGAGTGCATCAAGATGCAACGATAGAGGACACCACTCAAGGCAAAAGCTTTCACGGAGCCACCAAAGAAATAACATAAGAAAGACAAGGTGGACGTGAAAGAAAGGATATCAACTAGAGATGTAATTTCTCTCAAGTGTATAAGGTTCTATGTAGACGAAATCATGATGATATATATATCTACAAAGAAGAATGTACACCGAAATAGTTACAACACGAAGGAACAAGATATCCACAAGGAAGTCATAAATATACCAATAAGATATTTGCTTGAAAGCATAGAACTTGTCTAGATATGGTCTTATTGTATATAAATGAAGTCCAAACACACATCCATCAAGGGCATCACAACTAGCAACAAGAGATCATCGTTGGGATGCTTTGAGAAAGGAAACAAGTATCACAAGATATGAAATGAAAATCATGCCAAGATGCAACCTACACAAGGTTGAATGCAAGAGGAGAAAGCATGAATAGATACTTGTTACCGAGATATCATTGGAAGGTTGTAGTAGATACCAATTGAAGGTATATAGTAGTTCATTGATCATCCTAGCTTGACTCCAATATGCACATGGTGACAACACCTTCCTTGTGAGTGAGCCGAGCATCCAATGCATCTCCAAATGTTCCTAGAAGAACAACACAAACTAAACGGTACCCAAACTCATCGGGACCAAATAGTTAGAAACACCAATACATAGGACAAACTCCACATAAATAGGTGCATATAGATATGAAAATGAATTTCATGCACCTCTCATCCAATTTGAGACTTGGTGGAGTTTCCCCTATACATTGGGTCAAAGAAAGAAAGCATGCCAAATAAAATACATGAAGTAAACATGCATGCTCAAAACTTTCAAGAACCGAAACCAAATGAAAACGAGATGCAAAGAAAAAGGATACCAAATAGATAAATTATCACTTGGAAGATATCATTAAAGATACATCAAGGAATGAGATATCCATTGATACACACGAAATGAAGGATGTCAAACTCCCAAAAGAGAGAATGGTTCCAAACAAACCAAGCCCTCTACAAAGTTTCATGATGGCACAAAGTACCAAAAAGAAACGGCTTGCCTTCCACAAACACACACTTGATAAGGATCACAAGATGAGCGTTTTAGAGAAAATAGGATAGCTCCCCGACGAGTTGTGCATTACATAGGATTTGCATTTGAATACAAAATGCACAAGGTGGGATCACCACTTTCACTATATCTAGAAAACACTAGACAAGAACAAGAAATAAACAAGATCCACAAGTGGTAGGTAAGACAAAGGGAGTTGACACAAACTTGGCAAGAGGAAAGGCAAATAAAAACAAAAGCCAATGTAAAGATGATCAATAAATTCTACCACACATAAGTGACTACCAATTGTCAAAAGACAAAAAGTATATGGAAATAAATCCCGTAGGTAGATACCAAGTAAATCCAAAATCATCTTCACAACAAACACAAGCAAATTGCAACTTGTAGAGCTATCATGCCACCTAGGAACAAGATAATTTACAATATCAATTCTAGGTGACAATATCTCAAATGTACACATTTTCTAGGCTAGTAATACACACATAGCATATTACTCCCCATAATGTGATACCAAATAAAAGATACACAAGAGGCAATTAAAAGGATCCAACAAGAGATAATTAATGGAAAATTTAGAATTTGAATTTCTCATGAGAGATATACCACCTAGAGACTAGATAATCTTGAAATATCAATACTAGATGGTATTACTCATGTACACACATTTATAGGATTGTGAGGTGCATAAAGCACATCACTCCCCCATAATGGGATATTCCATTAATCTCTCACAAGAGCCAACTAAGAAATAAACAAGATGCAAAAGGGCTCAACACACAACACACATGTACATGATGTGCAAACCAACATGCACATACTTGATTTCTCAAGATAAGCAATTTTGAAGCACAACATATACAAGCACATGCAAGATACAAAACCACAACATGCTAAGGGAGAAGTAACTTTTAATGTAAGCAATTTAAGCACGAGTTACCGCAAGGAGGAACATTGGATATATGATAGAAAGATAATCCGAATGACTTGGCTTGACACAATATGAATGATGAGGACCCCTTAAATCTTCATAATGTAGCCAAGTCTCCAATGACCTCCATCAACACCTATTGATCAAGTTTGAGCTAGTTGGTCCCCAACCAAGTTGGGTCCTAAGAGGTTAGTCACAATAGGCTTGGCCACCCAAATGGTTCTTTTCTTGACACCACTTTGAGTACCAACAAACTTGGCAAACACATTGCCAACCTTATCCTTCCCAAGAGAATAGACATCATCAATAATAATTGGGTTGGATAAGTTACCACTAGTGCATGAAGAAGCGGCGTGGCCTTTCTCACGACATAAGTAGCAACGTCTACTCTTCACTTTCTTCTCACTTGATTTCTCAATAAGAGAAGCATTAACTTGAGTCTTCTTGGGAAGTGGCCTCTCTTCAACTTGAGGTTGAGCATGAGATTGAACTTGTGCCCTCTTCCCTTGTTGCTTGACAATAATGGCCTTCTTCTTCAATGGGCAAGATCTAACATGATGCCCTTCTACTTTGCACTTGAAGCAAACAATCTTGGCCGATTTCTTGACTTGTTCTTGGCCCTTCTTTTTGTTCATCTTGGACTTCTTCTTCTTATTGGAGTTGAATCCAAGTCCACCTTTGTCATTGGGGATTTTTGCACACTCAAGATATTGTTGAGTGTGGATTTCCTTCATGACTCTTTTCCAAGTCTTTCTTCAAAGAAGTGACTTGGGCCTTGAGCTCTTTGATTTCCTCTACATGGTTAGTCTCAATACAAGTACTAGAGGAAGTATAAGCTTCATTGTTAGAGCAACAAGGCAAGGAAAGCAATTCATCACAAGATGTACCAACATTGTGAGTAGATGAATTACAAGGACTAGCACATATCAATATAGCATTTTGACTAGAAGTAGTGCTAGTATCCACATGAGGATCACTAGATGTTACCTTAGCAAGCATGGCCTCATGAGCTATCATTAGCACATTATGGGATACTATAAGATAGTCATGAGAGTTTGAGAGCTTTTCATGGCTTTCTTCCAATTTCCCATAATTGCTAGATAGCAACTCAAGTTGAGCCCGTAGCTCAACATTCTCCTTCAAAATGGATGTTTCACAAGAGATAGAGTTAGTAGCACAAGCATCATCATCAGCAACAAGAGGAGAAGACAACTTGGCAAGCTCTTTTGAATATGAAGCTTTAAGTTGAGCATGAGACTCGGTGATTTTGATGAGCTCACTCTTAATGACCCTTGAGCCATTTTCGAGGTGCTCAAAGTCCTCAAGGAGTTTAGCATGCACAACTTCAAGCTCCTCATTTTAGTTTCAAAATCATTGGCCACCTCAAGAGCTCTATCACGAGATTCCCTCACTCTAGATAATTCTAGAGCAAAAGTCTCCTCAAGAGATTCCTTGGTGGTTTGTTCAAGTTCAAGAGCTTGAGAGAGGTCCGCAATCTCATTAGCGTAATCACGCTCATGACCTTCCATTTTATCAATGGTGACCTCATGCTCCTCAAGACGAGATTCCAACTCATCAATATATTTCTTGCCCTCAATAGCAATAGACATGATTTCCATGAAGTTGGAACGAGCAATTTTATTCTTAAGAAGAGCTTTAAAATCATTTCCCCTTAATTTTAAGGAGGCAACATCATCACTCTCTTCATCATAATCAACATCATCATCACTCTTGCCATCATCAATATCATCACAAGATATATTGGGATTCAAAGTGGGAGATACCTTTGAAGCCTTGGCCATAAGGCAAAATGCAGTAGATGATGATATAGGATCCCTTGAAGCACCATTCAAGACCACATCTTGTTCCATAGAGTGTTGGGTTTCATCTACATTGTTAGCACAACAACTCGAGGAAATACATGCATTTTATCATGGCAACAAGATATAGCAAGCATATCATCATGAGATTTAGTCAAGCAATTTCTACATGATATGCAAGGACTATCAACACAAGCAAGTGAAACATTTGGAGTGCTCAAGTGCTAAGGCCCAAAGACGGAGCATTGCAATAATATAGTGATGAAGAATCATCCACAAAAAGCACACTATCATCATTGCAATGACCGACACTACCCACCATATCATTACCTTGTGGCAAACCACATGTAGGTGAAGTAGAAGAAGTTGAGAAGACTATACGGCCGTAGGTGGAGGGAGAACAATCATCCCTACAAATCTTGGACACGCCATATTTATCTTGAAGCTTTGTCCACAACTCATGAGCATCCGGAACGGCATGAGTTGAAATATAACTACATTGCTCAAAACATCGAAAAGCACATTAGAAGCTTGAGCATTGAGATAAGAGTTTTCTCATCCTCTAAAGATAATCTTTGGGGATCCTTTGGAGGAGAAAACCCATATCTACAATTCGCTCTAAATTTGGGTCCATGACCCTAAAGAGATTAAGCATGCGAATTACCCAAACATCAAAATTTGTGCCATAGAAACTAAGAGTGTCAGAGAATCCTAATCCTCTAGTCGATATCTTTACTCTCTAGGCGGTTAAGCCTAACAAAGAGAGACGAGGCTCTGATACCAATTGAAAGATCGTGGATGTCGCCTAGAGGGGGGGGTGAATAGGCGCTTTAAAATAATTATGGTTTAGGCTTGAACAAATGCGGAATAAACCTAGCGGTTAATTTGTCAAGCACAAAACCTACAACAACTAGGCTCACCTATGTGCACCAACAACTTATGCTAAGCAAGATAAACTACTAGGTGATAGCAAGATATATGACAAGAACCAATATGGCTATCACAAGGTAAAGTGCATAAGTAAAGAGCTCGGGAAAGAGAGAACCGAGGCACGGAGACGACGATGTATCCCAAGTTCACACCCTTGTGGATGCTAATCTCCGTTTGGAGCGGTGTGGAGGCACAATGCTCCCCAAGAAGCCACTAGGGCCACCGTAATCTCCTCACGCCCTCGCACAATGCAAGATGCCGTGATTCCACTAAGGGACCCTTGAGGGCGGTCACCGAACCCGTACAAATGGCAACCCTTGGGGCGGTCACCGAACCCAGACACTTTGGCAACCCTTGGGGCGGTCACCGTGCATCAAATTGCTCAGGCGATCTCCACAACCTAATTGGAGACCCCGACGCTTGCCTGCAGCTTTACACCACAATGATTAAGCTCGAACACCACCAACCGTCTAGGGCGCCAAGGCACCCAAGAGGAACAAACTCTAGGGTGCCCAAACACCCAAGAGTAATAAGCTTCTCAAACTTCACTTCCACGTATCACCGTGGAGAACTCAAACTGATGCACCAAATGCAATGGCAAGGGCACACGGAGTGCCCAAGTCCTTCTCTCCCAAATCCCACCAAAGCAACTAATGCTAGGAAGGGAAATGAGAGGAAGAACGAAGAAGAACACGAAGAACTCCAAGATCTAGATCCAAGGGGTTCCCCTCACTTAGAGGAGAAAGTGATTGGTGGAAACGTGGATCTAGATCTCCTCTCTTTTCCCTCAAGAACTAGCAAGAATCATTGGAGGGATTGAGAGTTAGCAAGCTCGAAGAAGGTCAACAATGGGGGAAGAACACGAGCTAAAAAGGATGAGGTTGAATGGGGAAGAAGACCCCCTTTTATAGGAGCTCCCGAATCCAACCGTTATGCTCACAGCCCGCACAGAGCGGTACTACCGCTCCAAGGAGCGGTACTACCGCCCAGGCGGTAGAACCCCTTCAAACACAACAATGAGGAGGCAAAAGGCCAAAAGAACCTTCGAGCGGTAGTACCGCTCGTCCTCACGGTACTACCACTCGACCTCACGGTACTACCGCAAATAGTAGCGGTACTACCGCTATGAAGCGGTACAAAAAAATACTTCATGCCTACTTCCGCTGAGCAAAACACGAGATTTTGGTCCGAGCGGTACTACCGCTTAGGAGCCGCGGTAGTACTGCTCTGGCGGTACTACCGCTCAGAGCCGCGGTAGTACTGCTCGAGCGGTAGTAAAAATTACATCCGCTCTAGTCGCGGTAGTACCGCCGCAGCCTTTACCAAAACAGCCATAACTTTTGCAAAGCGGACTCGAATTCAACGAAACCAAGTTTGTTGGAAAGCTAGAAACAAGGGCTAACACAATCTTGAGAGAAATACCAATAATAAGCAAATGAGAAAAGGCCCAAAAGAAAATGGTGAGAACCCTTCCTCGGAAAAGACCGGTAAAACCTCCAACACCGAAAACATCATAGAAGACGCATGCAAACTCCGTTTCGATTAAATCAAGCTTGTCATAAAGATGACCATAAGCTCTAAGACTCACAAAGAGAACCAAATAAGAACCAAGAAACATGATGCAAGGATGCAATGGTTTGAGCTCTCGACGAACGATACGATCAAGCTACTCACTTGAGAGCCCCCTTGATAGTACGGCTATCGATCCTATAACCCGGTCTCCCAACTACCACCATGAGACCGGTAAAATAGAAAACCTATCAAGGGCAAACCTTTGCCTTGCACATGATCCACTTGAGCTAGATGATGACGATCTTGTCCTCCTCAAGATGGACCACCTTTCTTGATTGCGTTGGGTCGATGGAGACTAGATGATTGCTTCCCCATACTCCACTATGGGTGAGCCACTCTTGACACATCTTCACAAGTCCATTGACACCACAATGGATGGCAAGCTTCAAGCACTTGATCTCTTCGTGATGCTCCACTTGAACTTGCACACGGCAATCTTGATGACGATCACCACTTGATGTCATCCTTTCCATGGGTTGTATGATATCTTCCTCTTGACGCAAGCCCATGGACACGCATCTAACCCCACATAGACTCTCACATAGACCATGGGTTAGTACACAAAGTGCAATGGATAATGCTTACCATACCATGGGATCACTTGATCCCTCTCGGTACATCTTCTACGCTTTGTGAGTTGATCAACTTGATTCACTCTTGACTTAGTCTTGATCAACCTTGAATCTTTCCAACTCTCTTCGTTTGGATGATGTCTTGAAGGTAAACATGAATGATCACACAATCTTGTTATTCAAGACATGCTTGCAATAAGCTCAACACTCACATGACCAATCTTTGGATAATTCCTTAATAGCACCTTGGTCAACACATAAACTCCTTGAAACCAACACATGGACTTCAAGAAATGCCTATGGACAAATCCTTCAAATATAACTCAATGCAACCATTAGTCCATAGAGAATGTCATCAATTACCAAAACCACACATGGGGGCACCGCATGTCCTTTCAAAGTCTTTTTTGGACCCTCCGGGCGAGGAGCACTCGGAGTCACCGACCCGTCAAGGGCTGACTTCCAAAACCTTCTAGTGAATTTCGGTTAGACCAACACATTCATATTCGGTCCCACCGAAACCACTAGATTGATCTAGGTTTTCACCTCGGTGCCACCGATTAGAACTATTCGGTCTCACCGAGTTACAGTAACTGCAAGCAGTTTTGCATCTCGGTGCCATCGAGCCGTTCCACTCAGTGCCACCGATAGCTAATGGGTATATATATATATGCCGCGGCCTGACGTTTGGAAATTTCTTCAAACACTCGAGCCTGCGCTGCCCCATTGCTGCCGCTCTTGGTCTCCGGATCGTCACCATCTCCACCTGTGCGCCGTCGTGGCAGGTCTCCGCTACCGTCAACGGGAATCGCCTCCGCCGTTGCCGCCATAGAGAGCCATCACCGAGTTAGGGTATGGTTCGAGCCCTTTGTGCTAATTCCTTTATCCGATTCAATGCACAAAGTTATTGCATGTATTCTTGCCATGATTGAAAACTTCCTATCCACACAAAATTCCTTTAGACTAGATTTGATGCAAAATCTTAGGGTCAGGTTTTCGCCGAGCTCATCTCGGACCGATCAAACGAAGTTTTCGGTCCCACCGACTGGCCTTGGCCATTACAGTAAGTACAACTCGATCTGACCGAAACATACTGATCAGTGAGACCGAAAGCAATTTCTCAGTGAAACCCTAGCATCTCGGAGTCACCGAACTGCAACTCGGTCAGACGAAAACTGCATGTTTAGACTCTGTTAAGTGCATCGGTGTCACCGAGATTATCATATCGGTAGCTTCAAAATGCTTTCTGCAGAGAACTGAAATTAAGATTTTGTCTCAATTTTTGCAAAAACCAACTGTCTTTTGTGATGCTCATCGTCTATACCCATATCCATCTATTCACAAGGTCAGTTTGCAGAGATGTCTGAGGCTTCTGACAGTCAGAACAGATCAGAGGAACATGTCAACCTCAGTCAGGGCACTAATCCCAGCAGCAGCTATGATGATGGCAGTAGAAGCACTCCTAGAAACTTGCCAAAAGCTGCTACCAGACAGAGAAAGAAGAGGAATTCTGACTGTGAGGATGAAGATTTTGTGGTTGAGAAAGAGGTAACTTATAAGAAGAAAGTGGTCAAGAAAGAGTATGTTGGTACTGCTGCCACCACCAAGCCTAGCCTTCAGAGGAAAGCTCCTGCCAAAAGAGCTCCAATGTCAAAAGCCAGACAATCCACTCTTGCTCAAGATGTTGAACCTCCAAAGAAGAAAGAAAGGAAAAGAGGAAGCTGGTGCAATCTTGTTGACCCCATGGCTGAATTTGAGAAGCACACTACTTCAGAGGAGGAGGAGGAAGAAGTTGTTGCACCACCTGCCAAGTCTCAAAAATTGATGAATGATGCCATTAAGACCGGTGATGCTCCTTCGAAGCCCAAGACTTCAGCTCCAAAAAGATCCACAAGAAATATCCCAGCTGCAGAGAAGAACAAGGCCCTAGTGCCAGAGGTCCAAGAGGATGATGAGCCACTAGTGCTCAAGAAATTGAAGCCAAAGAATCCGCACCACAATGATGATCAAGTGGTCGAGTACATGAAGTTGAGAAAGGATCATGGTCTGAGACAGTGGAGAAAGAATGATCCATATGCCATAAGGAGGAGGACTATTGTAGACTATCGTTTTGACACTAGAGAACAACAAGACTTCTATGAGACAGTATTCCTAGACAAGAAGCCCATTGTGTGTGACATGAGATGGGTTGACTGGAATTATATTGATGCTAATGAAGATTACTTTCCCCATGTTCATGAGAGTTTCAGGCTGAATGGAGTTGATGCATTTGTTGGACAGAAGCTCACTAACTGGAATGATGAGATGATTATACAGTTTATTCCACTGCACACTTCTATCCAGATGGGAAGATAGTGTGGATGACTAAGGGCACTAGGTACCAGTCATCTATCTCTGAGTGGGCTGAGCTCATCACTGCTCCAGAAGAAGAAGAAGAAGATGATCTTGATGTGTATAGCAAACCCAGGAAGGATCACAATTCTATGGATCACATGTACAAGACCATTCCTGAGGCTACATTGGATACTCACAAGTTTGGATCAATCTACAATCTGCTTGCTGGACTGACCACCAGACACACCATACTGAGGCATACCTTCTTGCCTAAGTCTGGAGATCATAGGATGATACGTGGTCATTCCATTTACTTACTACACATGTTTGATGTTCCCCAAAAGTTCAAGGTCATGAGCTTGTTAGTTGAGACAACAAGAGGATGTGGTTTAATTAAAAGAGGTCATGTGGATATGCTCCACATATTCAGATGTTGATCAACTCCAAGGTCGGAACTGGAACATATCTACTTGACAAAGAGCATCTACCTCTTAGGCTAGAGTTTGAGGACAAAGAGAACACGAAACATTCCATTAAGTACCAATGCTGGACAAGTCGGCAGCAACAACGTCATTTACAAAGTCTGGACACTCATCAAGCCAAATCTCACCTATGCCAGCTCCTAGTTTAGTACCATACGCTGCTAAACATTGTGCAACTACATTACAAGTTCTAGGACAAGACACAACAGTTACATGATTGAAGCCTACTCTCAGCTTAAACTTAATATCTTTGAAGATAGCTCCTAATGTAGAGAGATCATAGACTTCATTGTTCATCGTCTTGGTGAAGTTGCACGTAGTCAGTCTCCATTATGACACAAAGTGACAACCCATCTGAATAGCTGCGTTTATGGCATGCAGCATTGCCATTGCCTCCGAATGAAGCGCATCCAAACTTGCCCCAAATTTCCTGCACCAAAGAGCTATTACCATGCCACAATCGTTCTCGATAACAAAGCCCCAACCTCCGAACTTGATTCCTTGGTAGGCGCCCGTCAATGTTGATTTTCAAGATCTTTGGTGGAGGTCCCACCATCTTTCTTTTTGTTGTTGCTCTTGTATTCTCCCTTCTTGCCTTACCTTAGAAAATTGCATAAAAAGATAGTTAATAGAATGACATATTTCATCAGAAGGTTTAATTTCATTTCCTGCATTTGCTCTATTCCTATAATGCCACCAACGCCAGAGAAGCGTGCATGATTTAATTTTTTCTTCTTCATTGAGGTTCAATATTTTCTCCATACAGCTCAAAGGCATTAGTACAATCTAGAATTTGTAATCGACATGCTCCAACTGAGCTTTCCTCCACACATCCTTTACCCTCTTACACTTAATGAAACAATGGCCACCATCCTCATCCAACCAAAAACAGATTGGACAACGGGTGTCAACATGCATACCTCTTTGCTGGAGCTTCATGCGCAGCGGTAAGGTATTTGTGGACATGCGCCATAAGAAGTGAAGAACCTTGTTGGGGAGGGGAAGCGACCACAAATTTGGCCAATTAAAACCACATGTATCTACATATGCACTTGGGGAATAAGTTAGTCCTGAAATAGATTCCCATCCCACATCTGTTGAGGCCTAGGAGGAGATTGAGAAGGCAAAGGCTGCTAAAGCAGCAAAAGCAACAAGTGCTCCAGCTGCATCTATTGTGAATCTCAAGACTAAGCAAGATCAGCTCACATACCTGCTAGAAGCAACCCTGAGGATAGAGAAGAGTCTGTCCAACTTGACTAAGAATCAGGAGAGCTTAGAGAGGATTGTGGAGGATAAAATGTACACCCTTGATGTGAAGGTCACAGAGATTCAGACTATAGTTGAGAAGCTGAAAGATGATGCCGAGGAAAATGATGCTAGGACTACAACAGACAGATTCCAGACAGTGCCAAGGGCACAGAGGTCTTCTGCTGAGCCAGTTGCAGACTTGAGACCTGCTCATTCTGCTCCTGCCACCACAGCCACAGTTGCCCCTCTAGTTTCAACTTCACCAGCTCCTCATACATCAGCTGAAGCATTTGCAGATGGACTCCTCTCAATGCCGTCTACGCACACCGGAGCTACAAGCCAGAATACCCCTTCAGGAGCTCCCGGAGATCGTGCCTAGAGTGTCGTATAGCACTATACGTTTTCAAACTTTTTGGTAACTTGTTGCCAAAGGGGGAGAAAGTGTATAGATCATAGGCTTCGAGAGAGAGTGTCTTTTGCTTTTGTCGGTTTCTTTTGCCTTGGTTTCATTTGCCTTGCTACTTTTATTGGTTGTTGCTGTTGGGGAACGTAGCATGCAATTTCAAAAAAATTCCTACGATCATGCAAGATCTATATAGGAGATGCATAGCAACGAGATGGGAAGATTGTGTCCATGTACCCTCGTAGACTGAAAGCGGAAGTGTTAGGTTAACGCGGTTGATGTAGTCAAGCGTCCTCACGGTCCAACCGATCCAAGTATCGAACGTAAGACACCTCCGTGTTCAGCACACGTTCAGCTCGATGACGTCCCTCGAACTCTTGATCCAGCAGAGGGTCGAGGGAGAGTTCCATCAGCACGACGGCGTGGTCACGGTGTTGGTTATGTGATCCGCGCAGGGCTTCGCCTACGCACAACGACGCTATGACCGGAGGAGTAAGCTGTGTAGGGGGGGCACCGCACACGGCTAAGAGAATTCTTGGTGTACCTTTGGGGTGCCCCCCGCCCTTGTATATAAAGGAGAGGGGGAGGAGGTGGCCGTCCAGGAGGAGGCGCGCCAAGGGGGGGAGTCCTACTAGGACTCCACTCCTAGTAGGATTCGCCCCTTCCTTCCAATGGAGAGGGGAAAGGGGAAAGGGGGAGAAGGAGAAGGAAGGGGGGGCACGCCCACCCCTTGTCCAATTCGGATTGGGAAAGGGGGAGGCGCGCGCCACCTCCCGTGGCCTGCCTCCTCTTCTCCACTATGGCCCATGAGGCCCATTAACTTTCCCGGGGGGTTCGGGTAACCTCCCAGTACTCTGAAAAATCCCCGAACCTCTTCAGAACCATTCCGGTGTCCGTATATAACCTTCCAATATATCAATCTTTACCTCTCGACCATTTTGAGACTCCTCGTCATGTCCGTGATCTCATCCGGGACTCCAAACAAACTTCGGTCACCAAAACACATAACTCATAATACAAATCGCCATTGAACGTTAAGCGTGCAGACCCTATGGGTTCGAGAACTATGTAGACATGACCGAGACATATCTCCGGTCAATAACCAATAGCAGAACCTGGATGCTCATATTGGTTCCTACGTATTCTACGAAGATCTTTATCGGTCAAACCGCATATATCATACGTCATTCCCTTTGTCATCGGTATGTTACTTGCCCGAGATTCGATCGTCGTTATCATCATACCTAGTTCAATCTCATTACCGGCAAGTCTCTTTACTCGTTCCATAATGCATCATCCTACAACTAACTCATTAGTCACATTGCTTGCAAGGCTTATAGTGATGTGCATTACCGAGTGGGCCCAAAGATACCTCTCTGATACACGGAGTGACAAGTCCTAATCTTGATCTATGCCAACCCAACAAACACCTTTGGAGACACCTGTAGAGCATCTTTATAATCGCATAGTTACGTTGTGATGTTTGATAGCACACAAGGTGTTCCTCCGATATTCGGGAGTTGCATAATCTCATAGTTAGAGGAATATGTATAAGTCATGAAGAAAGAAATAGCAATAAAACTAAACGATCATAATGCTAAGCTAATGGATGGGTCTTGTCCATCACATCATTCTCTAATGATGTGATCCCATTCATCAAATGACAACACATGTCTATGGTCAGGAAACTTAACCATCTTTGATCAACGAGCTAGTCAAGTAGAGGCATACCAGGGACACTGTTTTGTCTATGTATTCACACATGTACTAAGTTTCCGGCTAATACAATTCTAGCATGAATAATAAACATTTATCATGATATAAAGAAATATAAATAACAACTTTATCATTGCCTCTAGGGCATATTTCCTTCAGTTGCTACTTATGCTACTTGTGTGTTATGCTCGTAAGATACCTTGTGTGATCATGTGTTTGATCATACTATGCTTAATGTGTGCTTGCATGATTATATCTATGAATATTTCTGTACGATCAATCACTTGTATGTTTGGTGATGAGTGCATGTTGATTTAATTCTTATCATTTTGTGCGCTCCACTAAGATGTATGTGACATGGAAGAGTGACCCATGATCCTAATCAGTTGTGCATTTGCATTCGAACACAAATTTTAAATAATGCACAAATTTAGGGGGAGCTCTTTCTTATCACATACTTCTCAAAGCGATGATGTATTTAATTCATATTATCATTTGTCGAAGCTTTGATCTATATGTTGTCATCAATTACCAAAAAGGGGTAGATTGAAAGTGCAACTAATATCCCCAGGTGGTTTTGGTAATTTATAAGAACATATAGCTCATTGAACTAATATCCATTCAAGTCTAATATTTCAGAAAGCTCAATGAATGGCATGGCATGGACTAGAGATGTGGACCCCTCAAAATGCTAAGGACACATATTGGCAAAAGCTCAAGACTCTTCATTTATATTTTAGTGATCCAAGAACACATTGAGTCCATAGGAAAGCCAATACTATTAAAAGGGAATGAGGTGTTGCTTAATGGCTTGCTTTCTCAAATGCTTCGTGTTATTGCTCCAAATCCCTCAACCACTTTCTCATTCCAAATATGTCAAAATCCTAAACTCCAACTCGGCCCCGCCGATCCTTTCTACCCGGCGCCACCGAGTTCATATGACATAACCACTGTCAGAAACCCTAACAGTTCGGTCATACTGATACAGATCTTGGTCTCACCGAGATGGCCTTGCAAACTCTCTGTTGCATGTTGCAATTATTTCGGTTTCACTGAAATGTGCAATCGGTCCCATTGAGTTTGTTTGACCAAATCTCTGTTGCTCTATTGCTTCATTTCGGTCTCACCGAGTTGATGCAATCGACGCCATTGAGATGAGGTTTGCCCTAAGCCCTAGCACATCAGTTCCACCGAGTTGTTCTAGTTGGTCCCACTGAGATTCCTAATGTTCACATTTTGAACTAAATCGGTCTCACCGAGTTCATCTATTCGGTCTGACCGAGTTAGGTCAAATGTGTGTAACGGTTGGATTTTGTGTGGAAGCTATATATACCCCTCCACCCCCTTCTCCATATGTGAGAGAGCCATCAGAGCGTGCCTACACTTCTAGCATGCATTTTCTGAGAGAGAACAACCTACTCATGTGTTGAGATCAAGATATACCAATCCTACCACAAGAATCGTGATTTCTAGCCTTTTCCAAGTTGCTTTCCACTCAAATCATCTTTCCACCATATCCAAATCTGTGTGAGAGAGAGAGAGAGTTGAGTGTTGGGGAGACTATAATTTGAAGCACAAGTGCAAAGAGTTCATCATCAACACAACATGTATTACCTTTTGGAGAGTGGTGTCTCCTAGATTGGTTAGGTATCGCTTGGGAGCCTCTATCAAGTTGTGGAGTTGAACCAAGAAGTTTGTAAGGGCAAGGAGATCACCTACTTTGTAAAGATCTCCCCGAGTGAGGCAAGTCCTTCGTGGGCGATGGCCATGGTGGAAAAGACAAGGTTGCTTCTTCGTGGACCATTCGTGGGTGGAGCCCTCCGTAGACTCGCGCAACCATTACCCTTCGTGGGTTGAAGTCTCCATCAACATGGACGTACGATAGCACCACCTATCAGAACCATGCCAAAAATCTTCGTGTCTTCATTGCGTTTGCACTCTCCAAACCCTTTCCTTTACCTTCATATGCAATGTTTTACTTTCCGCTGCTACACTCTTAGAATTGTATGTGTAGGTTGATTGCTTGACTTGTGCTAATTGCTAAAATTTGTCCACAACTAAAATTGGGAAAAGGTTAGATTTTTATTCGGTCAAGTTGTCCAATCAATCCCCTCTAGACCTACTTTCGATCCTACACTGGCTATGCTCCATCTTCATCACACAAAGTATTTCATCATGCACAACCCCGATGACAAGCCAAGCAATTGTTCCATACTTTTAGTGTTCTCAAACTTTTTCAACTTTCACGCAATACATGAGCGTGAGCCATGGATATAGCACTATAGGTGGAATAGAATATGGTGGTTGTGGAGAATACAAAAAGAAGGAGAAAGTCTCACATCAACTAGCCAAATTAATGGGTTATGAAGATGCCCATCAATTGATATCGATGCAAGTGAGTAGGGATTGCCATGCAACGGATGTACTAGAGCTAGAAGTGTATGAAAGCTCAAAAGAAACTAAGTGGGCGTGCATCCAACTTGCTTGCTCATGAAGACCTTGGGTAATTTGAGGGAGCCCATCATTGGAATATACAAGCCAAGTTCTATAATGAAACATTCCCACTAGTATATGAAAGTGATAAAATAGGAGACTCTCTATCATGAAGAACATGGTGCTACTTTGAAGCACAAGTGTGGAAAAAGGATAGTGACATTGTCCCTTCTCTCTTTTTCTCTCATTTTTTTTGTTTGGGCTTCTTTGGCCTCTCTTTTTATTTGGGCTTATTTGGCCTCTTTTATTTTTTAAAGTCCGGAGACTCATCCCAAGTTGTGAGGGAATCATAGCTTCCATAATCCTTTCCTCACATGGGACAATGCTCTAATAATGATGATCATCACACTTTTATTTACTTACAACTCAAGAATTACAACTCGATACTAGAACAAAGATATGACTCTATAGGAATGCCTCATGAATATGAGAACGATATGACAATGATGGTATGTGTCATAATAAAACGGAAAGGTGGAAGTTGCATGGCAATATATCTCGCAATGGCTATGGAAATGCCATAATAGGTAGGTATGGTGGCTATTTTGAGGAAGGGTATATGGTGGGTTTAATGCACCGGCAAAAGTTGCGCGGTACTAGAGAGGCTAGCAATGGTGGATGCTACCTCTTGAGCACTGCGTTGGTTTTCCCTCGAAGAGGAAAGGGTGATGCAGTAAAGTAGCGTAAGTATTTCCCTCAGTTTTTGAGAACCAAGGTATCAATCCAGTAGGAGGCCACGCCAAAGTCACTCGCACCTACACAGACAAATATAAACCTCGCAACCAACGCAATAAAGGGGTTGTCAATCCCTTCACGGTCACTTACGAAAGTGAGATATGATAGATATGATAAGATAATATTTTTGGTATTTTTATAATAGAGATGCAAAGTAAAATAAAAGGCAATAAAAATAGCTAAGTGTTGGAAGATTAATATGATGGAAAATAGACCCTGGGGGCATAGGTTTCACTAGTGGCTTCTCTCAAGAGCATAAGTATTACGATGGGTGAACAAATTACTGTTGAGAAATTGATAGAATTGAGCATAGTTATGAGAATATCTAGGTATGATCATGTATATAGGCATCACGTCCGCGACAAGTAGACCGACTCTGCCTCTGCATCTACTACTATTACTCCACACATCGACCGCTATCCAGATGCATCTAGAGTATTAAGTTCAAAAGAATAGAGTAACGCTTTAAGTAAGATGACATGATGTAGAGGATAAACTCATGCAATATGATATAAACCCCATCTTGTTATCCTCGATGGCAACAATACAATATGTGCTTTGCTGCCCCCTCACATCGGGAAAGGACACCGCAAGATTGAACCCAAAGCTAAGCACTTCTCCCATTGCAAGAAAGATCAATCTAGTAGGCCAAACCAAACTGATAATTCGAAGAGACTCGCAAAGATAACCAATCATACATAAAAGAATTCAGAGGAGATCCAAATATTGTTCATAGATAAACTTGATCATAAACCCACAATTCATCGGTCTCAACAAACACACCGCAAAAGAAGATTACATCGAATAGATCTCCACGAGAATCGTGGAGAACTTTGTATTGAGATCCAAAAAGAGAGAAGAATCCATCTAGCTAATAACTATGGACCCGAAGGTCTGAGGCAAACTACTCACACATCATCGGAGAGGCTATGGTGTTGATGTAGAAGCCCTCCGTGATCAATGCCCCCTCCGGCAGGACGCCGGAAAAGGCCCCAAGATGGGATCTCACCGGTACAGAAGGTTGCGGCGGTGGAATTAGGTTTTCGTGGATGCTTCTGTTGGTTTGGGGGTACGGAGGTATATATAGGAGAAGTACGTCGGTGGAGCAACGTGGGCCCCACGAGGGTGGAGGGCGTGCCCAGAGGGGTAGGCGCGCCCCCTACCTCGTGCTCTCCTGGTTGCTTTCTTGACATATGGTCCAACTCCTCTGGATCACGTTTGTTCCGAAAATCACGTTCCCGAAGGTTTTATTCCGTTGGACTCCGTTTGATATTCTTTTTCTGCGAAACTCTAAAATAGGCAAAAAACAACAATTTGGGCCGGGCCTCCGGTTAATAGGTTAGTCCCAATAATAATATAAAAGTGTATAACAAAGACCATTAATCATCCAAAACAGAATATAATATAGCATGAAGCAATAAAAAATTATAGATACGTTGGAGACGTATCAAGCATCCCCAAGCTTAATTCCTGCTCGTCCTCGAGTAGGTAAATGATAAAAACAGAATTTTTGATGCGGAATGCTACTTGGCATAATTTTTAATGTAACCCTCTTAATTGTGGTATGAATATTCAGATCCAAAAGATTCAAGATAAAAGTTTAATATTGACATAAAAGCAATAGTACTTCAAGCATACTAACTAAGCAGTTATGTCTTCTCAAAATAACATGGCCAAAGAAAGTTCATCCCTACAAAATCATATAGTTTAGTGATGCTCCATTTTCGTCACACAAGAATGCTCTCATCATGCACAACCCCGATGACAAGCCAAGCAATTGTTTCATACTTTAGTAATCTCAAACTTTTTCAACCTTCACGCAATACATGAGCGTGAGCCATGGATATAGCACTATGGGTGGAATAGAATATAATGATGGAGGTTATGTGGAGAAGACAAAAAAGGAGAAAGTCTCACATCGACGCGGCTAATCAACGGGCTATGGAGATGCCCATCAATTGATGTTAATGCAAGGAGTAGGGATTGCCATGCAACGGATGCACTAGAGCTATAAATGCATGAAAGCTCAACAAAAGAAACTAAGTGGGTGTGCATCCAACTTGCTTGCTCACGAAGACCTAGGGCATTTGAGGAAGCCCATTGTTGGAATATACAAGCCAAGTTCTATAATGAAAAATTCCCACTAGTACATGAAAGTGACAAAACAAGAGACTCTCTATCATGAAAATCATGGTGCTACTTTGAAGCACAAGTGCGGAAAAAAAGGATAGTAGCATTGTCCCTTTTTATTGTCTTTTTTTTTGGGGGGGGGGCTTCCTTTTTTTGGCCTTTTTTTATTGGGACAATGCTCTATGAATGATGATCATCACACTTCTATTTATTTACAACTCAATGATTACAACTCGATACTAGAACAAGGTATGACTATATGAATGCCTCCGGCGGTATACCGGGATAGGCAATGAATCAAGAGTGACATGTATGAAAAATTATGAACGGTGGCTTTGCCACAAATACGATGTCAACTACATGATCATGCAAAGCAATATGACAATGATGAACGTGTCATGATAAACGGAACGGTGGAAAGTTGCATGGCAATATATCTCGGAATGGCTATGGGAATGCCATAATAGGTAGGTATGGTGGCTATTTTGAGGAAGATATAAGGAGGTTTATGTGTGAAAGAGCATATCATATAACGGGGTTTGGATGCACCGGCGAAGTTTGCACCAACTCTCAATGTGAGAAAGGGCAATGCATGGTACCGAAGAGGCTAGCAATGATGGAAGGGTAAGAGTGTGTATAACCCATGGACTCAACATTAGTCATAAAGAACTCACATACTTATTGCAAAAATCTACAAGTCATCAAAAACCAAGCACTACGCGCATGCTCCTAGGGGGATAGATTGGTAGGAAAAGACCATCGCTCGTCCCCGACCGCCACTCATAAGGAGGACAATCAAAGAACACCTCATGTTTCAAATTTGTTACATAACGTTTACCATACGTGCATGCTACGAGACTTGCAAACTTCAACAAAAGTATTTCTCAATTTCACAACTACTCAACTAGCACAACTTTAAAATCACTACCTCCATATCTCAAAACAATCATCAAGCATCAAACTTCTCTTAGTATTCAACACACTCATAAGAAAGTTTTTACTAGTCTTGAATACCTAGCATATTAGGATTAATTTCCCAATTTAAGCAAATTACCATGCTGTTTAAGACTATCAAAATAATATAAGTGAAGCATGAGAGGATAATAGTTTCTATAAAACATAACCACCGCTGTGCTCTAAAAGATATAAGTGAAGCACTAGAGCAAAAACTATAAAGCTCAAAAGATATAAGCGAAGTGCATAGAGTATTCTAATAAATTTCGAATCATGTGTGTTTCTATCAAAAGGTGTGTACAGAAAATATGATTGTGGTAAACTAAAAAGCAAAGACTCAAATCATACAAGACGCTCCAAGCAAAACACATATCATGTGGTGAATAAAAATATAGCTCCAAGTAAAGTTACCGATGGAAGCAGACAAAAGAGGGGATGCCTTCCGGGGCATCCCCAAGATTTGGCTTTTTGGTGTCCTTAGATTATCTTGGGGTGCCATGGGCATCCCCAAGCTTAGGTTCTTGCCACTCCTTGTTCCATAATCCATCAAATCTTTTACCCAAAACTTGAAAACTTCACAACACAAAACTTAACAGAAAATCTCGTGAGCTCCGTTAGCGAAAGAAAACAAAACACCACTTCAAGGTACTGTAATGAACTCATTATTTATTTATATTGGTGTTAAACCTACTGTATTCCAACTTCTCTATGGTTTATAAACTATTTTACTAGCCATATATTCATCAAAATAGGCAAACAACACGCGAAAAACAGAATCTGTCAAAAACAGAACAGTCTGTAGTAATCTGTAACTAACGCAAACTTCTGGAACTCAAAAAATTCAGCAAAAATAGGAAGGCCTAGACAATTTGTTTATTGATCATAAGCAATTGGAATCAATATTTTATCACGTTATGGTGATTTTTAACAATTATTTTCATGAACAGAAAGTTTCTGAAATTTTCAGCAAGATCAAATAACTATCATCCAAGAAGATCCTATAGGTTTAACTTGGCACAAGCACTAATTAAAACATAAAAACAAATATAAACAGAGGCTAGATCAAAGATTTATTCCTAAAAAGAAGCAAAAAGCAAAAAACCTAAAAATAAAATTGGGTTGCCTCCCAACAAGCACTATCGTTTAACGCCCCTAGCCAGGCATAAAAGCAACGATAGATCTAGGTATTGCCATCTTTGGTAGGCAATCCATAAGTGGCTCTCATAATAGATTCATATGGTAGTTTAATTTTCTTTCTAGGAAATTATTCCATGCCCTTCTTTAACAGAAATTGGAATCTAATATTTCCTTCCTTCATATCAATAATTGCACCAATCGTTCTAAGGAAAGGTCTACCAAGAATTATAGGACATGAAGGATTGCAATCTATGTCAAGAACAATAAAATCTACGGGCACATAGTTCCTATTTGCAATAATAAGAACATCATTAATTATTCCCATAGGTTTCTTAATGGTGGAATCCGCAAGGTGCAAGTTTAAAGAGCAATCATCAAAGTCACGGAAACCTAGCAAATCGCACAAAGTTTTTGGAATCGTGGAAACACTAGCACCCAAATCACACAAAGAATAGCATTCATGATCTTTAATTTTAATTTTAATATTAGGTTCCCACTCATCATAAAGTTTTCTAGGGATAGAAACTTCCAACTTAAGTTTTTCTTCATAAGATTGCATCGAGGCATCAACGATATGTTTAGTAAAAGCTTTATTTTGACTATAAGCATGAGGAGAATTTAGCACGGGTTGCAACAAGGAAATACAATCTATCAAAGAACAATTTTCATAATTAAATTCAATCCGGCATAAATTTTTTGTATAATCATCCAAAGAGTTAAACCATATGTAGGGTAATTACGTATCATTAATTTCATCCTCTCCCAAGCTTGTGCAACATGTTCATGATAAAGTTGCTTAAAATTCATAATATCATTTCTAAGAGAGATGATCTTAGAGGGAGGGAAATACTTAGAGATAAAAGCATCTTTGCACTTATTCCAAGAATCAATACTATTTTTAGGCAAAGACGAAAACCAAGCTTTAGCATGATCTCTAAGCAAAAAAGGAAATAGCTTCAATTTAACAATATCATTGTCCACATCTTTCTTCTTTTGCATATCACACAAATCAACGAAGCTATTTAGATGGGTAGCAGCATCTTCACTAGGAAGGCCGGCGAATTGATCTTTCATGACAAGATTCAACAAAGCAGCATTAATTTCACAAGATTCAGTATCGGTAATAGGAGCAATCGGAGTGCTAAGAAAGTCATTGTTGTTGGTATTGGTAAAGTCACACAATTTAGTATTATCTTGAGCCATCGTGACAAGCAAACAATTCAACACACGAGCAAACAAGAAGTGAGCGAAAAGAGGAGAACGGAAAGAGAGGGCAAATAAAACGGCAAAGGTGAAGTGGGGGAGAGGAAAACGAGAGGAAAACGGCAAATAATTTAATGCGGGAGATAAGAGTTTGTGATGGGTACTTGGTATGTTGACTTTTGCGTAGACTCCCCGGCAACGGCACCAGAAATCCTTCTTGCTACCTCTTGAGCACTACGTTGGTTTTCCCTTGAAGAGGAAAGGGTGATGCAGTAAAGTAGCATAAGTATTTCCCTCAGTTTTTGAGAACCAAGGTATCAATCCAGTTGGAGGCCACACCAAAGTCCCTCGCACCTACACAAACAAATATAAACCTCGCAACCAATGCAATAAAGGGGTTGTCAATCCCTTCACGGTCACTTACGAAAGTGAGATCTGATAGATATGATAAGATAATACTTTTGGTATTTTCATAATAGAGATGCAAAGTAAAATAAAAGGCAATAAAAATAGCTAAGTGTTGGAAGATTAATATGATGGAAAATAGACCCGGGGGCCATAGGTTTCACTAGTGGCTTCTCTCAAGAGCATAAGTATTATCGTGGGTGAACAAATTACTGTTGAGCAATTAATAGAATTGAGCATAGTTATGAGAATATCTAGGTATGATCATGCATATAGGCATCACGTCCGCGACAAGTAGACCGACTCACACTGCATCTACTACTATTACTCCACACATCGACCGCTATCCAAAGATGCATCTAGAGTATTAAGTTCAAAATAACAGAGTAACGCTTTAAGTAAGATGACATGATGTAGAGGGATAAATTCATGCAATATGATATAAACCCCATATTGTTATCCTCGATGGAAACAATACAATACGTGCCTTGCTGCCCCTCACATCCTTTGGGAAAGGACACCGCAAGATTGAAACCAAAGCTAAGCACTTCTCCCATTGCAAGAAAGATCAATCTAGTAGGCCAAACCAAACTGATAATTCGAAGAGACTTGCAAAGATAACCAATCATACATAAAAGAATTCGGAGGAGATTCAAATATTGTTCATAGATAAACTTGATCATAAACCCACAATTCATCGGTCTCAACAAACACACCGCAAAAGAACATTACATCGAATAGATCTCCACGAGAATTGTAGAGAACTTTGTATTGAGATCCAAAAAGAGAGAAGAAGCCATCTAGCTAATAACTATGGACCCGAAGGTCTGAGGTAAACTACTCACACATCATCAGAGAGGCTATGGTGTTGATGTAGAAGCCCTCCGTGATCAATGCCCCCTCCGGCAGAGCTCCGGAAAAGGCACCAAGATGGGATCTCACGGGTACAGAAGGTTGCGGCGGTGGAATTAGGTTTTTGTGGATGCTTCTGTTGGTTTGGGGGTACGGAGGTATATATAGGAGGAAGAAGTACGTCGGTGGAGCAACGTGGGCCCCACGAGGGTGGAGGGCGCGCCCAGGGGGGTAGGCACACCCCCTACCTCGTGGTCTCCTGGTTGCTTTCTTGATGTAGGGTCCAAGTCCTCTGGATCACGTTTGTTCCGAAAATCACATTCACGAAGGTTTCATTCCGTTTGGACTCCGTTTGATATTCTTTTGCTGCGAAACTCTGAAATAGAAAAAAGAAAACATCAATTTTTGCTGGGCCTCCGGTTAATAGGTTAGTCCCAAAAATAATATAAAAGTGTATAACAAAGCCCATTAATCATCCAAAACAGAATATAATATAGCATGAAGCAATCAAAAATTATAGATACGTTGGAGACGTATGTGTGGAAGGGTGAGAGTGCGTATAATCCATGGACTCAACATTAGTCATAAAGAACTCACATACTTATTGCAAAAGTTTACTAGCCATAAAAACAAAGTACTAATACGGATGCTCCTAGGGGAGAGGTTGGTAGGAGTTAACCATCACGCGCTCCCGACCTCCACACAAAGGAAGGCAATCAAAAAATAAATCATGCTCCAACTTCATCACATAACAGTTCACCATACGTGCATGCTTCGGGAATCACCAACTTTAACACAAGTATTTCTACCAATCCACAACTACTCAATAGCATGACTCTAATATCACCATCTTTATATCTCAAAACAATTGCAAAGAACCAAGCTTCTCATATATTCAATGCTTTTTATATGAATGTTTTATTATATCCCTCTTGGATGACCATCATATTAGGACTAAATTAACAACCTAAGAAAATTACCATGTTGTTTAAGACTCTAAAATAATATAAGTGAGGCATGAGAGTTCAACAATTTCTATAAAATAAATCCACTGTCGTGCTCTAAAAAGATATAAGTGAAGCACTAGAGCAAACTACCTAGCTCATAAGATATAAGTGAAGCACATAGAGTATTCTAATAAATTCGCGATTAAAGCTTGTCCCTCTCAAAAGGTGTGTAAAGCAAGGATGACTGTGGAAAACTAAAAAGCAAAGACTCATATCATAGAAGATGCTCCTAGCAAAACACATATCATGTGGTGAATAAAAATATAGCCTCAAGTAAATTTACTCATGGATTGAAGACGAAAGAGGGGATGCCATCTGGGGTATCCCCAAGCGTAGATGCTTGGTTGTCTTTGAATATTACCTTGGGGTGCCTTGGGCATCCCCAAGCTTAGGCTCTTGCCACTCCTTATTCCATAGTCCATCAATTCTTTACCCAAAACTTGAAAACTTCACAACACAAAACTCAACAGAAAACTCGTAAGATCCGTTAGTATAATAAAATAAATCACCACTTTAGGTACTGCTACCTCTTGAGCATGCATTGGTTTTCCCTTGAAGAGGAAAGGGTGATGCAGCAAAATAGCATAAGTATTTCCCTCGGTTTTTGAGAACCAAGATATCAATCCAGTAGGAGGTTACACGCAAGTCGCCTTGTACCTGCACAAACAAATAAGAACCTTGCAACCAATGTGATAAAGGGGTTGCCAATCCCTTCACGGCCACTTGCAAAAGTGAGATCTGGTAGAGATAATAAGATGAATATTTTTGGTATTTTTATGATATAGATTGGAAAGTAAAGATTGCAAAATAAAATAGATCGGAAACTTGTATTGTAACATCCCAAAATTCTAAATTTTGGAATGTTATAATAAATAGATAGATTTGAATGTTTGTTTGATTGTTGTGTGATTGATTGACTGAAAGTGAGTGAAATTCGAACTTTTTGAAAGTTAAATGAGAGGGAATAAAAGGACTTTCCCAAACTTTCATTTTGCATTTATGATCTTCGTGAATTCAAATTCTTTTCAAATACAAAACCCTAGAGAGAAATGACATGACTTCTTCCATTTAAATAAATGAAAAGGGTGTTTGAAAAATATTTGAATTCCATTTGGAAATATTTTTCCAATTCAGAAACTTTAAGAAACTCATTTTCACGAGAGAAGATAATATGACTTCTTCAAAATATATGATATATGAGTTGGAAGTTTTAAAAGAATTAAATTCAAAGTCCTTTCGAAATTATTTTCAATTTGGAGTTATTTGGATTTTATTCAAATTATTTTTCTCCAAAATAAAAATATATGGAAAATAGGGGAACATTATTCCCTACAATAGAAAATTGGAGACAAATTAATTTGAAGTCATTTTGGTATTTAAAAAAAAGATTTTTAAGTGGGTTTTATTGCACCAGAAGCACTCTTTGCTTCATTTGAATTTTTGAGGATTTTATTTGACGTTAGTAAAATTTTTAGCTTGTAGGGAATCTTTTTCTGAAAATTTTGATATACTATATGCCTATATAATATTTGTATTTAATTTTGTTTTTATTATTTGATTGTCTGTAAAAAAAATTGTTTAAAAGAAAAAGTTTCGGGCCACCGAATCGGGCTGGCTGCCCAAATGCCCAAGGCTGCCTTCCTCACAGGTCCGAAAGGGACTCCTGCCGAGTCCCAAGATCGACCTCGCCGCTTCGCCCACGCACGCATTGCCGCCCTCCCCGCCTTTTATATAGCCGCACGGCCCTCTCTCCTTTCCCGCCTCTCGCCAAGGCCGCCTCACATCTCGCTTGCCACAGCACCTCTCATGCCGCACTTCCCGTGCCACCGCCCGCCGCCCAGCGTAATCGCCCGCAGAGCTGCCGCGATCCCGCCGTCGCCAAGCCCGCTGCCGCACCGGAGTCCGCCCGACCCGATCCACCGGATCCGCGCCGCCGCCGGTTTTTTGAAGAAAAGCGTCCGGACCGGTAATAAACCGTCCCCGGTTCGCCGGTTCTCTCTTTAGGGTTTCGGTTTTTAATTTAAATCCGGTTTATTATTTTAGTTCAGTTATTTAGTGAACGTTCTTTAGTTAGGATTCGGTAGTGAACCCTTTCATTTGTTAGCGTTCGGTAGAGAACGTTCATTAAATAGACTTTTCTTTTTCTTTTTAATTTTCGGCCAGGGACTCATCTGTGAAGGTTTTATATACAGTTTAGTCCCTAATCTTAAAACGATCATTACTTTTTTGCTCGTTTGTCCAAATCCAACGAAACCAACGCCCACTTCTTCGTTATGATCCCCTCTATCTAGTAAATCAACTTAAACATATTTTTGAAAGTTTTAGAATTTGAATTCAAACAGATTTGTATTTAAACTTCGTTTGATCGTAACTTGAGTTTTATAACTCCGATTTAGTTGATTCTTTTTTCAAATCGAAGCTCTTGACCTAAACTTTATGATAAGGTCAAATTCACATAATTTTGGTACTGTTAGAAATTGTTTTATGTTGCAAGAGTTATTTGCTTGGTTTTGATGTTTTCCGACTCGTCTTCTTCGATCTTTCCGATCTTTTGAATGATTGCTTATGTGTGGTTACTATGGCTTGCTTACGATAGATTGACCGGAGTGTGACGAGTAGAACTATCAAGAGTGTTGAGTGCGAATCATCTTCATCAATAGTACAGGCAAGTTCACACTTTGATCATATCCCTTTCATACCCAGTTTTTATGCATTAGTTTCACCCTCAAACATTGCATGAGTAGGATTGATAACATGTGGGTATTGGGAAGTAGATGCTGAGGTAGGAACCTATTGCCCTGCATTCAAACCTTGGGATTACTATTATGTTATGCTTATATTGCTATGCTATGCTCGTAGACGTGGATTGGGTTTGAGTGTATCCATGACAGATGTGAGATTGTTAATTAATGGTTCAACTTAAGGTGGCAACTTAAATACACATCTGGGTGGACTGAGGCACCCGGGGAATCCAGTGATTGCCTGTATTTCTGGAAATCCCGGGGTACCGTGTGATTCTCCTATGGACTGTCACCCAGGCTCAAAGGGATCGTGAGATCATTCATGCTAGAAACTTCCGTGTGCAGCCACATGCCATTATGGGCTCTGGCATAGTTGAGTAAGTTGTGGGAAACCTTTCCATGATGGGCTAGCAGATGTAGAGGATTGTAGGCGTACTGGCCTATCTATCGGTTAAGGGGACCTCTTCGGAAAGACTGTGTCTCGATCATCCGTTTCTCAAACATTATGTAGTGCGAGAACTCCAACGGAGGAGATCGAGTATTGTGGGGAAAAGTGCACAAACCTCTACAGAGTGTACAAACTAATCATGATTAGCCGTGTCCCCGGTTATGGACATCTTGAGTATCTGGTTCTTGGATTATCATGTTGATCTCATCACTCTATATAATTAATTTGTTGGGTTTTTAACTTTTTAATTGGGATCGAGAGGGGGTTTACCTTCTCAATATTTTCAACAAACTTTGTAGTTAAAGAAAATATATTCCTTTGCAGTAGGGAAAAATTGGCTTTTCGCAAAAACTTGATAACCATAGACCTTTTCCACCAGCCAAATATGCATGTAGTGATAGCCATATTTCAGCATTGCTCTACAGTGTGAATTTGCCAGTGCATTCAATGTACTGACCCTTTGTGGCTGCAACGTCTCATGTTGCAGGAATCTTACGACAAGTAAGTGATCGTTAGGGTTATGATTTCTACACTCAACTTTGCCGTTGGTGTTGATGGGAATCCACAACCTTGTTGTTACTTCCGCTATTTTGGATTGAGGTAATAGTATTTACGTTACTTTATACATGTGAGTTACCTCTATTATAAATCCTCAAGTATTGTGTGTGTCAGCATACCGATCCAGGGATGACACTTAAGCACAGAGACTTGACCGTCTGAGGTCGGGTCGCTACAAGATGGTATCAGAGCACATGTTGACTGTAGGACGTGACCCCTAGAAACTGGCAAGCCCATAGGAAGGATTTTCTCTAAAACTTTCTTTTTCAAAAAGATCTTTTACCTCTTTCTCTTCTCAGCTTATTCAAATATTCCCTTTTAGTGAGACTATACCCCTTTTCCTTTTTGACCACTCGAAGATTCGACTGATGAAACCACTCCAAGAAGTACAAGATATTAGACAACTAAGACCATTCGGAGTGAAGAGGATTTTACCATACATTATGATAATGGAAACTACAACTATTGAAGACTCTGAAGACTAGGAGAATTTGAAGGCTCTGAAGAATTCCCAAATTTGTATGACCTAGGATTGGCTACCCTTATGGAACTTGGCAGACTATGGTATCCGTCAATGCCCGAGATCAAGGTGTATCGGAGAAAGACTGGAACGTGGAGCATTAGAAAACAAAGTTTTTTTCAAGAAACCCTAAGACAGGAGATATCAACTATGGAATGATAGCTCGTGGAAATGACAAGAGCAGAAACACGGCTATCCATGATGTTATCGCCGCTTATGCTATTGTCACCGTGCTGAGTTAAGCATGCATATGCATGGAAGGATTGGATGGTAGAAGGCTAATGGAGCACCTATCAGCAAAGGATGCAGTTTTAACCTTAGCTGGTGTATCGCCAGGATCTGGAGTGTTACATCAAGAAGTTAAGATGGACCTACAGGAAGCAGTATTTGATAAGGAAGCATTTCGTGAAGAACTCGGGACCCAGAAGCTGAAAGTAGCCAAGCTAGAGGAGCAAAACCTTGAGACATCAAAGATTAAATCGAGGCGAAGGACGGATAGGATCATGGTTCATGTCGAGGTTGATGAAACACAGAAGTTTGAATGCAACTCCAGAAATATTAAAGCATGTCATGAGAGACTTCGCGTCAATAGAGTTGATCTGGCAAAAGAACTTGAGAAGGACAAGCACGATCGGACGAAGCCATCAGAGACATGAACAAGACTTGAAGAGTTTGGCGACCTTGAAGATTTATTGACCTTTAGAAGACCAAACCCCTGTTATACACTTACGTTAGATGCGATGTTTGTGAGCTGTCATTTGTTTGTTGTTTTTCCGACAGCCACGATAAAATCTGTCTTTTCAAAACTGTTGTTTGCATTGTGTGTATCCCTCTCTATCTCTCTTATCCCACCCCAAAAACCATGGACCCAATAGAGGATGAATGGAGATGAACCCATATTTTTCTGGACCAATAAGTCAATTGGAGATAGACCAATGGATCCAGAACATGGAAGATCATATGGAGTATAACACGATAGCCGGAAAGGATATGGCCCAACATGCTCTTCAGTGCTTTGTAAGAGTTGCTGCTACTTGGTGGAGGATGTACCAAACCATAAATGGATGGCAAAGAGTAACCACTTGGGAAGAATTTAAGTTGACTCTGCAAAGATCTCGTCTTGTGTCCCAGAAGTTGAGGCCTTATGGAAAGGATATGAAGAAACCTGGTGCATACAAGCTTTGTGGAGAAATAGGACACAACCTTAAAGAAAACAAGGACGAATACCCTCATAAGAGGAGGATTACCAAAGGAGTCAGCCGAGGATCTCAGGGAACTTCGGTTGGAGATTGTTCCCAAAGGTTTTGTTGCAGCAATGGAAGTTCAGTCTAAATTGTTGGGAAAGATCCGTGAAGCTCAGAAGGATGACAAAGAGATTGCTGAGGTAAAAGAGAGGATGAGCAAAGGAAAGGCCAAAGGTTTTTGTAAGGATGAGCACGACACCTTATGGTTCGAGGACCGTGTATATGTGCCCAATAATGCAAAGATCGTGAAGTTAATACTTCAGAGGCTCATGACTCACCATACTCGATTCACCACAGAAACACCGAGATGTATTTGGATTTGAAGGAGCATTTCTGGTGGACTGGTATGAAGAAGGATATTGCGGAGTATGTAGTCGTAGGTGATGTATGCCAGAGAGTAAAGGCAGAGCATCAGAAGCCAGCCGGATTACTACAGCCTATGCCGATACCCGAATGGAAGTGGGATAAGCTTGGCATGGATTTTATTACCGGATTTCCCAGAACCTGAACGGGATATGATTCTATCGGGGTAGTAGTTGATTCGCTTGGCCAAAGTGGCTCACTTTATCCCAGTGAAAACCACCTATACAAGTGCGAAGTTGGCCAAGATATATTTGACCAGGATCGTATGTCTGCATGGAGTTCCGAGGACCATCATATCAGATAGAGGAACACAGTTTACCTCAAAGTTTTGGAATCAGCTGCACCAGACTTTGGGTACTAGGCTAGTGTTCAAGATGACCTTTCATCCATGAGCAGATGGATAGACCGAGAGATTCAATCAGATTCTGGAGGACATGTTGAGAGCGTAGCGCTAGATTATGGATCTAGTAGGGATGATAATCTACCTTACGCGGAGTTCTCATACAACAACAGATTACCAAGCCGCTTTGAAGATGGCCCCTTTGAAGCTTTGTATGGGAGAAGGAGCTAGACACCGTTGATGTGGGATGAAGTTGGAGACCGTCAGTTGTTTGGACCAAATGTGATCAAGGAGTCATAAGAGAATGTTAAGTTGATTCGAGATAGACTGAAGGTAGCTCAGACCAGGCAGAAGAGTTATGCAGACTCAAAAACGCAAGGAGGTAGTCTATGAAATTGGAGATAGAGCATGTCTTCGTGTGTCCCCTCTGCGAGGAGTTAAACGATTTGTAGTTAAGGGAAAGTTAGCCCCGAGATTTGTAGGACCATACCGAGTTTTGGAGCGTATGGGAGAAGTGGCCAACAAGTTGGAGTCACCCAAAGGACTGTCAGGAGTTCATGATGTGTTTCATGTTTCCCAGTTGAAGAAGTGCCATGCATAGATGGCCAATATTCCCCTGTAAGGACGCTTGACCCTGGAAAGGATAATGATGTTCCACGAAGTGTAGTATGGACTTCATAAGTATAAGTTTTTATCTCGGTATGTGGGATATCCCATGAGGATGAAGAGATGAATTACTATTGGATATAAAGGAGGTATGATGTTGGAAATATAGATCAATGGAAATTCCATGATGAGTCTGAGTAATCATGTCCTAGTTTGGTGCCAATAGAAGGAAGGAAGACAGTACAATTTGATGGATTTAAGAATACTAGGAAGTTGGAAGTTGGAATAATGATCAGTTGCCTGATGATAAGTTCAAGGACTACAAGTGATGAGATGGGCCATAACCCACAAGCCCCAGGACCTTCCAAGAAGCAAGCACACTCTTGCTGAAGGAAAAACCCTGGAAGAGATTACAACCTTACCCACCAACGATCTTATAGGAGTTTACGCAAAACCTGAGAGTTGTGAAGGAACGATAGATGTTTGTTTGGCTTGCAGAATCAATGGATATATCCGAACTTAGTTCGTCAACAAGAGAAATTCAGCAATGCTTGTGAGGATGACCGAGTGTTAGAATGTGAGATTCACTAAACCATGTACAAGGTAATGATTTGGGTGCGGGATGGATTGATCACCATACCGACTTACTCTTATTGTTTGCCTTGCTATACGGGATGGTAAATCTGAGTGACTTGCCTATAGTAGAGAGACGACGATATTAAACCTTGTTTAAACCTTAGAACGGTATAGCAATTTTTTCCTTGTACAAGGCAGCTTTTGCCAACCGTAGGTTATACGGTGAGGATCGACCAGAGCCATTTCCTGCAGGAGAAACCATAAATTGATGACCACCATGAGATTGGCGCCAGACCCGTCAGCTAAGAAGACCCAGTCTCGGAATAACCTTACCAAGAAGAAAGGATACAGAAGAATTGAGGAAAAAGGTTATGCCACTACCGGAAGAGCCCAGAGAAGGAATTATCCTGACGACCTGAGAAGACCGACACTATCAAGAACTGGGATGAAGTATATGAGTTTGGATGGAACCATAACAATGCTTCTAAGGGTGGTAGCACCCCAGATTCCCTATGATGATCAATGGATTTTGAGAAGACCCCCAAACCTAACCTATTTCTTTCTAGCCTCTCTGAATCTCGAGGACGAGATTCATTTTAAGGGTGGTAGGGTTGTAACATCCCAAAATTCTAAATTTTGGAATGTTATAATAAATAGATAGATTTGATTTTGTTCGATTGTTGTGTGATTGATTGGCTGAAAGTGAGTGAAATTCGAACTTTTTGAAAGTTAAATGAGAGGGAATAAAAGGACTTTCCCAAACTTTCACTTTGCATTTATGATCTCCGTGAATTCAAATTCTTTACAAATACAAAACCCTAGAGAGAAGATGACATGACTTCTTCCATTTACATAAATGAAATGGGTGTTTGAAAAATATTTGAATTCCATTTGGAAATATTTTTCCAATTCAGAAACTTTAAGCAACTCAATGATTTTCACGAGAGAAGATAATATGACTTCTTCAAAATATATGAAATATGAGTTGGAAGTTTTAAAAGAATTAAATTCAAAGTCCTTTCGAAATTATTTTCAATTTGGAGTTATTTGGATTTTATTCAAATTATTTTTCTCCAAAATAAAAATATATGGAAAATAGGGGAACATGATTCCCTATAATAGAAAATTGGAGACAAATTAATTTGAAATCATTTTGGTATTTTTTAAAAAGTATTTTTAAGTGGGTTTTATTGCACCAGAAGCACTCTTTGCTTTATTTGAATTTTTGAGGATTTTATTTGACGTTAGTAAAATGTTCATCTTGTAGGAAATCTTTTTATGAATATTTTGATATATTATATGCCTATATAATATTTGTATTTATTTTTGTTTTTATTATTTGATTGTCTGTAAAAAAATTGTTTAAAAAAAGAGTTTCACACCGAATCGGGTCAAGGCCAGCCCGCCCAATAGGTTGCCTTTCCTTGCATGTCCGAAGCGGACTCACGGGAGTCCACACCGACCTCGCCGCCTTTGCCCCTCGCCCACGCATCGCCCGCCCCTCGCCGCCTTTATATAGTCGCACCCCTCTCTCCTTTCCCCGCCTCTCGCCGCCACCAAGACTCGCTGGCCGCAGATCTCGCTTTGTCACAGGCCCAAGACTTTGCCGCCGCCGCACTTCCCCGCGCCACCGCCGCCGCCCCACGTAGTCGCCCCGCGTCGGAGCCGCTGCCGGCGATCCCGCCGTCGCCAAGCCCGCTGCCGCACCGGAGTCCGCCTGACCCGATCCATCGGATCCGCGCCGCCGCCGATTTTTCGAAGAAAAGCGTCCGGACCGTTAATAAACCGTCCCCGGTTCGCCAGTTCTCTCTTTAGGGTTTCAGTTTTTAATTTAAACCCGGTTTATTATTTTAGTTCAGTTATTCAGTGAACGTTCTTTAGTTAGGATTCGGTAGTGAACGCTTTCGTTTGTTAGCGTTCGGTAGCGAACGTTCGTTAAATAGACTTTTCTTTTTCTTTTTAATTTTCGGCCAGGGATTCATCTGTGAAGGTTTTATATACAGTTTAGTCCCTAATCTTAAAACGATAATTACTTTTTTGCCCGTTTGTCCAAATCCAACGAAACCAACACCCACTTCTTCGTTATGATCCCCTCTATCCAGTAAATCAACTTAAACATATTTTTGAAAGTTTTAGAATTTGAATTCAAACAGATTTGTATTTAAACTTCGTTTGATCGTAACTTGAGTTTTATAACTCCGATTTAGTTGATTCTTTTTTCAAATCGAAGCTCTTGACCTAAACTTTATGATAAGGCCAAATTCACATAATTTTGGTACTGTTAGAAATTGTTTTATGTTCCAAGAGTTATTTGCTTGGTTTTGATGTTTTCCGACTCGTCTTCTTTGATCTTTCCGATCTTTTGAATGATTGCTTATGTGTGGTTACTATTGCTTGCTTACCATAGATTGACCGGAGTGTGACGAGTAGAACTATCAAGAGTGTTGAGTGCGAATCATCTTCATCAACAGTACAGGCAAGTTCACACTTTGATCATATCCCTTTCATACCCAGTTTTTATGCATTAGTTTCACCCTCAAACATTGCATGAGTAGGATTGATAACATGTGGGTATTGGGAAGTAGATGTTGAGGTAGGAACCTATTGCCCTGCATTCAAACCTTGGGAGTTACTATTACGTTATGCTTATATTGCTATGCTATGCTCGTAGACGTGGATTGGGTTTGAGTGTATCTATGATAGATGTGAGATTGTTAATTAATGGTTCAACTTAAGGTGGCAACTTAAATACACATCTGGGTGGATTGAGGCACCTGGGGAATCCAGTGATTGCCTGTATTTTTGGAAATCCCGGAGTACCGTGTGATTCTCCTATGGACTGCCACCCAGGCTCAAAGGGATCATGAGATTATTCATGCTAGAAACTTCCGTGTGCAGCCACATGCCACTATGGGCTCTGCCATAGTTGAGTAAGTTGTGGGAAACCTTTCCATGATGGGCTAGCAGATGTAGGGGATTGTAGGTGTACCGGCCTATCTATCGGCTAAGGGGACCTCTTCGGAAAGACTGTGTCTCGGTCATCCGTTTCTCAAACATTATGTACTGCGAGAACTCCAACGGAGAAGATCGAGTCTTGTGGGGAAAAGTGCACAAACCTCTGCAGAGTGTACAAACTAATCATGATTAGCCGTGTCCCCGATTATGGACATCTTGAGTATCTGGTTCTTGGATTATCATGTTGATCTCATCACTCTATATAATTAATTTGTTGGGTTGTTAACTTTTTAATTGGGATTGAGACGGGGTTTACCTTCTCAATATTTTCAACAAACTTTGTAGTTAAAGAAAATATATTCCTTTGCAGTAGGGAAAAATTGGCTTTTCGCAAAAACTTGATAACCATAGACCTTTTCCACCAGCCAAATATGCATGTAGTGATAGCCATATTTCAACATTGCTCTACAGTGTGAATTTGCCAGTGCATTCAATGTACTGACCCTTTGTGGCTAAAACGTCTCATGTTGCAGGAATCTTACGACGAGTAAGTGATACGTTAGGGTTACGATTTCTACACTCAACTTTGCCGTTGGTGTTGATGGGAATCCACAACCTTGTTGTTACTTCCGCTATTTTGGATTGAGGTAATAGTATTTACGTTACTTTATACATGTGATTTACCTCTGTTATAAATCCTCAAGAAATCTTGTGTGTCAAAGATACCGACCTGTGGATGACACTTAAGCACAGAGACTTGACCATCTGAGGTCGGGTCGCTACATATATGATGGAAAATAGACCCGGGGGCCATAGGTTTCACTAGTGGCTTCTCTCAACATAGCATAATATACGGTGGGTGAACAAATTACTATCGAGCAATTGATAGAAAAGCGCATAGTTATGAGAATATCTAGGCATGATCATGTATATAGGCATCACGTCCGCGACAAGTAGACCGAAATGATTCTGCATCTACTACTATTATTCCACACATCGACCGCTATCCAAAGATGCATCTAGAGTATTAAGTTCATAAGAACGGAGTAACGCATTAGGCAAGATGACATGATGTAGAGGGATAAACTCAAGCAATAGGATATGAACCCCATCTTTTTATCCTCGATGGCAACAATACAATACGTGCCTTGCTGCCCTTGCTGTCACTGGGAAAGGACACCGCAAGATTGAACCCAAAGCTAAGCACTTCTCCCATTGCTAGAAAGATCAATCTAGTAGGCCAAACCAAACTAATAATTCAAAGAGACTTGCAAAGATATCAAATCATACATATAAGAATTCAGAGAAGAACCAAATATTGTTCATAGATAATCTTGATCATAAACCCACAATTCATCGAATCTCGACAAACACACCGCAAAAAGAATTACATCGAGTAAATCTCCAAGAGAATCGAGGAGAACTTTGTATTGAGATCCAAAGAGAGAGAAGAATCCATCTAGCTAATAAATATGGACCCGAAGGTCTGTGGTAAACTACTCACACATCATCAGAGAGGCTATGATGTTGATGTAGAAGCCCTCCGTGATCGATTCCCCCTCCGGCGGAGCGCCGGAAAAGGCCCCAAGATGGGATCTCACGGGTACAGAAGGTTGCGGCGGTGGAAATAGGGTTTCGTGGTGCTCTCGGATGTTTTCGGGGTATATGAGTATATATAGGCGAAGGAAGTAGGTCGGTGGAGCCACGAGGGGCCCATGAGGGTGCGGGCGCGCCTACCCCCCTAGGCGCGCCTCCCTACCTTGTGGCCGCCTCGGTGCTTCCTTGACGTCCGCTCCAAGTCTCCTAGATCACGTTTGTTCCAGAAATAACTCTCCCGAAGGTTTCATTCCGTTTGATATGCCTTTTCTACGAAACATTGAAAAAGGCAAAAAAAACAGCAATTTGTACTGGGCCTCCGGTTACTAGGTTAGTCCCAAAAATAATATAAAACTGCATAATAAAGCCCATTAAACATCCAAAATAGATAATATAATAGCATGGAACAATCAAAAATTATAGATACGTTGGAGACGTATCAGGTACTGTTGTGAACTCACTCTAAATTTATAATGGTGTTATATCTACTGTATTTCAACTTCTCCATGGTTCATACCCCTCGATATTACCCATAGATTCATCAAAATAAGCAAAGAACACAATAAAAACAGAATCTGTCTAAAACTGAACAGTCTGTAGCAATATGAATACTTCGTATACTTCTGTAACTCCAAAAATTCTGAAGAATTAGGACAACTTTGGCAATTTGTATATCAAGCTTGTGTAAAAAATTCAGATCAAAAGAACGCATCTTTGATTTTTTAAAATTCTGGCAATAAGCGCAAAAGTTTCTGTTTTTCAGCAAGATCAAATCAACTATCACCATAGATCATCCCAAAGGTCTTACTTGGCTCAAACACTAACTAAAATTATAAAAACACATATAACTAGAGGATAGAAGATATATTTATTTAAAAACAGAAAAGAAAAATATTGGGTTGTCTCCCAACAAGCGCTTTTCTTTAAAGCCTTTTAGCTATGCATTGATAATTTTAATGATGCTCACATGAAAGACAAGAATTGAAACACAAAGAGAGCATCATAAAATATGTGACAAACACATTTAAGTCTAACATAATTCCTATGCATAGGCATTTTATAAGCAACCAAATTAGCAAGGCAAGCAAAAACTAGTATATGCAAGGAAGAAGAATAAAAAATAGACAATCTCAACATGAAGAGAGGTAATTTAGTAACATGAAAATTTCTACAACCATATTTTCTCTCTCATAATAATTGTGTGTGGGATCATATTCAAATTCAACAATATAGCTATCACATTACATATTCCCTACACGATCCTCATGCATGCAAAGTTAACACTCTTCCAAAATAGTGAGATTATCATCAAATAAAGTCATGACCTCTCCAAGCCCACTTTTATCAAAAAAAAATCATAATATTGAACATTCTCCAAGTATGTGGGATTATTTTTATCTATAGTTGATTCTCTTCCAAACCCACTTTCAATATTATTGCGAACACTATTATCAATCTCATATTCATCATGGGGCTTAAATAAATTTTCAAGATCATAAGAAGAATCACCCCAATCATGATCATTGCAACAAGCAGTCGACATAGCAAAATTAGCATCCCCAAGCTTGGGGTTTTGCATATCATTAACACAATTGAAATTAATTGAATTTATAATAACATCATTGCAATCATGCTTCTTATTCAAGGATCTATCGTGAATCACTTTATAAATTTCTTCTTTTAACACCTCATCACAAATTTCAGATTCACAAAGTTCAAGCAAAACTTCATAAAGATGATCTAGTGCACTCAACTCACTAGCAATTGGTTCATCATAATTAGATCTCTTTAAAAAGATTAGTAAGTGGATGACGATCCATAAACCTCTTTTCTTCTGAATTGCAATAAACACACAATTATGCCAAGCAAACGAGCAAACAAACCATACAAGACATAAAGGCAAACAGAAAGAAGGCAAATAAAAGGCAAATATTTTTGTGTTTTTCTGAAAACGATTTAGAAGTGGGGGAGAGGAATGCCATTATCACAAGAAGTTTATCGGTGTGAGACTTGTTGACGGCAGTGGTGTGATGCCATTGTCAAAAGAATTTTATCGGTGTGGGACTTGTTGAATATTTGAGAAAATTACTACGAGATTTAATCTGAATAAACAATAAATAAGTCATGATGAAAATAACAGAGATTGAACTAATCATGCGGACTAGCATGGTAGATGAATAGATCGAATCCAAGGCACATACTAGAAATAGGAATTCTGGCACGATCTCAAACAAGGAGGACAAAAACACATACGGTGCAGCGGGAGTAGAACCGCTTGCTACTTCTTGAGTCTGCGTTGATTTTTCCCTTGAAGAGGAAAGGGTGATGCAGCAAAGTAGAGATAAGTATTTCCCTCAGGTAAGAACCAATGTATCAATCCAGTAGGAGGCACAAGCAAGTCTCCAATATATGCACCTGCACAAACTAACCAACACTTGCACACAACGCGAAAAAGGGGTTGTCAATCCCTTCACTGTCACGAACAAGAGTGAAATCTAATAGAAATAGGTATAAAAGATAAATAAAAGAGCAAACTAAAGTAAATATAAATAAATTGCAGCAAAGTATTTTTTGGTTTTTTAGTTTATAGATCTAAAAATATATGATGGAAAATAGACTCGGGGGCCATGAGTTTCACTAGAGGCTTCTCTCTTTAATAAATCATACAATGGGTAAACAAATTACTATTGAGCAATTGATAGAAAAGCGCGTAGTTATGATGATATCTAAGGCAATGATCATGAATATAGGCATCACGTCCATGACAAGTAGACCGACTCCTGCATGCATCTACTACTATTACTCCACACATCGACCACTATCCAACATGCATCTAGATTATTAAGTTCATAAGAACAGGGTAACGCCTTAAGCAAGATGACATGATGTAGAGGGATAAACTCGAGCAATATGATATAAACCCCATCTTTTTATCCTTGATGGCAACAATACAATACGTGCCTCGCTACCCCTTCTGTCACTGGGTGAGGACACCACAAGATTGAACACAAAACTAAGCACCTCTCCCATTGCAAGAAAAACCAATCTAGTTGGCCAAACCAAACCGATAGTTCGAAGAGAAATACAAAGATATCTTAATCATGCATAAAAGAGTTCAGAGAAGATCAAAATAATATTCATAGATAATCTGATCATAAATCCATAATTCATCAGATCTCAACAAACGCATCGCAAAAGAAGATTACATCGAATAGAACTCCAAGAACATCGAGGGGAACATTGTATTAAAGATCAAAGAAAGAAGGGCAGCAAGGTTGATGTAGAGGCCCTCTGTGATCGAATCCCCCTCCGGCGAAGTGCAGGAAAAGGCCCCAAGATGGGATCTCATGGGAACAGAAGCTTGCGGCGGTGGAAAAGTATTTTTGGTGTGCCCTCTGGTATAGGGGGAATAATTGAGGATTTATAATGCGGAAATTAGTTTAAGACGGTCTACGAGGGGCCCACAAGCCAGGGGGGCTCCCCTGGGCGCGCCCCCACGGCTTTTGGTCACCTCGTGGGTCTTCTGGCCTCCTCTCCAAGTCTCGTGGGTTTCTTCTGGTCCAAGAAAAATCACCGTAAAGTTTTATTCTGTTTGGACTCCGTTTGGTATTCCTTTTCTAAAAAAGTCAAAAACAAGGAAAAAATAGAAACTGGCACTGGGCTCTAGGTTAATAAGTTAGTCCCAAAAATAATATAAAATAGCATATCAATGCATATAAAACATCCAAAACAGATAATATAATAGCATGGAACAATGAAAAATTATAGATACGTTGGAGACGTATCACCGCTGGCGTTGATGTTGTCGCCCATGTCGTTGATGAAGAGGTTGTCGAGGTCAGGGAAGAAGCTGTCATTGAGGAAGTCATCGTCAGCAGTTGTGCGAGTGCGCTCCCCGAAACCCCGATCGCCCCTCTCCCCTACAGGATCATGAGAGGCGGGGTTCCAGAGGCCTGCTGTCCCTTCTCGCGGTGCACACCGGAAGGAGAGATGGAGAAGACTTGCATGGCGGCGCAATGTTCTAAAACGATGCGAAACCATATGCTGTGGTGGTGAGTAGGGTTGATGTCTGCCTATTTATATAGTGTGGGTCAGATAGGTCGTGGGAGTAAACCCCACGCCCAAGTCGGTAACAGTCCCACGATTCAAAAGAATCGGAAGCGGTTGAGTAATTAACATGTCCATTAATTATTTATTAATGACTCATTAACTTCCCCGAGCATAAAAAATAAAGACAACATGCATAGCTCTTTCCTCGGCTCGTTCCCGAAACCCGACCTGACCCGAAGAGGAGGAGGCGGCGTATAGGTCTCCTCTTCTCATTCTCATACTAGTTTCACTCACACCACATACAACCATGCATGAATGAGCCATGAGAATTTCATATTTTAGTTGGGCTTTGGGCCAAAAGCCTCCTAGCAAAATCCAACAAGACTCAGAAGCATGGGGTGATGTCGTTGTTAGTCATGAGCTTAGAGCAAGCACTGGAATGGTCAAGGTAGCACACAAGGATTATGGAAGAATGTTGGATATATTCTTGGGGCAATTGAAAAACCAAAGGATGAGAACTCTAAGGAAGGACAGAGGTGGAAGATGACCAACGCATTGGTCAGAGCATGGCTGTTGAGTTCACTTTCACCCCAAATTGCCAAGCAGGTGGAAAATGTTAGGAGGCGTCGGAAATTTGGTGGCTGTTGAAAGGTACATATTCTGGAGTCGGCAATGAGATGCTTGCTTGTCGAATTCAAAGCGAGTTGCAGGTGTTGAGTCAGGGTGATAAATCAGTAATGGAGTATGTGTCTGAGTCGAAGAGATTGTGGAATGACATGGACTATTTTGATCCAATTGAGATGGAGCGTGGCAAGTGTATTGAGAAATTTAACAAATGGACAGAAAGGAGACGTGTAAGGGACTTCCTAAATGGACTTAATCCTTAATTTTAAAGTAGGCGGGCTGCACTATATGGTAGCAGAAAGCTACCTACACTTGAACAAGCAATCTCAGCTATTGTTAGTGAGGAAACCAGGTTGAGAAGAAATGCTTTCAGTGCGGTCAGCCAGGACACTTAAGGTTTTCATGCCCTAAATTAATGGGAGGTGGTAGAGGAAGAGGGCAGGACTGGAAGGGAAGAGGCCTTGGCCGTGGTCTTGAAGGATGAGGTGGTCGTGGACGAGGTACACGTCCTGCTAGTAAAGCAAACACATCTATGATCACTGAATATACCACTCAAACTATAAATGTTGAGATAAGTCTGCGGATTGGGATAAGTGGTGTCAATTCAAGGGGCAACATTTAGGTGACAAGTCAATAGCTGAAGCACCACCAACATTTGCCTCCACTGCCTTTGCAAATTTCGGTGGTAACAACTCTCACACTATGAGATGTAAATCCATAGATACACCATGGTTACTAGATTCAGGTGCATCTAGACATATGGTTGGCTCCTACAGAAATTTTATTGTTTATACTCCCGAGTTAAAGAAGCAAGGTGTTAAATTAGTTGATGGGTCCTCCCAACCTATTATGGGCTCCGAGACAATTATGTGCAACACTGATATGTACTTGTCATCAGTTTTGCATGTTCCCGCATTCCCAATAAATCTGCTATATATCAGTTGCATTACGAAAGAACTTAATTGTGTCGCTATCTTCTTTCCCTCATGGTGTCTCTTTCAGGAACTTGGGACTGGAAGAAGACTTGGGACGGGGAGCATGCGTGATGGGTTGTATTTTCTAGATGATAGTTTCTCACCCTTGATTCTGCAGCTACTCGTTCCATTCACCACTTGAAGAATTTCTCCTTCACCACCGCAGGCTAGGACATATATCTTTTATCACTCTCGGACATCTTTATCCTGATCTCTACAATAAAGTTAACAAGGGGATTCTAGTATGTGATGCTTGCCAATATGGTAAACAAACGTGTAGCTCTTATACATCATCCGACAATAGAAGTGATACACCACTTGAAGTTATACATTCTGATGTGTGGGGTCCTAGCAGAGTTTCATCTTTAAGTGGTTATCGCTCTTTTGTTACCTTTGACTATTGTACTAGAGCCACTTGGATTTATGTATTGAGAAACAAGGATGATGTGTTTGAATGCTTTGTTGATTTCCATAATATGGTCAGAACGCAATATAATGCATGTATGAAAATATTTCATGACCGACAATGCAACAGAGTATGTGAACAAGGAATTTGATGAGTACCTGTCAAGTTTTGGGATTATTCATCAGACAACTTGTCCAGGTACTTCGGAGCAGAATGGTTTGGCAGAGAGGAAGAATAGGCATCTTTTGGAAATCACTCGTTGCATAATGATATCTATGAATGTTCCTAAGTTTTTGTGGAGTGAGGTTGTAATGACAGCTGCTTACTTGATGAATAGAATGCCATCCAGGGTACTTGGTTATAAAACACCGATAGAGTGTCCAACGGGTGAAACAAACTATGTGGTTCCACCTAAGATGTTTGGGTGTGTTTGTTTTGTGAAAGATTATAGACCATCTCTTGGCAAACTAGACCCAAGGGCACTAAAGTGTGTGTTTGTGGGGTATTCCAGTAAACATGAGGGTTATAAATGTTGGTGTCCATCTGAAAGGAGAATGTTTGTGAGTATGGATGTGGTATTTAGGGAGCAGGAGCCATTTTATGGTGAACTAATGGATTTGATTGATGTGTTCCCTGATTTGTTTACTAATGAAACCTCAAGTGTGGATTGTGAGCCGGGAGGAGATAAGGAAGAAGAAGATGATGCAGCATCCAGAAAAATGATAATTGGGGTGATTCCATCAGAAGTAGAACAAGAACAAAGAGAGGGGGGGTCAGTGTGATACACCAAATGAAGCACTCTGATGGACAAGGCCAAATGACGAAAGGGAGATTCAGGTGTATACACAAAAACGGTATAACAAGGGGCAACAGATACAAGTGTTGGAACCTGAACCTGAGGCTTATGGACATCACCAAGAGGAAGAGCACGAGGCTGGCCAACAAGATGATACTCAAGATCAAACTAATGAGACCAGACCTTCCTTGGATAGTGGTAACATCTCTTCTCAATATGATGACCTTGATGTTCCCATAGCTCATAGAAAGTAACCAAGGTCTAATGCCAGAAAGTTGCCCTCTAAATTGGATCCTTATAATGTCTCCGATTATGTCTCTTATAACACTATTGGTCATTCTTACAAGTCCTTGATTGCGGCACTAGATTACGGGACCCTTACCACGGGATTGGCAGGAGGCAAAGCTAAACCCGAAATGGAGGGCGGCAATGTTAGAAGAAATGGCTGCCCTCGACAAGAATAATACATGGGTAATTACTCCACTTCCTGCTAACAAGAGAGTAGTAGGTTGTGTTCACCATAAAACATACACCAGAAGGGAAAGTAGAGATATATAAGGCAAGACTGGTGGCGAAAGGTTATAGCCAGACGTATGGGGTGGACTATGATGAAACCTTTGCCCCAGTTACAAAGATGAACACCATTAGAGGTTTAATCTCAGTGGCAGTAAATAACAAATGGAAGTTATTCCAGCTAGATGTGAAGAACGCATTTCTTCATGGAGATCTGCAAGAAGAAGTTTATATGGAGATTCCACCAGGGTTCAATGGGCCTGTGACAGAAGGTAAAGTGCGTAGATTGAAGAAATCACTTTATGGACTTAAGCAGTCACCAAGGGCTTGGTTTGGAAGATTTCGCAAGGAAGTTTGCTCTCTGGGTTTTAAGCAAAGTAATGCTGACCATACCCTTTCTTTAGGCATCATCAAAACAAAGTTGTCATATTGGTCGTATACGTTGATGACATTGTGATCACAGGTAATGATGACGAGGAGATAAGGAACTTGAAGAAAATGTTGGCAAAGTCGTTTGAAGTTAAAGACCTTGGCTTCCTTCACTTCTTCTTGGGAATTGAGGTAGCTTATGGAGCGCAAGGTATATATCTCTCTCAAAGAAAATATATGCTTGATCTTCTTGCTGAAACTGGGATGCTTAAAAGTAAACCTGTTGCGACGCCGATTGAATCGAACCTTCGTATTACAGCCAACTCCGGAGAACCTATTGATAGCGGGAGATATCAGAGACTTGTGGGGCGTTTAATTTATCTATCTCATACTAGACCAGACATTGCATATGCACCTGGTGAGTAGATATATGCATGCTCCCCGATGTAGTCATCTAGATGCAGTAAATAGAATCTTGCGGTACCTCAAAGGTTGTCCTGGAAAAGGAATTCTCCTTTCAAACCATGGGAATCTAGAAGTTGAGGGATATACAGACGCTGATTGGGTTGGGTGCTTGGATGATAGGAGATCCACTCCTGGTTATTGCATCTTTGTAGGAGGAAATTTGGTTAGTTGGAGGAGTAAGAAGCAAAGTGTTGTTGCCAGGTCCACGGCAGAAGCAGAGCTGCGATCCATGGCTTCAAGGCTATGTGAGTTGTTGTGGCTTCGGTTATTATTAACCGAACTTCGGCTCTTTAAAGGAGGGCCACTTAGACTTCATTGTGATAATCAGGCTGCAATCAACATTGTTAACAATCCGGTTCATCATGATAGAACAAAACATGTTGAAATTGATATGCATTTTATTAGGGAGAAACTTGATGAGGGAGTACTTCAAGTAGGATTTGTTAAAACTGGAGATCAGCTTGCTGATGTATTAACAAAGGGTGTGAGTGTTGTATCCTTCTCGAAGTTGTGTGACAAGATGGGGCTCCTAGACATCTTCGCCCCATCTTGACGGGGAGCGTTGTAGGGAGTTAGGTATAAAACAGAAAAGTGAGAAGGGCTTGGATGTAATTGTAAGGTGTATATACTGGGAGGACGGTGAATGGATCGAGTGAGTGGGTTCTTCCAGAAATATCTGTTTTCCCCCTTTTTTGCATGCTTGCTGGAGAGGTGAGATCCATCAAATTGGACAATAGGTTCAGATCAACACTTAGCTAGTAAAAATATGCAGTCAGCCTGTAGTCAATTTGGCTCTGTCAGCTGCTAAAGCTATAAATGACAATAGTAAATGAGTTGTTTGTGCTGGTAGTAGAGTAGTATAGCTAGCTGCTTCTGAGCTATATTGTTCAGGTCGGTTTGGAGCCTTGGAGGTCTATTCCCTCCGTTCGGTGAAGAGTGTACATCTAAAATTTTTAGGATAAATTATGGAGTTAAGTAAAAAATGCATTGGAAAGGTGCAAGTCACCATCTCTCCTCTTTAATTACCTAACCCCCAATGAGCTAAGTGCACGTAGAAATTAAGAAGACCATGTATAGATTGCTATTGATCTTGATTACCGTGTGATAAGAGAGAAGTTTTTTTTACTTAAAAGTGCATTGGGAAGATAGAAGTTCACTCTTTTGTGGACAAATTTTAAAACTAGATGTACACTCTTCACGGACGGAGGGAGTAGGTCGGTTTAGCCTATAAATATGCATGTGGTATGTCATCTTTGTAAGATAAGCTTGTAGTTCATCAACAAGAGAAATGGCTTTGGCTGTATGAGCCAGCAAATCACCAAAACAGCCTGTGTACTTGTGTATGTCGTCAGAAACAACGTAGAGAAAGGAGAGAGAGGGAGAGACAGAGCGCGCGCACGGGGGCTGAGTGATTCAGCTCCACCAAAGAGGGGAAGGGGGGATATTATGTGTGTGTGTGACACATACTCCTTTTCGTTCTTAAAAAAGTGTACTTCCAATTTTATTGAAAAGTCAAACTATCTCAAAGTGTTAGTTTGACACAAGTTTTTACAGAATACAGATGCACACAGTGATTCTATACAATAGCACAGGCGGAGCGATTCAGCATAACAGATCACAAGCCTCAGTTTCACCACAATGGATGGTTAACAGGTGTTAAAGTGTGCATCTGTATTCTGTAAAACCTTGTGTCATGCCATAGTAATAAGTTGATAGCAAACTTCAGGCAACATAACTCGTTTTTTTATGATACTACAGGCAACACAACTCTTCGACCAAAGCTACAAAACGGCTTATTTCTGTTTTTTTCACCAAAACCTTATATTCCACCCATCTCAGGGAACTTGGGCACATCTCTGGGTGCGCAATTAAAGGAGACATGGAAGCAAAACAAACAGCTATTTCTAAAAGAATTAATCTCTCCGCCAAAACTGTTGTTCCAGGCATCACGTGACAGTGCACAACAAAGGGAGAAACACAGACAGATATTCCCGAAAATTCTCTCCAAAAAAAAGTTGTTCCAGGCATCTCAGGGAATTTGTGTGATGGTGCACAACATAATGAGAAACACAGCAGCAGCACGGACTACTATTTCCCAGAGAAATAAACTTGCTGCAAAAAATGTCGTTCCAGGCATCTTGAGTAACTAATACAGTTATTTCCAGCAAAAGTCCTCCTGAGTTTTATGTCACAAGAATCCCGCTGCACCCTGCGACTGAGACGTTCCCTGCTCCGGCATCCTCACTGCAGAAACAAATAATTCATTTATCATAGCTAGGTATTTACAGAAAAAAAAGTGTGTGAAACAAAAAAAAAGGCTCTCCCTGGTCCTAATCAGAAATGGAACCTACCTGTACTGGGGTCTGCTGTGGTTGCTGCTGGTGGTGATATGCATATCCAGGATGGCCTGTGTAACCAAGAATGTTAGGATCCTCGGGACAGCAACCATAACCGGGACCAGAGCTTTGGAGGTGTCCATGGTCCACACCATTCCATTGATCCTGCTCATATTTGTGATTGAAGAGTATGCTTGTCAACGATAAAACTCAAAGTGATCTGGTCATAAAGTAACTAGAAAGTACTCTAGATCTTATATTTCTTTACAGAGGGAGTAGAAGGCAAACAACAGATAAAGACTACCTGCTTCTTAGGAGCAGGACGAGCCCAGTTAACTGTTATGATATTATCTCCCAGCTGGCTTCCATTTAGAATTGTCATAGCCTCCACAGCTGATGCCCTGCAAATACATAAAAGTCACAATTCAGTCTATTCCTGGGAAGAACCGTGGTACAGTGGAGAGGGTATGGCAGACAAATTAAAGATTTGCATGATGCATCTGTGTTTTCATATTCTTGCACACACCTATCCTATATGGCTGGAGTTCTCAACCAGAATTTACCATCAGGGACATAGTATTTACCATCCTCAACCGTCATCATAAACATCACCAATCTACCACATTTCAGAATTGTCGAAATTGCAATATAAATAGTTATGGTTATGGTCTCGGCAACATAATAGGTACAACAAATAGGTTAAAAGAGGGCCTTGGGCAGTTAACTAACTAGGCTAATATATGACTACTGTATGGTATAATTTAACTTGTATTTTTCAGGTAGATCTGCCTATTCCCATGTTCTTTTAGCATATGTAATCACATGGCATTTGTCAAACCATTTATTATGACTAAACCAGATACCTGCTCGAATATGTGACGAAGCCACAGTTCTTCCCCTCTATTACCTTGACAGTAAGCTCTCCATAAGGACTGAAGGCTTTATCTAGATCCTCGTCAGTCACACATGAATCAAGTTGACCAACAAAAAGCTGCAAGCCATGAAAAAATTCTGAGATCAATTGACCATACATGTGACTCCTTTTAAAAGGTAAAACCATGCACTCACTCTGCTATTGTTCTGGTTAGAATCAGAATATGTCCCTTGTGTACGAAAATCTGCAGAAATGGAATGTATTGTTACAAACTATTGACTCTGACATTAATGAAAACTGTGCGGTGTAGCTGATACAAAAATTACTTGCTGTATTGCGAATTTTGGATCCATCAGTAGATGAGATTTAGCTAAGCACTAGTCAAGAATTAATGCACTAAAATGTTCCAACATTATAGGATGTATACCCAGCACAATACGTTTCACATCTGTAGATACTGTTAAAGCATGGAATTTTCAAAAAATAAAGCACCAAATCCAGCATTAAGATAATCAACAAATGTTTTGCAATAGCCGACAATAGGTCTGATGCGACTGATTCAAAACTCTTGCAAGTGAAACAACGTGTGTATCATGCAACTTGAAATGCATCGGTGCATCCCTCAGTGGCAACAATGCGACAGAGTTATATGAACTGGTACCCAGCAATTCATATTGCGATAGAGGCTGGACCAGAAGTCCATGGAAAAAGGAAGAGCATAATACAAGGGCTGGAAGAGGGGAGGCTACATTCGCACAGCCAAAGTGACACACAGGCCCTACTGGGATAGCATGGCAGCCTACACCAGGATAATAAATATGCTTACTGGCGAACTAACTTTAATTCCATCACAACATGGGATGATTAAGAATTACTGTACACCATTGAAGCCATGCTGCTAATATTTACTAGTCAGTGGTGCAAGAAGAGACCATCTGGGGAATAATATATGCACCCGTAAAAAGATATTTGCAATGTTAAGGACACATAGAAAGCCAGAAATCAAAACTCACAGTTCGGTAGCTACAAAAGTAAATAATCGCAAACCATATTGTTGGTGGCCATACCACTCTTGAAGGTAGCAGGTCCGATACGCATAGGCCTAGAAGAACAGTATGCTCCATTCATTTCAGTCATTGCTTGTGTGCGTTCATTGACATCTCCAAACACAACAAACCCATAGCCTTTTGAGCGTCTAGCAAAAAAATCCCATATAACTTTTGCCCTCTTAACTGATGGATAGCGATTCTTGAACACGTGGTGTAGCATGAAGTCTGTAACATCAAAGCCCAATCCCCCAACATATATGGCACAATCATCATCAGGACCAGCATACTGGACCCAGCTGAGGCTGAAATCCCTGTCAGCATTAGGCATCTTCTGGCCATTGTAGCTCTGGAGGATTTGGTCAGCAGTGGCATGGTCAGAAAAGGTAAGATAACCGAAACCCTCAGATTGCTTGGTCTCCTTGTTCCGCGTTATCACTGCTGTCACAAGCTGCATTTTAAAAGGAAATGATGAGGAAACAGTGGGAAAAGCACGTAAACTTTGAGATGAATCACAAGAAGATTTCATATACAATGTCTGATGCTATTTGATTGGGTAATTGGAGAACATTGACAAATATATAGCCTGATTTAAGCAACTGAAATGCAGATAGAGTAAGGAGCTATACACTGTAGCCGTCTGCAGTTCACTATCACTAGAGCATACTGTGAAACATATAGTAAAACGGAAGACTGAATGTAGTGAGACCGTACCATCCATCTGATTTATAGAAATGTGAGACAGTATATCCTAATATACACAATAGCGAGTGGTTCACAATCTAGTGGGCACCAAAGCTACGACCCAGTGGTGCTAGTGAACAGTATGATGCACGCATGTAAACGCGACTCAGTTGAGGAGACATAAATTGGGAAACATATAGCAGGGGCACAAACATGTATAGGAAACAATTTTAGAAAAAAAGGGGAGTAGGTAGGACGAGGGGCATGGGATGGGATCACCTCGGGCGAGCGGGTGAAGCAGCTGCGCAGGTAGTCCTCGTCCATCCAGGGGAAAAGTTCGCGGATCCGGAGTGACCTCGACTCCGCCTCCTGCCCTCCGGACCCGGCTCCGCTCTCGTCCTCCGCGGCTGGCGCCGCCTGCTCCTGCTGCGACGTCCCGTGGTAGTGGTACGGCGGCGCCATGGCCCAGTTCCGCGGGGGCGGATGCGCCATCGTGCCAGGAAGGGTAGGATCAAACCCTAGCAACCGAGACGATTCTACTGGAATGCGAGAGGAGGAGGAAGGGTTGGAAGGAGAAAGCGGACCAAAAGCAAAGGACAAGGAGAGGGTTTGCTAAAAGTTGGGGTTTAAGGGGTACACGCATCACACAGTTGATAACTCGTGGAACTGGTTCACCACTCTGTGAATGCGCCGGCCAGGGTAATAATACTCCGAATTATTTTCGGCATGTCTACAACGTGTTCGTCCGATCAAGTTTTTTTTTTTTACCCAAACGTTAGACTGTGAGTGTGCGCAAGCGGCCACGTTGCAGCCATCCGATCCTGCTGACCATCATGAAATCACGCCACGTGGAAAGGAGCGCACACACGTGGGTTGGGCGAGGCGGTGGTTTTCCTTGGTTTCTGCTTCGATTTTTGTGACTTGAGCCCCATCACATTTTCTGGCCATTCCCCTTTCTTCTCTACCATCTCGATTTCACCGTCATCATCACCGCCCCCATGCCAAAATATGAGGGATCCGCCAACACACGCTCTCGTTGCGGTGATGCGCAAGGGATCTCACTATCCATTCACCTCCCCCAACGGATCTCGCTATCCCCTCTCCGCCCCCATCCACGCACCGGTGATCCGTCCCTCCAAAATTCGGGAGTGCTGAAGGGAGGGAAGAGTGGTGTTAGCGGTGGTGCGTAGAGTAGAGGAGGCCACAGAGACTCGAGTGGACGAGGGAATCGCCATCGACAAGCGCGACAGAAGGGGTTGGATGGCGGTGGTGCTGCTGGAGTTTGGGCAACGGCATGCGCCTCCTCCGTAACAAATTCTAGTGGCTTCACACCCTCATCCGCGTCGCCGCTATAGGGGTCGTCACCACGATGGCAATTTAAATTCGTCGCTTGGGTGCATCGAGGCCAAGGACGCTCTCAACGATTTCCTCCATTGGTGTAGAACGACGGAGGTAGAGCAGAGGCTCTCGTAGGGGGGCGCTGCTTCAGATGTGGTGATGGCACTGACAATGTGCGGGGCTGCAGATTAGCAACAACAATTGACGGAGAATTTGAAAACCAAGCAAGGGAATGTTCATAAGCTTGCTAAGCTACTTATCGGCATAGTCGGTACCCAGGATGACGTTTTTTAAGCTCTGTTGAAGTGGTCTCAGTTGTCTGGATTTGTTTTCTTTTGCCGTGTTTATTTGCACTGGTGGCAAACTTTGATGCCCGGTATATGTAATCGGTTGTTTTGTTGTTGCGTTTATATCCTGGTGTAGAGTGCATGTTTATGGTCAATTATTGTAGGTTGCTTTCAGTGGTCTGCTATTGGACCAAACATGCTATCGGTCTTTAGCTGACCAAAATAACCATGGGCCACAAAACGGGACAAAAGAACCTCAGACCATAAATGGGCCAAAAGACAATATGGGCCGCAAATGCCTGAAAGCACACATGATATGAATGGGCACAAACACATACAGGGTTGTTGTTAATGGACCAAAATACATCACGGGCTGGAAAATGGCTCATGGACATGGCAAGTCGTTAATGGGTGGAAAGTCATCAAGGACCTAAGATGACCCAAAGACATCACATTCGTTAACGGGCCAAAAGACCACACTAGCTGGAAATAGCCCAAAGCCATGATGGATTGTTAATGGGCCGAAAGATATCAACAACCAAAAATGCATCAGTAGACCAAAGAGACCACATGCCATTAACAGGCCGAAAGAGTCGTTAGGGACTGTTAATGGTCGAAAGGCACCACATGTTCTAGATGTGCCAGAAGCATCACGCGTCATTAATGGTCCGAGACACACAATGGGCCTCATATAGGGTCAAAAGACGTCACGGGCCACACATGGGCCGAAAGTATCAATGGGCTGGAACCATGTCACAGGACCCACGTGTTGGAAATGGGCTAAATTCACGCAGGTCCTAACGAACTGTGGACTTGGGCCGTAAATGGTGCTGGCAATCGTTGCATGGAAAAACAAAAAAATTCTACGCACACGCAATGATCTATCCATGGAGATGCATAGCAACAGGGGGAGAGTACGTACCCTCGTAGACCGTAAGCGGAAGCGTTTCACAACGCGGTTGATGTAGTCGAACTTTCTTCACGCTCCAACCGATCTAGTACCGAACGCACGACACCTCCGCGTTCTGCACACGTTCAGCTCGATGACGTCATCCGCCTTCTTGATCCAGCAAGACGGCGAGGTAGTAGATGAGTTCCAACAGCACAATGGCGTGGTGACGGTGATGCTGATGTGATCTCCGAAGGGCTTCGCCTAAGCACTACGAAAATATGACCAAGGGAGTAAACGGTGGACGGGGGCGCCGCACATGGCTAAGACAATGTTGTATCCTTATGTGGCGCCCCCTCCCCACATATATATAGGTGGGAGTGGGAGGAGGCGGCCTAGGGCAGCTGTATGGCGCCCCAAGGGGTGGCCGCCCCTAGGGCTCCGCCTCCCTGCGCCCCCCTTTCCTTGTATGAAGAAGGGGGAGGAAGAGGGGGAGGGAAGGAAGGGAGTCCTACTCCACACTTTCCTTTCCTCCCTCTTTCCTTCTCCTCCTCATAGGGTCGGCCTCTATAGGGGCGCACCAGCCCCTTGTGGGCTGGTGTGTTCCCTCTCTTGGCCCATAAGGCCCATATCTTTGCCGGGGGGGCCCGAAAATCCTTTCCGGTGACCCGATAAGTACCTGGTGCCCTCCGAAACACTTCCAGTGTACGAAGATGATGAGGACATCAATACCATTGTTACACCCACATCCCCTACTGCTACATATACTGGACTAATTACTAGAGCTCGCGCACGCCAATTAAATTACCAGGTACTTTCGTTTCTTGGTGAAGGAAATATGCCCTAGAGGCAATAATAGTTATTATTTATTTCCTTATTTCATGATAAATGTTTATTATTCATGCTAGAATTGTATTAACCGGAAACTTAGTACATGTGTGAGTACATAGACAAAACAATGTGTCCCTAGTATGCCTCTACTTGACTAGCTCATTTATCAAAGATGGTTATGTTTCCTAACCATAGACATGTGTTGTCATTTGATGAACGGGATCACATCATTAGAAGAATGATGTGATGGACAAGACCCATTCGTTAGCTTAGCATTATGATCGTTACAGTTTCATTGCTACTGCTTTCTTCATGACTTATACATTTTCCTCAGCCTATGAGATTATGCAACTCCCGAATACCAGAGGAACACCTTGTGTGCTATCAAACGTCACAACGTAACTGGGTGATTATAAAGATGCTCTACAGGTGTTGATACGTCCATTTTGCATCATGCTTTTATATCGATATTTATTACATTATGGGCTGTTATTAAACGTTATGTCACAATACTTATGCCTATTCTCTCTTATTTTACAAGGTTTACATGAAGAGGGGAATGTGGCAATTTGGAATTACAATTTGGAAAAGGAGCAAATATTGGAGACCTATTCTGCACAACTCCAAAAGTCCTAAAACTTCACGGAAGTCATTTTTGGAATTTATAAAAAATAATAAGCGAAGAAAATACCAGAGGGGGCCCACACCCTGGCCACGAGGGTGGGGGCGCGCCCCCTTGCCTCGTGGGCCCCCTAGCAGGCCTCCGGTGCCCATCTTCTGCTATCTGAAGTCTTTCGTCCGAGAAAAAAATCAGAAGCAAGCTTTCGGGAAGAAACTCCGCCGCCACGAGGCGGAACCAATCTAGGGCTCCGGCAGAGCTGCTCTGCCGGGGAAACTTCCCTCCGGGAGGGGGAAATCATCACCATCGTCATCACCAACGATCCTCTCACCGGGAGGGGGTCAATCTTCATCAACATCTTCACCATCACCATCTCCTCTCAAACCCTAGTTCATCTCTTGTATCCAATCTTTGTCCCAAAGCCTCAGATTGGTACATGTAGGTTGCTAGTAGTGTTGATTACTCCTTGTAGTTGATGCTAGTTGGTTTATTTGGTGGAAGATCATATGCTCAGATCCATTATGCATATTAATACCCCTCCAATTATGAACATGAATATGATTTGTGAGTAGTTACGTTTTTTCTGAGGACATGGGAGAAGTCTTGCTATCAGTAGTCATGTGAATTTGGTATTCGTTTGATATTTTGATGAGATGTATGTTGTCTTTCCTCTAGCGGTGTTATGTGAATGTCGACTACATGACACTTCACCATTGTTTGGGCCTAGAGGAAGGCATTGGGAAGTAATAAGTAGATGATGGATTGCTAGAGTGACAGAAGCTTAAACCCTAGTTTATGCGTTGCTTCGTAAGGGGCTGATTTGGATCCATATGTTTCATGCTTGTAACATCCCAAATTTTCTATTTGGAATGTTATACATTAGATCATCAATGCATATCATATTTTATTTGCTTTGGGTTTTGATCCTAGAAATTCTACGCAACTCAAGGACCCACGGAGAGAGTTGGGGATTTCATTATTTTCATATTTGAGTTTTCTCAAATTTTGAGAATAGGATCATTTGATTTTAATTATTTTATCATCAATTATTTCAATTACAAAAATATGAGAGAGGGAATAAAATGACTTTCCCAAAATAAAGAAATATTGAGGATTTAATAATAAAATCAACTAAGATTTTATTTTGGAGTTTTTCGCCCTTTTATTTGAATTTAGGAAAAATGTGCGTTTTTCAAAATTGCATTTAGGCCCCAAATAAATGTTCACCTTGTCCGGCTTGATTTTAGAATTCGGGGAAATTTTATTTCGGGATTTTTGGAGTTCGTTTAGTATTTCTTTTATTTGTTTTTCTGCGCATTATTATTTTATTTTTTTTAAACGCGAACCGACTTCGGGCCGCATGAAGCGGACTCACTGTGGGCGGTTTTTAAATAGCGCCTACCGAGCCGGGCCAAACCCCACCAAATACCCACCGCTTTTGAGCCCCGTGCCGCGCCCTAACCCTAACCCTAGCCGCCGGCGTCGTCGTGGACCCGCCGCCCGAGGTGCCTCGTTTTCCGCGTCGCCAGTTTTTCTCGAAAAACCGTTCGGTTTTTCCGTCGGTTTTTTTAGTTTCCGTTTTTTTATTAGATCATTTTTTTCGGTTTAGGTTAATTAGCGGCGTTACATTGCTCGTTCGTTTAGCGAACGTGATTCGTCGATTAGATCCGATTAACGAACGTTCGTTCGTTAATCTGTTCGTCGTTTTTCTTTTTCTCGGATTTTTCCGCGATTATTTCTGAACGCGATTTCTGATCCGATTTTCGTTTTAGTATAACTTTTCGCTCGTTTATCGGAATCAGGCGATTCAAGCGCCTAGAGTTTTGTCTCGAAACCCTCTATCCGTTTAACCAACTTAAACAAGTTTTTGCTTCTGTAAAATTTGACTTAGATCCAGATTAGTAAGACGAAGCTGTTTTCTTTCGCCGTTTGACTTTCGTTGCTTCGTTTGATTTGATTCTTTTTGCAAACCGGAGTTCTTAAGTTGAATTTTCTGGTTAGATCTCTTATTTGAGTTTTACCTGTGCATTAGATGAGTACTTATTGTATGCTTGTTTGTTTGTCTGCGATAGAATACGGTCTGTGCTTTGTTACTTCGAATCTCTAGGTTTCACGGATCATCAGCAAGGCAAGTAACACTTTGATCATACCTCTTTACTACCCAGTTTTATTGCATTAGATCAATCCTCAAACATTGCATGATTAGGATCTAATTAAATTGTGGGATGAGAAGTAGTTGAGGTAGTACCTATTACACCATTGTATTATCAAACCTTTGGGAGTTACTTCTACGTTTGCTTATATTGCCATGCTATGCTAGTAGACGTGGATTGGGTGAGTGTATCCATGACAGATGTGAGATTTTAATTAATGGTTTATTTAAGGTGGCAACTTAAACACACATCTGGGTGGATTGAGGTACTGGGTATTCGAGGATTGCTCGTTGTTTTTCTTTATGGACCGCCACCCGGGCCCAAAGGGATCATGAGATTATTCATACTAGAAACTTCCGTAATGCAGCCACAAGCCATTATGGGCTCGCATAGTTGATTAAGTCGTGTGAACTCTTACAGGGTAGACTAGCAGATGTAGGGGAAAGTAGGTGTACCGGTCTATCCATAGTAAGGTGCTAGCGCTTCTGAAAGACTATGCCTTGGTCATCCGTTTCTCAAACAACATGTAGTGCGAGAAATCCAACGGAGGCGATCGAGTCTTGTGGGGAAAAGTGCGCAAACCTCTGTAGAGTGTATAAACTAATCATGGTTAACCGTGTCCCTGATTATGGACGTTTTGAGTATCTAGTACTTGGATATCATGTGAATCTCATCATGTTACTTTAAATAATTTTGTTGGGTTAATGATGATCACTATAATCGGGATTGAGGATCTGTCAACCATTCTCAATGTTTAACAACCACCATGATAGTTAAATAAAATATATTCCTTTGCAGTAGGGAAAAACTGGCTTTACGCAAAACTGTAACCATAGAGCTTTCCACCAGCCATTTATGCATGTAGTATAGGCTTATTCTTTCATTTACTCTCTATGTGTTACCTTGCCAGCATATTCCATGTGCTGACCCGTTTCCGGGTTGCAACGTTTCATGTTGCAGATTTTTCAGACGACGAGTAAGGTGCTTTTAGGTCGTGGTTCTATACTCAGTGATGTCGTTGGAGTTGATGGACTCACTTATATTCCAAGTCTTCCGCTGTTATCGTTATTAGATGGCCTTAAGCCATATTTATATTAATAAGTTCTCTTTTGAGACACCCGATGTAATAAGTGTGTGATTGCTACTCTTTTATAAATCCTTCAAGTACTGTGTGGTGTTAGCATTACTGATCCAGGGATGACACCTGAGCATAGAGATCGGTGTTTGAGGTCCTGGTCGCTACAAAGATGGTATCGAGCACACGATCAGAGGACACGGCCACTAAGCTAAAGCTCTAGATCACTACTCTTTCTCCTCATTTCTGACTCCTCGTCTTTTCTATTCTTTTAGGATGGCGGATGCAAGGAACAAGTTCACACAACCTGATGAAGATACACCCTTTGGTTTTCACCTAAAGGAAGTCACTAGATATCTGAACATAGGAGTACCAAGCTTCACCGGGACCTACAACGCCATTTTTCCTGAAGAGGAGCGCTGGATGATTCAAGTCCAAATTCCAGGAAGGACATTTGCACCAGTCACGAAGCCCATAGAGTTTTCCTTTGATGCACCAACTTGGAGTCTAGGAAAGAGTATGGCAGCCCACATCGCCATGGGATGTATTGGAGAAGTTTACCACAACGATCTCAAGAATACTATCTACCAGATTTGTGGGCGCCAAGATGAGCAATGGGAGATGATCAGCACCAGGAGAGACAGATCAATCGCAGCTTATATCCAAGAATTAAACCAGCACATCCGACGCCAGGAGAACCAGATGTCAAAGCAGTATGGAGGATCTACAAAAGGCTATGACCAAGATCAAGGAGCTAGAAGAAGAACTCAAGGCTACACGTGAAGACTATATGGAGGAGATCGTCGCTCTAGTGAGACAGAATGGCGACCTTAAGAAGAAGATTGAAGTATTCATGGGAGGTTCAGCACCCAAAAGAGAAGATGACGAATCCACTTGCCCGGATAATTATATCATCATCGATGACACCGGCTCGGATCCCGACGATAGTGATGATGACTACGTTGATGAAGCTGGAGCAGATATCATGGAGTCTTCATCAGAGCAGTTTTTCTAGTTGACCACCATAACAGTAGTAGTGTTCCACCATGTACATAGCATAGTCCACGCACTTTTGCGATAGTTCTAGACCGTTTGTATGCTCTTGCTTGATTGAATGAAGTGATTTTTGTGTGCATTTGTCTCATTGTGCATTTGGGTAGTGTTTTCTCTTTAGACCTCATTCTATTCTTAACTCTCGTCTTTTCTATAAACCCTCAGATGCCTCCGAGACGTGACAATGGATTTGCCTTCCCACCAGAGCTCAACAACAACAACAACAACAACAACAACAACAACAACAACAACAACGACAACAACAACGACAACCACAACAACAACAACAACAACAACGACAACAACAACGACAACAACAACGACAACAACGACGACAACAACGACAACAACAACTACAACAACAACAACAACAACAACAACAACAACAACAACAACAACAACAACAACAACAACAACAACAACAACAACAACAACAACAACAACAACAACAACAACAACGACAACAACAACGACACCAACAACGACAACAGCAACGACAACAGCAACGACAACAGCAACGACAACAGCAACGACAACAGCAACGACAACAGCAACGACAACAGCAGCGACAACAGCAGCGACAACAGCAGCAACAACAACAGCAACAACAACAGCGACAACAACAACGACAACTACAACTACAACGAGATGAAAACGACGACAACAACGACGACAACGACGACGACGACGACAACGACATCAACAACGACAACAACAACGACAACAACAACAACAACAACAACAACAACAACAACAACAACAACAACAACAACAACAACAACAACAACAACAACAACAACAACAACAACAACAACAACAACAACAACAACAACAACAACAACAACAACAACAACAACAACAACAACAACAACAACAACAACAACAACAACAACAACAACAACAACAACAACAACAACAACAACAACAACAACAACAACAACAACAACAACAACAACAACAACAACAACAACAACAACAACAACAACAACAACAACAACAACAACAACAACAACAACAACAACAACAACAACAACAACAACAACAACAACAACAACAACAACAACAACAACAACAACAACAACAACAACAACAACAACAACAACAACAACAACAACAACAACAACAACAACAACAACAACAACAACAACAACAACAACAACAACAACAACAACAACAACAACAACAACAACAACAACAACAACAACAACAACAACAACAACAACAACAACAACAACAACAACAACAACAACAACAACAACAACAACAACAACAACAACAACAACAACAACAACAACAACAACAACAACAACAACAACAACAACAACAACAACAACAACAACAACAACAACAACAACAACAACAACAACAACAACAACAACAACCCACCACCACCACCACCGCTGATCATTTAACCCGTTTTCTTAGGTTGAATCCGCGGTGCTTTCCCGAGTAACACCGAGCCGATAGTGGCGTATGATTGGCTCCGTAAGATAGGGAGGGAGTTGACCACTACAGGATGTACTGAGATGGGGAAAAGGTGAAATTTGCCGCCACAATGACTTGAAGGACCCGCAGAAGATGGTGGGAGAATTTTACAGACCACTTACCTCAGAGACACTGTCACATGGGATCGGCCAAAGAAGCTTTCCGTCTTGCCCATGTTTCAGCAGGAGCTATGGCCATGAAGAAGCGTGAGTTTTGCAACTTGCACCAAGGAGGGACTGACGGTTGGCGGTATGTGGATGACTTTAGTAAGCTAGCACGTTATGCCCCAGATGACGTTGCTACGGATGCAGCCAAACATGAGAAGTTTCTGGAAGGACTAAATGAAGAGCTGAGTATGCAGTTGATGGTAGCAAGCTTCAATAACTACCAGGAGTTGGTAGATCGTGCTCTTATGATTGAGGGGAAGCAGCAGCAGATTGAAAACCGCGAGAGGAAATATGGACAGGGGAAGTACAATTCTGGTTGTCATTTCCTTCTACTCCTCGTTGGGTTCGACACTCTTACTTATCGAAAGGACTACGATAGATCCCCTATACTTGTGGGTCATCAAGACTCTTTTCTGGCGCCGTTGCCGGGGAGTGAAGCGCCTTTTGTAAGTGGAATTTGGAAAGGAAAAATTTATATAGTGTGCTGAAATTTACTATCACTTGCTACTATGGAAAGTAATCCTTTGAGGGGCTTGTTCGGGGTATCTTCACCCCGACCAGTAGAGCAAATAGTTGCTCCTCAACCTACTGAAAATGTTTACTTTGAAATTCCTTCGGGCATGATAGAGAAACTGTTGGCTAATCCTTTTTCAGGAGATGGAACATTGCATCCCGATTTACACTTAATCTATGTGGATGAAGTTTGTGGATTATCTAAGCTTGCAGGTATGCCCGATGATGTTATCAAGAAGAAGGTCTTCCCTTTATATTTGAAGGGAGATGCATTGACATGGTATAGGCTATGTGATGATATGGGATCATGGAACTACAAACGATTGAAATTGGAATTTCATCAGAAGTTTTATCCTATGCATCTTGTTCATCATGGTCGTAATTATATATATAATTTATGGCCTCGCGAAGGAGAAAGCATCGCTCAAGCTTGGGGGAGGCTTAAGTCATTGTTATATTCATGCCCCAATCATGAGCTCTCAAGAGAAATGATTATTCAGAATTTTTATGCTCGGCTTTCTCGTAATAATCAATCCATGCTCGATACTTCTTGTACTGGCTCCTTTATGATGAAGACTATTGAATTCAAATGGGATTTATTGGAAAGAATTAAACGCAACTCTGAAGATTGGGACCTCGACGAAGGTGAAGAGCCAGGTATAACACCTAAGTTTGATTGTGTTAAATCTTTTATGGATACCGATGCTTTCCGTGAATTTAGCACTAAATATGGACTTGACTCTGAGATAGTAGCTTCTTTATGTGAATCATTTGCTACTCATGTTGATCTCCCTAAGGAGAAGTGGTTTAAATATAATCCTCCCATTGAAGTAAAAGTAGTTGCACCTATTAAAGTTGAAGAAAAGACTATCACTTATAATGATCCTATTGTTCCTACTGCTTATGTTGAGAAACCACCTTTCCCTTTTAGAATAAAGGATCATGCTAAAGCTTCAACTATAGTCAACAAAAGTAATATTAGGACACATAAACCCCCTGAGCAAGTTAAAGTTGAACCTAATATTGCGATGGTTAAAGATCTCTTGGCTGATAATATCGATGGGCATGTTATTTACTTCTGTGATGAGACTGCTAGAATTGCTAAACCTGGTGCTAAAGATAAACATAGACCTGTTGTTGGCATGCCTGTTATTTTTGTTAAAATAGGAGATCATTGTTATCATGGCTTGTGTGATATTGGTGCTAGTGCAAGTGCCATACCTCATTCTTTATACGAAGAAATTATGCATGATATTGCACCTGCTGAGATAGAAGATATCGATGTTACCATTAAGCTTGCCAATAGAGATACTATCTCACTGATAGGGATCGTTAGAGATGTTGAAATATTGTGTGGGAAAGTTAAATATCCTGCTGACTTTCTTGTTCTTGGTTCCCCAAGAGATAGCTTTTGTCCCATTATATTTGGTAGACCCTTCTTGAATATTGTCAATGCTAGGATAGACTGCGAAAAGGATGTTGTTACTATTAGTTCGGGTGATATGTCTCGTGAGTTTAATTTTTATAAATTTCATAGACAACCCCGTGATCAGGAATTGCCTAGTAATGATGAAATTATTGGTCTTGCTTCTATTGCCGTGCCTCCTAGTGATCCTTTAGAACAATATTTGCTTGACCATGAAAATGATATGTTTATGAATGAAAGAAGGGAACTAGATGAAGTATTCTTTAAACAGGGACCCATTCTGAAACACAATTTGCCTGTTGAAATCCTAGGGGATCCTCCTCCACCCAAGGGTGATCCCGTGTTTGAACGTAAACCGCTACCTGATACTCTTAAATATGCTTATCTTGATGAAAAGAAGATATATCCTATTATTATTAGTGCTAACCTTTCAGAGAAGGAGGAAGAGAAATTATTGAAAACTACAAGAAGCACTGCCATGCTATTGGATATACTCTTGATGGTCTTAAGGGCATTAGTCCCACTCTATGTCAACACAAAATAAATTTGGAGAAAGACGCCAAACCAGTTATTGATCACCAACGACGGCTAAATCCTAAGATGAAAGAAGTGGTAAGAAAGGAAATATTAAAGCTCCTTGAGGCAGGTATAATTTCCATTGTGTCCCTAAGAAGAGAGGCATTACTGTCGTTCCTAATGATAAAGATGAATTGATTCCGCAAAGAATTATTACAGGTTATAGGATGGTAATTTATTTCCGCAAATTAAATAAAGCTACTAAAAAGGATCATCACCATTTGCCTTTTATTGATCAAATGCTAGAAAGATTATCCAAACATACACATTTTTGCTTTCTAGATGGTTACTCTGGTTTCTCTCAAATACCTGTGTCAGCTGAGGATCAAGAAAATACCACTTTTACTTGCCCTTTCGGTACTTTTGCTTATAGACGTATGCCTTTTGGTTTATGTAATGCACCTGCTACCTTTCAAAGATGCATGATGGCTATATTCTCTGACTTTTGTGAAAAGATTTGTGAAGTTTTCATGGATGATTTCTCTGTTTATGGATCCTCTTTTGATGATTGCTTGAGCAACCTTGATCGAGTTTTTGAGAGATGTGAAGAAACTAATCTCGTCTTGAATTGGGAGAAATGCCACTTTATGGTTAATGAAGGCATTGTCTTGGGGCATAAAATTTCTGAAAGAGGCATTGAAGTTGATAAAGCTAAAGTTGATGCTATTGAAAAGATGTCGTGTCCTAAGGACATCAAAGGTATAAGAAGTTTTCTGGGTCATGCCTGTTTTTATAGGAGGTTCATTAAGGACTTCTCAAAAATTTCTCGGCTTCTGACTAATCTATTACAAAAAGATATTCCTTTTGTCTTTGATGATGATTGTGTAGAAGCATTTGAAATACTTAAGAAAGCGTTGATTTCTGCACCTATTGTTCAGCCACCTGATTGGAATTTACCCTTCAAAATTATGTGTGATGCTAGTGAATATGCTGTAGGTGCTGTTCTAGGACAAAGAGTTGATAAGAAATTAAATGTTATTCACTATGCTAGTAAAACTCTAGACAGTGCCCAGAGAAATTATGCTACTACTGAAAAAGAATTTTTAGCAGTTGTATTTTCTTGTGATAAGTTCAGACCTTATATTGTTGATTCTAAAGTAGTATTCACACTGATCATGCTGCTATTAAATACCTTATGGAAAAGAAAGATGCTAAACCTAGACTTATTAGATGGGTTCTCTTGCTACAAGAATTTGATTTACGTGTTATTGATAGAAAGGGAGCTGAGAACCCCGTTGCAGACAACTTGTCTAGGTTAGAGAATGTTCTTGATGACCCACTACCTATTGATGATAGCTTTTCTGATGAACAATTAGCTGTCATAAATGCTTCTCATACTGCTCCATGGTATGCTGATTATGCTAATTACATTGTTGCTAAATTTATACCACCTAGTTTCACATACCAGCAAAAGGAAAAGTTTTTCTATGATTTAAGACATAACTTCTGGGATGACCCACACATTTATAAAGGAGTAGATGGTGTTATTAGGAGTTGTATACCTGAGCATGAACAGGAACAGATCCTACGCAAGTGTCACTCTGAGGATTATGAAGGGCACCACGCTGGAGATAGAACCGCACATAAGGTATTGCAATCCGGTTTTTATTGGCCTACTCTCTTCAAGGATGCTCGTAAGTTTGTCTTATCTTGTGATGAGTGTCAAAGAATTGGTAATATTAGTAGACGTCAAGAAATGCCTATGAATTATTCGCTTGTTATTGAACCATTTGATGTTTGGGGCTTTGATTATATGGGGTTGTTTCCTTCCTCTAATGGGTATACACATATTTTAGTTGTTGTTGATTATGTTACTAAGTGGGTAGAAGCTATTCCAACTAGTAGTGCTGGTCATAACACCTCTATTAAGATGCTTAAAGAAATTATTTTCCCGAGGTTTGGAGTCCCTAGATATTTAATGACTAATGGTGGTTCACATTTTATCATGGTGCTTTTCGTAAAATGCTTGCTAAATATGATGTTAATCATAGAATTGCATCTTGATACGTCTCCGTCGTATCTACTTTTCCAAACACTTTTGCCCTTGTTTTGGACTCTAACTTGCATGATTTGAATGGAACTAACATGGACTGACGCTATTTTCAGTAGACTTTCCATGGTTTATTTATGTGCAGAAACAAAAGTTCTCGGAATGACTTGAAACTTCACGGAACGTCTATTTGGAAATAATAAAAAATCATTGCAAAAGATGAAGACCAGGGGGCCCACACCCTGTCCACGAGGGTGGGGGCGCGCCCTCCCCCCTAGGGCGCGCCCCTTCCTCGTGGGCCCCCAGGAGCTCCTACGACCTCAACTCCAACTATATATATTTTCTTTCGGGAGAAAAACCGAGAGAAGAATTCATCGTGTTTTACGATCACGGAGCCGCCGCCAAGCCCTAAAACCTCTCGGGAGGGCTGATCTGGAGTCCGCTCGGGCTCCGGAAAGAGGATTCGTCATTGTCGTCATCATCAACCATCCTCCATCGGCAATTTCATGATGCTCACCGCCGCGTGAGTAATTCCATCGTAGGCTTCTTTGGGCCGGTGATGGGTTGGATGAGATCTATCATGTAATCGAGTTAGTTTTGTTAGGGTTTGATCCCTAGTATCCACTATGTTCTGATATTGATGTTGCTATGACTTTGCTATGCTTAATGCTTGTCACTAGGGTCCGAGTGCCATGATTTCAGATCTGAACCTATTATGTTTTCATGAATATATGTGTGTTCTTGATCCTATCTTGCAAGTCTATAGTCACCTACTTTGTGTTATGATCCGGCAACCCCGAAGTGACAATAATCGGGACCACTCCCGGTGATGACCGTAGTTTGAGGAGTTCATGTATTCACTATGTGTTAATGCTTTGTTCCGGTACTCTATTAAAATGAGGCCTTAATATCCCCTAGTTTCCATTAGGACCCCGCTGACATGGGAGAGTAAGACAAAAGATGTCATGCAAGTTCTTTTCCATAAGCACGTATGACTATATTCGGAATACATGCCTACATTACATTGATGAATTGGAGCTAGTTCTGTGTCACCCTATGTTATGATTGTTACATGATGAACCGCATCCGGCATAATTCTCCATCACCGATCCAATGCCTACGAGCTTTTCGTATATTGTTGTTCGCTTATTTACTTTCCCGTTGCTACTGTTACAATCACTACAAAACACCAAAAATATTACTTTTGCTTCCGTTACTTTTGTTACCGTTACCACTACTATCATATTACTTTGCTACTAAACTATTTGCTGCAGATACTAAGTTATCCAGGTGTGGTTGAATTGACAACTCAACTGCTAATACTTGAGAATATTCTTTGGCTCCCTTGTGTCGAATCAAAAAAATTGGGTTGAATACTCTACCCTCGAAAACTGTTGCGATCCCCTATACTTGTGGGTCATCAAGACTATTTCTGGCGCCGTTGCCGGGGAGCATAACTCTATTCTTTGAGTCATTTGGGATTTATATCTGCTGGTCACTATGAAAAACTTGAAAGACGCTAAGACAACAATTTATCCCTCAACTACGAGGGGAGGTAGGGAACTGCCATCTAGCTCTGCACTTGATTCACCTTCTGTTTTGAGTAAGCTTGCGACATCTAAACCTTCTTCTGCTATTCGTTCTGATATGTCGCATGTTATTGATAATGCCACTTCTGCTATGCGTGATACTTATGATGAAACTACTTCTATGCTTGATACTACTGTGCCCCTTAGTGAATTTCTTGATGAACAAATTGCTAGGGCTAGAGAGAAAGAAATTATTGAAACTGATTATATTGATGAAAGTGATAATGAAGACTTGCCTGATATTCCTGAGGGTTATGTTTTTGATAAAGAAGCTTCTTTAGCTATTTTAGCTTGCAAAGATAGATATAAGATCAAGAGATTATTAGCTAAATGGAATCAGCAATCTCTTAATGATAGAATGAGACACGACCTGCTTTTGCAACTTCACCTATCGTGTTACCGATAAGGATTATGAATTCTCTGTTGATCCCGATATAGTTACTTTGGTTGAATCTAATCCTTTTCATGGCTATGAATCAAAACTGTTGTGGCACATCTTACTAAATTAAATGATATAGCCACCACTGTTCACTAATGATGAGAGATCTCGCTACTTTTATATCCTTAAAGTATTTCCGTTCTCATTAAAGGGTGATGCTAAGATATGGTTTAATTCTCTTGATCCTGGTTGTGTGCGTAGTCCCGTGATATGATTTATTACTTCTCTGCTAAATATTTCCCTGCTCATAAGAAACAAAGCTGCTTTGAGGGAAATATACAACTTTGTGCAAATTGAAGAAGAGAGTCTCCCACAAGCTTGGTGGAGGCTTCTCAAGTTACTTAATGCTTTGCCTGATCATCCTCTCAAGAAAAATGAAATACTTGATATATTTTATAATGGACTAACGGATGCTTCCAGAGGTTACCTGGATAGTTGTGCTGGTTACATTTTCGGGGAAAGAACACTGATGAAGCTGAAATTCTATTGAATAATATGTTGACAAATGAAAATAATTGGACACTTCCTGAGCCAGCTCCTGAGCCAATCCCTGAGCCTATTCCTAAACCAACTCCAAATAAGAGAGGTGTTCTATTTCTCAGTCCTGAAGATATGCAAGAGGCAAAGAAATCTATGAAAGAAAAAGGTATTAAAGCTGAAGATGTTAAGAATTTACCTCCTATTGAAGAAATACATGGTCTTAATTTACCGCCTGTTGAAGAAGCATATGATCTTAATCCATTACCTATTGAAGAACCTTATGGTCTTGATAACCCGACACAGGTAGTAAAGGTAAATTCTCTCTATAGATATGATAAAGCTGAAATCCCTCCACTAAAATTGCTAGCCAATGCTTGGATGAGTTTGATAACTTTATGGTTAAGCAAGAAGATTTCAATGCTTATTTTGGTAGACAATTAAAACAAAATGCTTATATGATTGAACCCTTGGGTAATTACATGGCAAATGTTAGAGGTGAACTTAAACTCATTACTAAACATGCTTCTATGGTTACCACTCAAGTAGAACAAGTACTTAAAGCTCAAAATGATTTGCTCAATGAAATGAATAGTAAGAAAAATGATTATGCTGTTAGAGTGGCTACTAGAACTGTTAGAATGACTCAGGAACCTTTGTATCCTGAAGGCCACCCTAAGAGAATTGAGCAAGATTCTCAGAGAAATAATATTGATGCACCTAGTTCTTCTAAAAAGAAGAAAAAGAAAAATGATAGGACTTTGCATGCTTCTAATGAACCTATTGCTTTGAACCACACGAGAATCCAAATGATATTTCTATTTACGATCTTTGAAACACAATCTGGTAATGAACATGGACCTAATGAAAATGTTAATGATGATGTTCATGATGATGCTCAACCTAGTAATGATAATGATGTGGAAATTGAACCTGTTGTTGATCTTGATAACCCACAATCAAAGACTCAACGTTATGATAAGAGAGACTTTGTTGCTAGGAAACATGGTAAAGAAAGAGAACCTTGGGTTCAGAAACCCATGCCTTTTCCTCCCAAACCATCCAAGAAAAAGGATGATGAGGATTTTGAGAGCTTTCTTTGAAATGATTACACCTATATTTTTGCGTATGCGATTATTTGATATGCTCAAAATGAATCCTTATGCTAAGTATATGAAAGAAATTGTCACTAATAAAAGAAAGATACCGGAAGCTGAAATTTCCACCATGCTTGCTAATTACACTTTTAAGGGTGGAATACCAAAGAAACTAGGAGATCCAAGAGTACCAACTATACCATGCTCCACTAAAATAAATTATGTTAAAACTGCTTTATGTGATCTTGGAGCCGGTGTTAGTGTTATGCCTCTCTCTTTATATCGTAGACTTGATTTGAATAATTTGACACCTACTAAAATATCTTTGCAAATGGCTGATAAATCAACTGCTATACATTGCCGGTGTTTGTGAGGACGCGTGCTGTTGTGGTTGCAAACGTTACTATTTTAACAGACTTTGTTATTCTTGATATTCCTGAGGACGATTGTCTGTCTATTATTCTTGGACGACCTGTTTTGACTACTGCAGGGGCTATTATTGATTGCAACAAAGGCAATGTCACTTTTCATGTTAATGGTAATGAGCATACGGTACACGTTCCGAGGAAACAACCTCAAGTTCATAGTATCAACTCTATTGGAAAATTTTCATCGATTATATTTGGAGGTTTTGAATTTCCTCTTCCTACTGTCAAGAAGAAATATGATATCTTATTATTGGGGATGTGCATATCCCCGTTGAGGTAACATAGTGTTATTCGAAATTTCTCCGGTTCCATGTTATTTGGAATGAGTTTGTTAACAAGACTTGATCAACCTTGTTAGTGGATTCCTTTTGATGAGCATGAGATGGATGAAACTAGAAGGCACAACCTTCTGTACCCTCCTTCTACTTTCTGTCATTTAGTTGAAATAAAGTAAAATAGTATTTTTTACATGCATTTTCCGATTTATCTCATGCAATATAAAAATACCCCAAAAATAAAAGTTCTCCAAATGCCCTGAAAACGGAATATGATTTTTTCTGGAATATTTGAGAATATCTGGCACTGAGAACACAGCAGGAGGGGCAAGCACCTGGCCACGAGGGTGGAGGGCGCGCCCTACCCCCCAGGGCATGCCCCCTGCCTCGTGGGCCCATGGTGGCCCTCCTCCACTTATTCCTGCACCCATACACTCCTTCTTCCTCCCACAAACACCAATATCCAGCTCAAGCACGAGTTCTAACTCATTTTGCTGCGATTTTTGATCTCCTTGCTCAAAGCACCTCTCACAAAACTGCTTGGGGAGATTGTTCCTTGGTATGTGACTCCTCCATTGGTCCAATTAGTTTTGCTCTAGTGCTTTATTCATTGCAAATTTGTGCTTCCTAGGTGACCATGTTATTGAGCTTGCATGTCAAATTTATATGGTTCCAAGTAGTTCTAATGCATGTTATAGTCTCTAGGCACTTGTAGGATTAGTTGCTATCAATTTTATTGAGTTTGGTTCACTTTTATTTGAAGTTACTAAAAATTTCAGAATATTTCAGAAAATAATGAAGAGATTTTTGAGGGGCTCATCAAGCCTAAGCTCGAAGCAAAAGCAAAATGAAGAAGCACAGAGGCCCAAATATAATTTGCCTCGCACCGCGGAGGTCCGGCCGTGTGAATGGCCTTCCGATGATTTCTTGAGAAAAGACGGGATATATGATGATTTTTATTCATTGGCTGAGAATGCTGGCCTCACCGACTTCCTCCGCGACCAACATCATCAGTATCTCTTACTCACCAATACTTTCGTGCAAAACTTCTACTATTTTCCTAAGGAATCACCTCCTTCAGTAGAGTTTCATTTATATGATGTTGTTAAGAAGATGCCACTAGATGAATTTTGTGAGGTTTGCAAAATACCCTTCGAGGGTACCTTAGATGAACCACATCGCAAAGATGTGGACGGGTTTATTGACACCATTACCGCGGGGGAAACCAGGAAGGTTTCCGATGCAAGGATCACTAGCATACATTTTCCTGTTTTATGCTACTTTGCTATATTTGCTAGAAACTGTGGAAACCTTAGTGTTCCTGATATTATCATTTTGCTCCATGGTTTATATTCCGATAACACTGTTAGTATGGGCGGTAGCTAAATGGTTAAGTCTGAACCGTACTAAGGGTCCCATCTTTGGAGGTATTTATGCTTCACGCCTAGCTGCGCATTATAACATACCTATTAGGCTCTATGAGAAAGAAGAAAAATTGTTGCCCAATGCATATTTAGATTATAAGAGTATGTTAGCGCATGATTTTATTGTTAAGAATAGGGAAGGGGAGCTTAAATATAAATTGTTCTTTGATAAACATCACCCTGAGACTATTACCTTGCCTGCTCCTTCCTTGTTTAATTTATCTGAAGGTCTGTATCTTGTTCCGTGGGTGGCCATTCAACCCTACCGGAACCCTACACCAGCCCCGGAACCGGAACCACAATTTGAGCCTCCACGACAGTCTGATTACTTTTGGGATCCGGAGATGACTGCCCGACCAATGGCGATCGAGTCTTCTTCATCTCAGTACGACCCCAGCTACACCTACGGGTATCCGTCAGGCCATCCGTGGCAATGAAACAACTTAGGCCAAAAGCCTAAGCTTGGGGGAGTACGTATTTCCCACTGACATTACATTTATGTTCACGCACACTCATTTTTAGATGTCAGTGCTCATATTATTTCACTGTAATATCCATGCTAGTTTATTTTCTTTTTCTTGTTTTCTTCTTGTGTGTTTAATAAACCTTAAGAAAAAAATTAGTAATAGCTTTTAGCTAGTTTATTTTTCTTGCTGTAGTAGTAATAATTAAAAAGAAAACCCAAAAATATTTCCCGTTCTTCTTTTGCTTGTTGGGAGCTTTCCCGTGTAAATAGTTTTATTTCTTTTCTTTTCTTTGGGGGTCGATAGGAGAAGACCATGTTTAAATTGTTGAAGTGGCTCTTATATGCATTATTGTTGGTTTAAACAAGAGCCCATTTTGCCTTGTCTTCTCCTGTTTATTGAATGCTCACAGATTCCAGCTTAGTCCAATGCACGTGCACTCTTATTATTATTCACTTTGTTCGGTCGTGCAAGTGAAAGGCAATTATGATGATATGTGATGGACTGACTGAGATGAGAAAAGTTGGTATGAACTCGACCTTTTGTTTTTGTAAATATGATTAGTTCATCGTTCCTGATTCAGCTTATTATGAATAAACATGTTTGCAATGACAATTAGAGATCATAGTTGCTCGTGCCATGCTTGATTAGCTGTGAGTTATAATGGTTTACCTTATGTACAACATGATATTAAAATGGCTGTGATGTGGTATAGTGGGGTGGTATCCTCCTTTGAATGATTTTAGTGACTTGACTTGGCACATGTTCACACATGTAGTTGAAACAAAATCAACATAGCCTTCACGATATTTATGTTCATGGTGGATTATATCCTACTCATGTTTGTACCCAGTGTCTATTAATTTTAATGCATGTTCATGGATGTTGTCGCTCTCTAGTTGGTCGCTTCCTAGTCTTTTGCTAGCCTTCACTTGTACTAAGCGGCAATACTGCTTGTGCATCCAATCCCTTAAACCCCAAAGTTATTCCATATGAGTCCACCATACCTTCCTACATGCGGTATCTACCCGCCGTTCCAAGTAAATTTGTATGTGCCAAACTCTAAACCTTCAAATAAACATTCTGTTTTGTATGCTCGAATAGCCCATGTATCAACTAGGGCTGCCCTTATCTTCCATGTTAGGCGGGTTATTCCCAAGAGGAGTGGACTCCGCTCCTCACTCACGAGAAAATGGCTGGTCACCGGGATGCCCAAATTCCATGCTTTATGCAAACTAGATCAAAATAATTGCAAACAAAACTCCCCACAGAATTTGTTGCTAGTTGGGGACACTCGTTGTTTCGAGCAAGTCATGGATTGATGCTTGTTGGTGGAGGGGGATTATAAACTTTACCATTCTGTTTGGGAACCGCCTATAATGTGTGTAGCATGGAAGATATCGCCATCTCTTGGTTGTTATGTTGACAATGAAAGTATGCCGCTCAAAATATTATTTATCTCTATTTCAAAACCGAGCTCTGGAACCTCTACAAATCCCTGCTTCCCTCTGCGAAGGGCCTATCTATTTACTTTTATGTTGAGTCATCACCCTCTTATTAAAAAGCACTAGCTGGAGAGCGCAGCTATCATTTGCATTCATTAATATTAATTTATATTGGGTATGACTATGATTGGATCTCTTTTACCATGAATTACAATGTCTAGTCAGTCCTTGATCTTTAAAGGTGCTCTGCATTTATGTTTTGCGGTCTCAGAAAGGGCTAGCGAGATACCATCTTATTATATCATACCATGATTGTTTTGAGAAAGTGTTGTCATCCGAGATTTTTTATTATTGCTCGCTAGTTGATTACGCCATCGATATGAGTAAACATGAGACCTGAGAGTTATTGCAAATGTGGTCAGTCATAATCTTTGTTGAAAACTTGAATGCTGGCTTTACATATTTACAACAACAAGAGCAAACAGAGTTTGTAAAATTTTTTCTTTATCACTTTCAGTTTGTCAACTGAATTGCTTGAGGACAAGCAAAGGTTTAAGCTTGGGGGAGTTGATACGTCTCCGTCGTATCTACTTTTCCAAACACTTTTTCCCTTGTTTTGGACTCTAACATGCATGATTTGAATGGAACTAACCCGGACTGACGTTGTTTTCAGCAGACTTCCCATGGTGTTATTTATGTGCAGAAACAGAAGTTCTCGGAATGACCTGAAACTTCACGGAACGTCTATTTGGAAATAATAAAAAATCCTTGCAAAAGATGAAGACCAGGGGGCCGACACCCTGTCCACGAGAGTGGGGGCGTGCCCTCCCCCCTAGGGCGCGCCCTGCTACGTCTTGAGATTGCGTTGGTTTTCCCCGAAGAGGAGAGGATGATGCAGCAGAGTAGCGTAAGTATTTCCCTCGGTTTTTGAGAACCAAGGTATCAATCCAGTAGGAGGCCACGCGCAAGTCCCTCGTACCTACACAAAGCAAATAACTTCTCGCAACCAATGCGAATAGGGGTTGTCAATCCCTTCACGATCACTTACGAGAGTGAGATCTGATAGAAATGATAGATAATATTTTTTGGTATTTTTGGTATAAAGATGCAAAGTAAAATAAAAGGCAAAGTAAAGAGAAAAGCAATAATAAAGCGTAGGAAGATTAATATGATGAGAATAGACCCGGGGGCCATAGATTTCACTAGTGGCTTCTCTGAAGAGCATAAGTATTTTACGGCGGGTGAACGAATTACTGTTGAGCAATTGACAGAATTGAGCATAGTTATGAGAATATCTAGGTATGATCATGTATATAGGCATCACGTCCGAGACAAGTAGACCGACTCTGATCGCATCTACTACTATTACTCCACTCATCGATCGCTATCCGGCATGCATCTAGAGTATTAAGTTAATGAAAACAGAGTAACGCCTTAAGCAAGATGACATGATGTAGAGGAATAAATTCATGCAATATGATAAATACCCCATCTTGTTATCCTTGATGGCAGCAATACAATACGTGCCTTGCATCCCCTTCTGTCATTGGGTAAGGACACCAGAAGATTGAACCCAAAGCTAAGCACTTCCCAATTCCAAGAACTACCAATCTAGTTGGCCAAACAAAACGGATAATTCAAAGAGACTTGCAAAGATAACTCAATCATACATAAAAGAATTCAGAAAATATTCAAATATTGCTCATAGATAATCTTGATCATAAACCCACAATTCATCGGTCTCAACAAACACACCGCAAAAAGAAGATTACATTGAATAGATCTCCACGAGAGAGGGGGAGAACATTGTATTGAGATCCAAAAAGAGAGAAGAAGCCATCTAGCTACTAACTATGGACCCAAAGGTCTGAGGTAAACTACTCACACTTAATCGGAGAGCATATGATGATGATTTTGAAGCCCTCCGTGGTGGAATCCTCTTCCGGCGGAGCTCCGGAACAGGCCCCAAGATGGGATCTCGTGGATACAGAAAGTTGCGGCGGTGGAATTAGGTTTTTGGCTCCTTATCTGATCTGTTGGGGGTACGTAGGTATATATAGGAGGAAGGAGTACGTCGGTGGAGCTTTGAGGGGCCCACGAGGCAGGGGGCACGGCCTAGGGGGGCGCACCCTCCACCCTCGTGGCCGCCTTGTGGCTTTCTTGACGGAGGGTCCAAGTCTCCTGGGTCTTATCTGATGAGAAAATCACGTTCCCGAAGATTTCATTCCGTTTGGACTCCGTTTGATATTCCATTTCTTCGAAACACTGAAATAGGCAAAAAACAGCAATTCTGGGTTGAGCCTCCGGTTAATAGGTTAGTCCCAAAAGTAATATAAAAGTGGAAAATAAAGCCCAATATAGTCCAAAACAAATAAATAATATAGCATGGAGCAATCAAAAATTATAGATATGTTGGAGACGTATCAGGCATCCCCAAGCTTAATTAATGCTCGTCCTCGAGTAGGTAAATGATAAAAAGAGAATTTTTGATGCGAAGTGCTACTTGGCATAATTTCAATGTAATTCTTCTTAATTGTGGTATGAATATTCAAATCCGAAAGATTCAAGACAAAAGTTCATATTGTCATGCAAATAATAATACTTCAAGCATACTAACTAAGCAATTATTTCTTCTCAAAATAACATGGCCAAAGAAAGTTCATCCCTACAAAATCATATAGTTTAGTCATGCTCCATTTTCGTCACACAAGAATGCTCTCATCATGCACAACCCCGATGACAAGCCAAGCAATTGTTTCATACTTTAGTAATCTCAAACCTATAAACTTTCACGCAATATATAAGCGCGAGCCATGGACATAGCACTATGGGTGGAATGGAATATAATGATGGGGGTTATGTGGAGAAAACAAAAAAAGAGAAGGTCTCACATCAACGAGGCTAATCAACGGGCTATGGAGATGCCCATCAATTGATGTTAATGCAAGGAGTAGGGATTGCCATGCAACGGATGCACTAGAGCTATAAATGTATGAAAGCTCAATAAAAGAAACTAAGTGGGTGTGCATCCAACTTGCTTGCTCACGAAGACCTAGGGCATTTGAGGAAGCCCATCGTTGGAATATACAAGCCAAGTTCTATAATGAAAATTTCCCACTAGTATATGAAAGTGACAACATATGAAACTCTCTATATCAAAAACATGGTGCTACTTTGAAGCACAATATATGAGACTCGCTATATGAAGAACATGGTGCTACTTTGAAGCACAAGTGTGGAAAAAGAGATAGTAACATTGCCCCTTTTTTTGGCCTTCTTTTTTTTCTTTGGCCTTTATCTTTTTTTTGGGACAATGCTCTAGAAAATGATGATCATCACACTTCTATTTATTTACAACTCGATGATTACAACTCGATACTAGAACAAAGTATGACTCTATATGAATGCCTTCGGCAGTGTACCGGGATATGCAATGAATCAAGAGTGACATGTATGAAAGAATTATGAACGGTGGCTTTGCCACAAATACTATGTCAACTACATGATCATGCTAAGCAATATGACAATGATGAATGTGTCATGAAGAACGGTATGGTGGAAAGTTGCATGGCAATATATCTCGGAATGGCTATGGAAATGCCATAATAGGTAGGTATGGTGGCTGTTTTGAGGAAGATATAAGGAGGTTTATGTGTGAAAGAGCGTATCATATCACGGGGTTTGGATGCACCGGCGAAGTTTGCACAAACTCTCAATGTGAGAAAGGGCAATGCACGGTACCGAAGAGGCTAGCAATGATAGAAAGGTGGGAGTGCGTATAATCCATGGACTCAACATTAGTCATAAAGAACTCACATACTTATTGCAAATATCTACAAGCCATCAAAAACCAAAGCACTACGCGCATGCTCCTAGGGGGATAGATTGGTAGGAAAAGACCATCGCTCATTCCCCGACCGCCACTCATAAGGAGGACAATCAAATAACACCTCATGTTTCAAATTTGTTACATAACGTTTACCATACGTGCATGCTACGGGACTTGCAAACTTCAACACAAGCATTTCTCAAATACACAACTAATCAACTAGCCCGACTTTGATATTATCACCTCCATATCTCAAAACAATTATCAAGCATCAAACATTTCTTAGTATTCAAACTCAAAAGAAAGTTTTACAAATCTTGAATACCAAGCATATTATTATTAAGCAAATTACCATGCTATTTAAGACTCTCAAAATAATCTAAGTGAAGCATGAGAGATCAATAGTTTCTTTAAAACAAATCCACCATCGTGCTCTAATATATATAAGTTAAGTACTAGAGCAAAACTATAAAGCTCAAAAGATATAAGTGAAGCACATAGAGCAAAACTATCAAGCTCAAAAGATATAAGTGAAGCACATAGAGTATTCTAACAAATTCCAATTCATGTATGGCTCTCTAAAAGGTGTGTACATCAAGGATGATTGTGGTAAACTAACAAGCAAAGGCATAAATAATACAAGACGCTCCAAGCAAAACACATATCATGTGGTGAATAAAAATATAGCTCCAAGTAAAGTTACCGATGGAAGTGGACGAAAGAGGGGATGCTTTCCGGGGCATCCCCAAGCTTTGACTTTTTGGTGTCCTTGGATTATCTTGGGGGTGCCATGGGCATCCCCAAGCTTAGGCTCTTTCCACTGCTTGTTCCATAATCCATCAAAAATTTCACCCAAGACTTGAAAACTTCACAACACAAAACTCAACAGAAATCTCGTGAGCTCCGTTAGCGAAAGAAAACAAAAGATCACTTCAAGGTACTGTAATTAACTCATTCTTTATTTATATTGGTGTTAAACCTACTGTATTCCAACTTCTCTATGGATCATAAACTATTTTACTAGCCATAGATTCATCAAAATAAGCAAACAACACACGAAAAACAGAATCTGTCAAAAACAGAACAGTCTGTAGTAATCTGTAACTAACGCAAACTTCTGGAACTCCAAAAATTCAGCCAAAATATTAAGACGTAGGCAATTTGTTTATTGATCAGCAGAAATTGGATTCACTATTTTATCACATTCTGTTGATTTTTAAAAAATTGTTTCGTGAACCGAAAGTTTCTGGAAATTACAGCAAGATCAAATAACTATTATCCAAGAAGATCCTATAGGTTTAACTTGGCACAAACACTAATTAAAACATAAACCACATATAGACAGAAGGTAGATGGATTATTTATTCCTAAACAGAAACAAAAACAAAAAAACTAAAATAAAATTGGGTTGCCTCCCAACAAGCGCTATCGTTTAACGCCCCTAGCTAGGCATTGATACTTCAATGATGCTCACAAGAAAGACAAGAATTGAAGCACAAAGAGAGCATCATAAAACACGTGATAAACACATCTAAGTCTAACATACTTCCTATGCATAGGCATCTTATAGGCAAACAAATTATCAAGGCAAGCAAAAACTAGCATATGCAAGGAGGCGGAAAGAAACAATAGCAATCTCAACATAACGAGAGGTAATTTAGTAACATAAAAATTTCTATAACCATATTTTCCTCTCTCATAATAATTACATGTAGGATCATAAGAAAATTCAACAATATAGCTAGCACATAACATATAGTCAACACAATCCACATGCATGCGAAGTTGACACTCTTCCAAAATAGTGGGATTATCATTAACTAAAGTCATGACCTCTCCAAACCCACTTTTATAAAAAATTCATAAGATTGAATATTCTCCAAATATGTGGGATCTAAAGTTGACACTCTTCCAAACCCACTTTAAATATTATTTCAAACACTATTATCAATCTCATATTCATCATGGGGCTTAAATAATTTTTAAGATCAAAAGAAGAATCACCCCAATCATGATCATTGCAACAAGTAGTAGACATAGCAAAACTAGCACCCCAAGCTTAGGGTTTTGCATATTATTAGCATAATTGACATCAAGATAATTTATAGTAAAATCATTGCATGCTTTTCATCGAAGGAACTACCAAGTATGGGTGCAATAGCAACGATCTCATGTTTAACGTAAGGAACTATAGCAAATTCATCTTCATAAATATTGGCATCATGGCCACAAGAATAGCAAGCATCATGTTTCATCAAGGGATATTTCAATCAAATCATCGGAATCATCATTATCTATAGATTCATGCATATCATTATTTCCTCCCAAAGCAACGGTCGTTCTTTCAATAAATTCTTGGACATAGACATTATGAGCCAAATTTTCATTGCAATATTTAAGTATGACGAAATTTTCAGATTTGTTGAGAGTAAAATCATACTTTTCGATCAAAGAAGCAACTTCATGAGCACCCTTAAAAATGACAAATTCTTCAATTTCTTCGATATCATAGTAACTATAAACACCCTTTGCATAAGAAGATAAGATTTCATTATCATTGAACTCACATAGGTAGGGAAGGTGTTTTTAGGGTTCTTAGAGCAACAAGTAAAAACACACATTTCACAAAGATTCCAAGCATAGCATAGCAAACTATTTATATGATACCGTAAGAGTCTCCCTTTTTCAGACAAACGATGACACACAAAATGAGCATGCTCATCTAAAGATTTCCCATCAACTAGGCTAGTTGGGGTTTCAGCACGAGCGCATAAAGATTGAAGATGATCCAAGTAGAACACTTTAAGTGGATCCATATCAATAGATTTTTAGTAAGCAAAGATGCAAGCATATAGAAGGCACAAGTAAACACAAACAAAGATACATACGGGAAGAAGGCGAACGAAAAAGAGAGGGCGAATAAAATGGCAAGGGTGAAGTGGGGGAGAGGAAAACGAGAGGCAAATGGCAAATAATGTAATGCGAGAGATAAGGGATTGTGATGGGTACTTGGTATGTTGACTTTTGCGTAGACTCCCGACAGCGGCGCCGTAAATCCTTCTTGCTATGTCTTGAGCTTGCGTTGGTTTTCCCGAAGAGGAGAGGATGATGCAGCAGAGTAGCGTAAGTATTTCCCTCAGTTTTGAGAACCAAGGTATCAATCCAAGAGGAGGCCACGCACAAGTCCCTCGTACCTACACAAAGCAAATAACTTCTCGCAACCAACGCGAATAGGGGTTGTCAATCCCTTCACGGTCACTTATGAGAGTGAGATCTGATAGAAATGATAGATAATATTTTTTGGTATTTTTGATATAAAGATGCAAAGTAAAATAAAAGGCAAAGTAAAGAGCAAAGCAATAATAAAGCGTAGGAAGATTAATATGATGAGAATAGACCCGGGGGCCATAGATTTCACTAGTGGCTTCTCTCAAGAGCATAAATATTTTACGGCAGGTGAGCAATTAATGTTGAGCAATTGATGAATTGAGCATAGTTATGAGAATATCTAGGTATGATCATGTATATAGGCATCACGTCCAAGACAAGTAGACCGACTCACTGCTGCATCTACTACTATTACTCCACTCATCGACCGCTATCCAGCATGCATCTAGAGTATTAAGTTAATGAAAACAGGGTAACATCTTAAGCAAAGATGACATGATGTAGAGGAATAAATTCATGCAATATGATAAATACCCCATCTTGTTATCCTCGATGGCAACAATACAATACGTGCCTTGCAACCCCTTACATCACTTTGGGTAAGGACACCGCAAGATTGAACCCAAAGTTAAGCACTTATCCCATTGCAAGAACTACCAATCTAGTTGGCCAAACCAAACGGATAATTCGAAGAGACTTGCAAAGATAACTCAATCATACATAAAAGAATTCAGAAAATATTCAAATATTGCTCATAGATAATATTGATCATGAACCCACAATTCATCGGTCTCAACAAACACGCCGCAAAAAGAAGATTACATCGAATAGATCTCCACGAGAGAGGGGGAGAACATTGTATTGAGATCCAAAAAGAGAGAAGAAGCCATCTAGCTACTAACTATGGACCCAAAGGTCTGAGGTAAACTACTCACACTTAATCGGAGAGCCTATAATGATGATGTAGAAGCCCTCCGTGGTGGAATCCCCTTCCGTGAACTCTAACAGGCCCCAAGATGGGATCTCGTGGATCTGAAAGTTGCGGCGGTGGAATTAGGTTTTGGCTCAGTGTCGATCTGTTGGGGGTACATAGGTATATATAGGAGGAAGGAGTACGTCGGTGGAGCTTCGAGGGGCCCACGAGGCAGGGGGCGCGCCCTAGTGGGGCGCCCTCCACCCTCGTGGCCGCCTCGTGGCTTTCTTGACAGAGGGTCCAAGTCTCCTGGGTCTTATCTGATGAGAAAATCACATTCCTAAAGATTTCATTCCGTTTGGACTCCTTTTGATATTCCGTTTCTTCGAAACACTGAAATAGGCAAAAAACATCAATTCTGGGTTGGGCCTCCGGTTAATAGGTTAGTCCCAAAAGTAATATAAAAGTGGAAAATAAAGCCCAATATAGTCCAAAACAATAGATAATATAGCATGGAGCAATCAAAAATTATAGATACTTTGGAGACGTATCACGCCCCCCTACCTCGTGGGCCCCCTGGAGCTCCTCCGACCTCAACTCCAACTCTATATATTTGCTTTCGGGGAGAAAAAAACCAGAGAGAAGAATTCATCGTGTTTTACGATACGGAGCCGCCGCCAAGCCCTAAAACCTCTCGGGAGGGCTGATCTGGAGTCCGTTCGGGGCTCCGGAGAGGGGGATTCGTCGTCGTCGTCATCAACCCTCCTCCATCACCAATTTCATGATCCTCACCGCCATGCGTGAGTAATTCCATCGTAGGCTTGCTGGACGGTGATGGGTTGGATGAGATCTATCATGTAATCGAGTTAGTTTTGTTAGGGTTTGATCCCTAGTATCCACTATGTTCTGATATTGATGTTGCTATGACTTTGCTATGCTTAATGCTTGTCACTAGGGTCCGAGTGCCATGATTTCAGATCTTAACCTATTATGTTTTCATGAATATATGTGTGTTCTTGATCCTATCTTACAAGTCTATAGTCACCTACTATGTGTTATGATCCGGCAACCCCGAAGTGACAATAATCGGGACCACTCCCGGTGATGACCGTAGTTTGAGGAGTTCATGTATTCACTATGTGTTAATGCTTTGTTCCGGTACTCTATTAAAAGGAGGCCTTAATGTCCCCTAGTTTCCATTAGGACCCCGCTGACACGGGAGGGTAAGACAAAAGATGTCATGCAAGTTCTTTTCCATAAGCACGTATGACTATATTCGGAATACATGCCTACATTACATTGATGAATTGGAGCTAGTTACATGTCACCCTATGTTATGATTGTTACATGATGAACCGCATCCGCATAATTCTCCATCACCGATCCAATGCCTCTGAGCTTTTCATATATTGTTGTTCGCTTATTTACTTTCCGTTACTCTTGTTACAATCACTACAAAACACCAAAAATATTACTTTTGCTACCGTTACTTTTGTTACCGTGACCACTACTATCATATTACTTTGCTACTAAACACTTTGCTGCAGATACTAAGTTATCCGGTGTGGTTGAATTGACAACTCAACTGCTAATACTTGAGAATATTCTTTGGCTCCCCTTGTGTCGAATCAATAAATTTGGGTTGAATACTCTACCCTCGAAAACTGTTGCAATCCCCTATATTTGTGGGTTATCACATCTCCATATTAATAGATCTAGAAAGAATTGGTCCAAGAAGCTTGATGTAGCATTATGGGCCTATAGAACTGCATATAAAAATCCTATGGGTATGTCTCCGTATAAAATGGTTTACGGAAAAGCATGTCACTTACCTCTCGAGCTAGAACATAAGGCATGTTGGGCCATTAAAGAGCTCAGTTATGATTTCAAACTTGCCGGTGAGAAGAGGTTATTTGACATTAGCTCACTTGATGAATGGAGAACCCAAGCCTATGAGAATGCCAAATTGTTTAAAGAAAAAGTTAAAAGATGCCATGACAAAAGGATACAAAAGCGTGAGTTTAATGTAGGTGATTATGTGTTACCATTCAACTCTAGGAGGTCTATCATTCCGGTGCCATAATAATCAACAACTTAGAAGGCACAAATCCAAAGGTGGTGAACGGTCAAAGAATCAAACATTATATCTCAGGTAATCCCATAAATGTTGAAACCAATATTATTGAAACCGTAACCCCGGAGGAATACGTAAGAGACACTTTCCAGAATGTTTCAGACTCCGAAAAGGAATAGGTACGTGGTACGGTAAGTAAACCAAATCCAAAACAGTTCAAATGGCAATGTTTCTCCGTTTTGGAATATTTAAGGAAATAGGAAAATAAGAAGCAGTCCGGGAAGGACAGGAGGCTTCCACGAGGGTGGGAGGCACGCCCTACCCCCCTGAGCGCGCCCCCTGCCTCGTGGGCACCTCGTGCGCTCTCCGGACTCCGTTTTCTTGCACGATACTTCCTTTGGTCGGTAAAAATTCATTATATAATCTCCAGAGGGTTCTGACCCTCGTATCACGCAAATATCCTCTGTTTTGTTTCTAGCTGTTTCTGTAGCAGATTTAGAGCAAGATGTCATCTCAGGATTCCGACAGAGAGAGCTATGTCTCCCACCTCATTGCTGACCCAAAGACCTATGGGGATTTATCTCCTTGTGGTCGAACTACGGATGAGGAGGAGGATGCTCATTTGATGAGGATCAATGATTCGAGTTCGGAGGAGGAGGATGTCCCTCTACCTCAACCTAGGGATATGCACGTGAAGTTCAAGAAGTCTAGTCTTCCTAAGAGGGCTAAACTATCTAACAACCGATCTATTCCTTCTCGTTTTTGGCAGAAAAGCAAAGGAGATTTATGTGACAAGATCTTGAAGCTGGAATCGGAGGTCGATGATTTATAGGAGGAAATTGCTCTCCTCAATTACAATATGAAGAAGCTGAAAGCACAATTTACATGATCAACAACTCCATCATCACCACCTCCGAAGAAGGAGACATAATCACATGGGTATGGGCACTCCCTTTGGCAACCGCCAAGCTTGGGGGAGGTGCCCCAGTATCGTATCATCACACTCCTATATTTACCATTTTTCTTAGTTCTATCCTTTTAGTAATATCTTGATCTAGTAGAATAAAGTTTTAATATGATTTAGTTTTGAGTTTTGCCTTATGATCCTTCTATGTAATCGAGTCCGCGAGCTATATATAATAAAGATTAGTGTTGAGTCAAGGGCTTGATTATCTTGCTATGATCTTGAGGGAATAAAATAAAAAGAAAGAATAAAAAGAAACAAAGAGATCATATTTATCTTATGGGGAGTAATGACTTCACATATAAAGAGTATGATGATTAAAAGTTGTTGAGAGTTGACAAACATAGTTTTGGTCATCGTTGCAATTAATAGGAAGTAAAAAGAAAGAGAGGTTTCACATATAAGTATACTATCTTGGACATCTTTTATGATTAAAATATGACATGCTAAAGAGTTGATGTTGGACATGGAAGACAACGTAATGGGTTATGTTTTCTTATATCCGGAATAAAGTATATTGTCATGGATCATCCAACATGTTGAGCTTGCCTTTCTCCCTCATGCTAGCCAAATTCTTTGCACCAAGTAGAGATACTACTTGTGCTTCCAAATAACCTTAAAGCCAGTTTTGCCATGAGAGTCCACCATACCTACCTATGGATTGAGTAAGATCCTTCAAGTAAGTTGTCATCGTTGCATGCAATAAAAATTGCTCTCTAAATATGTATGACTTATTAGTGTGGAGAAAATAAGCTTTATACGATCTTGTGATGTGGAAGAAATAAAAGCGACAGACTACATAATAAAGGTCCATATCACAAGTGGCAATATAAAGTGACGTTCTTTTGCATTAAGATTTTATGCATCCAACCATAAAAGCACATGACAACCTCTGCTTCCCTCTGCGAAGGGCCTGTATTTTACTTTTATCTTCTACCCTTATGCAAGAGTCATGGTGATCTTTGATGACCCACAAGTATAGGGGATCTATCATAGTCCTTTCGATAAGTAAGAGTGTCGAACCCAACGAGGAGCAGAAGGAAATGATAAGCGGTTTTCAGCAAGGTATTCTCTGCAAATCGAAATAAGTGGTAACAAATAGTTTTGTGATAGGATAAATTGTAACGAGCAACAAGTAAAAAAGTAAATAAAGTGCAGCAAGGTGGCCCAATCCTTTTTGTATCAAAGGACAAGCCTGGACAAACTCTTATATAAGGAAAAGCGCTCCCGAGGACACATGGGAATATCGTCAAGCTAGTTTTCATCACGTTCATATGATTCGCGTTCGGTACTTTGATAATTTGATATGTGGGTGGACGGTGCTTGGGTGTTGTTCTTACTTGAACAAGCATCCCACTTATGATTAACCTCTATTGCAAGCATCAAGAACTACAACAAAAGTATTAAGGTAAACCTAACCATAGCATGAAACATATGGATCCAAATCAGCCCCTTACGAAGCAACACATAAACTAGGGTTTAAGCTTCATCACTCTAGCAACCCATCATCTACGTATTACTTCCCAATGCCTTCCTCTAGGCCCAAATAATGGTGAAGTGTTATGTAGTCGACGTTCACATAACACCACTAGAGGCTAGACAACATACGTCTCATCAAAATATCGAATCTAATACCAAATTCACATGACTACTAATAGCAAGACTTCTCCCATGTCCTCGTGGAACAAACGTAACTACTCACAAAGCATATTCATGTTCATAATCAGAGGGGTAATAATATGCATAAAGGATCTGAACATATGATCTTCCACCAAATAAACCAACTAGCATCAACTACAAGGGGTAATCAACACTACTAGCAACCTACTAGTACCAATCCCGGACTTTGGAGACAACATTGGATACAAGAGATGAACTAGGGTTTTGAGAGGAGATGGTGCTGGTGAAGATGTTGATGGAGATTGCCCGCTCCCGATGAGAGGAGCGTTGGTGATGACGATGGCGACGATTTCCCCCTCCCGGAGGGAAGTGTCCCCGGCAGAACAACTCTGTCGGAGCCCTAGATTGGTTCTGCCAAGGTTCCGCCTCGTGGGGGCGGAGTTTCGTCCCGAAAGGTTGCTTATGATTTTTTCCTCGATGAAAGACTTCATATAGCAGAAGATGGCCATCGGAGAGCCAACAGGGGGCCCATGAGGTAGGGGGGCGCACCCCCACCCTCGTGGCCAGGTGGGTCCCCCTCTGGTGAACTTCTTCCGCTGGATATTTTTTATTATTTCCAAAAATGACTTTCGTGGAGTTTCAGGACTTTTGGAGTTGTGCAGAATAGGTCTCTAATATTTGCTCCTTTTCACCCGAATTCCAAATTTGCCGCATTCTCCCTCCTTATGTAAACCTTGTAAAATAAGAGAGAATAGGCATAAGTATTGTGACACAATGTGTGATAACAGCCCATACTACAATAAATATCGATATAAAAGCATGATGCAAAATGGACGTATCAACTCCCCCAAGCTTAGACCTCGCTTGTCCTCAAGCGGAAGCCGATAACGATAAATATGTCCCCATGTTTAGAGGTAGAGGTGTCGATAAAAAATAAAATACGGACATGAAGGCATCATGATTATTCTCATAACAACAACATATATAGATATTGTCATGTGATTTCTTATGCTCAAGTAATAATCTATTCACAATGCAAACTATAATCTCAGTCACTGAAGCAATTGCAATTTATCATAACATCAGAAAGAGTCTATGTCAGAGCTCAATAGCAAGTCCACATACTCAACTATCATTTAATCTTTCATAATTGCTAACACTCACGCGATACTTGCGGTTATGAAGTTTTAATCGGACACAGAGAAAGATAGGGGCTTATAGTTTCGCCTCCCAACCTTTTACCTCAAGGGTAATGTCAACAATAATAACTCATGCTCCCCTACATCCAATTAGATATATCTATCAGGATCTTTCCAACACCCTGTGCTTGCCAAAGGATAAAATTAAAAAGGAAAGGTGAAGATCACCATGACTCTTTGCATAAGGTAGAAGATAATAGTAACAACTAGGCCCTTCGCAGAGGGAAGCAGAGGTTGCCATGCGCTTTTAAGGTTGGATGCAAAAAATCTTAATGCGAAAGAACGTCACTTTATATTGCCCCTTGTGATATGAAACTTTATTATGCAGTCCGTCGCTTTTATTTCTTCCACATCACAAGATCGTATAAAGCTTATTTTCTCCCACACTAATAAGTCATACATATTTAGAGAGCAATTTTTATTGCTTTGCACCGATGACAACTTACTTGAAGGATCTTACTCAATCCATAGGTAGATATGGTGGACTCTCATGGCAAAACTGGTTTAAGGGTTTTTGGAAGCACAAGTAGTATCTCTACTTGGTGCTGAGAATTTGGCTAGCATGAGGGGAAAAGGCAAGCTCAACATGTTGGATGATCCATGAGAACATACTTTATCTCAGATAAGAAAACATAACTCATTACGTTGTCTTCCTTGTCCAACATCAACTCTTTAGCATGTCATATTTTAATGAGTGCTCCCAATCATAAAAGATATCAATGATAATATATTTATATGTGAAACCTCTCTTTCCTTATTACTTCCTATTAATTGCAACGATGACCAAAGCTATGTTTGCCAACTCCCAACAACTTTTAATCATCACACTCTTTCTATGTGAAGTCATTACTCTCAATAAGATCAATATGAACTCTTTATTTCTTTTTATTCTTTTTCTTCTTTTATTTTATTCACTCAAAATCATAGCAAAATAATCAAGCCCTTGACTCAACACTAATCTTTATTATATAGCTCATGCACTCGATTACATAGAGAGATCATAAAGCAAAACTCAAAACTAGGTCATGCCATAAACTTTATTCTACTAGATCAAGATACTACTAATAGGATCGAACTAAGAAAAATGGTAAAGATAGGAGATGTGGTTGTGATACGATACCGGGGCACCTCCCCCAAGCTTGGCAGTTGCCAAGGGGAGTGCCCATACCCATGTGATTATGTCTCCTTCTTTGTTGATGGAGAAGGTGGAGGTGTTGTCGATGATGCAGGCTTGTCGTCCATCTTCCAAGGCATAGGCTCACCATCATAGAAGGATGATCAAGTCTCCAGGATCCTCAAATCTGCAGCCAAACTCATCCTTTTGAATCTATATTCATACTCACTGTTTTGGTTTTGCAGGTCATAAATTTGGGCTTGAAGGTGCTCGATCTTCTCATGAAGCTTGAAGATGGCCTCCCCAATGTTGTTGGCATCCAACTTGTGGTTGCTAGTGAACTCCGCGATCATCATGTGGTTGGAGTTGAGCCCACGTTCCACCATCCCCTGACACTTGAAAACTTGTTGCTCCACTGCTTCGAGCCTCGTCTCCACGCTCCCGGTCCCCTTGGGTCCCTCTTCATCGCGGATGTGCAGCAACCCATCACGCATCTCAATGGTTTGAGGGTGTTGCAGCACCTCCGTGAGGTGAGGGTTGATGACCTTCTCGAAGAACTTGTCCTTAGAGGCACTTGGGGACGTCATGATAATCTAGATCTGTCAGAAAAACAGCTCGAAACAAGAACAGAAGATATTTGCGTGATACAGGGGTCAAAACCTTCGGGAGAATATATAATGAATTTTTACCAACCAAAATACGTATCGTGCAAGAAAATGGAGTCCGAAAGGCACACGAGGTGCCCACGAGGTAGGGGGGCGCGCCCTCCACCCTCGTGGGGCCCTCGTGTCCTTCCCGGACTGCCACTTATTTTTCTATTTTCTAAATATTCCAAAACGGAGAAATATCGCCTTAAAAACTGTTTTTGAGTCAGTTTACTTACCATACCACATACCTATTCCTTTTCGGAGCCTGGAACGTTCCGGAAAGTGTCCCTTATGTATTCCTCCGGGGTTACGATTTCAATAACATTGGTTTCAAAATTTATAGGATTACCTGAGATATAATGTTTGATTCTTTGACCGTTTACCACCTTCGGATTTGTGCCTTCGAAGTTGTTGATTTTTATGGCACCGGAACGATAGACCTCCTCGATGACGTAGGGGCCTTCCCATTTAGAGAGAAGTTTCCCTGCAAAAAATCTTAAACGAGAGTTGTATAGCAATACATAATCACCTACATTAAACTCACGCTTTTGTATCCTTTTGTCATGCCATCTTTTAACTTTTTCTTTAAACAACTTGGCATTCTCATAAGCTTGGGTTCTCCATTCATCAAGTGAGCTAATATCAAATAACCTCTTCTCACCGGCAAGTTTGAAATCATAGTTGAGCTCTTTAATAGCCCAATATGCCTTATGTTCTAGTTCGAGAGGTAAGTGACATGCTTTTCCATAAACCATTTTATATGGAGACATACCCATAGGATTTTTATATGCAGTTCTATAGGCCCATAATGCATCATCAAGTTTCTTGGACCAATTCTTTCTAGATCTATTGACAGTCTTTTGCAAAATTAATTTGAGCTCTCTATTACTCAATTCTACGACCACTAGACTGGGTGATAAGGAGATGCAATTCTCGATTAACATCATATTTAGCAAGCATTTTACAGAAAGCACCATGAATAAAATGTGAACCACCATCACCATTAAATATCTAGGGACTCCAAACCTCGGAAAAATAACTTCTTTAAGCATCTTAATAGAAGTGTTATGATCATTACTACTAGTTGGAATAGCTTCTACCCACTTAGTAACGTAATCAACAGCAACTAAAATATGTGTATATCCATTAGAGGCAGGAAAAGGTCCCATATAATCAAAGCCCCAAACATCAAATGGTTCAATAACAAGTGAATAATTCATAGGCATTTCTTGACGTCTACTAATATTACCAATTCTTTGACATTCATCACAAGATAAGACAAACTTACGGGGATCCTTGAAGAGAGTAGGCCAATAAAAACCGGATTGCAATACCTTATGTGCAGTTCTATCTCCAGCGTGGTGTCCTCCATAAGCTTCGGAGTGACACTTGCGTAGGATCTGTTCCTGTTCATGCTCAGGTACACGACGTCTAATGACACCATCTACTCCTTCTTTATAAAGATGTGGGTCATCCCAAAAGTAATGTCTCAAATCATAGAAAAACTTTTTTCTTTTGTTGGTATGTGAAACTAGGTGGTATAAATTTAGCAACAATGTAATTAGCATAATCAGCATACCAAGGAGTACTGCGAGAAGTATTTATGACATTTAATTGCTCATCGAGAAAGCTATCATCAATAGGTAGTGGGTCATCAAGAAAATTTTCTAACCTAGACAAGTTGTCTGCAACGGGGTTCTCAGCTCCCTTTCTATCAACAATATGCAAATCAAATTCTTGTAGCAAGAGAACCCATCTAATCTATAATACCTAAATAGTTGATCCCCACTATCCTATTTCTCTTGACATGCAACCTATCCACCTCAGCAAGTGCCACCTCAACAATTGTTTTATTTTTTATTTTCTACAAATTATGTGATTCAACTATGGTCATGGCTTGGTAACTGACGCATTAGTGTAAACCCCATAAAGAGCAGCCCGTCAGATGATCTGCTGTTCTGTTACTCTTCCCCTAGGATAATGGCAGCAGAACAAGCGGGGAGGAGAAAGGGCGACGACGGCGATCTCACCACCACCACTACCCCTCGACACGCCATCGCCGCCATCAACCACAAGCCATGCACCATCGACCGGTGCCTGGTACCCATCGTTCGGGCATTAATGCACACGACAAGCCCTCCGCAAGGTAGCCCACCAAGATCCGGTGCAAGACCGCCCAGATCCGCCGATTGTGATGGAGCCTCTGCTGCAGGCCGACGTTGGTAGCGATCGGCCGCCACCCCGCCCTCCATTGCAGGCCATCATCGGTAGCTCAGGTGGCCACCACCCTCCACAATACCTAGGCGCACCGGCCAGATCCGTCGCCAAGATGAGAAGCACATCCCACGGGACAGCGCCAGCGAAGGTACGCTACCTCGGCAAACACAAGCGCCTCGATCGATTGCATCAAAGTGCATCGTCGACGCCGCTGAGCAATCGACGACCTCGACGGTTCCACTTCAGCACAGGCCATTGATGGTGTAGGCCTATCAGACAATGTACAAGCGCAGGTTCAGAAAAATGGGCGACTTCTACCGGTGCGGTTTTAGTACGCACCATCCACGGCGACCAGCACGTGAGTGCCGGTGCAGATCAATAGCTGAAGCGGCAACAAGGTGCCCTTTGTTTCTTTCCCTGATCCACTTTCCTCGATAATTTGTTGTGCATCCTCTTCCCTCAATTATCACGTAACTTAATTTCAAATCTTGGAACCTCTTGTGGTATTGTTATCACGGGAATTTATAGTTGGAGAACTAATTTCAGTTCTTGATGTGCCGAGTACTATTAGTGGAAACCATCTTCTGTCCTTAAATATTTTTTGGCGTATTTTTGGATCGGGGACAGGCTACGTTCATTTGCCTTCCCTTGCGGTTGCCCTTCAAAACAAATTGGATAATATTTGGACGAGGCAATGTTAGTTCATATTTTTCTCTTTGCAGATCCACATGCCTTCTTTGTACCGCCACATGCTCCTCAAACGCTTTTTCACGGTGCGGCAGGAAATGAAGGCGAGGAAGGCAAACATCGATGAGCTACCCCATCTTCTTCCCTCAAATTTATTTATGTATGATCATCAAAGGTTTGTGAATTTCTTTAACATTGGGATAAAAGTCTTCATGTTTAGCATCGATTTATTCTTTCATTTTGCCTATAAATGCAGGGGAAAAGAGGAATCAAGAACAAAATGTAGTTATGCTAACACAATTCTTGCCGACAGTTTAAGATACAAGCACACTTTTTGCTGGTGTTTGTTTGCATATACAACCTTTCGTAGTAAGATCAAGCATGCTTCTATATATTTTCCAGGGACATATGATGATTAAGAGGAATGATGGGAGTCATATTCCTTCAAGATTGTAGTGTGTGATTTTGTCTAAACTGATAAGTCATAAGTACTTAACTTTGTTTCTTTGAGCATTGTGTGTGGTTTTGGCAATACTAATCATACTTTGCCCATACATGTTGCCTATTGTATTTCTCTAACATTTAAACTCCCCTTTGATTACTAGGGATGTGTGAAATCAACCATAGTTTGTTTTGTCATGGACACGTTTCGGTCTATGTATAGTATGTCCTTTTGTTTACTAGGGAATGATTAATTAATTAATTTAATAAAATGTTTAATACATTATGATATCTACGGCTGTTTCCTTTGTGTACTGTCATGTTCTAACCATGATTTCTAGGCATATAATTATTCGTGCTTCATGTTTCATGCTTCTCCCCAACATAGGTTCCCTTAAGAATGTTTTGTTATCTGAACATCTATTTGAAGAAGCAATTATTTTTATTTTAAACATGTATTCCCGCTGCAACGCGCGGGGTATCATCTAGTAAGTCTAGGTTTAGCATCCTTCTTCTCCATAAGATACTTAATAGCAGCATGATCAGTGTGAATAGTTACTTTAGAATCAACAATATAAGGTCTGAACTTACCACAAGCAAATACAACTGCTAACAGTTCTTTTTCAGTAGTAGCATAATTTCTTTGAGCATTGTCTAGAGTCTTACTAGCATAATGGATAACATTTAATTTCTTATCAACTCTTTGCCCTAGAACAACACCTACAGCATAATCACTAGCATCACACATAATTTCAAAGGGTAAATTCCAATCAGGTGGCTGAACAATAGGTGCAGAGATCAATGTTTTCTTAAGTATTTCAAATGCTTCTGCACAATCATCATCAAAGACAAATGGTATATCTTTTTGTAGTAAATTAGTCAGAGGCCGAGAAATTTTTGAGAAGTCCTTAATGAACCTCCTATAAAATCCGATGTGACAAAGGAAACTTCTTATACCTTTGATGTCCTTGGGACATGGCATCTTTTCAATAGCATCAACCTTGGCTTTATCAACTTCAATACCTCTTTCAGAAACTTTATGCCCCAAGACAATACCCTCATTAACCATAAAGTGACACTTTTCCCAATTCAAGACAAGATTAGTTTCTTCACATCTCTGCAAAACTCGATCAAGGTTGCTCAAGCAATCATCAAAAGAAGATCCATAGACGGAGAACTCGTCCATGAAAACCTCACAAATCTTTTCACAAAAGTCAGAGAATATAGCCATCATGCATCTTTGAAAGGTAGCAGGTGCATTACATAAACCAAAAGGCATACATCTATAAGCAAAAGTACCAAAAGGGCAAGTAAAAGTAGTCTTTGATTGATCTTTAGCTGACACAGGTATTTGAGAGAAACCAGAATAACCATCTAGAAAGCAATAATGTGTATGTTTGCATAATCTTTCTAACATTTGATCGATAAAAGGTAAGGGGTAATGATCCTTTTTAGTAGCCTTATTTAATTTACTAAATCAATTACCATCCTATAACCTGTAATAATTCTTTGCGGAATCAATTCATCTTTATCATTAGGAACAATAGTAATACCTCCCTTCTTAGGGACACAATGGACAGGACTTACCCACTGACTATCAGCAACGGGATAAATTATACCTGCCTCCGAGCTTTAGTATTTCTTTTCTTACCACTTCTTTCATCTTAGGATTAAGCCTTCGTTGATGATCACGGACTGGTTTGGCATCTTCCTCCAAATTTATTTTATGTTGACATAGAGTGGGACTAATGCCCTTAAGATCATCAAGAGTATATCCAATAGCAACACGGTGCTTCTTCAGAGTTTTCATTAGTCTCTCTTCTTCATGTTACAAAGGTTAGCACTAATAATAACAGGATATATCTTCTTTTCATCAAGATAAGCATATTTAAGATTATCAGATAACGGTTTAAGCTCAAACACGGGATCACCCTTGGGTGGAGGAGGATTCCCTAAGATTTCAACAGGCAAATTGTGTTTCAGAATAGGTTCCTCTTTAAAGAATACTTCATCTATTTCCCTTCTTTCATTCATAAACATATCATTTTCATGGTCTAGCAAATATTGTTCTAAAGGATCACTAGGAGAATGCGGCAATAGAAGCAAGACCAATAATTTCATCCTTATTAGGCAATTCTTCTTCACAGTGTTGTCTACTAAATTTAGAGAAATTAAACTCATGAATCATATCATCCAAACCAATAGTAACAACATTCTTTTCGCAGTCTATCTTAGCATTAACGGTGTTCAAGAAGGGTCTACCAAATATAATGGGACAAAAGCTATCTTGTGGGGAACCAAGAACAAGGAAATCAGCCGGATATTTAGTTTTTCCACACAAGACTTCAACATCTCTAACAATTCCCATTGCTGATATAGTATCTCTATTGGCAAGTTTAATTGTGACATCAATATCTTCTAACTCCGAAGGTGCAATTTCATCCCTAATTTCTTCGTATGAAGTATGCGGTATAACACTAGCACTAGCACTCATATCACATAAGCCATGATAACAATGATCTCCTATTTTAACAGAAATAACAGGCACGCCTACCACGGTGTCTATGTTTATCTTTAGCACAAGGTTTGGCAATTCTAGCGGTTTCACCGCAGAAATGAATAACATGCCCATCAATATTATCAGACAAGAGATCCTTAACAATAGCAATATTAGGTTCAACTTTAACTTGCTCAGGTGGTGTATAAGTTCTAATATTGCTTTTACGAACAACAGTTGAAGCTTTAGCATGATCCTTTATAGGGAAGGGTGGTTTCTCATCATAAGAAGTAGGAACAACAGGATCATTATAAGTGACAATCTTTTCTTCAACTTTATTAGGTGCAGCTACTTTTAATTCTATGGGAGGATGATATTTAAACCACTTCTCCTTGGGGAGATCAACATAAGTAGCAAAAGATTCACAGAAAGAAGCTAATATCTCAGAGTCAAGTCCATATTTAGTTTTAAACTTACGGAAAACATCAGTATCCATAAAAGATTTAACACAATCAAACTTAGGGGTCATACCTGACTCCTTACCTTCGTCGAGATCCCAATCTTCAGAGTTGCGTTTAATTATATCCAATAAATTCCATTTGAATTCAATAGTCTTCATCATAAAAGAGCCAGCACAAGAAGTATCGAGCATGATGTGATTGTTTTCAGAAAGCCGAGCATAAAATTTTTGAAAAATTATTTCTCTTGAGAGCTCATGATTGGGGCATGAATATAACATTGATTTAAGCCTCCCCCAAGCTTGAGCGATGCTTTCTCCTTCGTGAGGCCAAAAGTTATATATATAATTGCGATCACGATGAACAAGATGCATAGGATAATACTTCTGATGAAATTCCAATTTCATTCGTTTATAGTTCCATGATCCCGTATAATCACATAGCCTATACCATGTCGATGCATCCCCCTTCAAAGATAAAGGGAAGACCTTCTTCTTAACAACATCATCGGGTATACCTGCAAGCTTAAATAATCCACAAACTTCATCCACATAGAGTAGATCTTCATCAGGATGCTTTGTTCCATCTCCTGTAAAAGTATTAGCTAGCAGTTTTTCTAACATACTCGAAGGAACTTCAAAAGGAACATTTTCATTTTCAGTAGGTTTAGTAGGTTGAGGAGCAACTCTTTGCTCTACTGGTCGGGGTGAAGATACCCCGAACAAGCCCCTCAGAGGATTACTTTCCATAGTAACAAGTGACAAGAATTTCAGCACACTATATAAATTTTTCCTTACCAAATTCCACCTACCAAAGGCGCTTCACTCCCCAAAGAACGGGCGCCAGAAAAGAGTCTTGATGACCCACAAGTATAGGGGATCTATCGTAGTCCTTTCGATAAGTAACAGTGTCGAACCCAACTAGGAGCAGAAGGAAATGATAAGCGGTTTTCAGCAAGGTATTCTCTGCAAGTACTGAAATAAGTGGTAACAGATAGTTTTGTGATAGGATAAATTGTAATGAGCAACAAGTAAAAAAAGTAAATAAAGTGCAGCAAGGTGGCCCAATCCTTTTTGTAGCAAAGGACAAGTGTCGGTGTCAAAACCGGCAGATCTCGGGTAGGGGGTCCCGAACTATGCGTCTAGGCGGATGGTAACAGTAGACAAGGGGCACGATGTTTTTACCCAGGTTCGGGCCCTCTCGATGGAGGTAAAACCCTACTCCTGCTTGATTAATATTGATGATATGGGTAGTACAAGAGTAGATCTACCACGAGATCGAGAGGCTAAACCCTAGAAGCTAGCCTATAGTATGATTGTTGTTCGTCCCCACGGACTAAAACCCTCCGGTTTATATAGACACCGGAGAGGGCTAGGGTTACAGAGTCGGTTACAATGGGAGGAGATCTACATATCCAGACGCCAAGCTTGCCTTCCACGCCAAGGAAAGTCCCATACGGACATGGGACGAAGTCTTCAATCTTGTATCTTCATAGACCAGGAGTTCGGCCAAAGGTTATAGTCCGGCTATCCGGACACCCCCTAATCCAGGACTCCCTCAGTAGCCCCCGAACCAGGCTTCAATGACAGCGAGTCCGGCACGCAGATTGTCTTCGGCATTGCAAGGCGGGTTCTTCTCCAAATTCCGTGTACCTATTGAATAGTGTCCGGCTCCCTGTGAATATTGCGCTCCTTGGCTTCCGCGCCCAATAATGGCCATCTTCCACGTGTCAAACGAATGCGAAAAGCCAGGGTGTTTTATATTTACCCCCCTAGCTGCACAAATGAGCTGTCTATTAAAGAGACGAGGATTTAGATCCAAATCACACCACCTTCCCTTCGCGAGCTTTCATCAGAACACACCCGACAGAGATCCATTCCATCATGGCCGGTCGTCGTAGCTCCTCCTCTCGCCCTCCCAGTCCTCAACCTGGAGATTGGAAGAGATGTTCCATCCCGCACAGCGAGCTAGTGGCGCTCCAAACCAAGGGATTCCTCCCCCCGGCCTACATGGTCCCGGTTCGAGCCGGACTTGCCACCTATAATGGCGGAGAGCAAGCGGAGAGCGTCCCTAATCCCTCAAAAGGAGAGCGGGTATGCCTTATCCCTTATTTGATAAGAGGGCTCGGATTTCCAATTCATGCGTTTGTCCGGGGGCTGCTGGAGTTCTATGGCCTCCAGCTGCACAACCTTACGCCAGCCTCCATATTGCATATCGCAGGCTTCGTAGCCCTTTGCGAGCTATTTTTGGGCTGCGAGGCTCATTTCAAGGCCAGGAAGAAGTTGTTCGCCTCGTGCCCCGTTCTCGTGGAGGGGTCGATATATCAAGTGGGTGGAGCCGAACTATGGCGCATCGCCGAGACCGGATATCTATCCGAACCCCAAAGAAGGTGTCCAAGACCGGCCTTCGTAATGGTTTTATATAGAAGATGTCCCCTGCGGACCCTATTAGGATCGGCCTCCCCGAGTTCGCTAATGCTCCTTTGAAGAAGCGCCTAAGTCAAGGCGTCCACGGAGCCCTCGGAAGAAAAATGACAAGGGCGTCCTTTACGATGAGCCGGATAAGGTTGTTAGCTCATTCGCATCGACCATGATCGAGGTCATGGCCACATGCATTATGCGGGGTGCATCCGCTTCAAAGATAGAGGCCACCCCATGTGGGATTTCAACGGGGAGGATGATGCCACCCGCTGCGGCCGTAAGGGGTCGGAATCGGTTGTCGCTCTGACGAAGATCTTGTCCGCATTGTACAAGGGAGAAGAGGAGGAATTTCTCTGCGTCAATCCACAAGGCGGAGTTTCTATGCACAATCCCCCAAACTGGGTAAGCGGACACTTCTTTTTTCCCATCCGTTACATATTCCCGTAGTTAAGCATCTCATCTTGTGATTTCGATGCAGGAACTGCGCCAGGCCGTAAAGGATATAAACAGCCCTCCTCCACAACCCGAGGATCCGGAACGGTCCCTCGATCCGGTCTCCCAAGAGGATCCGGACATATCCATGGAGCTGATCGATGGGGTATTTTACCAACCGAGCATCGACAATGCCTTGGTGGCTATTACAGCCAATTATCCTGGACTGCTCCCAGACTCACAGGTAACCGAGACCGAAGTCCCAATACTTCGAAGATGATCCGTCCGTGCTTATTTTTGATCACCGTATACCAATGGTGTTTTGCAGGGGAGGATCTCGAGGCGGAATGCCGAGCCTGCGGCGACTAGCCAACAAGGGACCGCGAGGGCGTGCAGGCTAAAGAGACATGCAGTCCGGGTCGAGGCACCGGCGCAGCAGTAAGGTGCGCCACCTTATTCCAAGGTATTATTCTTGCGATGCATACTAACGCCCGTGCTCTTTTTATGAAAAAGAGGACTCGCCGGACTATATCCGGAGAGGTTGCCAATCGCGCCTGCACCAGCCAGGCTCCAAAGCCCGGTCCAGAAGCAGAGGCGAACACGAGGCGTGCGTCGGACGCTCCTCCGACAGAGGATGCGGACAGACTGTCCGCCACCAATTCCGAGGTGGAGAGTGCCATGAATCACAAAGCGCCACCGGACAGTTCTTCGCAACGCTTGTTTCTCCCAAGAGGCATTGGATGCCTTCAACTCGGGAGATGCGTACCTCCGTGCCGCTCAAAATGTTCTAGCCAGGGCCACGGAGCAGTATGTAAAAGACATACGGGTAAGAAAATTTGATGATAAGTAGCCCCCGAGACTTGAAACAGTTAGAATAACTGATTGAAGGATCATTTATTATGCAGGTTCTTACAGAAAAGAATACCCTACTGTCCCAGGAGCTGGAAGAGTGCAAAGCCCAACTTCGTGTCAAGACTTGCCGCAGTTAGGGAGCCCAAGAAGACCCCCTCTGGTATTATATGCCTCAATTGATAAGTATTATAGAGTGCGGCGTGTAGGCAAGTCTTACAATAAAATTGCAGATGGCGCCGGATTAGATTCGGAGAAGCAGCAACTCCTACGCCAGCTAAAGGCTGGTGAGAGCGTGCTTACAAAGGTGAGGCGGGAGAAGAATGATCTCCAAGATGCCAACACCCAGCTGGGCGTGGAACTAAAGGATGTTCGTGCCCAACTGTCGGACTCCGTTAAGGAGAATCGGCGGCTTCGACGCGACATGTTTATTAAGTGCTTGAACAAACTTTGAAAAAGAGTTCAGCGAGGAAGTCGACTAACAGAGTTATGTCTGTAGGTATGCTCACAGTCCGTCCTGCAGAGGAAATGCCCGGTTCTACGGGTGACCTTCTTCCCGAGCTCTTACAACGAACGAGTTCGGCAGGTGGTGAAAGGCGTTGCCCAAGCCTTGTGGCCATCTGTCTCCATGCCCGAAGGCCTTGGAGAGCTTGCAGAGAGGCTTAAGGGAGCACGGCGGCGCTTCCGATTATGGAAGATATCGGCATGCCGTCAAGGCGCCAGGAGGCTCGGGCCATGGTGAAGACGCTGCACACGGAAGGCTGACCCAAACCACATGGCGAGGTCGGACCTGTGGGGTCCGATGGGAAGGAGATCCTCTCGAAGCTTAGTGTATGGCCAGGTTTGGCCGCCAAATATTCCCAACAGGACTGTAAACTAGATAGCCTGTTGGATGGTATTGAAGAGGAATATACCCAGTCAAATTAACTATGTAATTTAAGATGACATGTAAGATGCCTTCTAGCCGGATTGTAGATCGTTTGTCATGGCGGACCTTTTCGCTTCAACCTCGGGACCCGATAGTCCGGAGTGTGTCCGAATACCCTCTCGGTTATGTAAGAACTGGGGCATGCATGGAGACCAAAGCGTAGGGGTCATTAGTGCTTGAACAAACAAGTGCCCAACTAGTTATGTTATATTACATGGTTAGTAAGAAACATCTTCCAGGGAGAATAGTTCCGTTAGGGGTTCCTTTCCCTGGGAGGCATGCCCTAAAGTGCATGTCCGGACTGCGAAAAAAGCAGAAAAGCATCTGGGGGCAGATAAATAAACGAGTGAGAAATCATCTTTAGTTCACCGACCGAATATTCCCTTAAGAAACTAGCTTTCGGCTTCACCCAGTCTGAGGTACACATTCGCTGACCCGGCAGTAACAATCGCAGAGGTGCTCCCTTTACCGCCTAGCCGAACAATCGGGAACGTAGGGGTAAGCACAGGAGCTAGGCAACCCAGCTTGGCCAAAACATAAGTCATATCGATGCATATAATGGTGAATAAAAGGTACATGCGGAAGTGTGACACATGTGTTGGGCATGAAGCCCGTATAAATAAGCTTCATTAAAGAAGCCCCTGTATAATGAGCACGGATAGCGCGTCAGTTGTGTGCGAACAAGGCGCGAACGAGCCCTTAAAGGCTGTAAGAGAAAGGGAGGGAGAAGGAGGGAAATATAAGACAGCTAATGTGTAAAAAATAGACAGAGGAAGGAGACGAACACAGAGTCTGGCGCTAGGCGTAGAATCTTCGGAGACGGGCTGCGTTCCATGGGTTCGGCTCGAGTCGGTTATCCGATGCATCTCGCAGACGGTACGCTCCACCAGTCAGGACTTGGTCAATAATAAAGGGACCATCCCATTTGGGAGTGAGTTTGTCCTTTTCTTGTCCGCAGCGTAGAACTAACTCGCCAACATTGCAAGTTTTGGCCCGTACTTCTCTGCTTTGGTATCTTAGAGCCTGCTGTTGATAGAATGCGGAACAGGCTTTTGCCACATCACGCTCCTCCTCCAAGGCGTCCAAACTGTCCTGCCGATCGAGTTCGGCTTCTCTTTTTTCGTACATGCGCACGCGAGGTGAGTCATGAATTATGTCGCAGGGCAGAACTGCCTCTGCGCCGTATACCATAAAGAATGGTGTGTATCCGTTGGTGCGATTCGGCGTGGTCCGCAACCCCCAGAGTACGGAGTCGAGCTCCTCTACCCAGTGCGTGTTAGTTTCCTTGAGGGACCGCACTAATCTGGGTTTAAAGCGCTCATGATTAGACCATTTGCTCGCTCGACTTGACCATTAGTTTGTGGGTGATAGACTGAAGCATAGTCGAGCTTGATGCCCATGTTTTTGCACCAGAGTTTGACCTCGTCGGCCGTAAATTCGTGTCGTTATCAGTGATGATGCTGCGGGGGACGCCGTAACGGTGTACGACCCCTGATATGAAGTCTATCACCGGTCCGGATTCGGCCGTCTTAATGTGCTTGGCCTCTATCCATTTGGTGAATTTATCCACCATGACCAGAGGGTATTTTTGCTTGTGGGTTCCTCCTTTAAGGGGTCCAACCATGTCAAGCCCCAGCACCGCGAAGGGCGGTGATGGGTATAGTTTGGAGGCGGTGGGTGGCATATGGCTTTGGTTAGCAAAGAGCTGGCAACCGACGCATCGTTGGACTAAGTCCTAAGCATCTGCCCGGGCCGTCGGCCAATAAAATCCTGTACGAAAGGCCTTGCTTACAAGGGCCCGGGCTGCAGCGTGGTGCCCGCCGAGTCCGGCATGAATTTCAGCCAGAAGATTCTGCCCTTCCTCTTCGGAGATACACCTTTGAAGGACTCCGGTGGTGCTTTTCTTATAAAGCTCTCCCTCATGGACTTTATAGGCTTTAGATCGCCGCACTATGCAGCGATGCCTCGTTTTGGTCCTCGGAAGTTCCTGCCTGGTTAGGTAGGCTAGGAATGATTCTGTCCACGGGCAATGACTGCCATTATTACGTAAATTTGAAGATGTTACTTTGTTGGCGTAGCCTCCGTTGTGTCGTAATGTTCGTGTCGGGCAAAGGCGGTTGGGTCCGGGCTGTTATTTTTGGATTCCCCTTCCCATAATACGGATGGCTTGAACAGCCTCTCCAAGAAGATGTTGGGGGGGACGGCATCGCGCTTTGCGCCAATGCGTGCCAAGACATCTGCTGCCTGAATGTTTTTCCCGAGCTATATGGTGAAATTCGAGCCTCTCAACCCGAGCTGACATTTTTAGGACGGCGTTGCGATCAGCTGCCATTTTTGGATCCTTGGCATCAAAGTCTCCATTTATTTGGGATGTCGCGAGGTTCGAATCCCCGCGCACCTCTAGGCGTTGAATGCCCATGGAGACTGCCATCCGGAGACCATGTAGAAGGGCCTCGTATTCGGCTGCGTTGTTGGAGTCTCAGATACATTATCTGGAGTATGTATTGAATCAGATCTCCTGTTGGGGATGTCAGAACGACGCCAGCCCCCAGACCAGCCAACATTTTGGAGCCGTCGAAGTGCATGATCCAGTTGGAATATGTGTCGTACTCTTTACGGAGTTCGGCTTCAGTCCATTCGGTGACGAAGTCGGCTAAAACTTGCGACTTAATAGCTCGTCGTGGCTTATAGGTTATGTCAAACGGGAGGAGCTCAATGGCCCATTTGGCAATCCGGCCCGTCGCGTCGCGGTTTATCGTTAAGAGGTACTTCAGAGGCTACTGTTATCGAACACTCTTGAAAGTAGTGTCGTAGCTTCCGAGATGCCATAAATACCGGGTACACTATCTTTTGATAATGCGGGTACCGCGACTTGCATGGAGTGAGGACAATGGGCACGTAGTAAACTAGCTTTTGAAGGGGGAATTTGTGTCTGTCCGTTTCTCGTTCGACGGCGAGCACTGCGCTTACAACTTGATGAGTTGTCGTGATGTATAATAGCATTGGTTCGCCGATGTTAGGCGCGGCCAGGACCTGGTTTGTTGCCAATATGGCTTTTATTTCTTTGAGTCCGGCCGTGGCGTATCTCATCCCACTCGAAGTGTTCGGCACGGAGGAGGCGATTAAGTGTTAATGCCTTTTCTCCCATGTGGGAGATAAAGCGGCTTAGAGCCGCCACGCATCCGGTCAATTTTTGTATTTGTTTGAGGTCCTTTGTGATATCCAATTGTGACAGAGCTCGGATCTTGGCTGGGTTTGCTTCAATTCCCCTACCGGATACAAAGAAGCCCAAGAGCTTTCCGGCTGGGACGCCAAAAACGCATTTTTCCGGGTTAAGCTTGATGTCATATGTTCGAAGGTTGTTGAATGTGAGCCTCAAGTCGTCTACTAGAGTTTCGACATGCTTGGTTTTGACGACCATGTCATCTACGTATGCCTCCACTGTTTTGCCGATCTGGTTTGCGGACATATACGAATCATGCGCCAATATGTTATTTGGCGTTTTGAGCCCGTAGGGCATTGTGTTGAAGCGGTAATGGGCCGTATGGGGTGATGAATGTCGTTATGCTTGGTCTGGCTCTGCCATCTTAATTTGATGGTAGTCGGAGTATGCGTCGAGGAAACACAATGAATCGTGTCCTGCGGTAGCGTCGATAATTTGATCGATGCGGGGGAGGGGGAAGGGGTCCTTTGGGAAAGCCTTGTTGAGGTCCTTGAAATCGACGCGTAGGCGCCAGGATTTGTCCTTCTTTGGTACCATCACCAGGTTTGCTAGCCAGTCCGGATGTTTTATATCTTTGATGAATCCGGCCTCCAGTAGTTTGGCTAGCTCCTCTCCCATGGCTTGTCTCTTAGGTTCGTGAGAAACGCCAAGAGCCTGCTTGGTAGCTTGAATCCTTTTAGGATGTTTAGGCTGTGCTCGGCCCAGCGGCGTGGGATTCTGGCATGTCTCGAAAGGGTGCGAGCAAAAATGTCCCAATTTTCGTAGGAATTCTCGTAGTCTGGCGTCTACATCGAGGTTTAATTGCGCCCGATGGAGGACGTTTTGTAGGGTCCGTTGGATGGACTTAGAATTTGACTATTTAGTCCGCGGTTTAAAGGAGGTGGACTTGGATCTTTATCGAGTATCACATCATCCCTGTTCACCGTGGAGCCTTGGCGATCAGTTCCTCGGCCGCTAGGGCTTCGGATAGTGCCTCAAGGGCCAGTCTGCTGTCTTATTTTCGGTAGCGGAGTGCTATGTCCGGTCACTAGCAAGAGTGATGATTCCGTTGGGTCCGAGCATTTTGAGCTTCATGTACCCGTAATGGGGTATAGCTTGAAAAATTGTAAATGCCTCTCGCCCTAATAGAGCGTGGTATCCGCTGCTGAATGGGGCCACTTGGAACGTGACCTCCTCGGACCTGTAATTATCCGGCGTGCCGAACACCACATCCAGTGTGATTTTTCCTGTAGAGCGCGCTTCCTGACTGGGGATTATTCCTCTAAAGGTTGTGCTGCTTCGCTCAATGCGGCTCCAGTCTATTTCCATTTCTCGAAGAGTTTCCTCGTAAATGAGGTTCAATCCGCTGCCACCGGCCCATGAGTACCTTGGTAAGGCGAAAGCCGTCCACTATTGGACTGAGGACCAATGCGGCTGGTGCTCGGGCTGTTCGGAATTTAGGTTCATCACTGGCATTAAAGGTAATAGCCGTGTCACTCCATGGCTTTGTTATTGCTACTTGGTAGACTTCGGCGAGGCTGCGGAGTGTTCGTTTCCGCATATTATTTGATGCGAAAGTCTCGAATACTATTAATACCGTACTGGTATCGTTGGGCTGGTGCTCTGTGGATTCTGGAGTTAGAAGCTCTTCGCCACTTCTGGCCACCTGCCGGAGTATCCAACATGCTCTAAGGCTATGAGTTGGTGTGGCGCCCTACCACTATGAATTTTACAGGTCCATTGAGCCATCCCTCCAAAGATGGTTCCATGCCCTATAGAGGGTTTTTGCTTTTTGGTGTTTAACCCAGGTGCCTGGCGATAATGCACCCTTTTATTTCGGATTGGGGTTGTATTCAGGGCCGGATTGTCCCAAAATTTTATTTCGGTTTTCCAGGCGCTTTCCATCGCATAGTACTTTCGTACTATGGACGCCAAGTCAGCGAAGCGTGTAATTTCACGGTGACTTATGGCGTTGAGGATTCCGTTGTCCGTGCAATTATTGAAGAAAAATGAAATTGCATCCTCCTCGCGGCAGTCCTTTATCCTGTTCATAACCGTGGAGGAATCGCCCAATAATGGTGTCTTGTTTATGCGGGCTCTTGCGAATTTGGGATAGATCGCTTATGTTTGGGTGGGCGGGTAGAATTAAATCCGAACCTCGCCTAATCTGAGACTCGAGGACCAAGGAGTTTCGAACTCGGAAGCTTGGGTTCTTGGATGTTGTCCAATGAATCTAGCCCGCAGCCGACTTTAGGTTCGTGGCTTGAGTGGCGTCCTCCCTCCGCGGGTATCCGCTTGGAGGAATCGAATCCGGACATAACTAGTCCTTAAGATAGATGAAGGCTTGCCGCATTGTTCCTCCACCACCGCAACGTGATGGGTGACACAGGGAGAGTTAATCTCTCGCATCGGGTTTAGGCCCAATCTGATCGTAGTCTGTAGCGACTCCCAGGGCGGCGATGCGATCCAAGATCTCATTTAAGGAAGAGAGCTCCATCGGATCTAACTGCTCGGCGAGTTCTGAGTTGACGTGAAGATTGCTTTCGATGACCCAAGAAGTCATCGTCGGTAGCGGCCGAACAGCGGTCGTAAGAAAACCGCTTAGCCGGAGAGTTTGGCCGATAGCCAAAGCTCCTTTAGCAACAGTGCCGTCTTTAAAGACGGATGAGGCATCCTTCCCGATGGCGGCGACACAACGGAACTCTCAATGAAAGCACCAATGTCGGTGTCAAACCGGCGGATCTCGTGTAGGGGTCCCGAATCGTGCGTCTAGGCGGATGGTAACAGGAGACAAGGGGCACGATGTTTTACCTGTGTTCAGGCCCTCTCGATGGAGGTAAAACCCTACTCACCTTGATTAATATTGATGATATGGGTAGTACAAGAGTAGATCTACCACGAGATCAGAGAGGCTAAACCATAGAAGCTAGCCTATGGTATGATTGTTGTTCGTCCTACGGACTAAAACCCTCCGGTTTATATAGACACCGGAGAGGGCTAGGGTTACACAGAGTCGGTTACAATGGGAGGAGATCTACATATCCATATCGCCAAGCTTGCCTTCCACGCCAAGGAAAGTCCCATCCGGACACAGGAAGAAGTCTTCAATCTTGTATCTTCATAGTCCAGGAGTTCGGCCAAAGGTTATAGTCCGGCTATCCGGACACCCCCTAATCCAGGACTCCCTCAACAAGCCTGGACAAACTCTTATATAAGGAAAAGCGCTCCCGAGGACACCTGGGAATATCGTCAAGGTAGTTTTCATCACGTTCATATGATTCGTGTTCGGTACTTTGATATTTTGATATGTGGGTGGACCGGTGCTTGGGTGTTGTTCTTACTTGAACAAGCATCCCACTTATGATTAACCTCTATTGTAAGCATCCGCAACTACAACAAAAGTATTAAGGTAAACCTAACCATAGCATGAAACATATGGATCCAAATCAGCCCCTTACGAAACAACGCATAAACTAGGGTTTAAGCTTACGTCACTCTAGCAACCCATCATCTACTTATTACTTCCCAATGCCTTCCTCTAGGCCCAAATAATGGTGAAGTGTTATGTAGTCGACGTTCACATAACACCACTAGAGGCTAGACAACATACATCTCATCAAAATATCGAGCGAATACCAAATTCACATGACTACTAATAGCAAGACTTCTCCCATGTCCTCGGGAACAAACGTAACTACTCACAAAGCATATTCATGTTCATAATCAGAGGGGTAATAATATGCATAAAGGATCTGAACATATGATCTTCCACCAAATAAACCAACTAGCATCAACTACAAGGGGTAATCAACACTACTAGCAACCTACTAGTACCAATCCCGGACTTGGAGACAAGAATTGGATACAAGAGATGAAATAGGGTTTTGAGAGGAGATGGTGCTGGTGAAGATGTTGATGGAGATTGCCCTCTCCCGATGAGAGGAGCGTTGGTGATGACGATGGCGATGATTTCCCCCTCCCGGAGGGAAGTGTCCCTGGTAGAACAGCTCTGTCGGAGCCCTAGATTGGTTCCGCCAAGGTTCCTCCTCGTGGCGGTGGAGTTTCGTCCCGAAAGGTTGCTTATGATTTTTTCCTCGACGAAAGACCTCATATAGCAGAAGATGGCAATCGGAGAACCAGCAGGGGGCCCACGAGGTAGGGGCGCATACAGGGGGTAGGCGCGCCCCCACCCTCGTGGCTGTGGGTCCCCTCTGGTGAACTTCTTCCGCTCAATATTTTTTATTATTTCCAAAAAATGACTTTCGTGGAGTTTCAGGACTTTTGGAGTTGTGCAGAATAGGTCTCTAATATTTGCTCCTTTTCCAGCCCAGAATTCCAGCTACCGGCATTCTCCCTCCTTATGTAAACCTTGTAAAATAAGAGAGAATAGGCATAAGTATTGTGACATAACGTGTAATAACAGCCCATAATGCAATAAATATTGATATAAAAGCATGATGCAAAATGGACGTATCAATCTTCACCTGTCCTTTTTACATTTTATCCTTTGGCAAGCACATTGTGTTGGAAAGATCCTGATATATATATATATCCAATTGGTTGTAAGTTGCATGAACTATTATTGTTGACGTTACCCTTGAGGTAAAAGGTTGGGAGGGGAAACTATAAGCCCCTATCTTTATCTGTGTCCGACTAAAACTCCATAACCACAAGTATTGTGTGAGTGTTAGAAATTGTGAAAGACTAAATGATAGTTTGAGTATGTGGACTTGCTGAAAAGCTCTTATATTGACTCTTTCTGATGTTATGACAAATTACAATTGCCTCAATGACTGATATTATAATTTGTTAGTTCTCAATGAAGTTTCTGATTCATACTTGACATTGTGGATAGATTGTTACTTTAGCATAAGAAATAATATGACAATATCTATATATGTTGTTGTTATAAAAATGATCATGATGCCCTCATGTCCGTATTTTATTTTATCGACACCTCTATCTCTAAACATATGAACATATTTATCGTTATCGGCTTCCGCTTGAGGACAAGCGAGGTCTAAGCTTGGGGGAGTTGATACGTCCATTTTGCATCATGCTTTATATCAATAATTATTACATTATGGGTTGTTATTACACGTTATGTCACAATACTTATGCCTATTCTCTCTTATTTTACAAGGTTTACATGAAGAGGGAGAATGCTGGCAGCTGTAATTCTGGGCTGGAAAAGGAGCAAATATTGGAGACCTATTGTGCACAACTTCAAAAGTCTTGAAACTTCACGAAAGTCATTTTTGGAATTTATAAAAAACAGTGAGCGAAGAAAATACCAGAGGGGGCCCACACCCTGGCCACGAGGGTTGGGGCGCGCCCTATCCCCTGGGCGCGCCCCCCTGCCTCGTGGGCCCCTTGGCAGGCCTCCGGTGCCATCTTCTGCTATATGAAGTATTTCGTCCGAGAAAAAAATCAGAAACAAGCTTTCGGGAAGAAACTCCGCCGCCACGAGGCGGAACCTTGGCGGAACCAATCTAGGGCTCCGGCGGAGCTGGTCTGCCTTCCCTCCGGGAGGGGGAAATCATCGTCATCGTCATCACCAACGATCCTCTCATCAGGAGGGGGTCAATCTTCATCAACATCTTCACCAGCACCATCTCCTCTCAAACCCTAGTTCATCTCTTGTATCCAATCTTTGTCCCAAAGCCTCAGATTGGTACCTGTAGGTTGTTAGTAGTGTTGATTACTCCTTGTAGTTGATGCTAGTTGATTTATTTGGTGGAAGATCATATGTTCAGATCCATTATGCATATTAATACCCCTCTGATTATGGACATGAATATGCTTTGTGAGTAGTTACGTTTGTTCTTGAGGACATGGGAGAAGTCTTGCTATTAGTAGTCATGTGAATTTGGTATTCGTTCGATATTTTGATGAGATGTATGTTGTCTTTCCTCTAGTGGTGTTATGTGAACGTCGACTACATGACACTTCACCATTGTTTGGGCCTAGAGGAAGGAATTGGGAAGTAATAAGTAGATGATGGGTTGCTAGAGTGATGTAAGCTTAAACCCTAGTTTATGCGTTTCTTCGTAAGGGGCTGATTTGGATCCATATGTTTCATGCTATGGTTAGGTTTACCTTAATACTTCTTTTGTAGTTGCGGATGCTTGCAATAGGAGTTAATAATAAGTGCGATGCTTGTCCAAGTAAGGATGGCTCCCAAGCACCGGTCCACCCACATATCAAATTATCAAAGTACTGAACGCAAATCATATGAGCGTGAAGAAAACTAGCTTGACGATAATTCCCATGTGTCCACGGGAGCACTTTTCTCTATAAGAGTTTGTCCAGGCTTCTCCTTTGTTACAAAAAGGATTGGGCCACCTTGCTGCACTTTATTTACACTTGTTACTTGTTACTCGTTACAAATTACCTTATCACAAAACTATTTGTTACCTATAATTTTAGTGCCTGCAGAAAATACCTTGCTGAAAACCGCTTGTCATTTCCTTCTGCTCCTCGTTGCGTTCCACACTCTTACTTCTCGGAAGGACTAAAATAGATCCTCTATACTTGTGCATCATCAGGTGTCTCCAATGGTATTTGTTGAGTTGGCATAGATCGATATTAGGATTTGTCACTCCGTGTATCGGAGAGGTATCTCTGGGCCCTCTCGGTAATATACATCACTATAAGCCTTGCAAGCAATGTGACTAATGAGTTAGCTGCGGGATGATGCATTACGGAACGAGTAAAGAGACTTGCCAGTAACGAGATTGAACTAGGTATGGTGATACCGACGATCGAATCTCGGGCAAGTAACAAACCGATGACAAAGGGAACAACGTATGTTGTTATGCGGTTTGACCGATAAAGATCTTCATAGAATATGTAGGAGCCAATATGAGCATCCAGGTTCCGCTATTGGTTAATGACCGGAGATGTGTCTCGGTCATGTCTACATAGTTCTCGAACCCGTAGAGTCCGCACGCTTAACGTTCTGTGACGATTTGTATTATGAGTTATGTGATTTGATGACCGAAGTTTGTTCAGAGTCCCGGATGAGATCGGGGACATGATGAGGAGTCTCGAAATGGTTGAGACGTAAAGATCGATATATTGGAAGGCTATATTCGGACATCGGAAAGGTTCCGAGTGATTCGGGTATTTTTCGGAGTACCGGAGAGTTACGGGAATTCGTATTGGGCCTTAATGGGCCATACGGGAAAGGAGAGAAATGCCTCAAGGGTGGCCGTGCCAATTCCCCATGGACTGGTTCGAATTGGACTAGGGAAAAGGGGGCGCCCCCTTCCTTCCTTCTCCTTCTCCCTTCCCTTTTTCCTATTCCATGTGGGAGGTGGAATCCTACTAGGACTCCACACTTTGGGCGCGCCCTATGAGGGCCGGCCTCCTCCTCCCTCCATCCTTTATATACGTGGCCAGGGGGCACCCCATAGACACACAAGTTGATCATTGATCTCTTAGCCATGTGCGGTGCCCCCACCACCATAATCCATCCCGGTCATATCGTCGTAGTGCTTAGGCGAAGCCCTGCGCCGGTAGCTTCATCATCACCGTCATCATGCCGTCGTGCTGACGAAGCTCTCCCTCGACACTCTGCTGGATCGTGAGTTCGTGGGAATTCACTGAGCCGAACGTGTGCAGATCGCGGAGGTGCCGTACCTTCGGTGCTAGGATCGGTCGACCGTGAAGACGTACGACTACATCAACCGCGTTGTCATAACGCTTCCGCTTACGGTCTATGAGGGTACGTAGACAACACTCTCCCTTCTCGTTGCTATGCATCACCATGATCTTGCGTGTGCGTAGGATTTTTTTTGAAATTACTACGTTCCCCAACACTTGGTAATGATTCTAATGTTCATGAGAATATGATGCTGCCTAAATTGGATACATTTGTTTTGCTTACAAATGGAGGGCCTAGCTTGGAGAAGGATGAACATTGGAGCAAGAACAAGCATGGAGTTGATGGCATGCGCAAGGGGAACAAGAACGGAGTTACAAGTGATGATTTCAGGACTTTGAAGCCACCATAAAGAGTGCATGAAGCCTTGGACGTAATATACAAGATGCTACTTCATAAATTTCGTCCAAAGGCTATTCTAGGTGTTGCGTCACCTTATTATTGGGACAGGCCCATGTAATTTCGAAATACATAAGTATAGGCTATTTTTAGAGTTCGTATGTGTGGGGAAACAAGAGATAGGGTTGGTTTCGGACCCCTTCCCCAAGGGCCACGAACCCCCCCCCCCCTCTTCCTCCATATATACGGACCTTAGGGCACCGTTTAGACTTTGGGTTTTGTTTAGATTAAAAGTTCACCATAGCTGCAACTTTGTACTTTGTTTGTGTTCAACGACCAGACAAAGGCGTCACGGAACCCCACCATTCATCAATAAAGCTTTCCTCTTATATTCACAATATCCAGAATTGCAATCTTAGTTTCTTGCTTGTTCTTCGTTTGCTCGCAGGAAACAGACCTTCGTGGTCAGGTTGATCATGCTCCGGCATGGTCAATAACCCCTCGGAAGTTGGTTTAGCGATTGCTAAGGCGCGACGTCTCGCACGTTCGTAGTCGGATCGTCAAGGTCGACTCCCACAGAAAATGATAGCCACCATCTCATCGAAAGACGGGACACCTTTGCCTCTATCAAGTGGTATCAGAGTTCCAGGTTGCTCGGTGAGATTTTACAGTTTTTCGTAGTTTAAATCGAGTATGTTCTTCATACCTATAGTCCATGAAAAAGCCAAACAAAAATTAGGGTTAGTTCATCCTATCTGAACCAGTCTGAGCCTTTGCATAATCTTTTCAGTATTTTGCTTTGTTGAATTTGTGGTTGCATCATCGTGTCAAGTTGCTGGTCTTAGCGTCTAGTCTTTTAGAGTTTTGAGTTCTGGTCATAAGTTGTCACGCCGCCACCGCACCATCATCATCGCCCCTGCCACCTACCACCACTGCTTATCCGCCACCGCTCTGAATCCTTATCCATATGCCACCATCGATCCATATCCATATACTACCACCGCTACCACCACCGCTGCATCAACAACATCAGCCACGTCAAGTTGCTGGTCGATCGTGAAGACGTACGACTACATCAACCGCGTTGTCATAATGATTTCGCTTACGGTCTACGAGGGTACGTAGACAACACTCTCCCCTCTCGTTGCTATGCATCACCATGATCTTGCGTGTGCGTAGGATTTTTTTTGAAATTACTACGTTCCCCAACAGTGGCATCCGAGTCAGGTTTATGCGTAGATGTTATATGCACGAGTAGAACACAAGTGAGTTGTGGGCGACAATAGTCATACTGCTTACCAGCATGTCATACTTTGATTCGGCGGTATTGTTGGATGAAGCGGCCCGGACCAACATTACACGTACGCTTATGCGAGACTGGTTCTACCGACGTGCATCGCACACAGGTGGCTGGCGGGTGTTAGTTTCTCCAACTTTAGTTGAATCGAGTGTGGCTACGCCCAGTCCTTGTTGAAAGTTAAAACATCACATACTTGACTAAAAATCGTTGTGGTTTTGATGCGTAGGTAAGAACGGTTCTATCTCAGCCCGTAGCAGCCACGTAAAACTTGCAACAACAAGGAAGAGGACATCTAATTTTTTTTTGCAGGGCATGTTGTGATATGATATGGTCAAGACGTGATGAATATAAATTGTTGTATGAGATGATCATGTTTTTGAAATTATCGGCAACTTGCAGCAGCCTTATGGTTGTATCTTTATTGCATAAGATGCAAGTGCCATGTAATTGCTTTACTTTATCGCTATGCGATAGCAATAGTTGCAAAAGCAATAGTTGGCGAGATGACCATATGACGACACGTTGATAGAGATCATGGTGTCATGTGATACGTCTCCAACGTATCTATAATTTTTGATTGTTCCAATCTATTATATTATTTGTATTGGATATTTAATGGGCTTTATTATACACTTTTATATTATTTTTGGGACTAACCTATTAACCGGAGGCCCAGCCCAAATTGCTGTTTTTTTGCCTATTTCAGTGTTTCGAAGGAAAGAAATATCAAACGGAGTCCAAACGGAATGAAACCTTCGGGAACATGATTTTTTGAACAAACGTGATCCAGAGGACTTAGAGTGGACGTCAAGAAATCAACGAGGAGGCCAAAAGGCAGGCGGCGCGCCTACCCTCCTGGGTGCGCCCTCCACCCTCGTGGGCCCCTCATAGCTCCACCTACCTACTTCTTCCTCCTATATATATATATATATATATATATATATATATATATCTACGTACCCCGAAAACATCAGACACGGAGCGAAAACCCTATTTCCACCGCCGCAACCTTCTGTACCCATGAGATCCCATCTTGGGGCCTTTTCCGGCGCTCCGCCGGAGGGGGCATTGATCACGGAGGGCTTCTACATCAACACCATAGCCTCTCTGATGATGTGTGAGTAGTTTACCTCAGACCTTCGGGTGCATAGTTATTAGCTAGATGGCTTCTTCTCTCTCTTTGGATCTCAATACAAAGTTCTCCTCGATTCTCTTGGAGATCTATTCGATGTAATCTTCTTTTACGGTGTGTTTGTCGAGATCCGATGAATTGTGGGTTTATGATCAAGATTATCTATGTCGAATCTCCTCTGAATTCTTTTATGTATGATTGGTTATCTTTGCAAGTCTCTTCGAATTACCAGTTTGGTTTGGCCTACTAGATTGATCTTTCCTTCAATGGGAGAAGTGCTTAGCTTTTGGTTCAATCTTGCGGTGCTCGATCCCAGTGACAGTAGGGGAAACGACACGTATTGTATTGTTGCCATCAAGGATAAAAAGATGGGGTTTATATCATATTGCATGAGTCTATCCCTCTACATCATGGCATCTTGCTTAAAGCGTTACTCTATTCTTATGAACTTAATACTCTAGATGCATGCTGGATAGCGGTCGATGTGTGGAGTAATAGTAGTAGATGCAGGCAGGAGTCGGTCTACTTGTCACGGACGTGATGTCACGCCCAATATGCGACCCTATCCAAAAGGAACTCGACGGTCCCACCAAGGATAGACCCGCATATTGAAACGCTTTTGCAAGGTGGATATCATTACATCAACATTACATAAAACATAGGGATACATACATAAGGCACAAATGCCACAAGAATACATCAACATCATATACAAGATCCACCTCCGACTACGGATGAATCATAAACAGAAACTCAAACAATATCCACCCTGCTAGCCTAGGCTGCCGACCTGGAACCTATCCCCTGATCGACGAAGCAGAAGAAGAACTCAAGACAAGCAAGCATCGCTCTCGCGTCATGATGATCGCAAACCTGTACCTGCAACTGGTGGTGTAGTAATCTGTGAGCCACGAGGACTCGGAATCCCATTACCATGGGTATCAAGACTAGCAAAGCTTAATGGGAAAGGAAGGGGTAAAGTGGTGAGGTTGCAGCAGCGGCTAAGCAATATATGGTGGCTAACATACGCAAATGAGAGCGAGAAGAGAAACAAAGGAACGGTCGTCAACTAGTAATGATCAAGAATTGATCCTGAACTCCTACTTACGTCAGACATAACCCGAAACCGTGTTCTCCTCTCGATCAACCCGAAAAGAGACACTCACGGTTACGCACACGGTTGGTGTATTTTAGAAGAGTTTGCTTCAAGTTTACTACAACCGGATATTAACAAATTCCCATCGCCACATAACGCAGGCACGGCTCTCGAAAAGTTTATACCCTGCAGGGTGTCCCAACTTAGCCCATGATAAGCTCTCGCGATCAACGAAGGATATTCCTTCTCCGGAAGACCCGATCAGTCTCGGAATCCGGCTACAAGACATTTCGACAATAAAACAACACCAAGACCTCCGGCGTGCGACACCACGATAGTAGCCGCGTGTATCTCGTCTCGAGGCCACGACCGGATGAGCGATGCGTCTGACGGCAACCGACGATACCCCAAGTTGCCTAGGGGCGGCACATAAGTGGCTCTAGTTTGGACCAACACTTAGACAAGCATTGGCCCGGGGCTAAAATGAAGAGGACCCTTGGGTTAATTACTCCCAAGGGAAATGTAGGTGGTGGTGAGGCAAATGGTAAAACCAATGTTGGGCCTTCTTTGGAGGAGTTTTATTCAAAGCGAACTGTCAAGGGGTCCATAAATCACCCGACCGCGTTAGGGACGCAAAATCCGGGAACATAATACCGATATGACGGAAACTAGAGGCGGCAAGAGTGGAACAAAACATCAGGCATAAGGCCGAGCCTTCCACCCTTTACCAAGTATATAGATGCATTAATAATATAAGATATATTGTGATATCCCAACAAGTAAACATGTTCCAACAAGGAACAACATCTCCATGTTCCAACAACGAACAAACTTCATCTTCACCTGCAACTAACAACGCTAGAAGAGGGGCTGAGCAAAGCGGTAACATAGCCAAACAATGGTTTGCTAGGAAGGGTGCAAAAGGTTAGAGGCTGACATGGCAATTTGGGATGGCTTGATAAACAGGTAATAGGTAGCGCGGCATAGCGACAGAACGAAGCAACTAGCATAGCAATGATAGTAGTGAGATCCAGGGTAGCGGTCATCTTGCCTGAAATCCCGCTAGGAAGAAGAACGAGTCCATGAAGAAGACGAACGGATGAAGCCGAACCATGCGTGAGCGAACGAATCCTCACGATCATCGCAACGAACAGGAACTAACAAGAAGAAGCACACAACATAGTAAACACACCACACATGAACAAGACATGATGCACAACAAGCATGATGCATGACAAATCTAGATGAGGCTACTCATGGCAAGAGATGATGCAAACAAGAACAACACATCAAGACAAGTTTAAATGAGGCCGGGAACAACATAGAACAATTCCGGTAAGTCCTCATATGCAAATTTCGAAATTGGTCCAGATCTGAATAAAACTTATGTTCAAGTTGTTAAACAGCAAGTTAAGATGCACCACGATGATCTACACGAAATTCTAGTCAAGTTACATATAAAGTTCATTAGATTCGGAGTTACGGCCTAGAAGATATGAGCAAAACAAGTTAAACATGGCATTGATGCAAAATGCACCCAAACATCAAGCAAACACCTCAAAATAAGGATGCAACATGATAATATGAAACTACATGCAATTCTAAGCAAGTTTCATATAGAGCACACTCAAAACGGAGCAACGGATCAACACATACACCCTATACAAGTTTAAAGGACAAGCTGTCCAAAACAGCAACTAGGCATATTGCAAGCATCAAAACAACAAGCTACAGCATCTCAACGTAATAACAAAAGGCATGGGCATGATTTACAGGTAAATCATGACAAAACATGAACACTGAGATATCTCCAGAAATCACTAGAACATGCTCAAAAGGACATGGCAAGATTGCAAATAATAACAGTTTCAGACTTTAACAGAAATAACATCAGGTTGCAATGTCTAGAGCTATCAAACAACATGTTACAGGAACTTATCATGGCAAACAAAGGCATGGCATGAATCTACTCAAATCATAGAACAAAAGTCCTTTAGTGACCTTAAGCCAAAAAGGATCAGAAAATATGATGGCACCTATGTAAACATGGCAAGTTATATTACAGATTTGAACATGGCAGGAACAACAATAAGTAGGCATGTTGGTGAGCTTGAACCACTCACCACAGAGCAATACATGGCATGGCAAGGAAACTCCCAGTAAGAAGACATGGCATAGAATTTATACATGGCAAGAACAACATCATAGCATACACGGATCAACTACACCAACCTTGGCAAAATTGAATAACATGTAAACAATCTGCCAGGAAACATTTTATAGCAAAAGTAGAGCTCGATTGACTCAAGCTATGGCACTCCATAATTGCAAACAAGGGCATTTATGGATATATAAAGACATGTATAACAAAACATCCTTACTTAAGTATCTCAAAATATGCATGGATCTCTCGGTAGCATCAAGTTAACATGTCATGAAAATATCAGCAAAACAGGGCTGAAATCAGCAACATCATGAAGCCTAGTTTGCATGCTTGTGCTAGTCACCACAGTGATCACAAAAATACATGGCAAGCACCCCTGGAAAGATGGCATGGCATATTACAAAACACAAGTAGGACTCAAGTTCATAGGATGCACACATCAATCATGGCAAAAATGACAAAAGTGCATGTTCTGATAAGAATCTGAAACTAACATCACATAGCACTCTTCCAACAGAATTTAGGGCATCAAGATGAGCTCAAATGAAAATGATGCAATGAGATGAAATGATCTACTCATCGAGGCGAACATATTGACATATTACACTCACGAAACGGAATAATATACAGAGAGTTATGGCATGATGAAAATGCAACAAAATATTAGCAGATCAAGGACATGCATATTCGAGGGAGAGAAAAGTCAACCTTCGGGATAGATCTGGATCGGGGCGCGGTTCCCGAGGTTCACCGGAGCTCGTCGCCGGCGAGGCCGGGCGAGCCGAGGCGGGCGGCGCAGCGGCAGGAGGCGACTGGTGGACTCGGCGCCGGCGGGGAGGCGGGCTGGCCATGGCGCGAGGCGGGCAGGAGGCGCGCTGGCCGACGAGGCGGCCGGGCGGGCGCGCCGAGGCGGTTAGAGGGCGCGGCCGAGCCGCTCGGGCGCGACGAGGAGGAGGAGGCGGCGCGAAAGGCTCCCTGCGGCGCGGGCGAGGGCGCAATGGGCGGCTGGCGGCGCGAGGCGCCGGCGAGACGGAGTCTGCTGGAGGCGGGCGGCGGATCGCCTGCTCGGGCGGCGGCGCAACCGGGCGGGCGGCGGGCGAGGAGCCGGCCCGCTGGCCTGGATGGGCTCAAGCAAGGCGGCGGCTGGTCGGCGGCGGAGATGCGCCCGCCGGGACGGACATTTTCACAAGCGCGAGGAGAATTTTAGGGTTTGGGGTAGAATTGATCCGCGAATTTCGGAGGGGGAGATGTATTTATAGGTAGAGGGAGCTAGGAGAGTCCAAATGAGGTGCGGTTTTCGGCCACGCGATCGTGATCGAACGACCGAGAGCATGGAGGGGAGTTAGATGGGTTTTGGGCCAATTTGGAAGGGGTGTTGGGCTGCAAAGAGAAGGAGGCTTTACGGTTACCCGGTTAACCGTTGGAGTATCAAACGACCTCCAAATGGCACGAAACTTGACAGGCGGTCTACCGGTGCTATACCAAGGCCGCTTGACAAACCTCGGTCCATTCCGAGACCGTTTAACACCCGCACATGGAAAGAGGTAAAAGGCGCCGGAGACATAGGAGTGCCGGATTGCAAAACAGACAACGGGGAAAATGCTCGGATGCATGAGACGAACACGTATGCAAATGCGATGCACATGATGACATGATAAAAAAATGCAGATGATGACGTGGCAAAGTGCACATGCAAGCACATGACATGGCAAAGACGGAGAATAACTGACGGACACCTGGCGCATCGAATCCGGGGCGTTACACGTGATGCCTATATACACGATCATACCTAGATATTCTCATAACTATGCTCAATTCTATCAATTGCTCGACAGTAATTTGTTCACCCACCGTAATATTTATGCTCATGAGAGAAGCCACTAGTGAAACCTATGGCCCCCGGGTATATTCTCCATTATATGAATCTCCCATCAACAAGCTATTTCTATTGCCGTTTATTTTGATTTCTCTACTATTAGTCTTTATCATAAAAATACTAAAAATATTATCTTATCATCTCTATCAGATCTCACTTTTGCAAGTGGTCGTGAAGGGATTGACAACCCCTTTATCGCGTTGGTTGCAAGGTTCTTATTTTCTTGTGTAGGTGTGTGGGACTTGAGCGTGGTCTCCTACTGGATTGATACCTTGGTTCTCAAAAACTAAGGGAAATACTTACGCTACTTCTCTTCAAGGGAAAACGAACGCAGTGCTCAAGAGGTAGCAAGAAGGATTTCTGGCGCCGTTGCCGGGGAGTCTACTCACAAGTCAAGACATACCAAGTACCCATCACAAACTCTTATCCCTCGCATTACATTATTTGCTATTTGCCTCTCGTTTTCCTCTCCCACACTTCACCCTTGCCATTTTATTCTCCCTCTTTTTCTGTTTGCCTCTGTCTTTCTTGTGCCATGGCCGAATCAAAAAGGGCCAAGGGCTCTCTTCATGGTTTTACTTTGGATAGTCCCTCTGTCCTCTCTAAGCTCATAAACAATGATGTTATGGAAATACGTACCGGGGTTGTCAATGAGGGTTTGAATAATTTTGATGAAGATGATCCCGGAATTTTTGGTTATTTACTTGATGAGTCTTTGAAAGATGCGTGGGATAGGCTTTTAAGGATCCGAGCTAACTATGTGCCCCAATATCAAATTGAGGTATACCTAAAAAGCTTTTATGTTGGGTTGCCCGCTTCGTTCAAGCAAGTTTTAGATTCTATTTTTGAAGAGGGTTTTCTTGAGGGGGATCCCATAGATACCTATGAAAAGATGAAAACTATATTTGGGCACCCTGTGAGTGAGAAAGTTGAATCCACCCCTCTGTTGTGCTTTTACCAAAACGGAATTATCAAAGAGATGAAAACTAGCTTAGATGCGAATTTTTGTAGCGTGCTTAATCTTTCTTCCATCATTAATGGCCATGTGCTTTATCAAAATAGAAAGATAAATGCTATAGATAATAAATTTTCTCTTTTCTTTCCCAACGCCAAAGATGGCAATACTTAGATCTATCCTTGCCTTTATGCCTGGCCAGGGGCGTTAAATGGTAGCGCTTGTTGGGAGGCAACCCAATTTTATTTTTGTTTCTTGCTTTTTATTTCTGTTTAGTAATAAATCTTTGATCTAGCATCTGGTTAGATGTGTTTTTATGTTTTAGTTAGTGTTTGTGCAAAGTTAAACCTATAGGATCTTCTTGGATGATAGTTATTTGATCTTGCTGAAAATTCCAGAAACTTTCTATTCATGAAAAAAATTGTTTAAAATCACCAGAACGTGATAAAATTCTGATTCCAATTGCAGTAGATCAATAAACAAATTATCTAGGTCGTCCTATTTTGGTAGATTATTCTGAGTTCCATAAGTTTGCGTTAGATACAGATTACTACAGACTGTTCTGTTTTTGGTAGATTCTGTTTTTCGTGTGTTGTTTGCTTATTTTGATGAATCTATGGCTAGTAATAGAGCTTATAAACCATAGAGAAGTTGGAATACAGTAGGTTTAACACCAATATAAATAAATAATGAGTTCATTACAGTACCTTGAAGTGGTGTTTCGTTTTGTTTCGCTAACGGAGCTCATGAGATTTTCTGTTAAATTTTGTGTTGTGAAGTTTTCAAGTTTTGGGTAAAGATTTGATGGATTATGGAACAAGGATTGGCAAGAGCCTAAGCTTGGGGATGCCCAAGGCACCCCAAGGTAAAATTCAAGGACAACCAAAAGCCTAAGCTTGGGGATGCCCCGGAAGGCATCCCCTCTTTGTCTTCGTCTATCGGTAACTTTACTTGGGGCTATATTTTTATTCACCACATGATATGTGTTTTGCTTGGAGCGTCTAGTATGATTTGAGTCTTTGGTTTTTAGTTTACCACAATCATCCTTTCTGTACACACCTTTTGAGAGAGACACACATGATTTGGAATTTGTTAGAATACTCTATGTGCTTCACTTATATCTTTTGAGCTATATAGTTTTTGCTCTAGTGCTTCACTTATATCTTTTAGAGCACGGAGGTGGTTTTATTTTATAGAAATTATTGATCTCTCATGCTTCACTTATATTATTGAGAGTCTTTTATAACAGCATGGTAGTTTGCTTTGGTTAAAATTTTAGTCCTAATGTGATGAGCATCCAAGATAGGTATAGTAAAAACTATCATATAGAGTGCATTGAATATTATGAGAAGTTTGATACTTGATAATTGCTTTGAGATATGAAGATGGTGATATTAGAGTCATGCTAGTTGAGTAGTTGTGAATTTGAGAAATACTTGTGTTAAAGTTTGTGATTCCCGTAGCATGCACGTATGGTGAACCGTTATGTGATGAAGTCGGAGCATCATTTATTTATTGATTGTCTTCCTTATGAGTGGCGGTCGGGGATGAGCGATGGTCTTTTCCTACCAATCTATCCCCCTAGGAGCATGAGCGTAGTACTTTGTTTCGATAACTTATAGATTTTTGCAATAAGTATGTGAGTTCTTTATGACTAATGTTGAGTCCATGGATTATACGCACTCTCACCCTTCCACCATTGCTAGCCTCTCTAGTATCGCTCAACTTTCGCCGGTACCATACACCCACCATTACCTTCCTCAAAACAGCCACCATACCTACCTATTATGGCATTTCCATAGCCATTCCGAGATATATTGCCATGCAACTTACCACCGTTCCATTTATTATGACACGCTTCATCATTGTCATATTGCTTTGCATGATCATGTAGTTGACATCGTATTTGTGGCAAAGCCACTTCATAATTCTTTCATACATGTCACTCTTGATTCATTGCATATCCCGGTACCCCGCCGGAGGCATTCACATAGAGTCATATTTTGTTCTAAGTATTGAGTTGTAATTCTTGAGTTGTAAGTAAATAAAAGTGTGATGATCATCATTATAGAGCATTGTCACAAGTGAGGAAAGAATGATGGAGACAATGATTCCCCCACAAGTCGGGATGAGACTCCGGACAAAACATAGAAAAAATAAAAATAAATAAAAATAAAGAGGCCATAAAAAAAGAGAAAAGGCCCAAATAAAAAAATGAGAGAAAAAGAGAGAAGGGACAATGTTACTATCCTTTTACCACACTTGTGCTTCAAAGTAGCACCATGATCTTCATGATAGAGAGTCTCCTTTGTTGTCACTTCCATATGCTAGTGGGAATTTTACATTATATAACTTGGCTTGTATATTCCAATGATGGGCTTCCTCAAAAAATGCCCTAGGTCTTCGTGAGCAAGCGAGTTGGATGCATACCCAGACCATGAAGATACAATATTGAAGACTTCATCCCGTGTCCGGATGGGACTTTCCTTGGCGTGGAAGGCAAGCTTGGCGATACGGATATGTAGATCTCCTACCATTATAACCGACTCTGTGTAACCCTAACCTATCCGGTGTCTATATAAACCGGAGGGTTTTAGTCTGTAGGAGGAACAACAATCATACCATAGGCTAGCTTCTAGGGTTTAGCCTCCTTCATCTCGTGGTAGATCTACTCTTGTACTACCCATATCATCAATATTAATCAAGCAGGAGTAGGGTATTACCTCCATCGAGAGGGCCCGAACCTGGTAAAAACATTGTGTCCCTTGTCTCCTGTTACCATCCGCCTAGACGCATAGTTGGGACCCCCTACCCAAGATCCGCGGTTTTGACACCGACATTGGTGCTTTCATTGAGAGTTCCTCTGTATGCGTCACCGATAGGCCCGATGGCTCCTTCGATCATCAACAACGACGCGGTCCAGGTGAGACTTTTCTTCTGGACAGATCTTCGTGATTCGGCGGCTTTTGCTGCGGGCCAATTAAGCAGCCATCTGGAAGCGAATCGAAGCTACGCCCCAGCCATCGTGTCAGATTTGGAAATTTGAATTATACGGCCGATATCCGCGGAGACTTGATCTTCGACGGATTCGAGCCACAGCCAAGCGTGTCGCACTGTCTCCATGGGTATGATCTAGCTCTCTGACCCGAGCGATTGCCTCAGAGGTCGCACCAAAGATCTCTGCTCCGACCCTTAATTCGAGCCGGATTCCGATCGAGGATGAGTGGTTGGACACCGCCTCGGGGCTACGATCTCTCTGGCGATTGAGCCGAACTCCATCCCTGTCGCTGCGAAGACCTCGACTCCGGTGCCGGAATCCTCTACGGACTCGAACCCTCCGCGCCCTTAATCGAACCCGATTGGGCGCCGGTCATGGAGTTCACGGCCGCGGACATCTTTCAGCACTCGCCCTTTGGCGACATCCTGAATTCACTAAAGTTTCTCTCTTTATCCGGAGAGCCCTGGCCGGACTACGGTCAGGAAGATTGGGATACGGACGACGAAGAAATTCAACGCCCACCCACCACCCACTTCGTAACCACCGTCGAAAGCTTACACGACGTGCTCGATTTCGACTCCGAAGACATCGACGGTATGGACGGCGATGTAGGAGACAACAATGAACCAGCACCTATAGGATGCCGGACAACCACCTCATCTCATGATGTATACATGGTGGATACACCTAAAGGAAATGAAGACGAGGAACAACGGGACGCTACGAAGGATAAATCCCTCGAAAAGCGATCAAACGGCAACGTAAACGCCGAACCAAGTCCCGCCTCAATAGAGACCCAGCCATAGAGCAGGGCGAACCGGTGGACGATTTAACAAGCTATCGAGCAATCGTCCGAACAAGACAACTTGGATAAACAATCCGTCCCCGGCGAAGACAACAGTCCGGACGATCTGACGCCGGACAAACTATTGGAGCAAAACGACCTCCAGAAAAGGCTCGTCGCCACTGCGCGTAGCCTGAAAAAGCAGAAGCGGAAGCTCAAAATAGCGGAAGATGCACTCAGGATCAGATGGAGCAAAGTATTCAGCACCATGAACAAATGCAGCGACGATCGCCCGAACAAAGAGCTACCCGAAAATAAAGCTACTGCCCGAATTCGACGAGGAGGCCTTAGAGCCCCCACACTTAAAAAGTAAGAAGGCCACCCGGTCGGATGGACGACCCCATGGCAAAAAGAGAGCGGCGAATGGCGCCGCACACAAGCCAATATGCGATCCGCATAAGGATTCACATCAAAAGGATGGCCCAGTTAGGTCCATCTATGGTCCAAGAAAGCAGGCTCGTCAAAGCAATGCAACACGCCAAAATTCCGAAGATCACGGCACACCCAAATATAGGGGCGCCGCACACCCCCTGTGTTTTACCGATGTAACGCCCCGGATACAACTTTCCATATTAGTAACTCCAACTCTTGCCATTTCCGGCTATATGATATGTTATTTCCTTCGTGGTTGGGTTTTTGTCTTTTGTTTTGCATTTTGTTCATGTCTTGCATCTCATCTCATAGCATCATGCGCATTGCATCTGCATGTTTTCATAAAGCTTGCATCCGTTCGTAGTTGCCGCGTTCCCCCTCGCCTTCGTTGACCGATCCGAGTCCAACCAGGTTTTCGATTCCCTCTTTTCAAACCACCTAGCCCCTCCATGCACAGTGCATTGACCCCTCGCGCGCGTCAGAAACTCCCCGGAACCCGAGCCGGGCAGTCGTTAGCATTGTGTCCGGATCATCCCCTAACGTCTACAAAACATCTCCGTTTTGTCAATTGGGCTCCCTAACTATTTTATTCGCGACCATCCGATTACGATCGTAGGGATGAGGTAGCCCCTAACCTAATCCACCTACTGTATATATATTGTCCAACCCTAAAATTCAGGAGAGATGTCCCATCGTCCCAGCCAGCCGCCGCCGCCACTCCACAAAATCCCCATCGGGATCCTCCCAGATCCACCTCCCTCCTCATTTTCCTCTCCTGCCAGATCCAACCATCTCCCTTGATTTCCGCCGCCACCCAACCAGTGCATCCCTCCCGATCCATCCATCCAACAGCTATGAGGGCCTCCTCTGCCTCCCCATTCGGCCTGGATCGGAGCCCGAGCGTGGAGAGTTCGCTCCCGAACCAGCGCACTCGCCGGCTCCTCTCCGAGCACCTCGCCACCAACCCTCGCCGGCCATCGTAGCCCTCGTCGTCCAGAATCGACCCGCGAGACCTGACCGCTTCCCAGCGTCCTCGTCATCCAGTAGCACCAGCCCGAGAACAGGCGGCCTCCCTCGCCCCGCCTACCGCCAAGTCCGCCAAGCCTCCGTCGCCCGGAGCCTGTCTGTGCGTCGCTGCCTGTCTGCATCTCCTCTGCCTCGCCCCGTTCGCCCGCAAGTTCCGCAGCGCCACTGGAGTTCCCTCCGCCGACGAGAACCACCCGCAGATGAGTCCCGCGCCTCGATCTTCCCCAAGACCGGCCGGATCCATCTTCCCGCGCCCAAGGATCGCCAAGTCCGGCTACCTCCCCGTCGTCGTCTTCCTCCCACGCTTCCTGCTACTTGAGGACAGCGGTGTGGCCGCCTTCGCCGTCGCATCTCCTCGTCCCCGGGCTAGATCGACTTCCCCAAGCCCCTCTACGTGAGCAGCCATGCTTCCTCATACCTTTTCCCCGTCAATTGAATCATCCGTCGCCGATTGCTTGCATGTCCACCTAGTGCCTCCGCCGTACCTCACCATGGCCCCGAGCCAAGGAAGCGCTTGAGCTCGAGGTCTCTGCTTCCGCCTCACTCCGCACGCCGTGCACCACACCTCCACCTATTTCCGCACCCCCGCCATCCGCCTGTGGTCGCGACGGTCGCCGTCTTGCTTGCCGGCATCGGCACCCAGTTCCTCTGTGATCCACGAAGAAGAAGGCCTGGCTTTGCTTCGGTTCAACTTCAAGAACGCCTTTGTTTTGCACAAATAAGTAGCAATAAATAAGACTTTGGTCCGGGCTTTGCTCCTCTATACAGGAGGTCGTGGGATCAAGTCCTAGCTGCCCCAATTTTTTTGCTCTCTTTTTCCTGCACTGTTGCACGCGCACACCCACATCCGCTTCGGGCCAGATCTGCTGCTGGGTTTCCACAGTGCGCAGCATTCGGCCCGTTTATGTTTTTTTTTGGTTCTGCGAATTTCCTAATTATCCAGAGTTTTACTGAGTGCGTAAAAACCCTAGAGTTCATGCATTTAATAACTCACAAGTGGTGCATCATATGTAAATAATTTATACATGTAAAATGCTTAGATTTCTGTCTAGTTTCATAATATGCCACTTTCATCCATGTTTAAAATGCTTAAAATGTTGTTTGTTTAATTTTGCTCAAGTAATATGTTAAAATGATTTATTTCATAACTAAATAACCGTAGCTCAATTTTAATAAACTTTATATGTATATGGGGTGGAAAAATGCCTAGTTTAACATGGTGCACTTTATTTTGCTGTTTAACAACATTAAAATTGTGTTTAGGGCAGAACAGTACCAAATTCGAAATATGCATGAGGATTTTCCGGAATTTGTTGTTTGTTGTTTCCGGCCTCATTTAAACTTGCCTAGATAGTTAGTTTGCTTATGCCTCACCTCTTGTCATGTTTAACTACATTTACTATTGTTGAGTAGCTTATAACGAGATCAAACTAAATAATTGCATGTGGTGTTTCGTTGATATGCAACTCGTTGCATATTGAGCCCCACTTAACTTGAAGTATTGTTGGTTGCACTTTGCCATGCCATGCCTCATTAAACCGGACATGCATCATACTTGGTTGTGCAACATGCCATGATTATGTGATGGTTGTTTACTATGTTGTTTGCTTCTTTCCGGTTTGCTTCTCTCGTTAGCTTCAGTTTCGTTCCGGAGTTGTCAGGATTCGTTCGACTATTCCCGGTTGTCTTCTTCATGGACTCGTTCTTCTTCCTTGCGGGATTTCAGGCAAGATGACCGTCACCTTGGATCTCATTACTATCATTGCTATGCTAGTTGCTTCATTCTATCGCTATGTTGCGTTACCTACCACTTGCTTATCAAGCCTCCCAAATTGCCATGAACCTCTAACCTTTGTCACCCTTCCTAGCAAACCGTTGTTTGGCTATGTTACCGCTTTTGCTCAGCCCTCTTATAGCGTTGCTAGTTGCAGATGAAGATGAAGATTGCTCCATGTTGGATTATGTTTATGTTGGGATATCACAATATCTCTTATATTATTAATGCATCTATATACTTGGTAAAGGGTGGAAGGCTCGGCCTTATGCCTGGTGTTTTGTTCCACTCTTGCCGCCCTAGTTTCCGTCATATCGGAATTATGTTCCTAGATTTTGCGTCCCTAACGCGGTTGGGTGATTTATGGGACCCCCTTGACAGTTCGCTTTGAATAAAACTCCTCCAGCAAGGCCCAACCTTGGTTTTACCATTTGCCTCACCACCACCTACTTTTCCCTTGGGAGTCGCTCTCTCGAGGGTCATCTTTATTTAGCCCCCCCGGGCCAGTGCTTCTCTAAGTGCTGGTTCGAACCGAGCTGCCTGCGGGGCCACCTTGGGGAAACTTGAGGCTTGGTTTTACTCGTAGCTAGTCTCATCCGGTGTTGCCCTGAGAACGAGATATGTGCAGCTCCTATCGGGATTTGTCGGCACATCGGGCGGCTTTGCTGGTCTTATTTTATTACTTTCGAAATGTCTTGTAGCCGGATTCGAGACCGATCGGGTCTTCCCTGGGAGAAGGAATATCCTTCATTGATCGCGAGAGCTTATCATGGGCTAAGTTGGGACACCCCTGCAGGTTTGAACTTTTGAAAGCCGTGCCATGATTTATGTGGCGAGATGGGAATTTGTTAATGCCGGTTGTAGTAAACTTGAAGTAAACTCTTCTAAAATACACCAACCGTGTGCGTAACCGTGAGTGTCTCTTTTCGGGGTTGATCGAGAGGAGAACACGGTTTCTGGGTTATGTCTGGCGTAAGAAGGTGTTCATGATCAATTCTTGATCATTACTAGTTGACGATCGTTCCTTTGTTTCTCTTCTCGCTCTCATTTGCGTTTGTTAGCCACCATATATGCTTAGCCGCTGCTGTAACCTCACCACTTTACCCCCTTCCTTTCCCATTAAGCTTTGCTAGTCTTGACACCCATGGTAATGGGATTGCTGAGTCCTCGTGGCTCACAGATTACTACAACAACGATTGCAGTGTACGAGGTTATGCGATGATCATGACGCGAGAGCGATGTTTGCTTGTTTTGGAGTTCTCCTTCCGCTTCTTCTTCGATCGGGGATAGGTTCCGTGTCGGCAGCTGGGCTAAAGGTGGTGGATATTGTTTGAGTTTCATTTATGATTCATCCGTAGTCGGATGTTGATCTTGTATGTTGTATTGTTGTATTCATGTGACATTGTATGTAATGTATGTATCCCCACTATTATGTAATGTTGATGTAATGATATCCACCTTGCAAAAGCGTATCAATATGCGGTTCTATCCTTGGTGGGACCTTCGGTCTCTTTAGGATAGTATCGCATATTGGGCGTGACAACCGATGAGGTGCTGGATCATGAATTTCCAGCGGGATTCAAACCCGTAAACATAGAGGCATACGACGGAACAACAGACCCTGGAGTCTGGATCGAGGATTACATCCTCCACATACACATGGCTAGAGGAGATGATCTCCACGCCATAAAATACTTACCCTTAAACTCAAAGGGCCAGCTCGGCATTGGCTTAAAAGCCTCCCGAAAATACCATTGGAAGCCGGAAGAGCTCGAGGATGCGTTTCGGGCAAATTTTCAGGGGACCTATGTCCGCCCTTCGGATGCAGACGATCTAAGTCACATAACTCAACAGCCCGGAGAGTCAGCCCGAAAATTCTGAAATAGGTTCCTTACTAAAAAGAACCAAATAGTCGACTGTCTGGACGTCGAAGCCTTAGCAGCTTTCAAACACAACGTCCGAGACGAATGGCTCACCAGACACCTCGGCCAAGAAAAACCAAGAACAATGGCCGCATTAACAAGCCTCATGACCCGCTTTTGCGCGGGAGAGGACAGCTGGCTAGCAAGATGCAGTACCAGCGACCCAAGTACATCCGAAGTCAGGGATGGAAACGGGAAACCACGGCGCAACAAGGACCAACGCCGGATTAAAGGGAACGGTCCAAAGAGCGCGGTGGTCAACGCCGGATTCAAAAGCTCACGGCGGAACAACAAAAAACTGCCCCTTGAGGACAATAGCGATGAGCTATCCAACTTCAACAAAATCTTGGACAAGATATGTCAAATCCACAGTACTCCTGGGAGGCCTACTAACCATACCCACGGAAATTGTTGGGTCTTCAAACAGTCCGGTGACCAACGCCGAACACAAGGGGCTCGACACACCAAGTGAAGATGACGACGAGCACCACAAGCAGGGCCCCGAAGAACAAAAGACTTTCCCACAAGAGGTTAAAACAGTAAACTCACTTCACGTGATCAAAGGGAAAAAGCAGGCGGCGCCCACTAAAAGGCGCGCGCACACCGTTGTCAAAACCAATCACCTTCGACCATCGGGACTATTCCGAAAATATCCTAACGCAGGATGGACTGCCTTGATATTGGATCCTATAATCGACGGATTCCAATTTACACAAGTCCTCATGGATGGCGGCGGTGACATAAACCTGATATATCGTGACACAATCCGCAGGATGGGGATAAACCCAATGAAAATTCGCCGTAGCAACACCTCCTTTAAAGGAGTAATGCCAGGCCCATATGCCCATTGTACGGGCTCCATACTGCTAGAAGTTGTGTTCGGTTCATCCGACAACTTCCGTCGCGAAAGGTTAATCTTCCATGTCGCCCCGTTTAAAAGTAGACATCAAGCACTATTGGGACGTGAAGCTTTCGCCCGCTTTAACGCAATACCGCTTTATGCATCTCTAACACTTAAAATGCTCGGTCCACGCGGCATCATCTCGTTAAGAGGAAGTATTAAGTGTTACTCTAGCACGGAAGAACGGGAGACTGCCTTGACTGCCCCACACCTATCCGGCTCCACTAGTCAAAAAAAAACTAAATTGATCATTCAAACCCCGGACACGGCTAGACGAGTCTGGCGCCTACTAGCGGCATACCCCCATACGAGGGGTTGCATGCATGTATAACAAGAGACAATAAAGCTCAAGTTTATTCACTTCTTCGAACCGTACTATGTTTATTTAATATTAAGTACATCTTTCGCACGATCCTTTTTCTTTTAAACTAAGTACCTCTCTTTCACAGATGAACAACGTGCTACACCTGTCCAGGATACGGCACAACGGAGACACAGGCGCAGACGTGCAATAGGGACCCGTTGCAAGGATTCTTTTCAGATTAAGACCCTACGTAAACCTTTTTTACTGTCTCTTGTTGAGATACATCCCCCGGTTTCTTACTACAACCGAGGAGGAGGCTGGCGTTTTGGCATTGGCCGCACCAGAATTTTTGCATGTACCTGGACACCAGGGGCTTAGGGCATTATTCTGCCCGTTTTTATAAAGTCCGAATACCTTAGGGAGTGTTCGACGTCTCGAGTTAGGCCTTATATGCATCAGCTCCGAATCATGTCTTTGGTCAAATGTTGGGTCTTCCCGGCTCCTGTGTTTTGCTGCCTTACGTTCCGTTTTATCGGCTAACGCGGCACCGGAGAACTCTGCGATTGTGCCCGGTTCGCCGGGCGAGCACCTCGAGAGAAAGCCGAAAACCGATCATGATATAGCGAGAGACTGGTCAACCACTCGATGACTCACTTTGGAATGTTTAGGATTCCTCCGCATTAACGAAGGGCGGTTTTCGGTCAGCACATACGCACTTTAATTCGGGAGAGTGCGGTGCCCCGAGGCTATTTAGTAGCCCCACCCTCGAACTCCTATGGCTAAGTGAAAGTGATAAAGCATTATAGTCCGGTTGCACGGTTTGCTACGCTATCACCTCCTTAACAGGACCAAGACTTTGGATTAAGTGTGAAAAAGCGCTTTCTTTGCAAACACCCCCGCACTTTGTGCGTGGGGGCTGAAGCCAAGGACTGCCATCTTTCAGGTTATATACACATATACATAAACGGCCGCACAGGGAGTAGTTTACTACTTGAACGCACAAGTATAAAAAGCTCTTATATAATATTGAAAACATTGTTTTCACAAATCGTACATGTCATTTAAACATAATATCCTTCGAGCGCTGCGTCTCTATTAAACGAGCGCCCGGCAGGACTTCTTCAAAGTAGTGCTCGGCAGGTACTCGACTTCTATCCGTATCTTGGGATGCAACATCGGTGGCCTTCATCTCTGCCCAGTATGTCTTGACACGGGCCAGAGCCATCCGCGCTCCCTCAATACACACCGATCGTTTCATTGCGTCGATACGCGGTACCGCACCAAGGAACTGCTGCACTAAACCAAAATAGCTCTTCGGCTGGGGTCCGCCCGGCCACAAGTGAGTCAAGACATGCTTCATGGAAAATCCGGACAATCGATTCAGCTCGGCCCATTCGGCCAACCGATCGGTCAGCGGCAGAGGACGCTCCGGACTATGGAATTGCGACCAATATAGCTCTTCCCTTCTGTGCCCCTTTTGGCCCCGGAAGTGCTCAACCGCATCCGCATGGCCAGCCGCCAAGTCCAGATAAGCATCCTCCGAACTCCACAACTTATCCAACTGAGCATACTTTGGATCCAGTATATTTCCTCCGCAGCGAAAACGGTTTCCAGCCGCAATTGCCCCGGCCTGACTCAGCTCCTCCTTGGCAGCTCTCAAAGCCGACTGGGCATTCTTGGATTCGGCGGCGGCCTTTTTCAGGCCCTCTTGTTCCGCTTGACATTCTTTTTCAAGAACCTTGCAGCGATCGGTAGTATTCCTCAACTTTCTAGCCATATCGGCCATTTCCTCTTTGCTTCGGCAGTGAGCAGCCCGTTCGGCTTCTAGCTCTTCGGTCGCCTTTAAAGCGGCCGCATTACTATTTTTGGCTTGCTCTTTCGCTCGGGCGAGCTCCGTCCGCAGCTCCTCCATAGCAGCGGCACCATCTGCATTAAGCATACAAATAGTGAGACATGGGCGTCAAGCTCCCTTACCAGGTGTCCGCATAGAAGTCGCATACCTTGTGACTCGTCAAACCGTTTATTGACCAGCGTGATGTCCGCATCCGTCTCGTCAAGTTGCCGCTTTAGTTCGGCATATTCATCGATCCGGTGGCCACGGACGCCCGCCACCTGTTTAGGAGCGGTGATATGTTATAATCGAAAATTTGATCCTCGACGCGTTGTCAATTTTGACAACATACCGAGTCTCGTGGGCTACTATCTATACAGGTGCATTTTATATGCATAAGCGCCGAAGGTACATCATTTTGCGTACCTCAAACCCGTCAAGAAGCTTCGACGGCTTCATGCAATCCGCTCTCCGCGGATGCAATTCTTTCAATCACCGTACCCATTAGAGCACGGTGATCTTACGAGATAGCCGCCGCCCGAGCAGATCCTTCAGCCTCCGACCGCACACCACTTGGCGCCGGACCTTCCGCCCCGCCGGACTTGGGAACCCTCGCGGCGACACCTCCGGGTCGTTCGCTTCACATGAGGGTGCGACAGTGGAGGCGTTGGCTCTCCATCATCTCCGGAAGAAGATCCCCGAAGACGAGCTCACTGAGAAGGGCCGAGGTCCGAACTACAAGGTACAATTTCGGTTATCTTCATAAATAAATACATGGATGTTCCTTATTTACAAGACCCCTTCTTTTTACTTACGGCTCATTTGGAGGGCTGATCCCCTTGGGGAAATAGTGCAGCTGGGTTACTTCCCAGCGCCGGACTCTCTGACAAAGATTCCCTTCCCCTCTTTGAGGCCTTGACCTCCGGATCTTCCGACGCAGTCCTCTTCTCTCCTCGAAAGACGGGACTTTTAATCCCTCCTTCCTTGATAGCCTCCTTCGTAGAGGCAGCTTGCTTCCAGCTCCCCCTTCGCCTTCTTCAAAAGGCGCGACCTTCAACATCTTGGTCAAGATGGGATCCGGCGTGGTCTCCGGAGGGGAGCCGGACACCTTATTAACTTTGCCTTGGCTATCCACTCTGCTCAAGAAACGGCTCCTTTAAAGGGCATATATATATATGATAAATGAATGAACAGCTTGTCCGTTCTGGGACTACTTACTTGAGTATCTGGGCGATTGCAGCTTAGTCCTGCATCCTCAGTCAGGTCCGGACACTTCTCTTGTGATCCGAAGAACAGTTTATACATCTCCACGGGCGCCGTGCCCATAAAATTTTGGAGAGCTCGTGGTCCCTCCGGATTAAATTCCCACAGGCGGAGGGGGCAACGCTTGCAGGGTAGAAGACGTCGGATCACCATAACCTGCGCCACTGCAACCAGATTGATCTCTCTTTCCTGGAGGTCTCGAATACGGCCCTGCAGCAAGGGAACATCCTTGGACGGCCCCCAGTCGAGCCCCTTGTTGACCCATGACGCCAGCCGCTGTGGTGGACCTGAGCGGAAGGCAGGGAGCGCCACCCATTTGGTGCCCCTGGGAGCGGTGACATAAAACCACTCCCGTTGCCACAAACCAAGCTCCTCTTGAAAAGAGCCCTCGGGCCACGGAGCATCAGCACATTTGCTTATGACCGCCCCTCCGCACTCTGCTTGTTGCCCCTCGATCTCCTTTGGCTCCACCTTGAAGGTCTTGAGCCACAATCCAAAGTGGGGGGTAATATGGAGGAAGGCCTCACATACGACAATGAATGACGAGATATGGAGGATGGACTCGGATTCAAGTCATGGAAATCAAGCCCATAATAAAACATGAGCCCCGCACAAAGGGATCCGTCGGGAAGCCTAAACCCGAAGGAAGTGAGACACGAACACCACGTTCTCGCCGGGCTCGGAGTGGGAATGACCTGCCTGAGTAGGCAGCCTATGCGAGATCTCGCCGGTTAGATACTGGCGTCTCGCAGCTTTAGCACATCTTCTTACGTGAAGGAGGAAGACATCCATCGGCCCGTCTTTGGTCGGAGCCGGACATCGTCGAAGGTCCGGCGTTGGAATCTGAAGCTTTGGGTGTTGGAACTCGAAGCGAGGCGAACTCGATGGAGGGTGTAAAAGAAGAGGGCCTTGGTCTCATTATAAAGAGGTTGAATACCAAGAGCCCACCCCGTGGTCGATTAGGACTCGCCTTTGATAGAGGAGGCGTGCCAACGGGCACGGTTGGGTTACCCACGTCCGTATTGATGGGAATCACGGAATAAGGGGGGCATGATCTATGCTTTGATAAGGCGTGCCAGGGAAACCGCCTCACTAAACGCGCTAAGGTGAAACGGTAAAAAAACGATTCATATAAAGGCCTGGTCGTGGTGTGATGTCACGCCGCGGAATACGTCAGCAGATCTGTGCAAAAGTTATTCTCTCTACGGTGGAATGTGGAACTTGTTTTGCAGAGCCGGACACTATCCTTGTGTTCAAAACCTTCTATGAAGTATTCGGAGGAGGAACCCGTCTTGCAATGCCGAAGACAATATGCGCGCCCGCACTGCCGTCATTGAAGCCTGGTTCGAGGGCTCTTGAGGAGTCCTGGAATAGGGGGTGTCCGGATAGCCGGACTATCATCACGGCCGAACTCCAAGACCATGAAGATACAAGATTGAAGACTTCGTCCCGTGTCCGGATGGGACTTTCCTTGGCGTGGAAGGCAAGCTTGGCGATACGGATATGTAGATCCTATCATTATAACCGACTCTGTGTAACCCTAACCTATCCGGTGTCTATATAAACCGGAGGGTTTTAGTCCATAGGAGGAACAACAATCATACCATAGGCTAGCTTCTAGGGTTTAGCCTCCTTGATCTCGTGGTAGATCTACTCTTGTACTACCCATATCATCAATATTAATCAAGCGGGGTAGGGTATTACCTCCATCGAGAGGGCCCAACACAGGTAAAAACATCGTGTCCCTTGTCTCCTGTTACCATCCGCCTAGACGCACAGTTCGGGACCCCCTACCCGAGATCCGCCGGTTTTGACACCGACACCCGTGATATGATACGCTCTTTCACACATAAACCTCCTTATATCTTCCTCAAAACAGCCACCATACCTACCTATTATGGCATTTCCATAGCCATTCCGAGATATATTGCCACGCAACTTTCCACCGTACCGTTCTTCATGACACATTCATCATTCTCATATTGCTTAGCATGATCATGTAGTTGACATAGTATTTGTGGCAAAGCCACCGTTCATAATTCTTTCATACATGTCACTCTTGATTCATTGCATATCCCAAAGACATCACGGAGGCATTCATATAGAGTCATACTTTGTTCTAGTATCGAGTTGTAATCATCGAGTTGTAAATAAATAGAAGTGTGATGATCATCATTTTCTAGAGCATTGTCCCCAAAAAGGCCAAAGAAAAAAAGAAGGCCCAAAAAAGGGCAATGTTACTATCTCTTTTCCACACTTGTGCTTCAAAGTAGCACCATGTTCTTCATATAGCGAAGTCTCATATATTGTGCTTCAAAGTAGCACCATGTTTTTCATATAGAGAGTTTCATATGTTGTCACTTTCATATACTAGTGGGAAATTTTCATTATAGAACTTGGCTTGTATATTCCAACGATGGGCTTCCTCAAATGCCCTAGGTCTTTGTGAGCAAGCAAGTTGGGTGCACACCCACTTAGTTTCTTTTGTTGAGCTTTCATACATTTATAGCTCTAGTGCATCCGTTACATGGCAATCCCTACTCCTTGCATTAACATCAATTGATGGGCATCTCCATAGCCTGTTGATTAGCCTCGTTGATGTGAGACCTTCTCCTTTGTTGTCTTCTCCACATAACCCCCATCATTATATTCTATTCCACCCATAGTGCTATGTCCATGGCTCGCGCTCATATATTGCCTGAAAGTTTATAGGTTTGAGATTACTAAAGTATGAAACAATTGCTTGGCTTGTCATCGGGGTTGTGCATGATGAGAGCATTCTTGTGTGACAAAAATGGAGCATGACTAAACTATATGATTTTGTAGGGATGAACTTTCTTTGGCCATGTTATTTTGAGAAGACATAATTTCTTAGTTAGTATGCTTGAAGTATTATTATTTTTATGTCAATATGAACTTTTGTCTTGAATCTTTTGGATCTGAATATTCATACCACAATTAAGAAGAATTACATTGAAATTATGCCAAGTAGCACTCCGCATCAAAAATTCTCTTTTTATCATTTACATACTCGAGGACGAGCAGGAATTAAGCTTGGGGATGCCTGATACGTCTCCAACGTATCTATAATTTTTGATTGCTCCATGCTATATTATCCGTTGTTTTGGACTATATTGGGCTTTATTTTCCACTTTTATATTACTTTTGGGACTAACCTATTAACCGGAGGCCTAGCCCGAAATTGTTGTTTTTGCCTATTTGGTGTTTCAAGAAACGGAATATCAAACGGAGTCCAAACGGAATGAAATCTTCAGGAACGTGATTTTCTCATCAGATAAGACCCAGGAGACTTGGACCCTCCGTCAAGAAAGCCACGAGGCGGCCACGAGTGTGGAGGGCGCCCCCCACCCTACGGCGCGCCCCTGCCTCGTGGACCCCTCGAAGCTCCACCGGCATACTCCTTCCTCCTATATATACCTACGTACTTCAACAGATCGACACTGAGCCAAAACCTAATTCCACCGCCGCAAATTTCTGTATCCACGAGATCCCATCTTGGGGCCTGTTCCGGAACTCCGCCGGAAGGGGATTCCACCACGGAGGGCTTCTACATCATCATCATAGCCTCTCCGATGAAGTGTGAGTAGTTTACCTCAGACCTTGGTCCATAGTTAGTAGCTAGATGGCTTCTTCTCTTTTTGGATCTGAATACAACGTTCTCCCCCTCTCTCCTGGAGATCTATTCGATGTAATCTTCTTTTTGCGGTGTGTTTGTTGAGACCGATGAATTGTGGGTTTATGTTCAAGATTATCTATGAGCAATATTTGAATCTTTTCTGAATTGTTTTATGTATGATTGAGTTATCTTTGCAAGTCTCTTCGAATTATCCGTTTGGTTTGGCCAACTAGATTGGTAGTTCTTGCAATGGGAGAAGTGCTTAGCTTTGGGTTCAATCTTGCGGTGTCCTTACCAAAGTGATGTAAAGGGTTGCAAGGCACGTATTGTATTGTTGCCATCGAGGATAACAAGATGGGGTATTTATCATATTGCATGAATTTATTCCTCTACATCATGTCATCTTGCTTAAGGCGTTACTCTGTTTTCATTAACTTAATACTCTAGATGCATCTTTGGATAGCGGTCGATGAGTGGAGTAATAGTAATAGATGCAGGCAGGAGTCGGTCTACTTGTCTCGGACGTGATGCCTATATACATGATCATACCTAGATATTCTCATAACTGTGCTCAATTTTGTCAATTGCTCAATAGTAATTCGTTCACCCGCCGTAAAATACTTATGCTCTTGAGAGAAGCCACTAGTGAAATCTATGGCCCCGAGGTCTATTCTCATCATATTAATCTTCCTACGCTTTATTATTGCTTTGCTCTTTACCTTGCCTTTTATTTTACTTTGCATCTTTATACCAAAAATACCAAAAAATATTATCTATCATCTCTATCAGATCTCACTCTCGTAAGTGACCGTGAAGGGATTGACAACCCCTATTCGCGTTGGTTGCGAGGAGTTATTTGCTTTGTGTAGGTACGAGGGACTTGCGCGTGGCCTCCTAATGGATTGATACCTTGGTTCTCAAAAACTGAGGGAAATACTTACGCTACTCTGCTGCATCATCCTCTCCTCTTCGGGGAAAACCAACGCAAGCTCAAGACGTAGCAGTGCATAGGAATTTTTTTGAAATTACTACATTTCCCAACACTTGGTAATGATTCTAATGTTCATGAGAATATGATGCTGCCTAAATTGGATACATTTGTTTTGCTTAAAAATGGAGGGCCTAGCTTGGAGAAGGATGAACATTGGAGCAAGAACAAGCATGGAGTCGATGGCATGCACAAGCGGAACAAGAACGGAGTTACAAGTGATGATTTCAGGACTTTGAAGCCACCATAAAGAGTGCATGGAGCCTTGGACCTAATATACAAGATGCTACTTCATAAATTTCGTCCAGAGGCTATTCTAGGTGTTGCGTCACCTTATTATTGGGACAGGACCATGTAATTTCAAAATACATAAGTATAGGCTATTTTTAGAGTCCGTATGTGTGGGGAAACAAGAGATAGGGTTGGTTTCGGACCCCTTCCCCAAGGGCCACGAAATCCCCCCCCCCTCTTCCTCCATATATACAGACCTTAGGGCACCGACTTTGGGTTTTGTTTAGATTAAAAGTTCACCATAGCTGCAACTTCGCGTACTTTGTTTGTGTTCAACGACCAGACAAAGGCGTCACATAACCCCACCATTCATCAATAAAGCTTTCCTCTTATATTCGCAATATCCAGAATTGCAATCTTAGTTTCTTGCTTGTTCTTCGTTTGCTCGCAGGAAACAGACCTTCGTGGTCAGGTTGATCGTGCTCCGGCGTGGTCAATAACCCCTCAGAAGTTGGTTTAGCGATTGCTAAGGCGCGGCGTCTCGCACGTTCGTAGTCGGATCATCAAGGTCGACTCCCACAAAAAACGATAGCCACCATCTCATCGAAAGATGGGACACCTTTGCCTCTATCAAGTGGTATGAGAGTTCCAGGTTGCTCGGTGAGATTTTACAGTTTTTCGTAGTTTAGATCGAGTCTGTTCTTCATACCTATAGTCCACGAAAAAGCCAAAAAAAAATAGGGTTAGTTCATCCTATCCGAACCAGTCTGAGCCTTTGCATAGTCTTTTCAGTATTTTGCTTTGTTGAATTTGTGGTTTCATCGTCGTGTCAAGTTGCTGGTCTTAGCGTCTAGTCTTTTAGAGTTTCGAGTTCTGGTCATAAGTTGTCACGCCGCCACCGCACCATCATCATTGCCCTTGCCACCTACCACCACCGCTTATCCGCCACCGCTCTGAATCCGTATCCATATACCACCATCGATCCATATCCATATACTACCACCGCTACCACCACCGCTGCCATATACCACCACCATATATCCACCACCAATCCGAGTTCCTTTCATATTAGGTTTGTTTTCAAGGTCCATCTAATTTCCGATTCGTGTTTCCTTACCTGAGTAGGTTTCGGAAAAAAAAAGTCTGGAGACCCCCGGGCAGTTTTTAGGCCAAAATTTCGGTGACCGAAAATATTTTTCCCTATCCTATTTTTAGGCTTTTCTGAGTATTTTGAGACACTCGCCATCATAGTGATTTTTTGTCGCACTTATTCGTCGTCGCTGTCCTGATTTTCGAAAAAAATAGTCAAAAAAATTCGTGCCCATCCTGTCAGTTTGACTTGGGAAGAGTTTTGAGACACTCGCCATTATAGTGATTTTTCGCAAAAAAAAAGAGGAGCGCAAAAAAAAACAGAGCAAAATTTTTTCCAGAGTGTGCTTTTCCCTTGTTTCCATGCAGCGCCGTGATTTTGTTAGTGTTCTAGGCTCGCGCCTCTAGCACGGTCTAGCCTAGGACCAGCACAGTACCGTCGTTGAGCGTTTATTCAACTTTGTATCTCTGAATTGATTATTGTTGACCCTTTTTGCTACCATATTATAAGCCTTCCCAGCTCCACATACATCTACATCATGCGTTTGACTCTCCCTTGTAATCGCTCTATCCAAGCTTTGAGAGTTTTGACTACATCGGTTGCCGATCACAGCCTACTGCTGGGTAAGAACTGGTAAGAATTTGAGATTTGCTTGACGGATTTGTGACACCCACCACCACCACCACTTGTTAGTAGTCTGTAGGATCATATTATTGTGTGTTTTTATTGCTGCTAACCATGCCAGGATCACAAGCCTACGAGTAGGGCTGCAAGAAAAGCTCGAGGCTCGTGAGCCGCTCGAGGTCGACTCGTTTTTTGACTCAACTGGAGATCGACTCGAAAAGAAACAAGATGAGTTTGAACACTTTATGTAACTCGATCGAGAAACGAGCCGATCTTGAGCCAATGTTGGCTCGCTCGATTTTAGCTCGATAGCTCGACATAATATCATTACCTTAAATGACATGTCATATATTAAATGGAAATAAGATAATTTATTACCATATATGTTGTCCATAATTTTTCTCCATTTTATTTACTTAACGAGCATGGAAAGTTAATTAAGTGCGAAGAAGATTTAGGCCTAATTATGGCACGTGGTTGACTATATGTTAAATATCCTATATTTTTGGCAAAGGTTCCCAGATATTCACCTTAATTTTTTTTGTTTTTCATCCATAGATTTATAATTTTTACGATCATATTTAGCTCAAAACTAGCTCGAGATTGGCTCGAGATCGTTACAAGCTGAGCACGAGTCATGTTCTACAGCTCGATCATGAACTTCACTTAGTTTGAGCTCGCTCGAATTTTCATATGAGTTGAGCTGAGCCAACTCCAACTCGCTCGAGCTCGACTCGTTTGCAGCCCTACCTACGAGATTGACTAGGAGAACTTAACGAACAAGGAGCTTCATGATAAGTTTCAGCAAATGATGGTGAACAGTGCAAGATGTCTTTGAACAATTTTAAAGAGGCCATGGATAAGATCACTGGCCTTGAGAAGACGTTCGAAACAAAGCTCGATAACAGATTTAATGAACTGCTTGCACGTCTTCCACCACCGGCCGCACCTCTGCAACAACAACAACAACAACAACAACAACAACAACAACAACAACAACAACAACAACAACAACAACAACAACAACAACAACAAAGAACACCAAGAACACCGACAAGAATAAAGAACAACAGAATAACAACAAGAACACCAACAACAACAACAACAACAACAACAACAACAACAACAACAACAACACAAAGAATAAAGAATAACAACAACAAAGAATAACAACAAAGAATAAAGAATAAAGAATAACAAGAATAACAAAGAATAACAACAAAGAATAAAGAATAACAACAACAACAACAAAGAATAACAACAAAGAACAACAACAAAGAATAACAACAACAACAACAACAACAACAACAACAACAACAACAACAACAACAACAACAACAACAACAACAACAACAACAACAACAACAACAACAACAACAACAACAACAACAACAACAACAACAACAACAACAACAACAACAACAACAACAACAACAACAACAACAACAACAACAACAACAACAACAACAACAACAACAACAACAACAACAACAACAACAACAACAACAACAACAACAACAACAACAACAACAACAACAACAACAACAACAACAACAACAACAACAACAACAACAACAACAACAACAACAACAACAACAACAACAACAACAACAACAACAACAACAACAACAACAACAACAACAACAACAACAACAACAACAACAACAACAACAACAACAACAACAACAACAACAACAACAACAACAACAACAACAACAACAACAACAACAACAACAACAACAACAACAACAACAACAACAACAACAACAACAACAACAACAACAACAACAACAACAACAACAACAACAACAACAACAACAACAACAACAACGACAACAACAACGACAACAACAACGACAACAACAACGACAACAACAACGACAACAACAACGACAACAACAACGACAACAACAACGACAACAACAACGACAACAACAACGACAACAACAACGACAACAACAACGACAACAACAACGACAACAACAACGACAACAACAACGACAACAACAACGACAACAACAACGACAACAACAACGACAACAACAACGACAACAACAACGACAACAACAACGACAACAACAACCACAACAACAACTACAACGAGACAACAACAACGACAACAACAACGACAACAACAACGACAACAACAACGACAACAACAACGACAACAACAACGACAACAACAACGACAACAACAACGACAACAACAACGACAACAACAACGACAACAACAACGACAACAACAACGACAACAACAACGACAACAACAACGACAACAACAACGACAACAACAACGACAACAACAACGACAACAACAACGACAACAACAACGACAACAACAACGACAACAACAACGACAACAACAACAACAACAACAACAACAACAACAACAACAACAACAACAACAACAACAACAACAACAACAACAACAACAACAACAACAACAACAACAACAACAACAACAACAACAACAACAACAACAACAACAACAACAACAACAACAACAACAACAACAACAACAACAACAACAACAACAACAACAACAACAACAACAACAACACCAACAACAACAACAACAACAACAACAACAACAACAACAACAACAACAACAACAACAACAACAACAACAACAACAACAACAACTCCCTCTTGAGCCGCTCCTGCTGCTGATGAGGAGGAGGATGATTATGCGGAAGATTACGAGGATGAGGTTGATCAAAATCAGAACTACGTGCAACCACCAGCACCCGGTCGTCCACATGCAAATAATCGCAATGGTAGGGCTGCATTACCAGCTCAGGTACGTGTCGGCATTCTGGGAACGGGGGTCCCCAGACTTGCCTGCCTGCGGCCCACGGCGTGGCTAAGCCAGCAGGCCGTACGACCCATCTTCATCAACAAGGCTTCCCAGACCCTCGCGAGGGGCCAAGCCTCACGAGGCGGACGATGCAAGACCTCCTCGGGAGTGGCCTAGTCAGGCAGGCTCACAAGGAGCGGAGATATCAAGGCGAGGCAAACCTCACGAGGCTCTCGTGACGTGGGCCATGACGATCGACGCCAGGCGGGTGCCAGTGCGCGCAACGTCCTTGTTTCCTCTTTGGTGCTAAGGAAGCAGGCGCAGGCGAAGAGTACCGAGGCATCAGGCAAAGGTTGCTATATCAGTGCAACGAGACCAAGACCAGGAGGACGGCAAGATGGAGGTCATCGTGGAGCCCAAGACGGCGTCATCACCGGAGCCTTTCACAGGCGAAGACCACTTTTGTCAGGATAGCTTGTACTAGCTGTCCCCCTTCAAATTTGTCCGCCGTTGTTGGATCCCTTCCCGCTCAATATTTGGGAAGAGGACCAGGGCCTGTATAAGTAGAGCTAGCCACCACCATAGGAGGCAACTGATTCAGATCACTCTCACCCACATAAATTAGCCAAGCACAAGAACACCACAACCTCAGGAGGCTGTTCTTCCCTTTGTACTGTTCTTCATCAGCCCAAGAGGCAATCCACCACCACCACACTGGAGTAGGGTATTACACCGCAACGGTGGCCCGAACCAGTATAAATCTCGTGTCTTTCTGTGTTGCGAGTTCATCGAGTTCGTCCGCGAGATCTTAGCGAGCTAGGGCATAGATCGGTAGGAGGGAAAGACTTCGCGCGCACCCCAGTGTTCAAACCTTAAGGGTTTGCCGGAACCCCACATCCAACATTTGGCGCGCCAGGTAGGGGTGCGCCGTAGCTTCCCTTCCATCAGTTCGTCGCTCCGTCGCTCCATCGTCTCCATGGCGGATGCTCGCCGTGCTCGAGCTGAGCGTCGGGCTGCCCTCACCGCCCGCGTTGCTCAGACAGCTCCCGTCGGTTGGCCACCTCGTCGTTCTCCGTCTCCCGCCGCCAACGCCACGACCGGCCCGGCGGGGAACGAGTAGCAGGTGTCCTTACTACATCCTTCGGTATGGCAGGACGGCCGTACCGCCACTCCATCGCTGACCCCGGCCGGTTCTTCGTCTCACGCACGCCACACTCACATGGAGGCGCGGGCCGCACTCCTCGCCGCAAACGAACTCCTGCGCTAGCGCCCAGTCGATGACCTCTACGAGGAGTGGCTCGACCGCGTCCCTGAGATTGTCCGCACCGCAGGGGGCTCCCCGGCGTCGTCCCTCTCTCTGCCTCACCCTCAGCCGGCCACGGGCGATGAGGCTCATGGCTCGCCTCCACCACCTCTGCCCCAAGATGGTGCCTTGGCACCAAGGCGCGCGGCCCTGCGGCGTGATCCGCCACGCCCGGTGCCCGCGCGCGAAGAGAGAAGCTGCGAAGAAATCCCTCGGCCGCGAGAAGCTGCACCAGCTTCCCTGCCGCCTTGTCAAGACAGATCACAGACCGCCAGCGGCGCCGCGGACCTCATCAAGACCAAGCTCCACCTCTGAAGCGGGCCCCATCAACCACGGCCGGCTGTCGCACCTTCACCCCCGAGCTGCGTAGCGTCGCCTGGCCAGGCAAGTTCAAGTCGGATCTGCCTCCTCCCTACGACGGCACCGCCGACCCCGCGAAGTTCTTGCAGCTCTATGAACTGAGCATCGAAGCAGCCAATGGCGATGAGAAAGTCATGGCGAACTGGTTTCCCATGGCTCTCAAGGATGGGGCCCGCTCTCGGCTCCTCGAACTGCAGAAGACGGCTCGATCTCCTCCCGACGAGATGCTTGCGACCGCTTCGTCGCCAACTTCCAGGCACTTCGCGACCGCCCGGCCATGGCGACCTGCACCGCATCAAGCAACAACCAGGAGAGACCCTCCAGAAGTACATCCAACACTTCAACAACACTCACCTCAAGATCCCCAAGGTCACGGACGAGGCCATCATTTCCGCGTTCTCAGGAAGAGCTCGCTATCCACGAGGAGCTCTGCACATCTCAGGAGCTATTCAACCTGGAGACCAAGTGCGCAAGAGCTGAGGAGGGGCGCCTCTCCTCGAGCTGCCAGCCGCATGCACAGAGGAGAAGAAGGCCAAGGCCAAGGACGTGAAGCGCAAGGAAGCAGCAGTGCTAGCAGCGGAGCCCGACACCAAGCGGGGCAGAGATCAGCCCGAGTCATCCAAGAACAGCAGACCGTTACAGGCCTTCCACAACCTGAACACCCACAACACTAGCGATCGCCAAGAGCTCAGAGCCATATGAGAAGGGACGCTTGTCGACGCCCGAGCGCAGCGACCAGGGCTACGACCGTGGAGGAGGACGTGGAGGCGGACGTTGGGACGACCGTGGCCCGCGCCACGAATGGCGCGACAGGCCTCGTGAGGACCGCTGGCAGGACCATCCTCGCGAGGGGGCCTGGAGGGACCAGCCTCATGAGGATCGCCCCCAAAGCAACGCCGGTCTTCCCCCACTGCCGCCACCAAGAAGGAACGACGACCACCATCAAGACGAGGGGGCTGGGGGCTTCCAGGAGCCGCATGCAATCGCTTGCATCTTGGGCGGTGCCCAGGCCCCAGCCTCTCGGCGCATCTTCAAACAGTTCGCTCGCGAGGTGAACGCGATGCTCCCCAAGCTCGAGGCCATGCGCCTGCTCAAGTGGTCCCAATGCGCCATCACTTTCAACTCGGCAGATCAGCTCAAGTGCGCGGCCACCGCCGGCGCCCTCCCGATGTAGTGTTCCCCAGTCATCAGCAATGTGCAAGTTACCAAGACCCTCATCGACAGCGGCGCAGGGCTCAACGTCCTGTCCGTCGATACGTTCGACAACCTCCAAGTACCATATGAGCAGCTCCAGCCTACCAAACCTTTCTCAGGAGTGACCGACGGTTCCACCACACTGATAGGGCAGGTCCGCCTGCCTGTCACCTTCGGGGAGCGCAAGAACTACCGCACCAAGCTCATCGACTTCGACGTCGCGCACATCCGCCTGTCGTACAAAACCATCCTCGGGTATCCGGCCCTGGCCAAGTTCATGGCTGTCACCCACCACGGCTACAACGTCCTCAAGATGCCGGGAAGCGGCGAGATCATCACGGTCCCATGTGAAGAAAGAGATGCGGTGTGCTCCCTCGAGCGCGCCTTCCAAGCTGCAGCAATCAACGACCCCGACAGCAGCAGCGAGGGCCCTCCAAAGACCATCCCAAGGAAGAAGCAGCTGCGCTGCGCAGGACCTCGGGAGGATGGCGTCGCGGCAGGAGCCTCATCAGGATCAGCGTCCGTCCCAGGGGCGCCTCCCTCCATCGCATAGGAAGGCGCGCCCAGCGCCCTCCTCGGGCAGGGCTCGGGGGCTCTCTTCTGGAGGGCTTCGGACCTTGCCAACCTCACGAGGGAGGCGCTTGGGCACCACTTGGAGGCGTGCTTCGTGGCACGTGTCCCTCAGGAGAGCACGGGGCAAGGAGTGCCCACCACTCAGGAGTTCATCACCAAGACCACTCAGGAGCTGCAAGACGCAAGAGCCATGCGCGGCGATGGCTGTTCACGAGGCGCAGCTCCCCATCCTGGCGAGGATGCTCGGCTGCGTGTCTGCATCGACGTCCCAGGGCTCAAGAGGGCCGCATCTCAGGAGCGCTTCTGGCCTTCGCGTGCGGGCCGCTGCGAGGGCCCGCCACACAGCTACGTTCTCATGCCCTTCGGCTTGCCGAGCGTGGCGTCAGCCTATCAACGCAACATGTGGCGTGTCCTGGCGGCTCAGGAGGCCAGGTATCACGCCGTCCTGGAGGAAATGGAGACAGTCTTTAGGGAACCTCCCGAGCCCCCAAAGCCTCCCGAGGCCCAGGGCCCCGGTGGCTCATGAAGAGTCGTTTCTTCAACGCACGCCTTCAGCTGCACCAACTCTACTTCATCTACAGAACCAGGTGACATCTTCCAAGCTCGTTTAGCTGGGAGCGCCCCTTGGACTGCATCATTCCCAGGCCACATGGGTCCGTCCCTGCGGCATGTATCCCTTATGCTTATGTCTTTAGCTTACCTTGCTAGGGGCGCCCCTCGGGCTGCATCATCCCCAAGCCGCTCGGGCCGAACCCAGTGGCATGTATCTTCCTGCATTTACCCAAGTTGATCTGCTTTCCATGCTTAACCTGCTTACGGTTATCGCCTTCTCGATCGCCACCCGCCACGGGTCCGTTCACCCTGTGCAATTAACTGCTGGCGTTAAAAGGGGGCTCTGAGCATCGCGACTCGGGAGCTCTTCTTTGGCTCTCGGCCCTCACCCCTGGCCTTGACCACGGCATCACGACACAGCATACCAGTGGAGGCTGAGCTCGCTCGAGGGCGGGACACGAGGACGTGAAGTGCTTGCACCTAACCGCCTTGCAGGAACACACTGTCACCAAGACTCAAGACCAGGCGCAACCCGCCTTGAGGTAGGGCCTCGTTAGTCCCGCGCTGGCTCACGAGTGCCTAGATACACCTCGCAGCCCTGCCATGCAAGCCACGTGTCAGGGCGGGGCTGTACACGCCCCAGGGGCTCCTCCCAGAGGGGGGCCCCCATCCCACGCACAAGTGGAAGCACCATGCTCCGCGCTGGCCGTCAACACTGACGGGGAGCGGCTATGCCCGTGCACAAGCGGAAGAACCATGCTCCGCGCTGGTGATAAACAACTGAGGGCGGCCCCACGGTCGTACCAACCTCAGGGAACCCAGAGCTCAGCGTCCAGCCTCACATAGCGCCTCCTCGAGAGAGCCGCAGCGAGGCTGAGCCACGAGCTGCGCTCTGGTCACACCAAGCGCCACGCCACCCAACCAGGTCTCCGGGACACAGGCGTGTCGCCCCTCCGAGGGCCTCGGCGAGGGCAGGTATGGAAATTGTTTGCATGTCAAGGGGGCTCACAGAGCATCGCGACTCAGAGCCTAACTGGTCACATAGCCCCTCACTCCTTGGTCCGTCCTGGTCCCCAGTCGGCCCAATGGCGGTAGAGGTATGCGCGGGGCCGGGCTCTGCCGACGTAGAACATTAATCTATCCTCGCGAACTCTCCCTATAACCTATTTGCGCGTCAAGGGGGACTCCTGAGCATCGCGACTCAGGAGCCTAACTGGTCATGTAGCCCCTCACTCCTTGGTCCGTCCTGGTCTCCGGTCGGCCCAATGGCGGTTGAGGTATGCGCGGGGCCGGGCTCTGCCGACGCAGAACGCAAAGCAAATAGGAAGGAAATCACAAAATCTCGAAGCAAATATTACAAACACATTGTCCTCACGATATCAAATGAAAAGTCTAAACGCCTCCACGAGGCCTAATGCATGTTGCAGGAACGAAACGGGAGAATAGCCGCAGGTCACCCCCGGGCACCGCCATCACCTGCGGAAGGTGCAACTTCGTGAGCGACGTTGTCTTCACCTTCACCACCAGCTGCAGGATCGACGACATCGCCGGACAGAGGAGTGGAGACAAAGCCGCGGAACTTCTTCAGCAAGGCCTCCACTTGACCTTGCACGGCTGCGGCGGCGGCCTCGTATTGATCTTCAGCCACAGGCTCCAGCAGCTCGTCAAGACAAGCGTTGGGGTCGCGAAGGTGCAGGTGGCTGAAGACGCGGGTCAATGCAGCTAAAGACAAGACGCGAGCTTCCGCCTCCGCGATGGGACCAACGCCATCAACGACTTCCTCGAGCGCCTTCACGAAGAGAGGAAGCAGCTGGGCGGGGCCGTCCTCATCAGTGGCCAGCGACTTCTCCAGGCCGTGCTCGTAGAGCGTCTTCAGTGCCTTGCGAGATCTCTTCTCGAGGTCGGCAAAAGCCGCGCGGTCTTCGGTCAGGACTCGCGCCTTGGCGTCGAGATCGGCCTCCCTCGTCTTCGCCTTCCGCTCCAGCTCTTCCAACCGGTTGCGCTCAGCGGCCTGCGTCCTCCCCAACTCCGCCAGCTCAGCATCACGGTTCTTGATGGCGTCCTCCCGGGCCTTCATCTCCTACTCCTTCGCTTGGCGGCAGCGTGCTGCTACCTCTTGAGCACTGCGTTGGATTTCCTTGAAGAGGAAAAGTTGATGCAGTAGAGTAGAGTAAGTATTTCCCTCAGTTTTTGAGAACCAAGGTATCAATCCAGTAGGAGGCTACGCGCAAGTCCCTCGTACCTACACAAAACAAATAGCTCCACGCAACCAACGCGATTAGGGGTTGTCAATCCCTTCACGGTCACTTATGAGAGTGAGATCTGGTAGAGATGATACATAATATTTTTGGTATTTTTGGTATAAATATGCAAAGTAAAATAAAAGCAAAGTAAAAAGCAAAAAGCAATAATACAGTGTTGGGAGACTAATATGATGAGAATAGACCCGGGGGCCATAGATTTCACTAGTGGCTTCTCTCAAGAGCATAAGTATTTTACGGTGGGTGAACAAATTACTGTTGAGAAATTGACAGAATTGAGCATAGTTATGATAGTATCTAGGTATGATCATGTATATAGGCATCACGTCCGAGACAAGTAGACCGACTCACCTTTTGCATCTACTACTATTACTCCACTCATCGATCGCTATCCAAAGATGCATCTAGAGTATTAAGTTCAAGAAAACAGAGTAACGCCTTAAGCAAGATGACATGATGTAGAGGGATAAATTCATGCAATATGATAAAAACCCCATCATAAAGATCCTCGATGGCAACAATACAATACGTGCCTTGTTGCCCCTCATCACTTTGGGAAAGGACACATAAGATTGAACCCAAAGCTAAGCACTTCTCCCATTGCAAGAAAAACCAATCTAGTAGGCCAAACCAAACTGATAATTCGAATAGACTTGCAAAGATAACCAATCATACATAAAAGAATTCAGAGAAGATTCAAATATTGTTCATAGATAATCTTGATCATAAACCCACAATTCGTCGATCTCAACAAACACACCGCAAAAAGAAGATTACATCGAATAGATCTCCACGAGAGAGGGGGAGAACATTGTATTGAGATCCAAAAAGAGAGAAGAAGCCATCTAGCTACTAACTATGGACCCGAAGGTCTGAGGTAAACTACTCACACTTGACGGAGGGGCTATGATGTTGATGTAGAAGCCCTCCGTGGTGGATTCCCCTTCCGGTGAACTCGAACAGGCCCCAAGATGGGATCTCGTGGATACAGAAAGTTGCGGCGGCGGAATTAGGTTTTTGGCTCCGTATCTGATTGTTTGGGGTTATGTAGGTATATATAGGAGGAAGGAGTACGTCGGTGGAGCAACGGGGGGCCCACGAGGCAGGCGGCGCGCCCCCACCCTCGTGGCCGCCTCCGTTCTTTCTTGACATGGGGTCCAAGTCTCCTGGATCATATTCGGTGAGAAAATCATGTTCCCGAAGGTTTCATTCCGTTTGGACTCCGTTTCTTCGAAACACTGAAATAGGCATAAAAGCGACAATTAATTTGGGCCTCCGGTTAATAGGTTAGTCCCAAAAGTAATATAAAAGTGGAAAATAAAGCCCAATATGGTCCAAAATAGTAGATAATATAGCGTGTAGCAATCAAAAATTATAGATACGTTGGAGACGTATCAGGCATCCCCAAGCTTAATTCCTGCTCGTCCTCGTGTAGGTAAATGATAAAGAAAAGAATTTTTGATGCGGAGTGCTACTTGGCATAATTTCAATGTAATTCTTCTTAATTGTGGTATGAATATTAAGATCCTAAAGATCCAAGACAAAAGTTCATATTGACATAAAAATAGTAATACTTCAAGCATACTAACAAAGCAATTATGTCTTCTCAAAATAACATGGCCAAAGAAAGTTATCCCTACAAAATCATATAGTCTGGCTATGCTCTATATTAACCACACAAAGTATTTAAATCATGCACAACCCCGATGACAAGCCAAGCAATTGTTTCATACTTTTGACATTCTCAAAACTTTTTCAATCTTCATGGAATACATGAGCGTGAGCCATGGATATAGCACTATATGTGGAATAGAATGGTGGTTGTGGAGAAGACAAAAAGGGAGAAGATAGTCTCACATCAACTAGGCCTATCAACGGGCTATGGAGATGCCCATCAATAGATATCAATGTGAGTGAGTAGGGATTGCCATGCAGCAGATGCACTAGAGCTATAAGTATATGAAAGCTCAACAAAAGAAACTAAGTGGGTGTGCATCCAACTTGCTTGCTCACGAAGACCTAGGGCATTTGAGGAAGCCCATCATTGGAATATACAAGCCAAGTTCTATAATGAAAAATTCCCACTAGTATATGAAGTGACAAAATGAGAGACTCTCTATCATGACGATCATGGTGCTACTTTGAAGCACAAGTGTGGTAAAAGGATAGTAACATTGTCCCTTCTCTCTTTTTCTCTCATTTTTTTTATTTGGGCCTTTTTCCTTTTTTTATGGACTCTTTTTTTTCGTCCGGAGTCTCATCCCGACTTGTGGGGGAATCATAGTCTCCATCATCCTTTCCTCACTTGGGACAATGCTCTAAAAATGATGATCATCACACTTTTATTTTTCTTACAACTCAACAATTACAAATCAATACTTAGAACAAAATATGGCTCTATATGAATGCCTCGTGATGTGCGGGATATGCAATGAATCAAGAGTGACATGTATGAAAGAATTATGAACGGTGGCTTTGCCACAAATACTATGTCAACTACATGATCATGCTAGCAATATGACAATGATGGAGCGTGTCATAATAAATAGAACGGTGGAGAGTTGCATGGCAATATATCTCGGAATGGCAATGGAAATGCCATGATAGGTAGGTATGGTGGCTGTTTTGAGGAAGGTATATGGTGGGTGTATGATACCGGCGAAAAGTGTGCGGTATTAGAGGCTAGCAATGGTCGAAGGATGAGAAAAGTGCGTATAATCCATGGACTCAACATTAGTCATGAAGAACTCATATAATTATTGCAAAAATCTACAAGTTATCAAAGCAAAGTATTACGCGCATGCTCCTAGGGGGATAGATTGGTAGGAAAAGACCATCGCTCGTCCCCGACCGCCACTCATAAGGAAGACAATCAATAAATAAATCATGCTCCGACTTCAACACATAACGATTCACCATACGTGCATGCTACGGGAATCACAAACTTTAACACAAGTATTTCTCAAATTCACAACTACTCAACTAGCATGACTCTAATATCACCATCTTCATATCTCAAAACAATTATCAAGCATCAAACTTTTCCTAGTATTCAACGCACACAAAAGGAAGTTTTACAAATCTTGAATACCAAGCATATTATTATTAATAAGAAAATTACCATGCTATTTAAGACTCTCAAAACAATCTAAGTGAATCATGAGATATCAATAGTTTATATAAAACAAATCCACCACCGTGCTCTAAAAGATATAAGTGAAGCAGTAGAGCAAAACTATATAGCTCAAAAGATATAAGTGAAGCACATAGAGTATTCTAGCAAATTCCAATTCATGGATGGCTCTCTCAAAAGGTGTGTACAGCAAGGATGATTGTGGTAAACTAAAAAAAGCAAAGACTCAAATCATACAAGACGCTCCAAGCAAAACACATATCATGTGGTGAATAAAAATATAGCTCCAAGTAAAGTTACCGATGGAAGTAGATTTAAAGAGGGGATGCCTTCCGGCATCCCCAAGCTTTGACTTTTTGGTGTCCTTAGATTATCTTGGGCATGCCATGGGCACCCACAAGCTTAGGATCTTGCCACTCCTTGTTCCATAATCCATCAAAAGATTTCACCCAAAACTTGAAAACTTCACAACACAAAACTCAATAGAAATCTCATGAGCTCCGTTAGCAAAAGAAAACAAAAGACCACTTCAAGGTACTATAATCAACTCATTCTTTATTTATATTGGTGTTAAACCTACTGTATTACAACTTCTCTATGGTTTATAAACTATTTTACTAGCCATAGATTCATCAAAATAAGCAAACAACACACGAAAAACAGAATCTGTCAAAAACATAACGATGCAGAGTAATCAGAACTAACGCAAACTTCTGGAACTCCAAAAATTCAGCCAAAATAGGAAGACCTAGGAAATTTGTTTATTGATCAGAAGCAATTGGAATCACTATTTTATCACGTTATTTTTAACAATTGTTTTCGTGAACCGAAAGTTTCTGGAAATTACAGCAAGATTAAATAACTATCATCCAAGAAGATCCTATAGGTTTAACTTGGCAGAAACACTAATTAAAACATAAAACCACATCTAAACAGAAGATAGATGGATTATTTATTCCTAAACAGAAGCAAAATCAAAAAACTAAAAATAAAATTGGGTTGCCTCCCAACAAGCGCTATCGTTTAACGCCCCTAGCTAGGCATAAAAGCAAGGATAGATCTAGGTATTGCCATCTTTGGTAGGCAATCCATAAGTGGCTCTCATGATAGATTCATATGGTAGTTTTATTTTCTTTCTAGGTAAGTGTTTCATGCCTTTTTTTAATGGAAATTGGAATCTAATATTCCCTTCCTTCATATCAATAATTGCACCAATCGTTCTAAGGAAAGGTCTACCAAGAATAATAGGACAAGAAGGATTAAAATCTATATCAAGAACGATAAAATCTACGGGCACATAATTTCTATTTGCAACAATAAGAACATCATTAATTATTCCCATAGGTTTATTAATAGTGGAATCTGCAAGGTGCAAGTTTAGAGAGCAATCGTCAAAATCGCGGAAATCTAGCAAATCACACAAAGTTTTGGGAATAGTAGAAACACTAGCACCCAAATCACATAAAGCATAAAATTCATGATCCTTAATCTTAATTTTAATAGTTGGTTCCCACTCATCATAAAGTTTTCTAGGGATAGAAACTCCCAACTCAAGTTTTTCTTCATAAGATTGCATCAAGGCATCAACGATATGTTTAGTAAACGCTTTATTTTGACTATAAGCATGGGGAGAATTTAGCACGGATTGTAACAAGGAAATACAATCAATTAAAGAGCAACTTTCATAATTAAATTCCTTGAAATGCAAAATAGTGGGTTTAGCAACATCTAGGGTTTTGCTTTCTTCAATCCTACTCTTATCAATTTTAGCATCATAATCTAAAAACTCCGAATTTTTGGAACGCCTTCTAGGTAAAGTTGGATCATATTCAGTCCCATCATTATCAAGATTCATATTGCAAAACAAAGATTTAATAGGGGACACATCAATAACTGTTAGATCTTCATCTTTATTTTCATAGGTATCCGGTTTAGCGGCCATCTTATTGACTAAGGTAGCCTGCTTATCCGAGATTTCAGCAGCCAACTTCTCAAGACGAGCAATTTGGGATCTTATACCACCAAATTCTTTAGACATATCATCGAGCTCTTTATTCATATAAATCATAAAACTTTTTTGTTCCTTAAGCTCGTTTCAGAAAAAAATTATTATGCTCAAATTGCAAAACCATAAAACTCCTAACGTTGCTTTCGATTTCTTCTAACCTTTTACGGTGAAGATCACCAAATCTAGGTAGAGCCATCGTGACAAGCAAGCAATCCAACACATGAGCAAACAAAAAGCAAGCGAGAAAAAGGCATACAGAAAAGAGAGGGCGAATAAAACGGCAAGGGTGAAGTGGGGGAGAGGAAAACGAGAGGTAAATGACAAATAATGTAATGCGAGAGATAAGGGATTGTGATGGGTACTTGGTATGTTGACTTTTGCGAAGACCTCCCCGGCAACGGCGCTAGAAATCTTCCTGCTACCTCTTGAGCCTTTGCGTTGGATTTCCTTGAAGAGGAAAGGGTGATGCAGAGTAGAGTAAGTATTTCCCTCGGTTTTGAGAACCAAGGTATCAATCCAAAGAGGAGGCTACAGCAAGTCCCTCTTACCTACACAAAACAAATAGCTCCACGCAACCAACACGATTAGGGGTTGTCAGTCCCTTCACGGTCACTTAGATGATAGATAATATTTTTGGTATTTTTGGTATCAAGATCCAAAGTAAAATAAAAGCAAAGTAAAAAGCAAAAAACAATAATACAGTGTTGGGAGATTAATATGATGAGAATAGACCCGGGGGCCATAGATTTCACTAGTGGCTTCTCTCAAGAGCATAAGTATTTTACGGTGGGTGAACAAATTACTGTTGAGCAATTGATGTAATTGAGCATAGTTATGAGAGTATCTAGGTATGATCATGTATATAGGCATCACGTCCGAGACAAGTAGACCGACTCCTGCCTGCATCTACTACTATTACTCCACTCATCGACCGCTATCCAGCATGCATCTAGAGTATTAAGTTCAAGAAAAAACAGAGTAATGCGTTAAACAAGATGACATGATGTAGAGGGATAAATTCATGAAATATGATAAAAACCCCATCTTGTTATCCTCGATGGCAACAATACGATACGTGCCTTGCTGCCCCTCATCCTTTGGGAAAGGACACCGCAAGATTGAACACAAAGCTAAGCACTTCTCCCATTGCAAGAAAAACCAATCTAGTAGGCCAAACCAAACTGATAATTCGAATAGACTTGCAAAGATAACCAATCATACATAAAAGAATTCAGAGAAGATTCAAATATTGTTTATAGATAATCTTGATCATAAACCCACAATTCATCGGTCTCAACAAACACACCGCAAAAAGAAGATTACATCGAATAGATCTCCACGAGAGAGGGGGAGAACATTGTATTGAGATCCAAAAAGAGAGGACAAGCCATCTAGCTACTAACTATGGACCCGAAAGTCTGAGGTAAACTACTCACACTTCATCGGAGGGGCTATGCTGTTGATGTAGAAGCCCTCCGTGGTGGATTCCCCTTCCGGTGGAGCTCCGGAACAGGCCCCAAGATGGGATCTCGTGGATACAGAAAGTTGCGGCGGTGGAATTAGGTTTTTGGCTCCATATCTTATCGTTTGGGGGTACGTAGGTATATATAGGAGGAAGGAGTACGTCGGTGGAGCAACGGGGGGCCCACGAGGCAGGGGGCGCGCCCCCCACCCTCGTGGTCGCCTCTGTTCTTTCTTGACGTGGGGTCCAAGTCTCCTGGATCATATTCGGTGAGAAAATCACGTTCCCGAAGGTTTCATTCCGTTTGGACTCCGTTTGATATTCCGTTTCTTCGAAACACTGAAATAGGCAAAAAACTGCAATTCTGGGCTGGGCCTCCGGTTAGTATGTTAGTCCCAAAAGTAATATAAAAGTGGAAAATAAAGCCCAATATGTTCCAAAACAGTAGATAATATAGCATGGAGCAATCAGAAATTATAGATACGTTGGAGACGTATCACGTGCTTCTTCGGCGTGCTTGTCACGCAGGCTCTGCAACTCGTCCTCCAGCACTTGGCAGCGGTCACGGGTGGCCTTGGCGTCTTTCAGCGCCACCTCATGATCGGCTGCGGCGTTGGCGGCACTCTTCTTCTCCTTCTCGGAAGCCGCATCGGCCTGGCCCAGCGCCGCGCTAACCGCCAGGTCGGAGTGAAGCCAGCCAGAGGCCAGCTCCAGGTGCCCGGCCACCAGGCGTGGGTCCACGCCCAGGAGATCTACCTGCAACTGGGTCATCTCCGAAAGAGCACGTTCCAGAACAGCAGTAGGAGCGGAAGAACCAAGGAGTGGAGGTGCAGCAGTGGGAGGAGGCGACACCGTCACAAGGACCTAGGAGATCGCGCGTTCTGGAGCAGCTGGGACCTCATCAGCCGTGCCAGGCACCTGCACTTCCGGAGCCGGCAGGGCCATGGGGGCTGATTCCACGCGGCGATGTTCCTCTTGGCCCCGTGAGGACGACCGGGCTGGGGAGATGCGGGCGCTGCTACCTCCTTTCTCTGTGGAGGGAGGCACAGCCGCCGCATCCTCCTTCCTCTTCTTCGCAGAAGACGTCGGCCTGATCAACCAAGGGCTAGCATCAGGAAATGACGAGTACAAACAGGGACAAGGCGAAGCTTGAGACAATTATTGAACCACTTCAACATACTTCCGCTTGGGGAGCTTGAAGCCTGACAGCATCGGGACCTGAGGAGCAGGCGTTCGGGTTTCGGCGATGCCAGGCGGTGCGGAGGCAGAGCCGGAGCCAGTCCCAGGAGGTGTCGGGACGGAGGCAGCATCGCAAGGCACCAGCGACGACCTACCCCTCATCGGGATGAGGGGCTGCTCCCTCTCCCCTTGGCGGGCGTCGGCCTCGGCATCGTCAGGAAGGGCGCAGAGGATCTTGGCCTTGCTCAGAGGGGAAGTCTCCCCCACCTCTTCCAGAGTCTTCTCCGAGTCCACCTCCTCTTCCCCTTCCCCGCGGGACTCGTCAGAGGACACCTCCACCATTTTCGGTGCCGCAGGGGCTCCCGGGAGCGCCGGCGGCACCAGCCCACGCGCGTCAAAGGTCGGCCTGGAGGCGACGAATTCCTCTCGGTCCCTGCGTTGGAACAGGGGGGCGAAGGCGCTTGGCGGGTACTCCTGGTTGTCCCCAACTATGAGGCGCAGAACAGCGGCCAATTCATCGTCAGGCAAGGCCCCCGGCCTCAGGCAGGACTTGTTTCCCTCTTCTTCAAGCTCCCAAAGGGGGCGTGCACGCGCCTGGAGCGGGGCGACTCGCATCGTCAAGATCTCCCTTAGGAGCATGACCCCCGTCACCTTGGCCGCCCTCGCGTTTCCCGGCTTCAAGTCGGTCACCATCTGTCCCAACACTAACGATGCCCGCTCATCGGCAAGCTCCGCCTTGGGCCACCCCCTGTAGGAAGAGGGCGCCACCGTAGGCAACACCAGACGCGGATCGGCGTGCTTGGTGTCCATCATGACCCATTTGGGTCGGATGTTGTCGGCCCTCTTCCCGGTGCTCGATATCGAGTTGGCCTTGCCGTATGCGACGAAGTTAGCGCATCCAGAGATGTGACCCTCGCTGACACAAAGGAAGAAGAAATGGCGCAGGAGCACCACGGACGGCATCACGCCCAGGTACGCCTCACAGTAGTACGCGAAGATGGACATGAGGAGGACATAGTTGGGATGGAGATGCAACGCCTGCAACCCGTACTGGTCGAGGACTTCATAAAAGAAATCAGAGAAGGGAGGAACCAACCCGACGGCAACACTGCTCGAGAAGAAGGGGAAGAAGGTGCTTTCCTCAGGCTCCGGTACGTCAGAGGCAAGCCGGAGCTCGGTCTCCCCCACTCATTGCTCTCACCCGCCGTCAGCAGGCGCACGGAGGCGAGGCTCTTCTCCGTGACGGTGGATTCATAGCCATAAAAAGGATCAGATTCAACCAAAGTAATTATATCAGGATCAACAGAGAATTCATAATAATCCTTATCGGGAACACAGATAGGTGAAGTAGCAAAAGCGGTCGTGTCTCATCCTATCTCTAAGAGATTCTTTACTCCATTTAACTAGCAGCCTCTTAAGTTCATATCTATCCTGGCAAGCAAAAATAGCTGCAGAAGATTCCGCATCAAAAAGATAACCGTCAGGAATAGCAGGCATATTTTCATCATTGCTTTCATCATTGTATTCAGTTTCAATAATTTCTCTTTCTCAAGACCTAGAAATTTGTTCATCTAGAAATTCACCAAGGGGCACAGTAGTATCAAGCATAGAAGTAGTTTCATCATAAGTATCATGCATAGCAGAAGTGGCATCATCAATAACATGCGACATATCGGAACAAATAGCAGAAGCAGGTTTAGGTGTCGCTAGCTTACTCATAATAGAAGGTGAATCAAGTGCAGAGCTAGATGGCAGTTCCTTACCTCCCCTCGTAGTTGAGGGATAAATTGTTGTCTTAGTGTCTTTCAAGTTCTTCATAGTGTCCAGCAGATATAAATCCCAAGTGACTCAAAGAATAGAGCTATGATCCCCGACAACGGCGCCAGAAAAAGGTCTTGATAACCCACAAGTATAGGGGATCGCAACAGTTTTCGAGGGTAGAGTATTCAACCCAAATTTATTGATTCGACACAAGGGGAGCCAAAGAATATTCTCAAGTATTAGCAGCTGAGTTGTCAATTCAACCACACAGAAACTTAGTATCTGCAGCAAAGTGTTTAGTAGCAAAGTAATATGATAGTGGTGGTAACGGTAACAAAAGTAAAAGACACCAAAAGTAATGTTTTTGGTATTTTGTAGTGATCGTAATAAAGTAGCAACGGAAAAGTAAATAAGCGTAAACCAAGATATGGAAAGCTCGTAGGCACCGGATCGTTGATGGATAACTATCTTGGGATCACGGTTCATCATGTAACAGATTATAACATAGGGTGACACAGAACTAGCTCCAATTCATCAATGTAATGTAGGCATGTATTCCGTATATAGTCATACGTGCTTATGGAAAAGAACTTGCATGACATCTTTTGTCCTACCCTCCCGTGGCAGCGAGGTCCTATTGGAAACTAAGGGATATTAATGCCTCCTTTTAATAGAGAACCGGAACAAAGCATTAGCACATAGTGAATACATGAACTCCTCAAACTATGGTCATCACCGGGAGTGGTCCCGATTATTGTCACTTGAGGTTGTCGGATCATAACACATAGTAGGTGACTATAGACTTGCAAGATAGGATCAAGAACACACATATATTCATGAAAACATAATAGGTTCAGATATGAAATCATGGCACTCGGGCCCTAGTGACAAGCATTAAGCATAGCAAAGTCATAGCAACATCAATCTCAGAACATAGTGGATACTAGGGATCAAACCCTAACAAAACTAACTCGATTACATGATAAATCTCATCCAACCCATCACCGTCCAACAAGCCTATGATGGAATTACTCACGCTCGGCGGTGAGCATCATGAAATTGGTGATGGAGGATGGTTGATGATGACGACGGCAACGAATCCCCATCTCCGGAGCCTCGAACGGACTCCAGATTAGCCCTCCCGAGAGATATTAGGGCTTGGCGGCGGCTCCGTATCATAAAACGCGATGATTCTTTCTCCCTGTTTTTTTTCTCCCCGAAAGCCAATAAATAGAGTTGGAGTTGGCGTCAGAAGGCCACGAGGTAGGGCGCGCCCGAGGGGCGCGCCCCCCTCGTGGACAGGTGTGGGCCCCTGGTCTTCATCTTTGGCGAGGATTTTTATTATTTATTCTAAGGTATTCCGTGGAGTTTCAGGTCATTCCGAGAACTTACATTTTACGCACATAAAACAACACCATGGCAATTCTGCCAAAAACAGCGTCGATCCGGGTTAGTTCCGTTCAAATCATACAAGTTAGAGTCCAAAACAAGGGCAAAAGTGTTTGGAAAAGTAGATACGACGGAGACGTATGAACTCCCCCAAGCTTAAACCCTTGCTTGTCCTCAAGCAATTCAGTTGACAAACTGAAAGAGAAGAAGAAAAACATTTACAAACTCTGTTTGCTCTTGTTGTTGTACTTATGTCAAGCCAGCATTCAGGTTTTCAAAGAAAGATCATAACTAACCACATTTGCAATAATTCTCGTGTCTCATGTTTACTCATATCAATAACATAATCAGCTAGCAAGCCATAATAATAAATCTCGGATGACAACACTTTCTCAAAATAATCATAATATGATATAACAAGATGGTATCTCGCTAGCCCTTTACGAGACCGCCAAAACATAAATGCAGAGCACCTTCAAAGATCAAGGACTGACTAGACATTGTAATTCATGGTAAAAGAGATCCAATCATAGTCATACCCGATATAAATTAACGATGTGAATGCAAATGACAGTTGTGCTCTCCAGCTAGTGCTTTTAGTAAGAGGGTGATGACTCAACATAAAAGTAAATAGATAGGCCCTTCGCAGAGGGAAGTAGGGATTTGTAGAGGTGCCAGAGCTCGGTTTTGAAATAGAGATAAATTATATTTTGAGCGGCATACTTTCATTGTCAACATAACAACTAAGAGATGACGATATCTTCCATGCTAAACAAATTATAGGAGGTTCCCAAACATAATGGTAAAGTTTATACTCCCCCTCCTCCACAAGCATCAATCCATGGCTTGCTCGAAACAACGAGTGCCTCCAACATTCAACGGGTCCCAGGGGGAGTTTTGTTTGCAATTATTTTGATTTAGTTTGCATAAAGCATGGGACTGGGCATCCCGGTGACCAACCATTTTCTCGTGAGTGGGGAGCGGAGTCCACTCCTCTTGAGAATAACCCGCCTAACACGGAAGATAAGGGCAGCACTAGTTGATATATGAGCTATTCGAGCATGCAAAACATAATGTTTATTTGAAGAGTTTGGCACATACAAATTTACTTGGAACGGCAGGTAGATACCTCATATAGGAAGGTATAGTGGACTCATATGGAATAACTTTGGGGTTTAAGGGATTGGATGCACAAGCAGTATTCCCGCTTAGTACAAGTGAAGGCTAGCAAAAGGCGGGAAGCGACCAACTAGAGAGCGACAACAGTCATGAACATGCATTAAAATTAATAAACATTGAATACAAGCATGAGTAGGATATAATCCACCATGAACATAAATATCGTGAAGGCTATGTTGATTTGTTTCAACTACATGCGTGAACATGTGCCAAGTCAAGTCACTTAAATCATTCAAAGGAGGATACCACCCCATCATACCACATCACAACCATTTTAATAGCATGTTGGCACGCAAGGTAAACCATTATAACTCGTAGCTAATCAAGCATGGAACAAGCAACTATGATCTCTAATTTTCATTGCAAACATGTTTATTTATAATAAGCTGAATCAAGAACGATGAACCCATCATATTTACAAAAACAAAAGAGGTCGAGTTCATACCAGTTTTTCCCATCTCAGTCAGTCCATCATATATGTAATCATAATTGCCTTTCACTTTCACAACCGAACGGTGTGAATAATAATAAGAGTGCACGTGCATTGGACTAAGCTGGAATCTGCAAGCATTCAATAACAGGAGAAGACAAAGCAATATGGGCTCTTGGTTAATTCAACAATGATGCATATAAGAGCCACTTCAATAATTTAATCATGGTCTTCTCCTACTGACCCCCAGAGAAAAGAAAAGAAAATAAACCTATTTACACGGGAAAGCTCCCAACAAGCAAAAGAAGAACGGAAATATTTTTGGTTTTTCCTTTTAATTATTACTACTACAGCAGGAAAAATAAACTACTACTAATTTTTTGGGGGTTTTCTAAGGTTTATTAAACACACAAGAAGAAAGCAGGAAAAAGGAAATAAACTAGCATGGATAATACAGTGAAAAAGTATGAGCACCGACATCTAGCAATGAGTGTGTGTGAACATAAATGTAATGTCGGTGGGAAATACGCACTCCCCCAAGCTTAGGATTTTGGCCTAAGTTGGTCTATTACCGAGGATAGCTGGCGATACCCGTAGGTGTAGCTGAGGTCATCTTTGCGATGCAATGACTATCGCCTCCTGAGCTGCAGCATGGCGTCGAGCCGCCTCCGCTCTTCTCTCGTACTCATCTGCCTCCTCTCTGGTAATAATATATCTTCCTCTTGTCTGAAAATCAAAGAAGGCAGGAGCATGAAGAGTAACATGGACAACATGTCATTTGTTAAAGATTAGTCGATACTGGAGAGGTGGTTTAGTCCTCTCAACAAACTGGTGGGAAACGATAGAATCAAAATCAAAATAAGCAGGGGTAACTCCATGTCACCCTCACGAATGTCTATCTCAAGAAAATTAGCTAAGCGGGTTGCATAAATTCCTCCAAAGAAATCTCCGTTATGTCTATTATGATGCAACCTACGAGCTACAATGGCTCCCATATGATAGGATTGGTCTCCTAACACAGCACTTCTGAGAATGCTGAGATCAGGGGCACACATGTGACATGCTTCATCCTTAGCGTTTATGCATCTACCTATGAAGAGAGCAAAATAATGTATAGCAGGAAAGTGAATGCTCCCTATAGTGGCTTGCGTTATATCTCTAGATTCCCCACGCTTATTCTAGCAAGAAAGTCTCTATATTCAGATTTAGGGGATCCCGATACTACCCCAACATGGAAGTTTGCAAGCAAAAGTGAAATCCTCTAAGTCCATGGTATAAGATTTGTCATAAAGGTCAAACATGACTGAAGGAGAATTACGCGAAGATGAAAACTCAAACCTCCCCACAAATGAACTTGTGAGATCACGATCGGGGCATTTGTCAGCTTCAAAATCCTCAAGACCGGCATTACGCAAATATGCGTTAAATTCTTCCTTGATTCCCGCATGATTCATAAAATTTTCCGAAGGCCATTCACAGGGCCTCACAAGAGCGTCTCTTGGTGGTTCCTCGTCAGCATCACGCATTGCAAGCACAGGACCTTGCTTCCTTGAAGAACCACCTTGGAACATCTTCCTAAACATATTGTTTTCTCTGGAAAATAATTCTGAAATTTTTAGTAACTTCAAACAAAAGTGAACCAACTTCAATAAAACTGATAGCAACTACTCATGCAAGTGCCTAGAGCCTATATCAAGCATTAGAACTACTTGGAACCATATAAATTTGACATGCAAGCTCAAGAACATGGTCACCTATGCAGCACAAATTTGCTAAGAATAAAGCACTAGAACAAAAACTAATTGGACCAATGGAGGAGTCACATACCAAGGAACAATCTCCCCAAGCAGTTTTACGAGAGGTGCTTTGAGCAAGGAGATCAAAAATCACAGCAAAAGGGGCTGGAACTCGTGCTTGAGTTGGTTTTTCGGGTTTGTGTGAGGCAGAGGAAGAAGATGGGTGTGAGGATAAGTGGAGGAGGGCCACCGTGGGCCCACGAGGCAGGGGGCGCGCCCTCCACCCTCGCGGCCAGGTGGCAGCTCCCCCCGCGGTGATTTTTGCACAGTAAATCCTCAAATATTCCCGAAAAAATCATATTAAATTGGCATGACATTCTGAGGACTTTTATTTTCGGGATATTTTTATATTGCACGGATAAGTCGAGAGGCAGAGAAAAATACTATTTTACTTTATTTCTACTAAAGAACGAGAGAATATAAAGAGGGTATGTAAGGTTGTGCTTCTAGGTTCATCCATCTCCTGCTCATCAAAACGAATCCACTAACAAGGTTGATCAAGTCTTGTTAACAAACTCATTCCGATTAACCTGGAACCGGAGAAATTTCGAATAACCCTATGTTACCTTAACGGGGATATGGACATCCCCAATAATCAGTAGATCATATTTTTTCTTGACAAGAGGGAGAGGAAATTCAAAACCTCCAAATATAATCGATGGAATTTTTCCAATAGAGTTGATACTATGAACTTGAGGTTGTTTCCTCGGAAAGTGTACCGTGTGCTCATTATCATTAACATGAAAAGTGACATTGCCTTTGTTGCAATCAATAACAGCCCATGCAGTATTAAGGAAAGGTCTTCCAAGAATAATAGACATACTATCATCCTCGGGAATATCAAGAATAACAAAGTCCGTTAAAATAGTAACATTTGCAACCACAACAGGCACATCCTCACAAATACCGACAGGTATAGTAGTTGATTTATCAGCCATTTGCAAAGATATTTCAGTAGGTGTCAACTTATTCAAGTCAATTCTACGATATAAAGAGAGAGGCATAACACTAACACCGGCTCCAAGATCACATAAAGCAGTTTTAACATAATTTCTCTTAATGGAGCATGGTATAGTAGGTACTCCTGGATCTCCAAGTTTCTTTGGTATTCCACCCTTAAAAGTATAATTAGCAAGCATGGTGGAAATTTCAGATTCCGGTATCTTCCTTTTATTAGTAATGATATCCTTCATATATTTAGCATAAGGATTTGTTTTGAGCACATCAGTTAAATGCATACGCAAAAAGATAGGTCTAATCATTTCAGCAAAGCGCTCAAAATCCTCATCATCCTTTTTCTTGGATGGTTTCGGAGGAAAAGGCATGGGTTTCTCAACCCATGGTTCTCTTTCTTTACCATGTTTCCTAGCAACGAAGTCTCTTTTATCATAACGTTGATTCTTTGATTGTGGGTTATCAAGATCAACAGCAGGTTCAACTTCTACATCATTATCATTACTAGGTTGAGCATCATCATGAACATCATCATTAACATTTTCACTAGGTTCATGTTCATTACCAGTTGTGTTTCAAAGATCGGACATAGAGATATCATTTGGATTCTCGGTGGTTCAAAGAATAGGTTCACTAGAAGTTTGCAAAGTCCTGTCATTTTTCTTTTTCTTCCTTTTAGAAGAACTAGGTACATCAATATTATTTCTCTGAGAATCTTGCTCGATTCTCTTAGGGTGGCCTTCAGGATAAAAAGGTTCCTGAGTCATTCTACCAGTTCTAGTAGCGACTCTAACAACATAATAACTTTTCTTACTATTCATTTCATCAAGCACTTCTTTCTGAGCTTTAAGTACTGGTTCTACTTGAGTGGTAACCATAGAAGCATGTTTGCTAACAAGTTTAAGTTCACCTCTAATATTAGCCATATAATCACTCAAGCGTTTAATCATAAAGGTATTCTGTTTCAATTGTCTACCAAAATAAGCATTAAAGTCATCTTGCTTAAACATAAAGTTATCAAACTCATCCAAGCAATCGACTAGCAATTTTAGTAGGAGGGACTTCAGCTTTATCATATCTATAGAGAGAATTTACCTTTACTACCGTGTCGGGATATCGGGATCGGAGGTTCTTGATGAATAAAGAATTAAGATCATACACTTCTTCAACATGCGGTAGATTAAGACCATGTATTTCTTCAATAGGAGGTAAATTCTTAACATCTTGACTTTAATACCTTTTTCTTTCATAGATTTCTTTGCCTCTTGCATATCTTCGACTGCGAAATAAAACACCTCTCTTCTTGAGTTGGTTTAGGAATAGGCTCGATGGTGGGTCGAGCTGGCTCGGGGAGTTGGCTCAGAGGTGCCCAATTATTTTCATTTGTCAACATATTATTCAATAGAATTTCAGCTTCATCCGGTGTTCTTTCCCTAAAAGAGAACCAGCACAACTATCCGTAATCTCTGGAAGCATCGGTTAGTCCATTAAAAAGGATATCAAGTAGTTCAGGTTTCTTAAGAGGATGATCAGGCAAAGCATTAAGTAACTTGAGAAGCCTCCCCCAAGCTTGTGGGAGACTCTCTTCTTCAATTTGCACGAAGTTGTATATTTCCCTCAAAGCAGCTTGTTTCTTATGAGCAGGGAAATATTTAGCAGATAAGTAATAAATCATATCCTGGGGACTACACACAATACCAGGATCAAGAGAATTAAACCATATCTTAGCATCACCCTTTAATGAGAACGGAAATATTTTGAGTATATAAAAGTAGCGCGATCTCTCATCATTAGTAAACAGGGCAGCTATATCGTTTAACTTAGTAAGATGTGCCACAACAGTTTTGATTCATAGCCATAAAAATGATCAGATTCAACCAAAGTAATTATATCGGGATCAACAGAGAATTCATAATAATCCTTATCGGGAACACGAGATAGGTGAAGTAGCAAAAGGTGGTCGTCTCATCCTATCTCTAAGAGATTCTTAACTCCATTTAACTAGCAGCCTCTTAAGTTCATATCTATCCTGGCAAGCAAAAATAGCTGCAGAAGATTCCGCATCAAAAAGATAACCCTTAGGAATAGCAGGCATATTTTCATCATCGCTTTCATCATTGTATTCAGTTTCAATAATTTCTCTTTCTCTAGACCTAGAAATTTGTTCATCTAGAAATTCACCAAGGGGCACAGTAGTATCAAGCATAGAAGTAGTTTCATCATAAGTATCATGCATAGCGAAGTGGCATCATCAATAACATGCGACATATCGGAACGAATAGCAAGCGAGTTTAGGTGTCGCTAGCTTACTCATAATGTAAGGTGAATCAAGTGTAGAGCTAGATGGCAGTTCCTTACCTCCCCTCGTAGTTGAGGGATAAATTGTTGTCTTAGCGTCTTTCAAGTTCTTCATAGTGTCCAGCAGATATAAATCCCAAGTGACTCAAAGAATAGAGCTATGCTTCCCGGCAATGGCCTTGAGAAAAAGGTCTTGATAACCCACAAGTATAGGGGATCGCAACAGTTTTCGAGGGTAGAGTATTCAACCCAAATTTATTGATTCGACACAAGGGGAGCCAAAGAATATTCTCAAAGATTAGCAGCTGAGTTGTCAAATTCAACCACACCTGGAAACTTAGTATCTGCAGCAAAGTGTTTAGTAGCAAAGTAATATGATAGTGGTGGTAACAGTAACAAAAGTAAAGACAGCAAAAGTAATGTTTTTGGTATTTTGTAGTGATTGTAACAAGAGTAACGGAAAAGTAAATAAGCGTAAACCAAGATATGGAAAGCTCGTGAGGCACCGGATCGGTGATGGATAACTATGCTTTATGCGGTTCGTCATGTACCGCTTATAACATAGGGTGACACGTAACTAGCTCCAATTCATCAATGTAATGTAGGCATGTATTCCGTGATATAGTCATACGTGCTTATGGAAAAGAACTTGCATGACATCTTTTGTCCTACCCTCCCGTGGCAGCGAGGTCCTATTGGAAACTAAGGGATATTAAGGCCTCCTTTTAATAGAGAACCGGAACAAAGCATTAGCACATAGTGAATACATGAACTCCTCAAACTATGGTCATCACCGGAGTGGTCCCGATTATTGTCACTTGGGGTTGTCGGATCATAACACATAGTAGGTGACTATAGACTTGCAAGATAGGATCAAGAACTCACATATATTCATGAAAACATAATAGGTTCAGATCTGAAATCATGGCACTCGGGCCGTAGTGACAAGCATTAAGCATAGCAAAGCCATAGCAACATCAATCTCATAACATAGTGGATACTAGGGATCAAACCCTAACAAAACTAACTCGATTACATGATAAATCTCATCCAACCCATCACCGTCCAGCAAGCCTACGATGGAATTACTCATGCACGGCGGTGAGCATCATGAAATTGGTGACGGAGGATGGTTGATGATGACGACGGCGATGAATCCCCCTCTCCGGAGCCCCGAACGGACTCCGGATCAGCCCTCCCGAGAGAGATTAGGGCTTGGCGGCGGCTCCATATCGTAAAACGCGATGATTATTTCTCCCTGATTTTTTTCTCCCCGAAAGCCAATAAATAGAGTTGGAGTTGGCGTTAGAAGGCCACCAGGGGGGCCACGAGGTAGGGGGGCGCGCCCAGGAGGGGGGGGCGCGCCCCCACCCTCGTGGACAGGGTGTGGGCCCCCTGGTCTTCATCTTTGGCGAGGATTTTTTATTATTTATTCTAAGGTATTCCATGGAGTTTCAGGTCATTCCGAGAACTTTTGTTTTCTGCACGTAAAACAACACCACGGCAATTCTGCTGAAAATAGCGTCAGTCCGGGTTAGTTCCATTCAAATCATACAAGTTAGAGTCCAAAACAAGGGCAAAAGTGTTTGGAAAAGTAGATACGACGGAGACGTATCAGTGGGCGCCTCAAGGGCCGGCTCATGCCAAGCCGGTGCTGAGGAAGCCTTGACCTTGCGCGGAGCCATGGATCGCCGGTGCAGGATGAGATTGGAACGGATCTGGAGGTAGCAGTGGGAAGGAGCAGGAAAGGGGATCTGGAGCGAGGCGAGAAGCAATGAAGGCAAGTACTGCCTGCGCCAGCCTTTTGTCAGGTCAAGCAGTTGCCGAGGCAGCATGGGGAAGCGGAGACGCCCACGTCCAATCAACCACCACGCGTCAACCGAGGCCGCATGCTTTTGGGGCCCACGGCGCTCTGAACTTGACCCTTGGCTTCGCTGCGAAGCCAAGCCCGAGCGCGCCTTGGGCCCGGGGGCTACTGTCGGCGTTCTGGGAACGGGGGTCCCCAGACTTGCCTGCCTGCAGCCCACGACGTGGCTAAGCCAAAGAGCCGTCTGCCCATCTTCATCAACAAGGCATCCCAGACCCTCCCGAGGGGCCAAGCCTCGCGAGGCGGACGACGCAAGACCTCCTCAGGAGTGGCCTAGTCAGGCAGGCTCACGAGGAGCGGGGATATCTAGGCGAGGAAAACCTCACGAGGCTCTCGTGACGTGAGCCATGACGAACGACGCCAGGCGGGCGCCAGTGCGTGCATCGTCCCTGTTTCCTCTTTGGTGCTAAGGAAGCAGGCGCAGGCGCAGGCGAAGAGTTCTGAGGCATCAGGCAAAGGTTGCTATATCAGTGCAACGAGACCAAGACCAGGAGGACGGCAAGATGGAGGTCATCGTGGAGCCCAAGACAAATCACCACTGTGAGCCTTTCGCAGGCGAAGACCACTTTTGTCAGGATAGCTTGTACTAGCTGTCCCCCTTCAAATTTGCCCGCCGTTGTTGGCTCCCTTCCCGCTCAATATTTGGGAAGAGGACCAGGGCTTGTATAAGTAGAGCTAGCCACCACCATAGGAGGCAACTGATTCAGATCATTCTCACCCACACAAGTTAGCCAAGCACAAGAACACCTCAACCTCAGGAGGCTGTTCTTCCCTTTGTACTGTTCTTCATCAGCCCAAGAGGCAATCCACCACCACCACACTGGAGTAGGGTATTACACCACAACAGTGGCCCGAACCAGTATAAATCTCGTGTCTTTCTATGTTGCGAGTTCGTCGAGTTCGTCCGCGAGATCTTAGCGAGCTAGGGCGTAGATCGGTAGGAGGGAAAGACTTCGCGCGCACCCTAGTGTTCGAACCTTAAGGGTTTGCCAGAACCCCACATCTGACAGTACGAGATCATGACCATCTTCCTAAACTGAAATTGAATATTCCAGCATTTGAGGGTAGACATGTTCCTGATATATATCTTACTTGGGAGTTAGAAACCGAACAACGTTTTACATGTTTAGAATATCCCGAGGAGAGGCGATGTTCTTTGCTGCACTTTGTGCTTTCACTAGTTTTGCTTGTGTATGGTGGTCTGAACATCGTAGATTATATCCTAATAATATTCCAACTACTTGGGCTGCTTTGAAAACTGCTATGCATACTCATTGGGTTCCACCATATTATCAACGTGAATTACTTCAAAAATTGCAGCGTTTAAGACAAGGAAAAAATTCTGTAGAGGAATATTATCAGGAATTACAAACCGACATGATTAGATGTGGTATTGTTGAGGATAATGAAGCTATGCTTGCACGTTTTATGGGTGGATTAAATAGATAGATTCTGACCATTCTAGAGTATAAGGAGTATAATAATATCATTCGTTTATTCCATCTTGCTTGTAAAGCTGAATGTGAAGTGCAGGATCGACAGGCATTGGCGTGACCTAACTTATCTGTAGGTCGACCTTCAACATGGACACCACGTGCATCCTCTAATTCCACTGCACCATCACCTCCATCAGGTGCCACCTCCAACCATGATATAAGAAAGCAGGCACAACCACCACTATCTGCCAAGAGCACACCTGCCGGACCTGCACAGAGCTCTTCTTCTTCCATGGCATCAACAGGGCACACAAGTGATATTATTTGTCGTCGATGTAAGGGAAGAGGTCATTATGCGAGAGAATGCAAATCTCGGCGTGTGATGATTGCTACTGAGGATGGTGGGTATGAGTCCGCTAGTGACTATGATGAGGAGACTTTGGCTCTTATTACACGTCAAGAACACGGTGGAGATGATTCTGATCATGAGACGCAATACATGGCTCTGAAGATCTTGTGGTATGAATGTTTAGTTGTTCAACATGTTTTGAGTGTGCAGGTTACACAAACGGGGCAAAATCAGAGGCATAATTTGTTTCATACAAAGGGAGTTGTGAAGGAACGTTCTATACGCGTCATCAGAGATGGAGGGAGCTGCAACAACTTGGCTAGCATGGAGATGGTGGAGAAGCTATCTCTCACAACAAGACCACATCCACATCCTTACTACATCCAATGGTTCAACAGCAGCGGCAAGGTTAAGGTAACACATACTGTTCGTGTGCAATTTAATATCTCTACATATGTTGATTATGTTGATTGTGATGTGGTACCTATGCAAGCATGTTCCTTATTACTTGATAGACCATGGCAATTTGATAAAAATTCTGTACACCATGGTAGAAACAATCAGTATACTCTTGTTCATAAGGATAAAAATATTACTTTGCTTCCTATGACTCATGATTCCATTTTGAAAGATGATATTAATAGAGCTAATAAAGCAAAACAAGAGAAAAATAAGAGTGAAAATCAGATTGTGGCAAAAGAATTTGAGCAACAAATGAAGCCTAATAATAAACCATCTAGTGTTGCTTCTGAAATTAAATTGAAAAGTGCATGTTTACTTGCCACCAAATCTCATATTGATGAGCTAGATTTTAGCAAATCTGTTTGCTATGCTTTTGTGTGCAAAGAGGCATTATTTTCATTCGAGGCGTGCCTTCCTCTTTGCCCCCTGCTGTCACTAACATTTTGCAGGAGTTCGCTGACGTCTTCCCACAGGACGTGCCACCGGGATTACCACCTATTCGAGGGATTGAGCATCAAATTGACTTAATTCCCGGTGCATCGCTACCCAACCGTGCACCATACCGTACCAATCCAGAGGAGACGAAGGAGATTATGTGTCAAGTACAGGAGCTGCTCGACAAAGGTTATATACGCGAATCTCTTAGTCCTTGTGATGTTCCTATTATACTAGTGCCTAAAAAGGTGGTATGTCGCGTATGTGTGTTGATTGTAGAGGCGTTAATAATATTACTATTCGTTATCGTCATCCTATTCCTAGGCTAGATGATGTGCTTGATGAATTGAGTGGCTCTACAATATTCTCCAAAGTTGATTTGCGTAGTGGATACCATCAAATTCGTATGAAATTGGGAGATGAATGGAAAACAACATTTAAAACTAAGTTTGGTCTATATGAGTGGTTAGTCATGTTGGGGAACGTAGTAATTTCAAAAAATTTCCTACGCACACGCAAGGATCATGGTGATGCATAGCAACGAGAGGGGAGAGTATTGTCCACGTACCCTCGTAGACCCGTGGCGAAGCGTTATGACAACGCGGTTGATGTAGTCGTCGTCTTCACGATCCGACCGATCCAAGTACCGAACATACGGCACCTCCGAGTTCAGCACACGTTCAGCTCGATGGCGATCCCGGACTCGATCCAGCAAAATGTAGGGATGAGTTCCTTCAAAGACGACGGCGTGGTGGCGATGATGATGTTCTACCGGCGCAGGCTTCGCCTAAACTCATGACGATATGACCGAGGTGGAATATGGTGGAGGGGGCACCGCACACGGCTAAGGAACGATCACGAAGATCAACTTGTGTGTCCATGGGGTGCCCCCTGCCCGTATATAAAGGAGTGGAGGAGGGAGGGCGGCCCTCTCTATGTAAGCGCCCTAGGGGAGTCCTACTCCCACCGGAGTAGGATTCCCCTTTCCTAGTCCAACTAGGAACCCTTCCATGTAGTAGGAGTAGGAGAGAAGGAAGGGAAGAGAGAAGGAGAAGGAAGGAAGGGTCGCCCCCCTCCTAGTCCAATTCGGACTAGTCCAAGGGAGAATGCGGCCACTCTTTTGGCCCTTTCTCTCCTTTCCCGTATGGCCCAAAGAGGCCCAATACGAATTCCCGTAACTCTCCTGTACTCCCAAAAATATCCGAATCACTCGGAACCTTTCCGAACTCCGAATATAGTCGTCCAATATATCTATCTTTATGTCTCGACCATTTCAAGACTCCTCGTCATGTCCCCGATCTCATCCGGGACTCCGAACTACTTCGGTACATCAAAACTCATAAACTCATAATAAAACTGTCATCGTAACGTTAAGCGTGCGGACCCTACGGGTTCGAGAACTATGTAGACATGACCTAGAACTATTCTCGGTCAATAACCAATAGCGGAACCTGGATGCCCATATTGGCTCCTACATATTCTCTGAAGATCTTTATCGGTCAAACCGCATAACAACATACGTTGTTCCCTTTGTCATCGGTATGTTACTTGCCCGAGATTCGATCGTCGGTATCCAATACCTAGTTCAATCTCGTTACCGGCAAGTCTCTTTACTCGTTACGTAATGCATCATTCCGTAACTAACTCATTAGCTACATTGCTTGCAAGGCTTATAGTGATGTGCATTACCGAGAGGGCCCGGAGATACCTCTCCGAGCAATCGGAGTGACAAAACATAATCTCGAAATACGCCAACCCAACATGTACCTTTGGAGACACCTGCGGTACTCCTTTATAATCACCCGATTACGTTGTGACGCGTTTGGTAGCACCAAAGTGTTCCTCCGTAAAGCAGGGAGTTGCATAATCTCATAGTTACAGGAACATGTATAAGTCATGAAGAAAGCAATAGCAATATACTAAATGATCAAGTGCTAGGCTAACGGAATGGGTCATGTCAATCACATCATTCTCCTAATGATGTGATCCCGTTAATCAAATGACAACACATGTCTATGGTTAGGAAACATAACCATCTTTGATTAATGAGCTAGTCAAGTAGAGGCATACTAGTGACTATATGTTTGTCTATGTATTCACACATGTATCATGTTTCCGGTTAATACAATTCTAGCATGAATAATAAACATTTATCATGAAATAAGGAAATAAATAATAACTTTATTATTGCCTCTAGGGCATATTTCCTTCAGTCTCCCACTTGCACTAGAGTCAATAATCTAGTTCACATGATCATGTGATTCAACACTTATATTCACATCTGTATGTGATTAACACCCATAGTTCACATCGTCATGTGACCAACACCTAAAGGGTTTACTAGAGTCAATAATCTAGTTCACATCGCTATGTGATTAACACCCAAAGAGTACTAAGGTATTATCATGTTTTGCTCGTGAGAGAAGCTTAGTCAACGGGTCTCACATACTGAGCCGTATGTATTTTGCAAATATTCTATGTCTACAATGCTCTTGCGGAGCTACTCTAGCTAATTGCTCCCACTTTCAATATGTATCCAGATTGAGACTTAGAGTTATCTGGATCGGTGTAAAAAGCTTGCATCGATGTAACTCTTTCTGACGGGCTCTTTTATCACCTCCATAATCGAGAAATATTTCCTTAGTCCTCACTAAGGATGTTCTTGACCAATGTCCGATTGATCTACTCCTAGATCACTATTGTACTCCTTGCCAAATTCAGAGCAAGGTATACAATAGGTGCAGTACATAGCATAGCATACTTTATAGAACCTATGACTAAGGCATAGGGAATGACTTTCATTCTCTTTTCTATTTTACATGCGTGGTCGGGATTTGAGTCTTACTCAATTTCACACGTTTGCAACACGTGCAAGAACTTTTCTTTGATCGTTCCATTTTGAACTAGTTCAAAATCTTGACAAGGTATGTACTTATTGAAAAATTTATCAAGCGTCTTGATCTATCTCAATAGATCTTGATGCTCAATATGTAAGTAGTTTTCTTGAGGTCTTTCTTTGAAAAACTCCTTTCAAATACTCCTTTATGCTTTGCGGCATAATTCTACATTATTTCCGATCAACAATATGTCATTCACATATACTTATCGTAAATATTGTAGTGCTCCCACTCACTTTCTTGTAAATACAAGGCTTCTCCAAAAGTCTCAGATAAAACCATATGCTTTGATCACACTATCAAAGCGTTTTATTCCAACTCCGAGATGCTTGCACCAGTCCATAGATGGATCATTTGAAGCTTGCACATTTTGTTAGCTCCTTTAGGATTGACAAAACCTTCTGGTTGCATCATATACAACTTTTCTTTAATAAATCCATTAAAGAATGCAGTTTTGACATCCATTTGCCAGATTTCATAAAATGTGGCAATTGCTAACATGATTCGGACAGACTTAAGCATCGCTACAGTCTCATTGTAGTCAACACCTTGAACTTGTCGAAAACCTTTTTGTGAAAAGTCGAGCTTTGTAGATAGTAACACTACTATCAGTGTCCGTCTTCCTCTTGAAGATCCATTTATTTAACATGGCTTGCTGATCATCGAGCAAGTCAATCAAAGTCCATACTTTGTTCTCATACATAGATCCTATCTCAGATTTCATGGCCTCAAGCCATTTCGCGGAATCTGGGCTCATCATCGATTCCTCATAGTTCGTAGGTTCATCATGGTCTAGTAACATGACTTCCAGAACATGATTACCGTACCACTCGGGTGCGGATCTTCCTCTGGAAGACCTACGAGGTTTGGTAGCAACTTGATCTGAAGTTTCATGATCATCATCATTAACTTCCTCACTAATTGGTGTAGGAATCACTTTGGGAACTGATTTACGTGATGAACTACTTTCCAATAAGGGAGAAGGTACAATTACCTCATCAAGTTCTACTTTCCTCCCACTCACTTCTTTCGAGAGAAACTTCTTCTCTAGAAAGGATCCATCTTAGCAACGAATAACTTACCTTCGGATCTGTGATAGAAGGTGTACCCAATAGTTACCTTTGGGTATTCTATGAAGACGCACTTCTCCGATTTGGGTTCGAACTTATCAGGTGAAAACTTTTTCACATAAGCATCACAACTCCAAACTTTAAGAAACGACAGCTTAGGTTTATTGTTAAACCATAGTTCATACGGTGTCGTCTCAACGGATTTAGATGGTGCCCTATTAAACGTGAATGCAGCTGTCTCTAATACATAACCCCAAAATGATAGTGGTAAACCGATAAGAGACATCATAGATCGCACCATATCCAATAAAGTGCGGTCCACGACTTTCGGACACACCATTATGTTGTGGTGTTCCATATGGCGTGAGTTGCGTAAACTATTTCACATTGTTTCAAATGAAGACCAAACTCGTAACTCAAACATTCATCTCCACGATCAGATCGTAGAAACTTTATTTTCTTGTTACGATGATTTTCCACTTCACTCTGAAATTCTTTGAACTTTTCAACTATTTCAGACATGTTTCATCAAGTAGATATACGCATATCTGCTCAAATCATCTGTGAAGGTCAGAAAATAATGATACTTGTCACGAGCATCAACACTCATTGGATTGCATACATCAGTATGTATTATTTCCAACAAGTCAAGAGCTTCGTTCCATTGTTCCGGAGAACGGAGTTTTAGTCATCTTGCCCAAAAGGCACGGTTCGCAAGCATCAAATGATTCATAACCAAGTGATTCCGAAGATCCATCTTTATGGAGTTTCTTCATGCGCTTTACACCAATATGACCTAAACGGCAGTGCCACAAATAAGTTGCACTATCATTATTAACTTTACATCTTTTGGTTTCAATATTATGAATATGTGTATCAAACGATCGAGATCCAACAAACCATTTTCATTGGGTGTATGACCATAGAAGGTTTTATTCATGTAAGCAGAACAATAATTATTCTCTAACTTACATGAATAACCATATTGCAATAAACATGATCAAATCATATTCATGCTCAACGCAAACGCCAAATAACATTTATTTAGGTTCAACACTAATCCCGAGAGTATAGGGAGTGTACGATGATGATCATATCAATTTTGGAACTACTTCCAACACTCATCGTCACTTCCCTTCAACTAGTCTCTGTTTATTCTCAGTAACTCCTGTTTGAGTTACTAATCTTAGCAACCAAACAAGTATCAAATACTGTGGGCTACTATAAACACTAGTAAGGCACACATCAATAACATGTATATCAAATATACCCTTGTTCACTTTGCCATCCTTCTTATCCACCAAATATTCGAGGCATTTCCGCTTCCAAGGACCATTTCCTTTGCGATTAAGCACTCAGTTTCAGGCTTTGGTCCATCTTTGGGCTTCTTCGCAGGAGTGACAACTTACTTGTCTTTCTACTTGAAGTTCCCTTTCTTTCCCTTTGCCCTTCTCTTGAAACTAGTGGTCTTGTCAATCATCAACACTTGATGCTCTTTTCTTGATTTCTACCTTAAATCGATTTCAAAGCATCACGAAGAGTTTTGGAATTACTTTTGTCATCCCTTTCTTATTTTAGTTCATCACTAAGTTCTACTAACTTTGTGATGGTGACTAGAGAATTTCATCAATCACTATCTTATCTGGAAGATTAACTCCCACTTGATTCAAGCGTTTGAAGTACCCAGACAATCTGAGCACATGCTCACTAGTTGAGCGAATCTCCTCCATCTTTTAGCTATAGAACTTGTTGGAGACTTCATATCTCTCAACTCGGGTATTTGCTTGAAATATTAACTTCAACTCCTGGAACATCTCATATGGTCCGTGGACGTTCAAAACGTCTTTGAAGTCCCGATTCTAAGCCGTTAAGCATGGTGCACTAAACTATCAAGTAGTCATCATATTGAGCTAGCCAAACGTTCATAACGCGTGCATCTGCTCTGCAATAGGTCATCACCTAGCGGTGTATCAAGGACATATTTTTTACGTAAGCAATGAGGATAAACGTCGGATCACGGATCCAATCCGCATCATTGCTACTAACATTTTTAACTTAGTTTTCTCTAGGAACATATCAAAATAAAGCAGGGAGCTAAACGCGAGCTATTGATCTACAACATAGATATGCTAATACTACGAGGACTAAATTCATGATAAATTTAAGTTCAATTAATCATATTACTTAAGAACTCCCACTTAGATAGACATCCCTCTAATCTTCTAAGTGATCACATGATCCATATCAACTAAACCATGTCCGATCATCACGTGAGATGGAGTAGTTTCAATGGTGAACATTACTATGTTGATCATATCTACTATATGATTCACGCTCGATCTTTCGGTCTCCGTGTTCCGAGGCCATATCTGTTATATGCTAGGCTCGCCAAGTTTAACCTGAGTATTCCGCGTGTGCAACTGTTTTGCACCCGTTGTATTTAAACGTAGAGCCTATCACACCCGATCATCACGTGGTGTCTCGGCACGAAGAACTTTCGCAACGGTGCATACTCAGGGAGAACACTTATACCTTGATAATTTAGTGAGAGATCATCTTATAAAGCTACTGCCGAACTAAGTAAAATAAGATGTATAAAAGATAAACATCACATGCAATCAAAATATGTGACATGATATGGCCATCATCATCTTGTGCCTTTGATCTCCATCTCCAAAGCATCGTCATGATTTCCATCGTCACCGGCATGCCACCATGATCTCCATCATCTTGATCTATATCAATGTCGTCACATGGTCGTCTCGCCAACTATTGCTATCGCATAGCGATAAAGTAAAACAATTATTTGGCGCTTGCATCTTATGCAATAAAGAGACAACCATAAGGCTTACGCCAGCTGCCGATAACTTCAACAAAACATGATCATCTCATACAACAACTTATATCTCATCTGGTCTTCACCATATCACATCACCACATGCCAGACAAAAAAAAGTTAGACGTCCTCTACTTTGTTGTTGCAATTTTTACGTGGCTGCTTCGGTCTGAGCAAGAACCGTTCTTACCTACGCATCAAAACCACAACGATAGTTTGTCAAGTTGGTGTTGTTTTAACCTTCGCAAGGACCGGGCGTAGCCACACTCGGTTCAACTAAAGTGAGAGACACATACACCCGCCAGTCATCTTTAAGCAACGTGTGCTCGCAGCGGTGAAACCAGTCTCGCGTAAGCGTACGCGTAATGTCGGTCCGGGCCGCTTCATCTCACAATACCGCCGAACCAAAGTATGACATGCTGGTAAGCAGTATGACTTGTATCGCCCACAACTCACTTGTGTTCTACTCGTGCATATAACATCAACGCATAAAACCAGGCTCGGATGCCATCGTTGGGGAACGTAGTAATTTCAAAAAATTCCCTACGCTGCGCAAGGATCATGGTGATGCATAGCAACGAGAGGGGAGAGTATTGTCCACGTACCCTCGTGAGACCGTGGCGGAAGCGTTATGACAACGCGGTTGATGTAGTCGTCGCGTCTTCACGATCCGACCGATCCAAGTACCGAACGTCACGGCACCTCCGAGTTCAGCACACGTTCAGCTCGATGGCGATCCCCGGACTCCGATCCAGCAAAGTGTCGGGATGAGTTCCGTCGACGACGGCGTGGTGGCGATGATGATGTTCTCTACGGCGCAGGCTTCGCCTAAACTCCGACGATATGACCGAGGTGGAATATGGTGGAGGGGGCACCGCTGCACGGCTAAGGAACGATCACGAAGATCAACTTGTGTGTCCATGGGGTGCCCCCTGCCCCGTGATATAAAGGAGTGGAGGAGGGAGGGCCGACCCTCTCTATGGCGCGCCCTAGGGGAGTCCTACTCCCACCGAGTAGGATTCCCCTTCCTAGTCCAACTAGGAACCCTTCCATGTAGTAGGAGTAGGAGAGAAGGAAAGGGAAGAGAGAAGGAGAAGGAAGGAAGGTGCGCCCCTCCTCCCTAGTCCAATTCGGACTAGTCCAAGGGGAGGGGTGCGGCCACTCTTTTGGCCCTTTCTCTCCTTTCCCGTATGGCCCAAAGAGGCCCAATACGAATTCCCGTAACTCTCTGGTACTCCCAAAAATATCCGAATCACTCGGAACCTTTCCGAACTCCGAATATAGTCGTCCAATATATCGATCTTTATGTCTCGACCATTTCGAGACTCCTCGTCATGTCCCCGATCTCATCCGGGACTCCGAACTCCTTCGGTACATCAAAACTCATAAACTCGTAATAAAACTGTCATCGTAACGTTAAGCGTGCGGACCCTACGGGTCCGAGAACTATGTAGACATGACCTAGAACTATTCTCGGTCAATAACCAATAGCGGAACCTGGATGCCCATATTGGCTCCTACATATTCTACGAAGATCTTTATTGGTCAAACCGCATAACAACATACGTTGTTCCCTTTGTCATCGGTATGTTACTTGCCCGAGATTCGATCGTCGGTATCCAATACCTAGTTCAATCTCGTTACGGCAAGTCTCTTTACTCGTTACGTAATGCATCATTCTGGTAACTAACTCATTAGCTACATTGCTTGCAAGGCTTATAGTGATGTGCATTACCGAGAGGGCCCAGAGATACCTCTCCGAGCAATCGGAGTGACAAAACCTAATCTCGAAATACGCCAACCCAACATGTACCTTTGGAGACACCTGTAGTACTCCTTTATAATCACCCGATTACGTTGTGACGTTTGGTAGCACCTAAAGTGTTCCTCCGTAAACGGAGTTGCATAATCTCATAGTTACGAGGAACATGTATAAGTCATGAAGAAAGCAATAGCAATATACTAAGCGATCAAGTGCTAGGCTAACGGAATGGGTCATGTCAATCACATCATTCTCCTAATGATGTGATCCCGTTAATCAAATGACAACACATGTCTATGGTTAGGAAACATAACCATCTTTGATTAATGAGCTAGTCAAGTAGAGGCATACTAGTGACTATATGTTTGTCTATGTATTCACACATGTATCATGTTTCCGGTTAATACAATTCTAGCATGAATAATAAACATTTATAATGAAATAAGGAAATAAATAATAACTTTATTATTGCCTCTAGGGCATATTTCCTTCAAGTCATGCCTTTTGGGTTAACTAATGCACTTAGTGCTTTCATGAGACTAATGAATGAAGTTTTACGTGCTTTCATTGGACGATTTGTGGTAATCTATTTTGATGATATACTGATTTATAGCAAATCTTTGGAAGAATATTTGGAACATTTACATGCTGTTTTTATTGCTCTACGTGATGCACGTTTGTTTGGTAACCTTAGGAAGTGGACCTTTTGCACCTACCGAGTATCTTTTCTTGGCTATGTTGTTACTCCACAGGGAACTGAAGTTGATAAAGCCAAGATTGACGCTATTGAGAGTTGGCCGTAGCCCAAAACGGTCACACAAGTGAGGAGTTTTCTTGGACTCGCTGGTATCTATAGGCGTTTTGTGAGAGATTTTAGCACCATTGTTGCACCTCTCAATGAGCTTACCAAGAAGGATGTGCCTTTTGTTAGTGGTACCGCACAGGAAGAAGCCTTCATGGTATTGAAAGATAAGTTGACACATGCTCCTTTACTCCAACTTTATGATTTTAATAAGACTTTTGAGCTTGAATGCGATGCTAGTGGAATTGGATTAGGAGGTGTGTTATTACAAGATGGCAAACTTGTTGCATACTTTTCTGAAAAATTGAGTGGGCCTAGTCTGAACTATTCTACTTATGATAAAGAATTATATGCTCTTGTTCGGACCTTAGAAACATGGCAACATTATCTATGGCCCAAAAAATTTGTTATACGTTCTGATCATAAATCTTTGAAACACATTAAGAGTCAAGCAAAACTGAACCGTAGACATGCTAAATGGGTTGAATTCATTGAGACTTTCCCTTATGTCATTAAACACAAGAAGGGTAAAGAAAATGTTATTGCTGATGCATTGTCTCGTCGTTATACTATGCTTTCACAACTTGACTTTAAAATATTTGGTTTGGAGACCATCAAAGATCAATATGTGCATGATGCTGAATTTAAAGATGTATTGCAGAATTGTAAAGAAGGTAGAACATGGAACACGTTCGTCGTTAATGATGGATTTGTGTTTCGTGCTAACAAGCTATGCATTCCAACTAGCTCCGTTCGTCTTTTGTTGTTGCAGGAGGCGCATGGAGGAGGACTAATGAGACACTTTGGCATGAAGAAGACGGAGGATATACTTGCTACACATTTCTTTTGGCCAAAGATGAGACAGGATGTTGAGCGTTTTGTTGCTCGCTGCACTACATGTCAAAAAGCTAAGTCACGACTCAATCCTCATGTTTTATATATGCCTTTGCCTGTACCTAGTGTTCCTTGAGAGGATATATCTGTGGACTTTGTTTTAGGTTTACCTCGAACAAAGAAGGGGAGGGATAGCATATTTGTTGTCGTGGATAGATTCTCGAAAATGGCACACTTTATACCATGTCATAAAAGCGATGATGCTGTTAATGTTGCTGATTTGTTCTTTCATGAAATTATTCGCTTGCATGGTGTGCCGAACACTATTGTTTCAGACCGTGATACTAAATTTCTTAGCCACTTTTGGAGATTTTTATGGGCTAAGTTGGGTACTAAACTGCTTTTCAATACTACTTGTCACCCCCAAACTGATGGACAAACTGAAGTAGTCAATAGAACATTGTCTACTATGCTTAGGGCTATTTTGAAGAATAATAAGAAAATGTGGGAAGAATGCTTTCCTCATATTGAATTTGCTTATAATCGTTCGTTGCATTCTACTACTAAGATGTGCCCTTTTGAAATTGTGTATGGTTTCCTGCCTCGTGCACCTATTGATTTGTTGCCTCTTCCATCTTCGGAGAAGGTTAATTTTGATGCTAAACAACGTGCTGAATTGACTTAAAAATACATGAGTTAACTAAAGAAAACATTGAGCATATGAATGCTAAATATAAACTTGCAGGAGATAAGGGTAGAAAACATGTTGTGTTTGCACCTGGAGATCTTGTTTGGTTACATTTGCGTAAGGATAGATTTCCTGATTGCGCAAATCAAAGCTAATGCCACGTGCTGATGGTCCTTTTAAGGTGTTAGAGAAAATAAATGATAATGCATATAAACTTGAGCTACCTGCAGATTTTGGGGTTAGTCCCACTTTTAACATTGCAGATTTGAATCCTTGTTTGGGTGAGGAAAATGAGCTTCCGTCGAGGACGACTTCATTTCAAGAAGGAGAGGATGATGAGGACATCAATACCATTGTTACACCCACAGCCCCTCTTGCTACATATCTTGGACCAATTACTAGAGCTCGTGACACGCCAATTAAATTACCGGTACTTTCGCTTCTTGGTAATGATTCTAATGTTCATAAGAATATGATGTCGCCTAAATTGGATACATTTGTTTTGCTTACAAATGAAGGGCCTAGCTTGGAGAAGGATGAACATTGGAGCAAGAACAAGCATGGAGTTGATGGCATGCGCAAGGGAAACAAGAACGGAGTTACAAGTGCTGATTTCAGGACTTTGAAGCCACCATAAGGAGTGCGTGAAGCCTTGGATGAAATATACAAGATGCTACTTCATAAATTTCGTCCAGAGGCTATTCTAGGTGCTGCATCACCTTATTATTGGGCCAGGCCCATGTAATTTCGAAATACATAAGTATAGGCTATTTTTAGAGTCCGTATGTGTGGGGAAACAAGATATAGGGTTGGTTTCAGACCCCTTCCCCAAGGGCCACGAAATTCCCCCCCCCCTCTTCCTCCATATATACAGCCCTTAGGGCACCGTTTAGACTTTGGGTTTTGTTTAGATTAAAAATTCGCCATAGCTGTAACTTCGCATACTTCGTTTGTGTTCAACGACCAGACAAAGGCGTCACAGAACCCCACCATTCATCAATAAAGCTTTCCTCTTATATTCACAATATCCAGAATTGCAATCTTAGTTTCTTGCTTGTTCTTCATTTGCTCGCAGGAAACAGACCTTCGTGGTCAGGTTGATCGTGCTCCGGCGTGGTCAATAACCCCTCGGAAGTTGGTTTAGCGATTGCTAGGGCGCAACGTCTCGCACATTCGTAGTCGGATCGTCAAGGTCGACTCCCATAGAAAACGATAGCCACCATCACATCGAAAGACGTGACACCTTTGCCTCTATCAGAATACCATCGTCCTATATATCAATCTTTACCTCTTGACCATTTAGAGACTCCTCATCATGTCCGTGATCTCATCCGGGACTCCGAACAACATTCGGTCACCAAATCACATAACTCATATAACACTTTATCGTCAACAAACGTTAAGCGTGTGGACCCTACAGGTTCGAGAACTATGTAGACATGACCGAGACACCTCTCTGGTCAATAACCAATAGCGGAATCTGGATGCCCATATTGGCTCATACATATTCTACGAAGATCTTTATCGGTCGAACCGTTATGACAACATATGTAATTCCCTTTGTCCATCGGTATGTTATTTGGCCGAGATTCGATCGTCGGTATCTCTATACCTAGTTCAATCTCGTTACCGGCAAGTCTCTTTACTCGTTCCGTAATACATCACCTCGTGAGTAACTTCTTAGTCGTTTGCTTGCAAGCTTATGATGTGTATTACCGAGAGGGCCCAGAGATACCTTTCCGACACTCGGAGTGACAAATCCTAATCTCGATCTATGCCAACTCAACAAACACCTTCAGAGATACCTGTAGAGCATCTTTATGATCACCTAGTTACGTTGTGACATTTGATAGCACACAAGGTATTCCTCCGGTATCCGGGAGTTGCATGATCTCATAGTCGAAGGAATATGTATTTGTCATCAAGAAAACAATAGCAATAAACTGAACGGTCAATATGCTAAGCTAACAGATGGGTCTTGTCCATCACATCATTCTCCTAATGACGTGACCCCGTTATCAAATGATAACTCATGTATATGGTTAGGAAACCTTAACCATCTTTGATCAACGAGCTAATCTAGTAGAAGCTCACTAGGGACACGGTATTTGTTTATGTATCCACACATGTATTTAAGTTTCCGGCCAATACAATTCTAGCATGAATAATAAGCCTTTATCATGATTTAGGAAATATAATAATACGCATTTTATTATTGCCTCTAGGGCATATTTCCATCAAATGGGCTATATGCAAGCATGTTGTTGAAGGACCTTTCATGGGCCAGATCTACTAATTTGTTACGTAGGACCGTGGGTTTAACCAGGCTTTTGACTTATCTGGCATTTTTGGCTAAACGGGCCTATAATTGGGTCATGCCACATGTCTTTATTTAATAGGCACATGTGGTCCATTGGACGTGCGACATTGCTTCCTCTGAACTAGGAAGGTGTTGGCCCCCCAAGTGTAAGGGTATGTATCAAGCAGCAATTCCCTTAAGTGGGTGACCCTCGGGTTTATCAAACCAATAGAGTTGTAGCACAACCAATTATTAATACCTGCACACATAAATAAAAAAACCCTTGACCCCCAACAAAACTAGCGAGGTTGTCAGTCTCACTAGTTACAAGGATTAAATGCACGAGCGTATGAAAGATTTGGTTGTAGCAAGAAAGTAAAGCAAGGAATTGTAAGAAAGCGTTTGATCAAGACTGAAAGAAATGGGAAGAAAAATGGATCGGGATCCATATGTTCACTAGTAGTTTATTTTCAAATGATAGCATGGTGTGGTGAACAAATTACAATTGCGTATCAATTAAATTACAAATTTTATAACTATGACTATCGACGGCATAGTCAACATATGAGCATCACATCCAAACATCTATACACCATCATATAACTACATTTATATCTAATACTCCACTCAAGACCGCTATCCAACACGCATTTAAAGTATTAAGTAAAACATGGAGTGTTGCATTAAGTATGCATGGTGCCATGAAGTAGATGATATATTGTCTTCACCCTGTGTTCAAAGGACATCTACACAAACATCTTTTTATCCCTAGTGGCAACAACACAATACAAGCCTTCTCCATTTTGTTTCACTGCGGTAGATTACTTCAAGATTGAACTCAACTATCAAACACAATTCCCTGTTGGAGATCGCTCATCAAACTTGGCTAAATAAAGACAAATAGATTGAAGAGTATATATGGATAAGAAATAACAGTGTTCTGTGTCAGCCATTTATAGATGAGAGATAGAGAAGTTAGGGTGGAGAGAAATAACGATGCATGCATACGTTCTCTCTCCCCATACATATGACATGTATTTAATTTTCATCCTCATATTTTGCATGATTGATATGTTTTGAACCAAATGTCCATTTTTTATTTTATTTTTATATATTTGAATTCGTGGTGACAAGACTTCAAAACAAGATCAATCTTGGATATATTCGAGCTACTTTTTATTTTATATATTTCAATTATCTTTGAAATCACTTTCATAAAACATAAGGTTGTTTCGCTATTTCATAGAAGTGATTTTGACTATTTCACTAATTCCAAATAACTGATTTCACTCATTAGAAAAAACTAATTTCACTAATTTTAAACACCGTTTTCACTTATTCTAAAACATATATTTCACTCGTTTCCAAAAACAATTTCACTGAATTTTTAAATGATTTCACTCATTAAAAACTTGCTAATTTCACTAATTTCGAAACACCGGTTCACTTATATTAAAACACAATTCCACTCATTTCAAAACATAGGCTTTGCTCGTTACAAAAACAAATTTCACTTGTTTTAAAACACATATTTCACTCATTTTGAGTGTAAAAAATCACTTATATCAAAAGGCTTTTTCCAATTATAGTGGAAAAAATTCCTCCACACATTTAGACAATCGATTTTACATATTTGGAATAACCCGTTTAATACATTTTCTTACACTGGAATAAGCAACTTAAAAAACATAAGATTTGATTCATATATTTAAAAATACAAATTTCATATACTTGAAAATAACCATGTTGCTCGTTGAAACAATCAATTTCATATATTTGAAATATGGTTTGAAATCATCAAATTTAGAGTACTTTCAATTGTATCACAAATTGGTCTTGTTCGGAAGGTCTTGTCGCCAGGTATTCAAACATATAAAAAATCAAAAACGAAATTCTGGTTCCAAAGATCTGGATGATTGAGATTATCAAAAGATAAATAGAAGCCGTGAAATTTATATGATGAGAGCTTGTCCGTGTTTGTGGGACCCACCTGTACCTTTCTATGACAAAATCACAGGCATATGTACTGTGTAGCTGACACGGGCCGTTCAACCTGACACTAATTTTCATCGCAAAAAAAAAAACTGACACTAATTTGACTATAGGCAGAGATACGAGAGATAGACGGCCACAATATAGGATTATACATATGGATGGGCCCACTCACGCATCTGTATGGTGAATGGTTCGCTGCTACATAGTGGAACTGTTAGAAAGCTCTTCGCAGTCGGCCTCTCTCCATTTAGTAAACATGAATTCAATATCATGCACATCACCATCCGAGAAATATAGCCGTAAAAGGGCCATGTTGTTGATTTGGTTTGAAGGCACTCAAGCGGTTACGTCCATTAGTCGCCGGTCATCTCTGACTTCCATGGGCGTATCTGTATGCTCGCTCCCCCATCGAGAAGCATCAAACATGCAACTGGTACTCCAACGTTAGCGCCAGGTTAAAAGGCCGCGGGTACCGGCTGTCAGGGACATGTCTCTCCGGCGAGTAGTACTTTCTTAGCAAGTGCGAGTAGCAACTGTGGGCATGATGATCTAGTAGCTGATCAACGGACAACGAGTGGCGACCACGAGAAATTCACTGCGCGTGCACGGCCCCATACGTCAGCGACAAGGCAACGTGGTGGCAGGGCGTATTGAAGAGCATTGATGCTGATATTCAATTCCCGGCACCCCCAACTGCTCTTTCCTCACGTCTACCCGAGCACATGTACCCCAAAACATACCACTCACTCCCATGCTGGATCAGACAATGTAGGGAGCAAAACCATTCAGTCATCCATCTTGTTTCAAAACAGAGCACAGACTTTCTCGATCTTGTAGGGAGATCTCTCTTGTAAAGTTTAATTGTGTTGCATCAGCCACAACAGCAATCAGTGTCACTCTAAACTTCACAAGTAAAAGCTTTACTCGCGAAGTACAATCATGCGATGCTAACATGATCATTGATAACCAGTAAAAACACGTTGTGGCTGGAGTACAATCATGCGATGTTAACATGATCATTGATAACCCGCAAAAACACGTTGTCATGGATATTCACAGTATATATAGAGAGCGGACGTTTGGCTCCCGGGAGCCATGGAGGCCTTTTTTGAAAACAAATCAAAATTCAAACTTTTTAGTTCCAAAAAAATCTGAAAAAAATTGTGCAAGTAAACAAGTATGTTATGTCTATGTGTGTAAAAATTTAGAATGAAAAACGTTGAAATGTGACCTGTACAAAAAAGACAAATTCATGGCCTGGGGGATGAATAGTATCATGTGTTAAAAAGCCCCAGATTTGTCTTTTTTGCACAACCCTCATTTCAACTTGTTTTGCCCTGAAAATTTACACACATGTGTGTTATGCCTTCATGTATATGTGTGTTTTTTTTCAGAATTTTTTGAAATGTAGAAAATATGAAATTCAACAAAATTCAAAATTTTCAAAACCGAGCTCCATGGAGCTCGGCCTCCAAAGACAATATCCAGTATATATACCGTTTTTTAGAATATATGCGGTCACACTATCATCAGGAATAGTAAGATATTAATTTATAGAGTAAATCTCATTTTACCCCTAAGTTTCACGGTTGTGACAGAAAATAGCCCATTTAGCAGAATTTTCATATTTTACCCAATGTAAGTAAACAACTGCCACTTTTTATCCCTTTCATTTTTTCCCAATCTGACAAGTTGGCCTCACGTTTCAGCTATACCTGGCCATCCGCCGGGCCGGGCTTCAGGTTGGGCCTAACCAAGCTTGAGGTAGAGAATTTAAGGGACTATTTGGTTTAGGCCTAGCATTGCCATACTTTGCCATACATTTTTGCCAACCTAGCTTAAGCTTAGGGGCTGTTTGGTTCTAGGCCTAACCATGCCACACTTTACCATACAATGTTGCCACACTTGCCTAAGGTTAGTTTTTCAAAATGAGAGCCACAAGTTGGCAAGCCTAAGGGAATCTTGCCACACTTTTTATGTGTATGTGATGTGGGACCCTAATGTGGCTTGTCTAAGGTGTGGCTTGAACCAAACATCCACCCAAGTTGGTCAAACTTGCCTAACCTTAGGTGTGGCAACCTTAGACAAACTTTTAGTCTCAAACCAAACAACCTTTTAGTTCATCAAAATGAGAGCCACAAGTTGGCAAGCCTAAGGGAATCTTGCCACACTTTTTGTGTGTATGCCATGTGGGGCTTAAGTGTGGCTTGCCTAAGGTGTGGCTTGAACCAAACATTCACCTAAATTAGTCAAACTTGCCTAACCTTAAGTGTGGCAATCTTTGGCAAAGTTAGTCACAAACCAAACAGCCCCTCAGGCCCGAGCCTGCCCGGCCCGGCCATCGGGCCTACTTTTCAGGCCCAAGCCCGGCCCGCCACTACAAAAGCCTGCCGGGCCTCTTCAGTAAAGCGCAAAAAACAACAGGCCCGGGCCCGGCCCAGGAGCAGCACCGGGTTGCGTCGGGCCGTTCGGGCCAGGCTGCCCATGGCCAGGACTAGTTTCAGCTAATCTGGCTTGCTATATAGACGACTTAATTACTCGGTCGATTTTTTGGGTTTGGTTTTTCAAACTCCTTTTGTTGGACCTGTGGGCGGCGCTGCTGACAGGTTGGGGCGCAACCCGTGAATAAAGATAAAGTGTCAAAGTTATATGGCAACGTTTCGTTAAATTGGGTAAAACATAAAAAATCTATGCAATGAGGTATTCTGCAACATAAAACTTAGGGGCAAATAGGAGTAGTAAACTTTACTCAATCTACAATAACAAACAGGATCTTTGTATATTATATGGTCAAACGATACAAAGAAACACATGGCATGTCAAACAATATATTGTTGCGTACTCAACTTGTCGCCTAAGGAATAAAGTAGAGAGGCTCGGAGTGGCTGACTTAAGCAAGTGTTGACTCATGGAGAAGTTGACAAAATTTGTTCGTGGCCCACCTTATAAGATTTTCTTTTCTTATAAAAGTAAAATAAAAATACGTTTGCTATCTTAAAAGAAGAAGGCAAATGTTGCAGCAGATCTTTATCCCCGGTGCACCTAGCAATTCGCAGCACTCCCCTAGCTGTCCACTTTCTCCACTTCCCTTTTTTTTCTCACACTCACACACAAGCAGCGGCTCCGTCCCTCCCTCTCCGGCCTCTGCTCTTTCTTCCTCCTCCTCGTTGCCGCAGCCGCAGCCGCAGCCGCAGCCTCCGCGCGCCTTCGCCGTGCGCTGCGGCCGGCTTAAGGGACCCGCAGGCCGGCTGTCCGTGGTGGCCGCTCTCCTCTCCTGCCTATGTGAGTAGCACTCTGCTGATCTGCTGCCTAGCCAGACTCCGATTCTTCCCTTTCTTGCAAATTACTGAAGTGTGCCCAGCCGCCGAACATACGAATGCTTGGTCCTAGCCAGTGTTGGTGCTGCCTCTGTGCTGATTCTCGATTTTTGATCTGTCATGGAAGGCGGGGTTTGCGGAAATCCTGGTTGCGGGAACAAGCGACTGATTTGGGCTGCCAATTTGTCAATGTGCAGGTTTACATGGGCTGTTGGGGAATTCCGGGCAGGCATTTGCTCAGGGCCCGCCGGTGCTCCACCGGATCGACCACGCGGAGGAAGATGACGACAGCGGCGGCCTCATGCCGGAGCTCTCGCCGACCGGCTCCCCCCAGCCCTTCGTCCCCTTCCTCGCGCCTGCCCCTCTCGCGCCCTTCTACAACAACTCTACGCCCAAGTTGTCAGGTCCCAACTCACTGCACATTTCTATTTCTATCTTGTCAGTGTCAAGTTAAGGTGTGAACTGAATTCCTTCCCCCAAATGCAGGCAAATGCTCACTGAACTTCACTGCCATCAATGGCCTGATGACCACCACGGCCGTCGATTGCTTCGCCTCATTCGCCCCGTTCCTCGCCAATGTCATCTGCTGTCCTCAGCTCCAGGCCACTCTCACCATCCTCATAGGGCAGTCCAGCAAGCAGACGGGGTCCCTCGCTTTGGATCCCACTCTTGCCAACTACTGTCTCTCTGACGTCCAGCAGCTGCTCATGAGCCAGGGTGCGAGTGATAATCTCCACAGCATTTGCTCCGTCCACCTCTCCAATGCCACCGAGGGTCGTGCCCCGTTAGCACCGTCGACGCGTTTGAGAGCGTCGTCGACTCATCAAAGCTCCTTGAGGCCTGCCGGAAGGTCGACCCTGTTAACGAGTGCTGCAGCAAGACATGCCAGAGCGCTATAAGTGATGCTGCCCGCAAAATCTCTTCCAAGGACGCTGTGCTGACAAGCGACACTGCCAGTCCCAAAGTTGACAGTTGCAGGAACGTTGTGCTCAGATGGTTATCCAGCAGGCTTGAGCCATCATCCGCAACCAAAATGCTCAGGCAGATATCAAACTGCAATGTCAATGGAGGTACGTGCATTCAAACTAATAACTTGCTTAAATGTGAATCATCATCCCAGCAGTCAGTACATTTTACTCTTTTAGAACGACCTTAATTTTTCGTCTGGCCGAGCGGATAACTGGAATGCTTTGCTCCTATATGAAGTTGACTGCGTTAAGGCATATGACACAGTAGGAGCTTGAGTTTTTCAGTTCAATGTTCATGTTAGCAATATGCAAGGTTCTCACAATATCTGCGCCATTACCCGCGAGCTGTTGGGTGTGACAGGGCTTGAACATATCAATTAGATCGAAAGAATAAAATATTTAGTGCAGTAGTACATCTGGATTTCCATGAATGCATATTTTTTTTCTTCTTTTCTTTTTCGAAAAGGAGGTTATCCCCCGGCCTCTGCATCAGAACGATGCATGCGGCCATCTTACTAAAAGGCAAAATAGTTCAACAAAGTCTCCAGGTCTCAAAAAGGTATAAAGGCTCACAAAAAGCAAGAAGAAAATGAAACAGGATAGCCACAATCGGCGGAATAAAAGTAGATAGGGAACTAAACACCTATCCTATTACATGACCACCATCCAAACCGGTTGAAGATAGCCCGTGCTACCGTCTCCCACCGGCCAGACCCAGTAACCATACGCTCCCTGGCATCCGTCGGAGTGAGTAGCGACCAAAAATAACCTGCAAGAAATGAATATGTGTTGTTCTGTTAAAAACTAGATCATTCCTGCAATTCCATATTGCCCATAATAAAGCACATACTCCTACACGGATATATTTCGCCGTTTCTGACTCTATTCCATCAAGCCACGTCCCAAATAACATGTGGATGGTAGACGGAGGAGTAATATTAAACGCTATGTGAACAGACCGCCATAATATTTTTGCCATTGGGCAATCAAGAAAGAGGTGTTTGATGGATTCATCATGATCACAAAAGCTACATCTTCGGGATCCTGTCCAGTTACGCTTTGCTAAATTGTCCTTAGTTAGAATGACTTGTTTATGGACAAACCACATAAACACTTTAATTTTTAAGGGCACTTTGACTTTCCAAATATGCATCGATCGAGGGATAGAGCCAGAGTTGACAATGTCCAAATACATGGATTTTACCGAGAACACTCCCTTCTTGGTTAGTTTCCAGTGCAACTGGTCTGGCTGTTGAGAAAGACGAACATCCATCAATCTTCTCACAAGATGAAGCCAAGCTTCCCAACGGTTTCCCACTAATGTCCTCCTGAATTGAATATTGAGAGGGTTGGACTGTAGTACTGTTGCAACGTAAGCATCTTTACGCTGAACAATATTATAGAGAGAAGGATATTGGATAGCTAGAGGCGTCTCCCCTAACCATGTATCCTCCCAGAATCTCGTGGTAGTACCATTTCCAACGATAAATTTTGTCCTGTGGAAGAAGACTGATTTCACTCTCATCAGTCCTTTCCAAAACGGTGAATCAGTCGGTCGGACCATCAGCTGGGTCGGACCATGAATGCATATTTGCCAGATTAAAAATGTTTCTTGTACTCTGCCTTTTGAGGAACAGGTGCAATACCTGGATATTTGTATTTAGTTTCTAATTTATTTAAATATGTGACTAGGTTCAATTTTATTCTTATTCTTCACTGGCAGTAGCATTTATGCTGAGATTTTCTTTCTTTCATTTGAACCTTCCAGTTTGCCCACTAAGCTTCCCAGACACAAGTAAGGTTGCAAAGGAGTGTGGTGGTACGGTTAAAAACATTACTGTATGCTGCAAGGCAATGGACAGTTACGTATCTCACTTGCAAAAGCAAAGTTTCATAACAAATTTGCAAGCTTTGAATTGTGCCTCAGTCCTTGGGGCAAAATTGCAAGAGATGAAGGTCAGCACGAATGTTTATAGCTCATGCCAAGTAACATTGAAGGATTTCTCACTTCAAGGTAAGTTAGATAGTATATTTTACTTAGATACTTGCAGTAGAGTCTCTCTATTTTAATTTGCATCTTATGTATCTGTAATGACTAAATTTTTGATCGTTTTCTTTTTGTCTTGGGTATCTGCATTTGACCGACTCCCCTATGATTTGTCATGCAGTTGGATCTCAAGGTAATTTGGCATTTCACGTTGTTTTATATATATTTTGGCTAGTGTGCATTTTTTTGTTCCCAGAAACAATATTAACGTTTATTTTTGCGTATCACATTTTGATTACACTTTCACGAATACGGTGTTACTTGCAATGTGACTAATGTTGTGTATTCAGTACTCACCATGCTTGTATTTTCAAACATACCAAGTCTAATAAAAAAATAACAGTGTGTGTTATTGTGCCAGATAAATATGTATATTAATAGGAGGTCAGCAATATAAATTTCAAGTCGTCACAATTTTCTTTTTTTCCCCGATAAAAGGTGCTTTTACTGACTCATATTGTCGCATCAAGAGGATACAAGCAAAATGGGACACATCCAACCTTTGCATAGCTAGGATGCACACAGCTACACACACAAAAAAAATGCCGGTATCTAGCAAAGTCATACAAGACCAAAACCATGCCAAAGGCGAAGTAGGTGGGGGGCCTATCCGGAGAGTATGCCACCACCCATGAACCATGCCACATTTTTTTATATGGGTGTAAACCATGATTCTTTTCCTAAAGGCGGAAATCAGACTGAGGAAATGTGATTGATCAGCTTGTAGTAAATGTTTGCAATCACTTAGATGTAAACTAATAAAGGGAAAATGTTTGCGATCATAAAGATGCCCGAAGAATGGAGGTGGAGTATATTGGTACCAATCAAGAACAAGGGGGCGTTCGAAGTTGTACTAATTACCGTGGAATTAGGTGATGAGCCGTACAATGAAGCTATGGGAGAGAGTCATTTAGCAACGCTTAGGAAAAATGACAAGTGTGACCAAAATTCAGTTTGGGTTCATGTCTGGGAGGTCGACCATGGAAGCCATTTCCTTGGTACGACAACTTGTGGAGTGATACACGGAGCAAAAGGACCTTCATATGGTGTTCATTGACTTGGAGAAGGCCTAAGATAAGATACCGCGAAATGTCATGTGGTTGCCTTGGAGAAACACAAAGTCCCAACAAAGTACATTACCCTTATCAAGGATATGTAGGATAATGTTGTGACAAGTGTTTGAACAAGTGATGGCAACACTCATGACTTTCCAGTTAAAATAGGGCTGCACCAAGGGTCAGCTTTGAGCCTTTATCTTTTTGCTTTTGTGATGGATGCGGTCACAAGGGATATACAAGGAGATATCGCATGGTGTATGCTATTTGCGGAGAATGTGGTGCTAGTCAACAATAGTCGGATGTGGGTTATTAGAAAGTTAGAGTTGTGGAGACAGACTTTGGAATCGAAAGGTTTTAGGCTTAATAGAACTAAAATGAGTACATGAGGTACGGTTTCAGTCCTACTAGGCACAAGGATGAGGAGATTAGCCTTTATGGGCAGGTGGCACCTCAGAAGGACCCTTCTGATATTTGGGGTCAATCCTGCAGAAGGATGGTGATATCGATGAAGATGTGAGCGTTCAAATCAAAGTTGGATGGAAGAAGTGGCGCCAAGCTTCTGGTGTCCTCTGTGACAAGAAAGTGCCACAAAAGCTAAAAGGCAGGTTTTACATGACAACAATTCGACCTTGCAATGTTGTATGGTGCTGAATGTTGACCAACCAAAAGGCGACATGTCGAACAGTTAGGTGTAACAGCGATGCACATGTTGAGATGGATATGTGGCCACACAAGAAATGATCGGATCTAGAATGATGATATATGTGATAGAGTTGGGGTAGCACCGATTGAAGAGAGGCTTGTCCAACATCGTCTGAGATGGGTTGGGCTTATACAATGCAGGCCTCCAGAAGTGTCAGTGCATGGCGGACGCTTATAGTGTGCTGATAATGTCAAGAGATGTCGGGGGTAGACCAAACTTGATTGGAGGAGTCCGTAAAGAGATATTTGAACGATTGGAATATCACCAAAGAACTAGCCATGGACATGGGTGCATGGAAGTTAGCTATCCACGTGCCAGAACCATGACCTGGTTTCGAGATCTCATCGGTTTCAGAACGACTGGGAAAAGGTCAAAACAGACGAAGAGAAACAGATTCGCTATGACGCTACACCATCGCGTCGTCTCCCCAGGGCGAACCTAGTGCCGCTAGAGACCTCCTTGCGCTGCTGATTTCCCATCCGCCGCTGCCGCTGGTGTATGCCGTGGTGGCGGCGAGCTCGGCGCCGAAGGAGCCGGGCAGTCTTGATGCGGCGGTGACCTCCTGGTGCAGCTGGGGCATGGCCCCGGGGGAGTTGCGCGCAGCGGCCAGGGCGGCGCCCCTGGTCCCGCGGTGACCGCGCTAGCCTCCATGGCCCACAGGATCCCACGTCTCAGGCGATGGTGGCCGGCCGGCGGCGCGTTGAGGGATCGGCGAGGGTTGCTGGTTCTCTGCCGGTATACCGACAGCTTGTGTGCTGTCACCGCATAGCTCAGCACGGATCCGGCCTGCTGCTGGTTTGGAGTGCATCGATTGCCGGTGAAATCCGTGTTGACCTCGGTCGTGGCAGACGATGGCGGTGTCTTAGGCGTCGTCTCCTTGTCGAAGGCATCATTGGTTGCAACCGTCATTACTTCGTCCCGGATGCTCCGGAGAAACTCTCTGGGTCTCCCGGATCGGAAGTTGGGGGTTCCTTCGGGGCCGTTAACCCTCTTGGGGGCAACGTTTCGGAGCAGGTGCTGGCTGGAGGGGACAAGAGGAGTAGCGGTGTTGCATCTGCCGCTGCGTAGTCTCGGCGACAGGCGCATGTTGATGGACGCGCGCAGGATGGTGGCTTTGTCTGGCGTCGTGGTGACGTCGATGGCAGAATGGCCTGGCGAGGTGAATGCGTTGATCGCTCCCGAAGGTGGGACGGTGGAAGATGGTGGCGGTTGATTCTAGAGTGTGCACATGCGATGCGTGCAGAGGGTCTAGCTAGACCGGTTGGTGCTTTCGGCTTGCTGGCAGGCGGCTTGATGAGGCCACCAGATTAGATGGTGTGTGTTGATGCGAGGTCAGGGCTTGTAGGTGTAGCGACAATTGTTGCCAGGACGTTGGCTTTGGGTTGATTCATGTATTTGTTTTGTTGGGTTCTGTTGAATAATATAATAAAATGGCTGTGTGCACCTCTCGATGCAGAGGCCGTGGGTAATCCTCCTTTTCGAAAAAAAGGGTTTCAGCTATAGCCTACACCAACTCTTGTTGTTCTAATCAGCCATATGAATCAGTTCTGACTAAAAAGAGCTGTATGAATCAGTTCAATACAGAATTGTAGTTGTAGTTAGTCTCAAATCAGTTCGGGAGAGGACTCCACTTGCTACCATCCAGAGATGGAAAGACATATACAATGTTCAAGATACCGGTAATTGGTACCATAGCGGCAAGGTGCTGAGTAGGGATTAATCGGCGAATCCGCCATTTAAATGAATTTATCGGTAGGTTAACTAGAGCCATATCTATAAATACTAGGCTAATAGCAACATGCAATGTACCAAGTGTCAAAATATGCAAGCAACAAGGAAAAGTGTTGCCTTGGTGTTCTGATGATGTTGCAGCCAATCTGGAAGGCCATAGACCTGCACATTGAAAAGTAGGGAGGGAACAGGCCAGTTTTGGGCTAAAAAATGCATGGCAAGCCAATAATTCGGCCTGACAGCTGATAAATCAGCTTGTCAGACAAATTAACTGGACCGAATAGCACGTTCTCATATCGGGAGAGGTCCGAATAACAGTTAACTGACCGATATTTGGAATAGTGGACATATATAAGTTGAAGTCTTAAACTCTTAATATGCTCATATTAATTCCTACTAAGAAGAAAACAAATACTCAGAAATAAATATCTGCCAGTTATATAGTGAAACATTTACTTCGATGATGCGCATTTTTGCCTAGCTGCCAGTTAGTTCTGTTATACTGCCCAGGCTGGTTGGGATATCAGTTTTAGGCCTTACTAGTTACATTGTATTTCACACCATAAGTTTGAAAACAGCTTGAGAAACTAGGCTTCATTCATTGTTGCTGATCCGTGCTTTGTGGTTGGATGCAGAATCTGGATGCCTTCTTCCAAGCATGCCCTCTGATGCATCATTTGACCCTTCTTCTGGGATTAGCTTCACATGTGATCTGAATGATAACATAGCTGCCCCATGGTCGCCTTCTTTGCAAGCATCGGCTTCGACATGCAATAAATGTATGTTATGTTATCTACCTACGGTGCTGATTATGCAGTTGTTTACATACTTGATCTATTCTGGTTGTTTGTCAAAATTTAAACTATTCGGCAAAGTAGGCTACTTACAAATTGAAACCTTCTGTCTAAATCTGCTATAGTATTTTATCTCTCTTTTGCTGAAATAACGTGAAATGAAATCATTATCATCATGCCTTTTTTATATTATAAATTTCCTGTATCTCTACAACTTTCATCTGGGCTGTAAAGTTGTGTGCTGCGAACAGTTGAGCCAAGTGGTTGTGTCATTGGAGTACTTCAATGTGCATGGGCAGTTGCAATCCGTCACAAGCCTCCTGCTGTTTTTGTTGCTTTATTGAAGTTAGGCTTCCACTTAACTTTTGGTCATTTTGCCAGCAGCTGCTCCTGGTCCAACAATCCCAGAGAGGCCTGCAGCAACATCGGCGCAGAACGGTAAGCTCAAACGTTCTTCTTTCTTCGTCGTGGTGCATTCTGGAGCCTGTAAAAGTGACAATACCTTTTTTTCAGGTGTCAACCACAACAGACTGGAGCTTAGCCTAGCCGTCTGCTTTGGCGCCCTTGTGGCCACTATTTTACTGCAAGTCTAGTCCACCTTAGTTTGTCAAATTATCCAGAGGTTGAGGAGAGCTGATTGGAACAGTGAACTGCAGAGTTTTTGTGCGTGCTTGGTCATCGCATCAGAGCATTGTAACTGGTTAGCTATTAGTGTAATTTGTTGTAAGCCACAGAATGATAGTGAATGCAACACTGACTCTAATTTATTACTATTATGCCTTTTGTATAGCGAGTAGTGAAGGTTCCATAATTCTGCATGACAACTTGGATAGACTTGATTTTGTTGTCTAATGGCTTGTCACTTTACTAATGATTTTTATCATTGGTTCACCTTTATATTGTTTGTTTTATTGTTGTTATTATTATATTATAATTATAACTAATGAAGGCCTCAACAAGTCCGAATCAGGCTTGATAATCGTCCGCTCTAAATGTGGGCATGGCCTGCTCAGGAAACTCTGTTTTGGCAGATGGATGTCAGGAGCCTTTCCCGTGATCTTTTGATCTTGTTGCAGCTCATCTACTTCCATGTGGCTGGCTGGCTGGCTTTGGTTTCAAAAAACAAAACAAAAAACTTTCATGTGGCCCATTTGTTATTATATATCAAAAATAAATCTACTTGTTGTGTCAGCACCAAAAAGTAATCACAAACATATCAGCTTGCCTTGTCTGAATAATTATGCTGACTCATTAGGAGATACTGCATGCATATATGCCAGTACAGATCATCAACTTGCTCCCTCGAAAAAAAGGAAAGATCATCAACTTGCATGAGCAGATACAAATGCTACATCCATCTGCAGTGTTTGTGCATAAAAATCATGGCGATGCAACAGATGGATTAGCATGAGTGAGATTAGAACAAGCACACACATACGTATAATGCCATCAACACACCCAGGGGGACCAGATCAGACAGACAACAATGGTACTCCCTCCGTTCACTTTTGTAAGTCATTTCAGACAACTCAAAATGGGTTGTTTTATACATTGTCTGATAATGATGTTGTTTTTTTCTTTCCTTCTGGGCTTGTTGAGCTGTGCCCTCAGCAGAACCTATGTTCTTTGTCGTGAGACTTGGTGTGTGTGGACTTGTGTGGGTTTGTTTGCTTTGTGGCGGTTTGCTTTATTTATAAAGCGGGGCGAAAGACTTTTTCGGTAAAAGTGAACAGAGGGAGTACTACTATTTGAGTGGAAGCTGCTACACTCTATGATGAGCCTAGGAAGAAGTGATCTAGATACAGGTGCTAGTATAATATAATCAGAGGTTGGGCATGATCCAAATATCCTTGCAGCCCACAGCAGCAACACTAACACAGCGGCGGAGGCACCTGTCCATCAATCAGCTACTAATTGATACTGTGCTTAGCATTCCTTCCTCTTGTACTTTACCATCCTGCGGTATATTCCCCTCTCCCCTATACGAAAGGTGGTCACTTCCATCAACAGCGCCAACCATATTTTATGAGCAGTTGGGTTGGACATTTGCTAGTGGCATCATCGATTGTGTGCTCATTGTCGAGAAAAGGGTGATGGATGGATTCCCAGTACAAAGAGGTGATGACACTCTCATCACCCGACTTTTTTTTTATATTTTTTATTTGAGAGTTCTCATCACCCGACTTGGCTACAATCCTCTTGACAAAGAGATGAGATGATTGCAGTTTAGCATCAGAGAGCACGACGTCGACGAGGCCGTTGAAGCCCAAGGCAAATATTCCTGTCACGTCCACATCTGTCCGGCTTCAGAGTCAGTCCTTAATGGGAAAAGAAAATGGAGCCCACTCAACAGAACCGTGCACAGCGCACATCACTCTCCTGCGGGCCATCTCATCTCATCTCATTCCACATGAGTGATAAAATCAAACTGTTTACAGTCAGGTGAAGGCTACGTTTTCACATTCCTTTGTTTATTTATTATCAGATCAGGTCGGCAGATAAACTCAAAGCATATAAATAATTCTCATATTAATTGTCGCTCAACAAATGTATCTAACACTAAAATATGGAAGGACAGAGTAATACCTATATAACATAATTTCCCGGTGCTCCTTTTAGTACAACTCTCCTAGAAATGTGGTTCACTGATCTTAAAATCACTTAAATTGTAAGCCAAGATTGCCAAATACAACCACGAGATTCAGCCATACATCAGTTCATCAATATATTGATTTATCATGTGAATAAACATGCGCATAAAGTTCTTCAACGGATGCTCATATATCTAGTACTCCCTCCGTTTCAAAATAGATGACCCAACTTTGTGCTAAAATTAGTATAAAGTTGAGTCATCTATTTTAAAACAGAGGAAGTAATATGCAACCAACTGACGCGAGAAATATGGAAGCGAGAAATATGGAAACCGATCATGGCATTAGTAGATTGATGAAGCTGACCATATCATCTCTTATAAATTTTTTTTTTGAACCGGACATTACCCCTTTTCATTACTGCAACATAACAAAAATACAGCAGTCCAAAGAAAAGGAGAAAAGGGGAAGTGAGTCCAACGCATCGCGCGAGAAACCCACTATGATCTCTTATAACTTTATATAACTTATATATACTCGTTTTAATCTCGTTGATCTACATAAAAACAACTTTCCAAGGGGCGTACTAAGCAATATTCTATTCCCTATTAGAATACGAAACAAATGACTGAAGACAGAGCACCATACCCCATGTATAGACTCCTATTACCAAATGTGTTGTAATGTGGTAATAATAAGGCGGCGGGGAGAGAGAGGGGGGAGGGGGGGGGGGGGCTGAGAAATATCTTCATCCTTGATCTTAACTTATGTTGCTGTTTTTTCTAAAAAAAATTGTAAGCTATCCCCTTCCTCAAAAATTGTCAACCGTGTCCTGAAATAGAATGCGAGTTGTAAGAATAACTAATAGATAAGGTGCGAACTAATCTATGGTTGGACGGTTAGGAGGACAGTGGTATCCCCAGTCCACCAGAGTTCAAGTCCTAGACTAGACATCGGTGCTCGCATTTTTCTAGATTTATTTCAGTCCTTACATCGATGTGCGTTGAGGGGACGTTTCTATCGACTACGAAGGCGTCAATCTCTCGGAGATGCCGGCTCAGTCTCTCGAATGTGCTCATAGGGATAGGATATGCGTGCATACGTTTATAGGGATGAGTTTATGTGCATATGTATGAGTGTTTTCGTCTATATGTATATTGTGTTAAAAAAACTAGTGGACAAGGTGGAAAATGGAGAATCTTAATATAAATAGCAAAATCACAGTCACTCCTGGATCTAGTACTACCTGATAAAAATGAATTAAGTTAGGAAGGAAAAAAGGATCCGTCTGTCTCTCTCGTGTCCCTGTGATGGTCTCCGTCTCCTCACACATGGCATGTGCATGCAGATGCAGAAAGAAATTGCCATCCAAAAACAACAGCCAATAACTCCCTGCCACCTTCCAATCTCCGGCTCCATGATCCCATGACCCCCTCCGCCACTCATCATCGCCGGAGCCCCCGTGGCATCCGCGCTCACCTGAGGCGACGCCACAATGCCGCCACGGCGAGGACGCCGCCGCTCGCCGGCGCCACGGCAAGGGCGCTCGCCGCCGGGCTCTGGAGGCTGCGCCACGCCGAGCGGCAGGCGGTCAACCCCGGCCCTCTGCGGCACGACGCTCATTCTCCCGTGAGTGCCCTCGCTGCCTCCCTCTCCCATGGTTTCGTTGCTGTGATCCTCTCTCTGATTGAGTTGCCCATTTGGGGATTGTTCTCCTTGATTCAAGATTGATTTGATATGTTACTACTAATTATTTTGGGGTCGAATTCTTCCTGATCCTTCCTTACACAATGGTCAAAACTGGGTTGCGCTTTTGACCTCTGATCCCCAAAGATTTCCTTTGACTGCTGATGCCATCTTCTGTTTCTTCTCTTTATGCCTGGTTTCTTTGGCGCCATCTGGTTCGGTACTGATCTGGTTCGATTGTGTATTGTCTTTCTTCCTCGTTTCTACTAGGCTGTAGGCATGTCTGCGAATTCAGGGCCAAAATTTGCTCCTTCTTTTTCCTCCAATTATTGGTTTCAGTTTGATTAGGATCAGAAGCGTTTCAGTTAGCATGATTGTTTTAAAATGATCACCACCCCCCCTGTACTATTGCTGCTGTCAATCCTCTATTAATTATTTCCGCAAAAGAGAACATTGTCATAAATCAGGTGCAGGACACAACATATCTAGTCTTGAATGCCATGAAACAAAGAAACATTACAAAATTTATATCCGGGTGTGTGGATTATCAGGGAAATCCAAAAACCAGGTGAATGCAGTAACGTGGTGTCAATCCTGTGATTCTTTCCAACAGCAGCATTTTTCAACCATTGAATCGGTTACTGTATTTCCTCTCAAGCTACCACCTCTATATATGACTCTGATTGCTACTAACAATCAATGCTTGATACAGCGTAGCCCCCGACACCGAAGAAAAGTTAGTTAAGGAGATTAATTACCACCTCTATATATGACTCTGATTGCTACTAACAATCAATGCTTGATACAGCGTAGCCCCCGACACCGAAGAAAAGGGAAAGCGAAACTCTGCAATGGCAACAGAACGCGGTGCGGTTTGCGCGTCGGAATCCCATGCAGAAATCATAGCATCTTAGACAAGGTAGGCACTGCATAATTCTGTTTATGTTTTCTCTTGGCATGCATAAGCTGATTGTTTTAACTTGAGCACATTCATTGATTAGATCGATGCCTGCGCTGTGGACTTGCCATATGGTTGTTGGATGGAGAAGGCAACCAAATGGGACCAGCAGCATGCTTGCCTGCACAACATGCTGGCTTCACATGATCCTTGCCAGCTACCACCACATGTTCATCACGCCCGTGCAATGCCGGCTCACGGCCATGCTTCGGCGGTGGCGGTGGCGGTGGCGCTGGAGGCCGAGCTTGACAAGGCCCGTGCTCGGATCAGCGAGCTCGAGGACGAGAAGCGCGTGATGAGGAAGAAGGTGGAGCGCTTCCTGAGGAAGGTCACGGAGGAGAAGGCGTCGTGGAAGAGCAGGATGCGTGACAAGGCTCAGCACGTGATCGCTACGTCAAAAGAGGACGTCAAGACGGAGAGGCGTCACCGGCGGCAGCTGGAGGCGGCCAACGGCAAGCTGGTGAAGGAGCTGGCGGAGGCCAAGGCGTCGGCGAAGCAGGCGGCGCAGAGCTACGAGATGGAGCGCAAGGCGCGGGAGATGATGGAGGACGCGTGCGAGGAGCTGACCAAGGAGGTGGAGGAGGACCAGGCGGAGGTGGAGCTCCTGCGGCGCGAGTGCCTGGGCATGCGTGAGGAGATGGAGGAGGAGCGCCGGATGCTGCAGATGGCGGAGGTGTGGCGCGAGGAGAGGGTCCAGATGAAGCTCTCCGACGCCAAGATCGCGCTGGAGCAGAAGTACTCGCAGCTCAACCGGCTGCAGGCCGAGATGGAGTCCTTCCTGCGGAAGGACGGCAAGAGCATCGACGCCAACAACTCCACGTTGCGGGAGGCGCGGATGATCAGCGAGGCGGCGAGCTCCGTTCGGCTCCGCGGCGTCAAGGAGCTGAGCCATCGGAATCCTCATGCCCCGGAGGACGTGGATCGGGTGTTCCAGCACTTTTGCCGGAGAGAAGGCACGGCAAGCGGCGGCAGCCCGGCGTCCAACGTCCACTCCGTCAGCCCGGCCACGGACATCTTCTTGGAAAAGCTCGATGGCTCCGCCGACCTGGAGAACGGCAGTGGCAGTAGCTGGGACACGCCCGACCATGACCGGCGGCGTGATTCTTGTGCTTCGGCTGGTACCAGCGACCGTTCGGTGGCGCGAGCGAGCAACGCATCCTTGTTGTCCAATGGCAAAGGAGGCAGCGGGCTCACTGATCAGGTTCACCATCCAAGTCCAAGCAGGGGCGCCACCGCCACTGGGAAGAACACGGCGTTGATACGGCGGCTCTGGAGGTCGGCGATCAGCGAGAGCAGGAAGAAAACAGCTGGATCTGCAGGGGCGACGCTGACATCGGAACAGAGGTCAACCGTGATCACCCCGACATTGCCGGTTGGGGAGCAGTGCAGTTCGTCCTACTTGGTGAACCCGCAGCAGCAGCGGCAGAGAAGCCACGAATCCAAAGGGTTGGCGCGAGGGCCGCACAAGCACAAGCAAAAGCAAAGCCTGCAGGAGAAGCTTCTGGAGGCTAGGATGGATGATCGCAAGCCCTCGCCCAGCTCTGCTGCCAAGCACAAGATGCATCTAGCGGCATGCAACTGAGATCGATCCGACACAGATCATTAAAGAGATACGTATACATGGCTGTGGCTCGCACGGTCGCACCCGGCACCATATATTTATAGGATATAAAAATAGGATAAGCGCATTTGCACATGTTAATGCATCAAATACCTGTATATACGTACGCGAAATCCATCTTCTTCGCTTGTGCATTCCAGTCTCCTCCTGTCATATGTACACTAATTAACGGTTTTGCTCATTTTTCATTCCAATGAAAAGCAATTGGCTTTCATTCAAATTGTGGTCCGTATGATCGGGCGCCAAAGATCCGTACCGATTTCGCGACTCGTGTGATCGAGGGCCTCTTTTCCATTTCCCGGCTCCTCGCGACCTTTATCGGCCGCCCTCTTCTTTCCAAGTGTATTATTTTGAATTTATCTGGTTGTCCATTTTACTCTCTTTGAGAAAACAAGATAGGGCTACAGGGAGAGGCAGGGAGAACAAAGGAGAGACGCGCCTATCTTGGCGCCTTCTTTTCCATGGTGATTCTGCCATCTTTGGTTGTTTCTGCTTGAGGATTGCCGTCCCTCGTGTGGCAGTGTCGATTCAGGTCTTGCATAGCAGTTTGTTGTCTCATTTTGCTCAGTCCTCTATCTTCTGCTCTCGTGTGTTCTTGTTAGGGCATTTCTAACTTATCCCCAATAAATAAAGGAGGATCCGACCGAGTAAACTCTTAAATGAATATACTCCACTAAGTTTTGACGGGACCTAGCCCGATCCCCTATATACTATAACGGAGTAATTTTTTGTTTTTTCTAAACTTTGCAATTCTAGTATACATTGCAACTACATATTAGCACACATATAGAAACTAAACATAAATTTAAAAGTTCAAGCAAATCATGAATATAGTTTACAAACTGAATTCAATTTATAAACCAAATCATTCAAATTTAAACAGGCCGAATGGGCCAAATGTAGCAAATAACATGTGATAGAATAACTAGGACTCGCTAAGAGGTTGCCAGTGATGCTCAGTAAGATCTTGTTGAAGCTGAGCATGAATTTGTCGGTTCTCGATCTTGTGATGCTCCTCAAGGAATGCCAGGATCCTGTTCGTGTTAGAATTGTGTCGAATATTATTGTACAAGGTAGGTTACAGTTGGACTTGGAGTCGTACTGTGTGTAGACAGGACATGGAGTCATCTTTAAGTAGGACACTTGTATACCTCTTATAAATGAGACGGTAAACACACGATGTAACCTATACCAACATAATAGCACAGACACGCGGGGGAGCCGACGACGTGTGTCGGCGCCCGGGCGGCCGAGGTGCGGTATTGTAGCGGTGTCATGGGGAGGAGCGTCCGTAGTCAGGCTTCGAGGGTGTAGCCATATCGGTGAATCTCGTTAACAAATCTCGATGTCATGATCGTGTGATTGCTTGGTCCTCGATAGATCGACGGTGCGCCTCAAATTTATTTTAACAAGTGGTATCATGAGCAAGGTTCGAGGAGGTGGCAGATTGATCTAGAGGAGGAAGAACGTATCGACGGACTTGTGTGAAGGGATCATAGCCATGGGAGCGGAGTTAGTCGACGGGTTGTCGCTGTCGAGTTGTAACCAGGAGGCAGCGAACAAGGATGTGTTTGGTTACCTCCACCATTTTTTGCCACTTTGCATACTTGTCTCAGTTGGGCCTGGCTGAGCATATGCAGGCAAAAAACCAACATCTGCATGTTGATTGGTTGTCTGCATTACATCAAGGCCTAGCTGGGTGCATGTTGTTTGGTTGCATGTGTTTGTGCTTCGGGTGTGAGCAGATGCAAAGCACAGCTGTTTGGTTGTGTGCAAGTTCTTGATCTGTTCACCCCTTTCAAATGTGGACTTACCACCCATTTGTCAGTACACAACACACACGACACACACTGATCATCAGCAGCAATAACACAACAAGAACAAACCAAGAACATACATGATGTACTACTAGGCATATGTTTTAAAACAACATGGCATCCCATGCCCCTGCTGGACCCTAGGGTGCTGCTCCTCGGCAAAATATACACAAGTTCACAGCAAAAGAGACGATCAGACTTCAATTCAAACATACACTACTTTAGTTCATACTACGAGGAACAAACTATATAGAATGAGAGATCAGACTTGACAGACGAATTAGAGGGCCTGAGTGATGTCGCCGGCGCAGCTGTGCTTCGAGCACCGGACCGTGTAGATGTTGGAGATGTTCGCATTGAAGATCTACACCTTCAGCCCCAGGGCGGAGAGCTTGAAGACTACATGGTCGCCGAGGACGATCTTGTGCCGGCAGTAGAATTACTGTCAGTCGCGCCCCAGCGCCATGTGCCCCTTGAACATCTGCAGTTGGACCCAAAACTCGCACCACTTGTTGGCGGAGAGGCTGACGACGCAAGGAGGGCCGCTGACCAGCCATTGCTTTATCACCAGCCTGAATTTACGCTGGATGATGAGCATGGCAATGTCCTCCTGGTCACTGATCTGCACGTAGAACCTGATAGGTTCCCGTGCACCCTCCTCGTGGCTGGTCCCAGTGGCGGTGCCAGGATCAGAAGTCTGTGATGTCATTTTAAATCTGTGATGTCAAATACATGTGTTTTCACCAATTTTATAAAAAAATACATGATTTCTACTTGTGTACAAAGGATTTGCAAAAAACCTGTGTGGTCAATTGACCACACTCCTCTCAACGTGGCTTCGCCACTGGCTGGTCCTCGGCCTCCTGCCAGCGCCCAATGACATCCTCATGTACTCCACCATGCCAGGGAGCACCACCCTCTTTAGCCATCGATTGGTGGGGATGAGGTCCTCCACCCCCTCTGCGCCGACGACGCCCTGTGCACCACCGCCGACTCTGTCCCACTCCGTCAACATTATCTTGTCAGCAAGATGGACATTAGTTATCAACATATGGCACATGAAGCTAACAAGTAGGACACCATCTATACTCACTGAACACAACTTACAATGATCACTACCAACACATGACCAATGCTACTCTGATCAGTGCTTACAGCTATTAGTGCTTACAGTTATCAGCGCTAACACTGATCAGATGAAGCCACCACTCACATGTCCTACTTGCACCTACTATTTTTGGCATTCAGGTATGTCCTACTTGCATGCCACATGCACTCGCGTACCCTAGCAACAAGAGAAAGAGGAGCACTAAGAACTAGCAATAGCAGCAAAAACAGTATATACACTAGTAACAACACCAAGAACTAACAATGTGGCAGTACAAAGTAACAATGTGCCACTACAAACTAACAATTTGGCAGTACAAAGTAACAATGTGGCACTAAAACGATGCAACCTAACATTGCATTATGAACAATCTAGCCATGTGGGATGAACAAAGTATGCATGCACTCTGATTCATCCCCAAAACAGTGGATTCTGATCGAATCCGGTTGAATCCGGTTGAATCCAGTCATATCGGGTCCAATGTACATGCCACAATATAATCTAACACACTTAGAACTACCGTAAGAACTCTAAGTACGAAGCAAAGTGAGATTTGAGAGCTTACAGTGGGGGTTGCCAGTGTAGCGTACGTCGGCCGTGGTGAAAAGCCCGACGGGAAGAGGGGTGCTGCCGCCGCCGGGGCCGCAGCCGTGCACCTGGTCCTGTGCCGGCTCGAAGACGACGTCTGCGTCCTGGAGCTCCCCTCCCCTTGCACCGGACATAGAGGAGAAAACCCTCGTATGGGGGTAAAAATACCCCCATAAGAGGGGTCTGCAAAGGACGGCGCCGGCGGGTATTGGATCCCCACCAGATTTGAGCCAAAGGAGAGGACCACGGGCTCCGGTGGCGGAGCCGGAGCCACAGGCGCCGATGCTGCATTGGCCCAGGGCGGCGACATGGTGCAGAAAGGGGAGGAAGCTCGCAGTGCCGCCGCCAGATCTACTATGTTTGCGGAAAGGCCGGCAATCCACCTCTCTTGGATGGGATTGCTGCCGGCGATGACCGAAGTGGGTGGGGCATGGCGAGATGGTGGCGTGGCCATCGGAGAAACTGAACGGGTGATAAGGTGAGAGAGAGGGAGCGGGTGTGAACTGGCGAGTGAAGGAAATATGCCCTAGAGGCAATAAAAAGTTATTATTTGTATTTCCTTATATCATGATAAATGTTTATTATTCATACTAGAATTGTATTAACCGGAAACTTAGTACATGTGTGAGTACATAGACAAACAGAGTGTCCGTAGTATGCCTCTACTTGACTAGGTCGTTAATTAAAGATGGTTAAGTTTCCTAACCATAGACATGTGTTGTCATTTGATCAACGGGATCACATCATTAGAGAATGATTTGATGGACAAGACCCATCCGTTAGCTTAGCATAATGATCGTTTAGTTTTATTGCTATTACTTTCCTCATGACTTATACATATTCCTCTGACTATTAGATTATGCAACTCCCGAATACCGGAGGAACACTTTGTGTGCTATCAAACATCACAACGTAACTGGGTGATTATAAAGATGCTCTACAGGTGTCTCCGAAGGTGTTTGTTGAGTTGGCATAGATCGAGATTAGGATTTGTCACTCCGTGTATCGGAGAGGTATCTCTGGGCCCTCTCGGTAATGCACATCACTATAAGCCTTGCAAGCAATGTGACTAATGAGTTAGCTACGCGATGATGCATTATGGAACGAGTAAAGAGACTTGCCGGTAACGAGATTGAACTAGGTATGATGACACCGACGATCGAATCTCGGACAAGTAACATACCGATGACAAAGGGAATGACGCATGTTGTTATGCGGTTTGACCGTTAAAGATCTTCGTAGAATATGTAGGAGCCAATATGAGCATCCAGGTTCCTCTATTGGTTATTGACCTGAGATGTGTCTCGTTCATGTCTACATAGTTCTCGAACCCATAGGGTCCGCATGCTTAACATTCGATGGCGATTTGTATTATGAGTTATGTGTTTTGGTGCCCGAAGTTTGTTCGGAGTCCCGGATGAGATCACGGACATGACGAGGAGTATCAAAATGGTCGAGAGTAAAGATTCACATATTGGAAGGTTATATACAGACACCGGAATGGTTCCGAAGATGATCGGGGATTTTTTGGAGTACCGGGAGGTTACCAGAACCCCTCGGGAAAGTTAATGGGCCTATTGGGCCATAGTGGAGGAGAAGAGGCAGGCCATGGGAGGTGTCGTGCGCCTCCCTGCCCAATCCGAATTAGACAAGGGGAGGGGGCGCGGGACCCCTCTTTCCTTCTCCCTCTCCCTCCTTTCCCCTTTCCCCCTCTCCGTTGGAAGGAAAGGGGGGTCGAATCCTACTAGGAACGGAGTCCTAGTAAGACTCCCCCCTCTTGGCGCGCCCCCCGTGGGTCGGCCTCCTCCTCCCCCCTCCTTTATATACGTGGGCAGGGGGCACCCAAAAGGCACAACAGTTGTTTCTTAGCCGTGTGCGGTGCCCCCCTCCACAGTTTAGTCCTCCGGTCATAGTGTCGTAGTGCTTAGGCGAAGCCCTGCGCGGATCACATCACCAACACCGTTGCCACGCCGTCGTGCTGACGGAACTCTCCCTTGACCCTCTACTGCATCAAGAGCTCTGAACATGGAGGTGCCGTACGTTGGGTACTTGGATCGGTTGGATCGTGAAGATGTTCGACTACATCAACTGTGTGAACATAACGCTTCCGCTTTCGGTCTACGATGGTACGTGGACACACTCTTCCCGTCTCATTGCTATACATCTCCTAGATAGATCTTGCGTGATCGTAGGATTTTTTTAATTACTACGTTCCCAACAGTGTCATCAGAGCCAGGTCTATGCGTAGATGATTTGCACGAGTAGAACACAAAGAGTTGTGGGCAATAATAGTCATACTGCTTACCACCAACGTCTTACTTTGATTCGGCGGTATTGTTGGATAAAGCGGTCCGGACCGACATTACATGACCGCGTTCATGAGACTGGTTCTACCGACATGCTTCACACACAGGTGGTTGGCGGGTGTCTGTTTCTCCAACTTTAGTTGAATCGAGTTTGACTACGGCCGGTCCTTGTTGAAGGTTAAAACAGCACACTTGAGAAAAAATCGTTGTGGTTTTGATGCGTAGGAAAGAACGGTTCTTGCTAGAAGCCCGTAGCAGCCACGTAAAACTTGCAACAACAAAGTATAGGACGTCTAACTTGTTTTTGCAGGGCATGTTGTGATGTGATATGGTCAAGACGTGATGAGATATAAATTGTTGTATGAGATGATCATGTTTTGTAATAGTTATCGGCAACTGGCAGGAGCCTTATAGTTGTCGCTTTATTGTATGAAATTCAATCTCCATGTAACTTATTTACTTTATCACTAAGTGATAGCGATAGTCGTGGAAGCAATAGTTGGCGAGACGACAACGACGCTACGATGGAGATCAAGGTGTCAAGCCGGTGACGATGGAGATCATGGCGGTGCTTTGGAGATGGAGATCAAAGGCACAAGATGATGATGGCCATATCATGTCACATATTTTGATTGCATCTGATGTTTATCCTTTATGCATCTTATTTTGCTTAGTACGGCGGTAGCATTATAAGATGATCCCTCACTAAATTTCAAGGTATAAGTGTTCTCCCTGAGTATGCACCGTTGCTACAGTTCGTCATGCCGAGACACCACATGATGATCATGTGTGATAAGCTCTACGTTCACATACAATTGGTGCAAGCCAGTTTTGCACGTGCAGAATACTCGGGTTAAACTTAACGAGCCTAGCATAGGCAGATATGGCCTCGGAACACTGAGATCGAAAGGTCGAACGTGAATCATATAGTAGAGTTGATCAACATAGTGATGTTCACCATTGAAAACTACTCCATCTCATGTGATGATTGGACATGGTTTAGTTAATATGGATCACGTGATCATTTAGATGACTAGAGGGATGTCTATATAAGTGGGAGTTCTTAAGTAATATGATTAATTGAACTTATCATGAACTTAGTACCTGATAGTTTTTTGCATATCTATGTTGTTGTAGATCAATGGCCCGTGCTACCGTTTCCTTAAATTTTAATGCGTTCCTAGAGAAAGCTATGTTGAAAGATGATGGTAGCAACTACACGGACTGGGTCCGTAACTTGAGGATTATCCTCATTGCTGCACAGAAGAATTACGACCTGGAAGCACCGCTAGGTGCAAGGCCCGCCGCAAGAGCAACTCCGAACGTCGTGAACGTCTGGCAGAGCAAAGCTGATGACTACTCGATAGTTCAGTGTGCCATGCTTTACGGCTTAGAATCGGGACTTCAAAGATGTTTTGAACGTCATGAGCATATGAGATGTTCCAGGAATTGAAGTTAATATTTCAAGCAAATGCTCGAGTTGAGAGATATGAAGTCTTCAACAAGTTCTATAGCTCCAAGATGGAGGAGAATAGTTCTGTCAGTGAACATATACTCAAAATGTATGGGTATCATAACCACTTGACTCAGCTGGGAGTTAATCTTCCTGATGATAGTGTCATTGACAGAGTTCTTCAATCACTGCCACCAAGCTATAAAGGCTTCGTGATGAACTATAATATGCAAGCGATGGAAAAGACAATTCCCGAGCTCTTCGCGATGCTAAAGGCTGTGGAGGTAGAAATCAAGAAGGAGCATCAAGTGTTGATGGTTAACAAGACCACTAGTTTCAAGAAAAGGGCAAAGGGAAGAAGGAACTTCAAGAAGAACATCAAGCAAGTTGCTGCTCAAGGGAAGAAGCCCAAGTCCGGACCTAAGCCTGGAACCGATCGCTTCAACAAAGGGACTGGTCATCGAAGCGTAACTGCCCCAAGTATTTGGCGGATAAGAAGGATGGCAAAGTGAAAGGTATATTTGATATACATGTTATTGATGTGTACCTTACTAATGCTTGTAGTAGCGCCTGGGTATTTGATACTGGTTCTATTGCTCATATTTGCAACTCGAAACAGGGGGTACAGATTAAATGAAGATTGGCTAAGGACGAGGTGACGATGTGCGTGGGAAATGGTTCCAAAGTCGATGTGATCGTTGTCGGCACGCTACCTCTACATCTACCGTCGAGATTAGTTTTAGACCTAAATAATTGTTATTTGGTGCCAACAATGAGCATGAACATTATATCTGGATCTTGTTTGATGCGAGACGATTATTCATTTAAATCAGAGAATAATGGTTGTTCTATTTATATGAGTAATATCTTTTATGGTCATGCACCCTTGATAAGTGGTCTATTTTTGTTGAATCTCGATTGTGGTGATACACATATTCATAATATTGAAGCCAAAAGATGCAACTTTAATAACGATAGTGCAAATTATTTGTGGCACTGCCGTTTAGGTCATATTGGTGTAAAGCGCATGAAGAAACTCCATGTTGATGGACTTTTGGAATAACTTGATGCTTGCGAATCATGCCTCATGGGCAAGATGACTGTCGGTGTCAAAACCGGCGGATCTCGGGTAGGGGGTCCCGAACTGTGCGTCTAGGCGGATGGTAACAGGAGACAAGGGACACGATGTTTTTACCCAGGTTCGGGCCCTCTCGATGGAGGTAAAACCCTACTCCTGCTTGATTAATATTGATGATATGGGTAGTACAAGAGTAGATCTACCACGAGATCGTAGAGGCTAAACCCTAGAAGCTAGCCTATGGTATGATTGTTGTTCGTCCTATGGACTAAAACCCTCCGGTTTATATAGACACCGGAGAGGGTTAGGGTTACATAGAGTCGGTTACAAATGGGAGGAGATCTACATCCGTATCGCCAAGCTTGCCTTCCACGCCAAGGAAAGTCCCATCCGGACACAGGACGAAGTCTTCAATATTGTATCTTCATAGTCCAGGAGTCCGGCCAAAGGTCATAGTCACCCCCCAATCCAGGACTCCCTTAGTAGCCCCTGAACCAGGCTTCAATGACGACGAGTCCGGCACACTGATTGTCTTCGGCATTGCAAGGCGGGTTCCTCCTCCGAATACTTCATAGAAGATTTTGAACACAAGGATAGTGTCCGGCTCTGCAAAATAATTTCCACATACCACCGTAGAGAGAATATTATTTACACAAATCCAATCACGACGTATTTCGCAGTCAGGATATTACACCACCACGCCAAGCCTTTATTTGAATCGTTTTCTTGTCCCACCTCGGTAGCACTTAGCGAGGCGGTTTCCTTGGCACGTCTTGTTGAAGCGGATCGTGTCCCCTTATTCTGGGATTCTCATCAATACGGGCGTGGGTAACCCAACCGTGCCATTAATTTACTGGCGCTTGGGAGATAAGCGAGTTTTACCCGGGCTGGTGGGGCACATAGTTTCGTCCGCCCATATAAGGGATAAGGATCCACCTTTTCCATCTACGCCTTCTTCCTCCTTCGCTTATCCATTTTCGCGCACTCGAGCTCCAGCGCCCAAGTCCGCACATCCCGCCTCAACCTTCTCCAGTCATGTCCGGAGCGGGAGGCAAGTGGATGGCCTCCTCCGTCACGGAGGGGCACATCAAAAAGCTGAGGAAGGCCGGATACTTGTCCAATGACATCGCGCACCGGCTCCCCGACAAGGGGCAGCTCATCCCACCCCAGTGCCCCATGAGAGGTTGGTGTTCCTCACCCACTTCCTCCATGGACTAGGCTTTCCACTTCACCCATTTTTCCGGGGCTCATGTTCTACTACGGTCCGGATTTCCACGATCCGCCCAAAACTTCATCCTCAACATCTCGGCGTTCATCGTCATGTGCGAGGCCTTCCTCTGCATCCAGCCCCACTTCGACTTATGGCTGAAGACCTTCAATGTCAAGCCGAAGGTAGTGGGCGGCCGCCAAGCGGAGTGCGGAGGTGCCATGGTGGGCAAGATGGCCAACGTCCTATGGCTCGAGGGCTCCTTCGTGGAGACCATAAAGGGGTGTCAATCGGGGTGGTTCTATATCACCAAGCCGTGTGACCCTAAATGGGCAGCGGCCCCCGAATTCCGATCTGGCTTCCCTACACGGCTCACCTCCTGGAAAGAGACGGGCCTGTCGTGGGGTAATTCGGAAGAGCTGACCGGACTCCAAACCTGCGTCCAAAACCTGGTGAACAAGAAGCTCAAGCTCGTCAACGTAGTCCGTGTCATGCTCATCCGCCGGATCCTCCCGTGCCAACAACGGGCTTTCAGCTTGTGGGAGTTTGATCCGCACAACACCAAACCACAGCGTGCTCTTCGACACTACGTACGAAGATGCCTGGAAGGTGTTGTTCAAGGGCGCCGAGGCTCCCGCATCCGCTATCGAGGATCGCGAATTCAGCGTGCAGCATCAAGCCAACGCGGTAAGCTATTTTGCCCCTTTACGGGACACTTGTTTTTCATAGTTTGACTCTATGCGGGATCTAAACTCCCTTACCTTTGACAGGATTGGCAGAGGACATCCGGGAAGATTGACTGTCCGGCTCCCTTGCCAGAAGACCCAGCGGACGCCCGCTTGACGGGGCTGCTGGTTCCGGCGCCTTACGTGGTGCCGGAGAAGAAGTCCAAGAAGAAGGCCACGGGAACTCGAAGGAGTTCCCGACGCCAGGTGGTGTCGGACTCATCGTCCGATGACTCCGAGGCGGACTCCTCCCGTGAAGACGAGGAGGAGGAAAGAGAGGCCTCTCCCCTAGCGGGGGGAGAGAAGAAAAGGAAGGCCGCCCCAACTGGGGGGGCCGGAGGGTCCAAGAAGGGAAGGACCCTCCCTCCGGACTACTCCACCAACGCCGACGGTGGTGAAGAAGAGTGGCCACCCAGGGCCAAGCCCCTGGCGAAATCGTAAGTATTCGGATACCAGAATAACTCATGGCGCTCCTTCATTGCACAGTACCTTCTGACGCCGAATATAATCATGCAGTCCGCCCAAGGCCGGGCTCGACGCTTCGTTGAGCGGTTCCACAGGTTCGCCGGATGTGAACAACACTTCACTTCCGCCGCCTCCTCTCCTCGCTTTTCTGGATGATGCCGAGGTGGCGTCCCAAAAGGGCCAAGCCGGGAGGGTGGTCTCGAGGCGCCGCAAAGGCGACCTCCCGAACTCCAGCGCAAAGGGATAAAACCCCAAAGGGCTCTAAGTCCGCCCCGGGCCGATCTGACCGGAACCTTCAAGGTTCCGAGTCCGGGCAGCGGCCCCACGTAAGAAGGGCAAGTTTACGACGCCTGATCTCCGTCCAACCGGAGGCACCGGATAATCTCTTGGAGGTGCTTAACGGCGCCTCCATCGACGAAAGCACCGCACTATTATGAGTGTGGTGATCCGGAAGGTTCGATCCGCCAAGAGCGGGCCGAAGCATGTGCCAGCCTTCTAACAGCTTTGAGGTATGTATTTAAGATATGTAAAAATATTACCGCATAGACAGTAGCCCCGATGCTTAGTTTGGTGTTCGGAAGAAAAGCCGAACTGAGGATCAAAAAGATATCTGTGAGGAGTCTAACATAAGTATGTCAATATGGGAATGCAGGTCTTTCTGACCTCTGCCAAGACCGATCATGGAGGTCGATGCATTGAAGCAGAGCCTCGAGCGGTCCGAGAACGAGCTCGACCTTGCCAAGAAGCAACTCGAAGACAAGGAAGGTAAGTAATACCTTATTTAATTATATAAAAAGATGTGGTTGCAAAAAATGACAGGACCAACGTGAGTATTGCAGGGGCCACAACCGAGGTGGCGACCCTGAAGGAAGCGCTGTCCAAGGCCGAAGAAAATGCGGCCGTGGAGCGTACCCAGCGGGAAAAGCAGGAGGCGCGGGTGGCAGAGGTGCAGCAAGAGCTCCAGGCTCTCGTGGAAAAACACGAGAGTTTGGAGCTTGACTCAAAGACTCGAGAGTCCGAGCTCGCCTCGGCGCTTGAGAGCGCCAAATCTGCCAGGGCCGAAGCCCAAAAGGCCCTCCAGGAAATTGAGGCGATGAAGAAGATAGCGGCGGGTAAGGCATTCTTTATGCAAAGCAAGCACGTGAAATGAATTACTTGTTACTTACCCGAGTCCGGAGCTCTCCAGGAGCATTCGCAGATCTTCCCGGAGTGTGTCCGACGCCGCGTTCTACCGAGCAAGAGGGAGCTCGACGGAGAAGGTGTTCTGGTCTCGATATCTTGAGGCCGGACACCAGTTCCTTGAGCGACCAGTTGCGGTGGTCGAAGCTCCATAAAGCGGCCGAACAGGCCATGAAGGGTCTCGTGGTCCGGCCGTGGCCTCGGGAAGCCATTCACAGGAGCTACTTGGCTGGTGAGGCGGTGGTGGATGCTCGCCCATGGCTTGAAGTCATCAAGCGCTCCGTATGCATCGAAGGTGCCCGTAGGGCCTTGCCCGTGCTAAAGTGCACTTTGAGGGCAAGATGGACGCTGAGAAGCTTGTGACGGACGGACCACCGCCGGGCAAGGAGCATCGCAAGCCCGAGATGTATTATGAGGGCGTCCTGAACAGTGCCCGCCTTATAGCGGATGAGTGCTCCAAAGATGTAATTTTTGAGTAAACTCGCATTTGTGATCATGTATGCTAAAAACTTGTTCATATGCGCTAAGCAACGCTTTTGAATTTAAAATATTACCTTCTGTGCGGCCGTTTATTAAAATTGAGAGATGTCGAGTCGTCGGCTTCTGCCCCCATGCCATGAAAGTCTTTGGGGTGTTCGGGATAAACTTGAGCGCTCTTTTTCCCGTTATTGGGTCCTTCGAGGGAGGCGCTCAACACAACGAACAAGGCAATCAGACTATAATGCTTGAACACTCTCACTTAGCCATAGAATTCTGTAATTTTAAATTTCGGCGAAGCCCCTAGTATTCGGAAGACCGAGTTCGGGCGCTTATCCACGCCTAGGCCGGACAAAGCCGACTCCTCGCTCTAAGCGGCATAAGTCTTTAGGGACTTAAAACCTCTCGAACAGCGACCAGCTCTCGCCCTATCATGACAGTCAGTTTTAGCTTTCTCCACTGAGGTGCTTAGCCCAGCTCAACCGGGGCACAATCGCAGTGGTTCTCCCAGTGCTACCTTAGCCGATATAACGGAACGTAAGGTACCAAAACATGGGAGCCGGGCAAACCCAACTACTGACCCAAGACATGATTCGGAGCCGATGCATATAATGTTATAAGTTCGGTGTCAGCACTCATGAGAGTGTTCGGACTTCTCACACCATATTCGGGGTACGTAAGCCCTCGGTGTATTGGCCGTACCAAAGTGTACGGTTGCATAATGTCATAACTGAACATATTTTTATAAAAATGGAATGCAATAATAGACAAAAGCTATGTATTGTTTATTCAAAAGTCTCTGCGGTAAAAGCGTAGCGATACAAATTGTGCGATAAGCAAGAGATGGGACTATTTGACATGTCCCCTCCGAGGCGAGTTATGGATGATATGTGAAACAAGTATACCGCTCGTTATAGAGACCACCTGGACACTCGGCGTAACTTCTGCGTCCACGGCTGTTGCATTGTGTGTTCGACGATTATCTTGCGGACAGGCCTTCCGGAAAGTGGAGTCCTGAAAGTAAGAAAAAGAATGACAAAATCGGGGCCCCAGTGCGGTTGAGCCGCATTTTGGGCATGTCGTGGTCGTGCCCCTCCTCTATGCCCATGGTATTTCCGGGCGTAGTTATGTACGCGTAGTACTAGTTTCGCAATTTCGCGAGGGGGGGTTGGGGCCGCATTGCTACGCGTGCTTTCCGGAATGTGCAAGGCGGTCTTGTTGTAGGTTACTCCAGCGCGCTTGACGGTGTCCTGGACGTTTAATGGCCGGATCGAGAATTGCCTTGAGAGGCTGCTTTGTACTTCCGCCGCGAGGGCCGCCGTATGCTCCTCCGTTTGAAGAGAGCGTTCGGTGTTTCCATTGACCGTAATGACTCCTCGAGGGCCTGGCATCTTGAGCTTGATATATGCGTAGTGCGGCACCGCATTGAACTTTGCAAATGCGGTTCCTCCGAGCAGTGCGTGATAGCCACTGCGGAACGAGACTATGTCAAAGATTAATTCCTCGCTTCGGAAATTATCCGGGGATCCGAAGACCACCTCAAGTGTAATCGAGCACATGCTTGGCCTCTACACCTGGTATGACGCCTTTAAAGGTCGTCTCTGTGGGTTTAATCCTTGAGGGTCTATGCCCATTTTTCAGACCGTATCCCGATAAAGCAGGTTCAAAGGCCGCCGCCGTCCATAAGGACTCTAGTGAGGTGAAATCCGTCAATGATTGGGTCTAGAGCCAATGCGGCGAATCCGCCATGGCGGATGCTAGTGGGGTGGTCCCTTCAATCAAAAGTGATCGGCAGGAGGACCATGGGTTGAACTTTGGGGCAACTGGCTCCAACGCATATACGTCCCTGAGTGCACGCTTCCGCTCCCTTTTGGGTATGTGGGTTGCGTATATCATGTTCACCGTCCGCACTTGTGGGGGGAAGCCCTTCTGTCCCCTATTGTTTGGCGGCCAGGGCTCCTCCTCGTCATCGCTATGCAGCCCTTGTCATTGTTTTCGGTGTTTAACTTGCCTGCCTGCTTGAACACCCAACAATCCCTATTGGTGTGGTTGGCTGGTTTTTCGGGAGTGCCGTGTATCTGGCACGAGCGATCGAGTATTCGGTCCAAATTGGACGGGCCCGAAGTATTTCTTTTGAATGGCTTTTTCCGCTGACCGGGTTTAGAGCCTCTGAATCCGGCATTAACTGTCGTATCCTCAGCATTGTCGTCGTTAATGCGGCACTTTTGCTAGTTGCGACGCGACCTACCAATGCTGTCCTTGGTATCCGAATTACCACGGCTCTTGGTCATGTTATTACTACGAGCTGGCCAGCTGTCTTCTCCCGTGCAAAAGCGGGTCATGAGTGTTGTGAGGGCTGCCATGGATTTCGGCTTTTCCTGTCCTAGGTGCCGGGCAAGCCACTCGTCACGGATGTTATGCTTGAAGGCTGCAAGGGCCTCTGCGTCCGAACAGTCGACTATTTGATTTTTCTTGGTTAGGAACCGTGTCCAGAATCGTCTGGCCGATTCCTCTGACTGCTGAATTATGTGGCTTAGGTCATCGGCGTCTGGTGGTCGCACATAGGTGCCCTGGAAGTTGTCGAGGAATGCAGCTTCCAGGTCCTCCCAACAACCAATTGATTCTGCTGGCAAGCTGTTAAGCCAATGTCGAGCTGGTCCTTCAAGCTTGAGTGGGAGGTATTTGATGGCGTGTAGATCATCGCCGTGGGCCATGTGGATATGAAGGAGATAATCCTCGATCCATACCACTGGATCTATTGTGCCATCGTATGATTCGATGTTTACGGGTTTGAAACCCTCGAGGATTTGATGATCCACTACTTCATCTGTGAAGCATAGTGGGTGTGCGACACCTCTGTATTGGGCTATATCACGACGTAGCTCAAACGAGCTTTATCTACTGTGTTCGGCCCGGCCAGATTTACCATATTCGGCATGACAGTTATCGTCACGTGTCGTGGGGCACCCACGCGATCCATAGATCGATCTTGTTTGCCTTGCCCTATCCTCCAATATATCTCGCAGGTCTGGCGCATTTCCCCATGCCTTGGTATTCTTTGAGCGACGCCGGGGTGCGGCTTGAGTGGAGGGCCAGAGGCCTCTGTCAGCTGACCACGAGGTGGCGGTCGGCCGCATCATGCGTTGGTGATGTAGGTCTAGGTGCTTCCTCCTCTAATCGGGTAGCAGCCTGCGTTTTAGGTAGCTCTTGGAGGGGCGTTGAAGTTCAGACTCTTCAGCCGTAAGGACATCACCCATCCGTCGGCTAGCAAGTCTTGGTCAGCTCTAAGTTGTTGCTGTTTTTCTTGAGGCTGCTCGCCGTGGCCATAAGCCCGCGTTTGAAACGCTCTTGTTCGACGGATCCTCGTGCACGACAAATTAAGTAAATCGTCGAGGCTTGCCTCGTCTTGGAGGGAGGCATGTAATTATCGTCCTCTACCTCTCTGCGCCGCTCTCTCATGAGGGCTGGCTTCTCCATCCTCTGTCTTTGAATCCTCTTTGGAGGGGGTTGTCTTCGGCACTGTCCGGGGTGTTATTATCTCCCGTGCCTGAATCGCCGTTTTTGCTGTGGCGGGATTTAGAGCGGCGCTGCTGACGCCGATGCTTAGGTTGTTTCTTGGAGGGGTCATCCTCCGTTGTTCCATCGCCGTTCCCTTCTTTTGGGGTGTCCACCATGTATATGTCATACGACGAGGTGGCCTTCCAAAGTGCCTGATGGCGCTGGTTCTTGGTCACCTCCTGCATCGGCGTCCATACCGTCGATGTCTTCGGAGTCGAAGTCGAGCATGTCGGTTAAATCATCGACAGTGGCTACAAAGTGGGTGGTGGGTGGGCATTGAATTTCTTCGTCGTCCGCATCCCAACCGTGCTGACCATAGTCCGGCCAGGGCTCTCCTGATAAAGAGAGAGATTTAATTGAATTCAGAATGTCGCCGAAAGGAGAGTGCTGAAAGATGTCCGCGGTGGTGAATTCCATGATCGGCGCCCAATCAGGTTAGATTGGCAGGGGCGCGGAAGGTTCGGAGTCCGGAGAGGAGTCCGGCACCTTGGAGTCACGAGCTTCGCAAAGGACAGGTATGGTGTTCGGCTCGATCGCCGTAGAGATTGCAGCCCCGAGGCGGCGTCCAACCACCCGTCCTCGATTAGCGCAATCGGCTCTGAGCTAAGGGTCGGGCGGACAATGGTGCGATCTCGTGGCAATCGCTCGGAGGCGTAGCTAGATCATGCCCATCGTGATGCGGCGCGCGCTTGGTCGTGGCTCGAACCCGTCGAAGATCAAGTCTCCGCGGACGTCGGCCGTGTAGTTCAAACTTCAAATCTGACTCGATGGCGGGCGTAGCTTTCGATCTGCTCCAGATGGCCAGTTTAATTGGCCCGCAGTACAAAGCCGCCGAATACTGAAGATCTGTCCGGGAGAAAAGTCTCACCTGGACCGCATCATTGTTGACGATCGGAGGAGCCATCGGGCATAAAGATGACGGCGACAGTAGGAACTCTCAATGAAAGCACCAATGTCGATTGTCAAAACCGGCGGATCTCGGGTAGGGGTACCGAAGCGTGCGTCTAGGCGGATGGTAACAGGAGACAAGGGACACGATGTTTTTACCTGTGTTCGGGCCCTCTCGATGGAGGTAAAACCCTACTCCTGCTTGATTAATATTGATGATATGGGTAGTACAAGAGTAGATCTACCACGAGATCAGAGAGGCTAAACCCTAGAAGCTAGCCTATGGTATGGTTTTTGCTCGTCCTACGAACTAAAACCCTCCGGTTTATATAGACACCGGAGAGGGTTAGGGTTACATAGAGTCGGTTACAAATGGGAGGAGATCTACATCCGTATCGCCAAGCTTGCCTTCCACGCCAAGGAAAGTCCCATCCGGACACGGGACAAAGTCTTCAATCTTGTATCTTCATAGTCCAGGAGTCCGGCCAAAGGTCATAGTCCGGCCCTTCGGACACCCCCCAATCCAGGACCCCCTCAATGACTAAGACTCCGTTCTCTGGAACAATGTAGCGAGCAACTGACTTGTTGGAAATAATACATATTGTTGTATGCGGACCGATGAGTGTTGAGGCTCGCGGCGGGTATAGTTATTTTCTGACCTTCACACATGATTTGAGCAGATATGGGTATATCTAGTTAATGAAACACAAGTCTGAAACATTTGAAAAGTTCAAAGAATTTCAGAGTGAAGTGGAAAATCATCGTAACAAGAAAATAAAGTTTCTACGATCCGATCATGGAGGTGAATATTTGAGTTATGAGTTTGGTCTTCATTTGAGACAATGTGGAATAGTTTCGCAACTCACGCCACCTGGAACACCACAGCGTAATGGTGTGTCCGAACGTCGTAAACGTACTTTATGAGATATGGTGCAATCTATGATGTCTCTTACCGACTTACCACTATCGTTTTGGGGTTATGCTTTAGAGACGGCTGCATTCACGTTAAATATGGCACCATCTAAATCCGTTGAGATGACACCACATAAACTGTGGTTTAGCAAGAAACCTAAGCTGTCGTTTCTTAAAGTTTGGGGCTGCGATGCTTATGTGAAAAAGTTTCAACCTGATAAGCTTGAACCCAAATCAGAGAAATGTGTCTTCATAGGATACCCAAAGGAGACAGTTGGGTACACCTTCTATCATAGATCCGAAGGCAAGACATTCGTTGCTAAGAATGGATCCTTTCTAGAGAAGGAGTTTCTCTCGAAAGAAGTGAGTGGGAGGAAAGTAGAACTTGATGAGGTAATTGTACCTTCTCCTGAATTGGAAAGTAGTTCATCACAAAAATCAGTTTCGATGATTCCTACACCAATTAGTGAGGAAGCTAATGATGATGATCATGAAACTTCAGATCAAGTTACTACCGAACCTCGTAGGTCAACCAGAGTACGATCCGCGCCAGAGTGGTATGGTAATCCTGTTCTGTAAGTCATGTTACTATACCATGACTAACCTACGAACTATGAGGAAGTGATGATGAGTCCAGATTTTGCGAAATGGCCCGAGGCCATGAAATCTGAGATGGGATCCATGTATGAGAACAAAGTGTGGACTTTGGTTGACTTGCCCGATGATCGGCAAGCCATAGAGAATAAATGGATCTTCAAGAAGAAGACTAACGCTGATGGTATGTTACTGTGTACAAAGCTCGACTTGTTGCAAAAGGTTTTCGACAAGTTCAAGGAGTTGACTACGACGAGACCTTCTCACTCGTAGCGATGCTTAAGTCTGTCCGAATCATGGATGTCAAAACTGGATTCCTTAATGGATATTAAAGAAGAGTTGTATATGATGCAACCAGAAGGTTTTGTCGATCCTAAAGGTGCTAACAAAGTGTGCAAGCTCCAGAGATCCATTTATGGACTGGTGCAAGCATTTCGGTGTTGGAATATACTCTTTGATAGTGTGATCAAAGCATATGGTTTTATATAGACTTTTGTAGAAGCCGCATTTACAGAAAGTGAGGGGAAGCTCTGTAGCATTTCTAATATTATATGTGGATGACATATTGCTGATTGGAAATGATATAGAATTTCTAGATAGCATAAAAGGTTACTCGAATAAGAATTTTTCAATGAAAGACCTCGGTGAAGCTGCTTATTGATAATCCCCAAGTGCAAGGAATCATCATAGCACTTTCCAAAGGTGGAAGTGATAAGTATGGAGTGTTGAACCCACAAGGAGCTAAAGGTAAGATCAATATTCTCTCAAGCCCTGCACATCGATCACGACTCTCGTGCACCGAACGTTTACTTCCAACTAGAAACGAGAAATAAAACTACGTTGTGGGTATGAAGAGGATAACTTTGCATGGTATCGAAGAGCTAAAACATAAAAGTAGGTGCTGTTATCATAAATTTAGAATATATTACTAAATAATATAAATAGTGAGTGTGGAGTAATGGTGGATCGGTGTGAGGAATTGTCCTAGGCAATTATTAACAAGACCGGTAATCACTATTGCAGTTTCATATGAGGGAGAGGCATAAGCTAACATACTTTCTCTACTTGGATCATATGCACTTATGATTGGAACTCTAGCAAGCATCCGCAACTACTAAAGATCATTAAGGTAAAACCCAACCATAGCATTAAAGCATCAAGTCCTCTTTATTCCCATACGCAACAATCCCTCTTACTCGGGTTTGTGTTTGATCACTCACCAACCCACTATAAGCGAATCATGAACGTGTTGCAACACCCTACAACGGGAATCCCTCACGCTTGCGCGACAGGAGGGCACCATAGGACAGCACCAAAGTAAAACATACAACTCATACCAATCTAGATCATCAATCAACCCAAAGACAAAAGATATCTACTCAAAACATAATAGGATGGCAACACATCATTGGATCATAATATGTGGCATAAAGCACCATGTTCAAGTAGAGATTACAGTGAAGTGCGGGAGAGTGGACCGTGTAAAAGAGATGAGGATGGTGATGATAATGGTGATGTTGATGAAGACGATCACCGTGGCGATGATTCTCCTCCCGATGGCACTCCGACGCCACCGGAAGAGAGGAGGAGAGGTTCTCCCCCTTGTGCTTCCTCCTCCATGGCCTCCACCTTCTGGTCCTTGGCCTTCATGGTGATGAAGACCCCTCCGGGATACTCCTCCATGGCCACCGGTGATGATGGCCCCCTCCGGCAGGGCGCCGGAGAGGGCCTAGATTGATTTCTCGTGGCTCTGAGGAGGCTTGCGGCGTGAACTTGATCTAATCTCCGTTTGGAAGTTTTAGGAGTGCGAGTATATATGGAGTGCAGGAGGTGCGTCGGTGGACTTCGGGCTGGCCACGAGGTAGGGGGCGCGCCCAGTGGGTGCGCCCCACCCTCGTGGGCAGCCGGGACTCAGTGAGCTTCCGGTACTCCATGGGCTTCTTCTGGTCCAAAAATAGGTTCCGTGGAGTTTCAGGTCTTTTGGACTCCATTTGATATTCCTTTTCTTCGAAACACTGAAATAGGCTAAAAATAGCAATTCTGGGTCGGGCCTCCGGTTAATAGGTTAGTCCCAAAAATAATATAAAAGTGGAAAATAAAGCCCAATATTGCCTGAAACAGTAGATAATATAGCATGGAGCAATCAAAAATTATAGATACGTTGGAGACGTATCACTTATATATTGGGCATCAAGATCTATAGAGATAGATCAAGACGCTTAATTGGAATTTCACAAAGCACATACCTTGATAAAGTTTTGAAGAAGTTAAAAATAGATTAGTCAAAGAAAGGGTTCTTGCCTGTGTTACAAGGTGTGAAGTTGAGTCTGACTCAATGCCCGACCACTGCAGAAGATAGAGAGAAAATGAAAGTCATTCCCTATGCCTCAGCCATAGGTTCTATCATGTATGCAATCTTTGTGTACCGGACCTGATGTGTGCCTTGCTATAAGTTTAGCAGGGAGGTACCAAAGTAATGCAGGAGTGGATCACTGGACAGTGGTCAAGAACATTCTGAAATACCTGAAAAGGACTAAGGATATGTTTCTCGTTTATGAGGTGATAAAGAGCTTGTCGTAAATGGTTTCGTCGATGCAAGCTTTGACGCTGATCCCGATGACTCTAAGTCACAAACCGGATACATATTTATATTGAATGGTGGAGCTGTCAGTTGGTGCAGTTCTAAGCAGAGCGTCGTGGCAGGATCTACGTGTGAAGCGGAGTACATAGCTGCTTGAGCAGCAAATGAAGGAGTCTGGATGAAGGAGTTCATATCCGATCTAGGTGTAATACCTAGTGCATCGGGTCCAATGAAAATCTTTTGTGACAATCTTTGGAGCAATAGCCTTGGCGAAGGAATCTAGATTTCACAAGAGAACCAAACACATCAAGAGACGCTTCAATTCCATCCGCGATCAAGTCAAGGAGGGAGACATAGAGATTTGCAAAATACATACAGATCTGAATGTTCTGAGACCGTTGACTAAGCCTCTTCCACGAGCAAAACATGATCAGCACCAAGACTCCATGGGTGTTAGAATCATTACTATGTAATCTAGATTATTGACTCTAGTGCAAGTGGGAGACTGAAGGAAATATGCCCTAGAGGCAATAATAAAGCTGTTATTTATATTTCCTTATATCATGATAAATGTTTATTATTCATGCTAGAATTGTATTAACAGGGAACTTAGTACATGTGTGAATACATAGACAAAGCAGTGTCCCTAGTATGCCTCTACTTGACTAGCTCGTTAATCAAAGATGGTTAAGTTTCCTAACCATAGACATGTGTTGTCATTTGATCAATGGGATCACATCATTAGAGAATGATGTGATGGACAAGACCCATCCGTTAGCTTAGCATAATGATCATTTATTTTTATTGTTATTACTTTCTTCATGACTTATACATATTCCTCTAACTATGAGATTATGCAACTCCCGAATACCGGAGGACACTTTGTGTGCTATCAAACGTCACAATGTAACTGGATGATTATAAAGATGCTCTACAGGTGTCTCCGAAGGTGTTTGTTGAGTTAGCATAGATCGAGATTAGGATTTGTCACTCAGTGTATCGGAGAGGTATCTCTGGGCCCTCCTGATAATGCACATCACTATAAGCCTTGCAAGCAATGTGGCTAATGAGTTAGTTATGATATGATGCATTATGGAACGAGTAAAGAGACTTGCCGGTAATGAGATTGAACTAGGTATGATGATACCGACGATCGAATCTCGGGCAAGTAACATACCGATGACAAAGGGAATGACGTATGTTGTTATGCAGTTTGACCAATAAAGATCTTTGTAGAATATGTAGGAGCCAATATGAGCATCCAGGTTCCACTATTGGTTATTGATGTGAGATGTGTCTCGGTCATGTCTACATAGTTCTCGAACCTGTAGGGTCCGCATGCTTAACGTTCAATGACGATTTGTATTATGAGTTACGTGTTTTGGTGACCGAAGTTTGTTTGGAGTCCCGGATGAGATCACGGACATGACGAGGAGTATCGAAATGGTCGAGAGGTAAAGATTCATATATTGGAAGGTTTCCAAGAAGATCGGGGATTTTTCGGAGTACCGGGAGGTTACTGGAACCCCCCGGGAAAGTTAATGGGCCTATTGGGCCATAGTGGAGGAGAAGGCGGGGCCACGGAAGGTGGCGTGCGCCCCCCTTTCCCAATCTGAATTGGACAAGGGGAGGGGGCGCGGCCCCTCTCTTTCCTTCTCCCTCTCCCTCCTTTCCCCTTTCCCCCTCTCCGTTGGAAGGAAAGGGGGGCGAATCCTACTAGGAATGGAGTCCTAGTAGGACTCCCCTCTGTTGGCGAGCCCCCCTGGGTCGGCCTCCTCCTCCCCCTCCTTTATATACGTGGGCAGGGGGCACCCCAAAGGCACAACAATTGTATCTTAGCTGTGTGTGGCGCCCCCCTCCACAGTTTACTCCTCCGGTCATAGCGTCGTAGTGGTTAGGCGAAGCCCTGCGCGGATCACATCACCAACACCGTCGCCACGCCGTCGTGCTAGAGGAACTCTCCCTTGACCCTCTACTGTATCAAGAGCTCGAGGGACGTCATCGAGCTGAACGTGTGCTGAACACGAAGGTGTCGTACGTTCGGTACTTGGATCGGTTGGATCGTGAAGACGTTCGACTACATCAACCGCGTTAACATAATGCTTCTGCATTCGGTCTACGAGGTTACGTGGACACATTCTTCCCGTCTCGTTGCTATACATCTCCTAGATAGATCTTGCATGATCGTAGGATTTTTTTTGAATTACTACGTTCCCCAACAGTGAGTGAGGTGACTGATGTCTACTACGCAACCTTCTTCTTGTAGACTCGTGTTGGGCCTCCAAGCGCATAGTTTTGTAGGACAGTAGCAAATTTCCCTCAAGTGGATGACCTAAGGTTTATCAATCCATGGGAGGCGTAGGATGAAGATGGTCTCTCTCAAACAACCCTGCAACCAAATAACAAAGAGTCTCTTGTGTCCCCAACACACCCAATACAATGATAAATTGTATAGGTGCACTAGTTCGGCGAAGAGATGGTGATACAAGTGCAATATGGATGGTAGATATAGGTTTTTGTAGTCTGAAAATATAAAAACAGCAAGGTAACTAGTAACAAAAGTGAGCGAAAACGGTATTGCAATGCTTCGAAACAAGGCCTAGGGTTCATACTTTCACTAGTGCAAGTTCCCTCAACGTGCAACAAAGAGTCACTCCAAAGTCACTAATAGCGGAGAACAAACGAAGAGATTATTGTAGGGTATGAAACCACCTCAAAGTTATTCTTTCTGATCGATCTATTGGGCTATTCCTATAACTGTCACAAACAGCCCTAGAGTTTGTACTAAAATAACACCTTAAGACACACATCAACCAAAACTCTAACCTCACCTAGATACTCCAATGTCACCACAAGTATCCACGGGTTTGATTATACGATATGCATCACACAATCTCATATTCATCTATTCAAACCAACACAAAGAACTTCAAAGAGTGCCCCAAAGTTTCTATCGAAGAGTCAAGACGAAAACATGTGCCAACCCCTATGCATAAGTTCACAGGGTCACAGAACCCGCAAGTTGATCACCAAAACATACATCAAGTAGATCACGTGAATATCCCATTGTCACCACAGATAAGCACATGCAAGACATACATCAAGTGTTCTCAAACCCTTAAAGACTCAATCCGATAAGATAACTTCAAAGGGAAAACTCTATCCATTACATGATGGTAGAGGGGGAGAAACATCATAAGATCCAACTATAATAGCAAAGCTCGCGGTACATCAAGATCGTGCCAAATCAAGAACACAAGAGAGAGAGAGAGAGAGAGAGAGAGAGAGAGAGAGAGAGAGATCAAACACATAGCTACTGGTACATACAAGATAGATTAATAGGTCAGTCCCAAAAATCATATAAAATATCATATAAAACATCCAAGATAGATTATATAATAGCATGGAACAATAAAAAATTATAGATACGTTGGAGATGTATCAAGCATCCCCAAGCTTAATTCCTGCTCGTCCTTGAGTAGGTAAATGATAAAAATAGAATTTTTATGTGGGATGCTACCTAACATATTCGTCCATGTAATCTTTTCTTTATTGTGGCAAGAATATTCAGATCCATAAGATTCAAAAACAAAAGTTTAATATTGATATAAAAACAATAATACTTCAAGCATACTACCAGATATTATTAGCCCAACTCAAAGCGCATTCGTGCCTGGAAGACTTATTACGGACAACATATTGGTGGCATACGAATGCTTCCACACCATCAAGAAAAAGAGAGCAGGCAAAGAAGGATTATGTGCGATAAAATTGGATATGCATAAAGCTTATGACCGGGTTGAATGGCCTTTTCTCAAGGAGATTATGCTCAAACTTGGATTTCGTGAGGTGTGGGTAAATTTTATTATGGAGTGTGTTTCTACTGTTGAATATCGTATTCGGTTTAATGCGGAGGAGAGTGAAAGTTTTAAACCTACTAGGGGTGCGAGGCAAGGAGACCCACTGTCTCCTTACATTCTGTTATGCACGGAGGGTCTCACAGCTTTACTAACGCATGCGGAAGAAAATGGGAATATTTCAGGAGTAAAGGTTTGCAGAGATGCCCCATCTGTCATGAACCTTCTTTTTTCTGATGACTCTTTAATCCTTATGAAAGAAAATTTGCAAAGTGCGGAAACATTAAAATCAGTTCTAGATTCATATTATGCGACTTCAGGCAGATGGTGGGTCGTAAACAAATCCGGCATCTTTTTAGCCCTAATACGGAGTGGACACTAGAGAACAAATGTGTACAATTCTCAATATAATGACCGAGGCCTTGAATGACAAATATTTAGGACTGCCGGCCAATGTGGGTTTAGATAAAACCGATTGTTTCCAATACTTAATTGATCGTATTGTTCGGAGAATTAGTGGTCGGAAGGAAAAACTTCTATCGGTGGAGGAAAGGAGATCTTACTTAAAGCGGTTGTTCAAGCTATTCCCACCTATGCAATGTCGGTCTTTAAAATTCCTAAAAAAATGCAAAGGAATTATTGACGCGATGGCGCATTTCTGGTGGGGAGATGAGGACAACCAAAGGAGGATGCATTGGATGGCTTGGTGGAAAATGTGTGTACCCAAGAACCAAGGAGGAATGGGTTTTCTGGATATCCATTGTTTCAATTTGGCTATGCTTGCTAAAAAGGCTTGGCGTCTTCTCGGGAATCCGGATTCTCTATGTGCTACTATTTTGAGAGTCAAATACTATCCTGACGGTGACTTGTTGAACACTGACCTGAAGAAGGGATCTTCCTTCACCTGGCAAAGTATTATGGCGGGTGTGAGCTCCTTGAAGCGTGGTCATATTTGGTGAGTGGGAAACGGGCAAAATATTGACATTTGGGAGGTGAAAGTGCGTTATATCGACTAGAGGGCGGGTGAATAGGCGATTTTTATGAATTCTTCACTGAGGAATTTGCCGGTGAGAAAATTCCTTAGCGAAGAACTACTTGCAGCGGAATAAGTACTCAGAAGTAAGCATAACATATTACAAGCATAGTCATCATGATGAAATGAAGACAATCACAGAGTACAGAAAGCGTAATCACAGGATAACACAGGATGAAGACAAACAGACTGAAGAAATTGAGCTGAGGAAATTGAGAAAGTCTTCAAAGTCTTCAAACACAGATATGAACAAATACTCAACACAGTAATGAGGAAATGAAAGGGTTGAGGAAATAGAACCAGTTAGGTTGGTGAAGACAATGATTTGGTAGACCAGTTCCAACTGCTGTCTCGGTTATGCGTCTGGTTGGAGCGGTGAGTATTTAAACTCGAGGACACAGTCCGGACACCCAACATCGAGCACGCAGCTCGGGACACCAAGTCCTCACCGTATTCTCCTTGAACTAAGGTCACATGAGACCTCGTCCAATCACTCGTGGTAAGTCTTGAGCGACTTCCAAACCTTCACCAGACTTGGTCACTCGGCTATCCACATTTCCTCTTTGATGCTCTAGAACATGATGCGTAACCGTCTGGAAGAAGCTCAGTCTTCATAGGTAACACTCGTAGGATCCACGCAGGATGAATTTCTTCATTTATGCTCAATCAATTTGGGTTTGTTGGGTTTTGGTTTTTGGGTTTTCCTCACTTTTGGGTTTTCCTCACTTGATGATTTTCTCTCAAAGTCCTGAGAGGATGGGTTGCTCTCAAATGACAAGTGTCAAGTTCTCTCGGAGCAGCCAACCAGCTAGTGGTTGTAGGGGGCGGCTATTTATAGCCTAGGGAGCAGCCCGACATGATAAGACATAAATGCCCTTCAACGATATGACCGTTAGGTGGATAAGATATTTTGGGACAGCTGGCGTGCAAGACGACAGCGGTCGGAAATTTGACTCTCAAATTCCTCGGGGCTATCATGTTCCTCCTTTGTGTAGGCAATTCGCCTTTGGCGAATTCCTAACTCCTCAGTAACAAATTCCTCGGTGACCGGAAGAGCTTCGTCTCATCACTAAAGAAATTGACTGAATCAGTATGAGATTTCCAAAAGCTTCACTCGAAGGGATTGGTAGGTGTAGGATTTTGAGTTGAGCATCAAATGGAAATTTTTCCTTAGTATTTCCTCGACCCCTTTAACAATGCGGTGTTTCCTATGACTCAAGAAAGAGAAAATGAAACTACGAAAACAAAAGTCTTCACGCTTCATGTTCCTCAAATGAATACCAAGTCTTCAAGGTCACACCAATTTCTTCACTTTCAAAGTCTTGAGAAAGTCTTCGTAATATCAAAGTCTTGAGATGAAGAACTTCATTTTTAAGGGTCGACTTTCTCTGTAAATATCAAACTCCTCATAGACTTATAGACCTGTGTACACTCACAACGCATTAGTTACTTAACCTATAAGTCTTCAATACACCAAAATCACTAAGGGGCACTAGATGCACTTACAATCTCCCCTTTTTGGTGATTGATGACAATATGGGTTAAGTTTTCAACGAGGATAAACATATGAATTGTAAATCGATAATGAGGAATTTGATTGCAAGATATAGAAGAACTCCCCCTGAAGATGTGCATAGTGAGGAATTTGCTTTTGAGGCAATGCACATTTGAAGAATTGAATTATGGAGATCTCCCCCTATATCTTGTAATTCATACACGCATTTAACATATAATATGAAGAATTTGAAATGCATGATGAAATATGGTGCTTGATGTTATGCAAAGTAACGCATCAAGAATATCGAGCTCAAATCGATTTGCTATGAAGATTTTCAAGGAGCTCACGAGAATCGTAACATAGAGCAAGAGCATAATGCATCAAAAGTATCAAAGCACCATCGGGTTTAAGATTACAACTCGATCCAATAAAAGGTTTCGGAAGAGCGAGTTGTAACTTAATAAAATACGGTATATAGACAAAAACTAGACCCGCTTGAAGACTAACTCAAATTTCTCCCCTTTGTCATCGAATGACCAAAAGGATCGAACCGAGGACTAACGCTCTTGAAGAATTTCAAGTTGAAGACGGAGCGCCCAAAGATTAGCCGGGTTGTTTGTTGAAGTAGAACCAGCCAGCGGTGTCTTCCAAGTCTTCATTTTCATCGGTGTCGCGAGATGAAGAATAGGAGCTAGCCACCAAGGAAGGAACTTTGACCTTCTTGAATTTCTTCGGAGGAGGTGCAGACCAGTCAAATTCTTCCTTGAGACCCATTGAAGTCAGTTCTTCTTCACTGTAGACATGTGAAAGAACAACCCAGGTGCGCTTGAAGGTTTCATGAAGGTAGTAGTGGGTTTTCTTCACTGCATTGTGTGTTGAGGTCATGTTGTAAAGAAGAGTACCAAATTGACGCTTGACCCACTTATGATTACGATCAACCTTCTGATGAAGACCGAGGAGTAACTCATGATCGATCATCACCACAGGTGCGATGGCTTGAGGATTTTGCTTGGTGAGGTATTTATTGAATTTGAGTCATGTGTGGCGAGTCATCATTGGTGGAGTAGGATGCTGCTTTGTAAACTGTCCATCCAATGGACGAATGCCTTCATCGATCACAACAATGGCCTTGCCCTTGTCATCGGTGAGGTAATTGTCCGTTTGAGGACTTCAATCGGGGCAAGTAGCTGCAGTGGTTCAAAGTATCGCCTTTGTAATTGAGTGAAGACCTTGTCTGATGAATCTCATAATCCAAGGCGCATAAGGCTTCAGCTCAAATGGTGACATAGCAATGTTTGCCAGAGTCCTCGTGAAGAAATCATGGAAGTTGACGGGAACGCCATGGATGATGTTGAAAAGCATATTCTTCATGATGCCAACGACTTCTTCATCATTCGAGTCGTGACCTTTGATTGGACTCATTGTCTTCGTCAGAATACGATAGACTGTCCGAGGCACATATAATAATTCCTTGACGAGGAATTTGGTTCTTGGGGCCTGCCTTGGCTTCAAAGGCTTCATCGGCACTTGCATATAGTGATTTGTAAGTTCTGGTTCGTCATAGATCTGACGTGCACCATCAAGTGGAGGACTGAGTGGTAGGGCAAGAAGCAATTCGATTCTTTGGTGCCTTGTAGTGAGTATTTTCGGTCATCCAATCTAAGACCCATGAGTTCACGTCTTGACGTCTCCGGTGATGTGCGGTGTTGCATAAAAGCAAGAATTAGCTCTTCATTCCGATCCACAGATATCGGTCTGAAATTTAGAAGTCTGCGTCGTGAAGAACACCGAGGACTGGCTCAAAGCTGGCAAAGTGACTCCATATCCACATGAGGAATATGAGCATGATCGAAGATTTTATCCTTGTTGAAGAGCACCGAGGAATAGAAGTTGGCTTGGTGGCAGTCCGAGCGCCTCTTCCTAATCCGAGCAGAATCATAAGGATTATATTCAGTGAAGAATACGTGCTCGGCAAAGAAATCTTCAGCCTTGAACTTTTGCTTGGTTGAGAACGGATTCTTTTGCTTGGGCAGAGGGGTGTCAGTGAGTTGCATCACCACTAGTTCAGGTTCAGGTTCGTAAGTTCAGGTTCGTAAGTTCAGGTTCTTCAGGCTGAGGAATTTCTTGTTCCTCAACAGTGCGATCGAGGATTAGCGGCCAGCGGTTTCATCGGCACTAGTGGCTGGAATTTCTTCATGCATGTAACCGGTGGGTTGATTTTCTTGAGTCGATTCGGACTGTTTGTGCGGGGGACTGAGGAATCTGTTGGAGCGGGTGAAGAGAGGAGTATTGGGATGTTGACTTTCCCAAAAGTCATCATTGATCACCGTGTGGTGCATCCAATATCCACATCTTCATCTTCAATTTCCTCGGACCAGCCCGAGGAATTTCATAGTCCGACGAGGAATAATCGGGGTTGAAGGGATGGCATCCACTTCAATTTCTTCATCAAGCTGCTCTGACGAAGCAGCAGACTGATGTTCTTCATCGGATCCGATTGGGATCTCATAGTCTTCTCCAAAAGGAACAACTTCCTTTGATGGTATGGAGGAAATTGGAACATCATCAATTGGATTTTCGAATGAGCTGGTCATTGGCTTCATTTTCTTCACGGTAGAAGAATCGACGCGGTGATGCTTTCCTTTTCTTCCACAGCGGCTAGATTACGCAGCCTTGGTTTTCTTCACATCGAGCGGATGGAAGAATTGGAGTTGGAGTTAGGCGCAGGAGGAGCCGAGGAATTTGGTTCAGTTTCTTCAGAGCAATCGATGCAGTTCCCTGTCTTGAGCAATTTCTTCAGCGCACCACTAGTGGGTGCCACAGCAATTTCTTCGGGCCGGAATGGGATCATCAGCCCCGAATCAACGTTTTCATCGGCGTTGAACGTCATCGGCCCTTGGCATTTTCTTCAAGAGGGTGAGCCGAGGCTCCACTGAGGAATTTCATGTTGCATTGGGACAGCAACATTTGTGAGTTTCTTCGTCGGGTTGTGAATCGACCTTGGCTCCTTGCCAATCAAAGCATAGTATGAATCGAAGTTTTCTTTGAGGTTTTGAATTTGATCTGGACTGGAGAAGCTCCTCAGTGTCATCTTGACAACGTTTTTCTTCAGGAACTTCTCCTTCTTGTATTGAGCCTTTTTGATTTCCCTCGCCTTTTCATACTTCCATTTTTCTTCAGCTATGAAGTGAGTCAACATATGACTTTGTCCATGTGTCAAATGGAGGTCAGGCAGAGGGGTATTGGGATCATTGTGCCAGAGATCAATAAAGTCGAGGACTTTCTTGAGTCCAATAGCGATTAGCACAGATGTACCTTTGGCTCTAGCGGCCCTTACTTGACGGTCTCTGATGATTCCCGCGAGTTCTTCATCAGATGCCTCATCATCAGATGGCACATGGAATGCAACCATTTTCTTCTTTGGGCTAGGCCGAGGACCTCGTCCAGCTGTTGCTTTGGTCTTCAGCTGAGTCGGACCAGTTGAAGAAATGGGAGCTGCTGAGGAACTTGCAGAGACGCCTGAGGCAATTGAAAAGCCAGCAGTCCTTTGACATGTAGCTAGGTGCACAGGAACAGAAAGTTTTTACGGAGCTGTTGAGGACTTTGGTGGAGCAGCGGCGGTTTGAGGAATTTGCTTGGAAGGTGCTTTGAGGAACTTGGCCGTGAGGCGCGAGATGATGAAGCACTTGGCTTATGAGCAGGCTTCTTTGCATTGATTTCCTCGGTTTGACCGAGACCTCTGTGGCGATAGCAATGGCGTAATCCTCATTGAATTTCTTCACGCCTCCTTTGCTTGCTTTGCCAATTTTGCTTGGCGTTTAGCCCATTCATCGTGAAAGTCCTCACCTCGTTTGATGCTTGTGGGATCAGCTATTTGGCAGTGCCAAAGGAGCTCTTGGGCATGGAGGATTAAGAGCGAATTTCTTCATGTACTTAGGAGTTACATATCTATATTCCTCCATTCCCGTGCCCATCTCCGCTCAATCTTCCGAATACGCACCTTATGCGTTGATTTTTGCTTTCTTCATCCGGTGTGCGATGAGTCGGCATATATTTCCTCGAGGATTTCAAACACGGTCATAACCTCGGGTTTCTTTCCTCCCTTACGTGGCTTCTTACCATCTGCCATTTTCTTGATTGAGGAAATTGAACAATTGAGTTCTCTCAAGAAGTGTGCAGTTTTTCTTCGAGGAACGCTGCAAATGAGTTAAGTTGATGAGAACCTAGGGATTCAGCGGACATTTGTACCTGTGAACAGAGTATAGGTGCGAGGAATTTGGAGAGGTTATATGCGTTCTCGGAAGGTTTTTCAAAAAACAAGTTTTGAGGATTTGACCGGATGAGCCTTGAAGAATTTTACTAAGCGTTCTTTGTCTTAGGTTCCGAGTTGTATAGATCGAGGATCCACACAATTGAGGAATCTTGAAGAAAATCATAGCTTAGAGAAGCGAGTCAAGAGATTTGAGGTGTTCATATGTGTGAAGATTTGAGGAATAAACACCTTTGAAGAATTTGAAGAAAATTTGAGAATCAAAGCGAGTAATAAAAGTAACTTTTAATTACCCGAAGTGAAGAACACGACGAACTGAGAAGAACAGTTGGGGAAGTTCGTCCGTTCAGATCTTCCACGCCCTAACTTGGCGGAGGAAGACAGCTACGGCGACGGCGGAGTGAAGATTTCCGCGGTCGGCGCGAGTACGTCGGCGACGAGGTCAAGGCAGTGAAGCTTTTCCTCACCGGCGACGATGGAGTAGCGGCGGCGCTAGGGTTTGAGGAGCTCGAACGGGAGAGAGAGGTCGAGCGGGGTAAAAGAAGTGAGGAAGGAGAGAGAGGGGTATTTATAGACGCGGTGAAAAACGGGTCGCCCGAAGATTTAGGACGAACATGCCCCTGACCATTTCCCTTCTCACGACATGTGTCACCCACGTACTGTGTAGTGGAGATCGTGTCCGATCGTGGGTGAATAAAGTAATGCATCGTGGGATGCGGAACGGTTTGAGCGGCAAAAACGAAGGTTTGGATAAGATTCGTTTTAAAGTTCCGTTCATAATTTCTTCATTTGTCAAGGACACGGTGAAGATTTTGAACGAGTTTCAAAGTAGAACGCACATGAAGAATTTGTGAATGGATTGGGTTGAGTATAGCATAGAGGGGGAAGGGTCCGATCACATTCACTTAGCATAAAAAGCGACTTGAGGAAATAGCCATAAGTGAATCTTTGTAGAGGACATAAACCCATATATATATATAGCCAATGAAGAAAGACGAAGGAAATATTAAAAATTTTGCAAAGTTGAAGAAATTGAAAAACTGAAGAATATCAAAAGCGAGGAAAAACTCAAATTGAAGATTTCAACTTTGGTGGTGGCGTGACCCACCAGTATAAGAATGATGATTTGGACACAGCGTACAATTGTCGTAGGGTTACGAGAATCAATTTCTTCATTAATTTCTTCACACTTAGAGTGTTATTCTTCATTGATTGAAGAAAAGCGTTTCTTCATGTGTTGCACATCTAAGTCATCAATTTTGCATAAGTGTTAGGATGTGTGTCCTTTTCAAAGAACATTCGAAGACTCTAAGATATTTAGCTCACACATAACTTGCTAAATTTCTTCTCATCCAAGGGCTTAGTGAAGATATCAGCTAGCTGTTCTTGATCTTCACGTGCTCGATGGAGATGTCGCCCTTCAACACATGATCACGAAGAAAATGATGACGAATTTGAATGTGCTTTGTCTTCGAGTGCTGAACTGGGTTGTGAGCAATTCTTATGGCACTCTCATTGTCACAATAGAGAGGCACATTTTTCACGTTGATGCCGTAGTCCTTGAGGGTTTGCTTTATCCATAGCAATTGAGCACAACACGAGCCAACAGCAATGTATTCAGCTTCCGAAGTGGACAGTGATACGCAGTTCTGTTTCTTCGAGGACCAACAGACCAAAGATCGTCCGAGGAAATGACAAGTTCCAGATGTTGACTTGCGGTCCACACGATCACCCGGCATAGTCGAGTCGTAATATCCAATGAGATCAAAAGTAGAGCCCTTGGGGTACCATAATCCTAGTGTTGGTGTGTGAGCTAGATATCGAAGAATATGCTTCACACCTTATGGTGTGATTCCTTCTTGTAGCTTGAAATCGGGCACACATGCAAACACTAAGCATTATATCTGGCCTAGATGCACATAAGTACAATAAGGAACCAATCATGGAGCGGTATACCTTGTGATCAAGTCAATACCATTTTCATCGATTGCATAGATGGCCATTTGTGGGCATAGGAATTTTGACACCTTTGCAGTCTTGCATGCCGAATTTCTTGAGGACATCTTTGAGGTATTTCTCCTGAGATATGAATATGCCATTGTGTTGTTGACGAATTTGAAGACCTAAGAAGAATTTCAACTCTCCCATCATAGACATTTGATATTCTTCACTCATCATGTAGGCAAATTCATCACTATAGCGTTGGTCGATCTGACCAAAGATAATATCATCAACATATATTTGGCACACAAAAGTTCACCATCATAAGATTTAGTAAAGAGAGTAGGATCGAGTGAACCGGTGTGAAGCCATTCTTCACGAAGAATTCCTTCAATGTATCATACCACGCTTGAGGGGCTTGCTTGAGGCCATAGAGGGCCTTATTGAGTCTCAAGACTTTGTCGATTCTTTGGATCTTCAAAACACAGGGGTTGAGCAACATATACTTCTTCCTCAAGCTTACCATTGAGGAATGCACTTTTCACATCCATTTGATATAAAGTGGTATTGTGATGGTTAGCATAGGCGAGTAATATGCTTGAATAGACTCAAGTCTAGCGACAGTGCAAAAGTTTCATCAAGTCAATTCCTTCAACTGCGTGTAGCCTTGAGCTACTAGTCGTGCCTTATTCCTCACCACAAGACCATTTTCATCTTGCTTGTTGCGATAGATCCACTTTGTGCCAATGATATTATGCTTGCGAGGATCTGGATGTTTGACCGGTTCCCGGACATTGTTGAGCTCGAATCGATGTAATTCTTCTTGCATGGCCTGAATCCACTCAGGCTCCAGAAATGCTTCATCTACCTTAGAGGGCTCTGTGATAGAGACAACAGCATAGTGCCCACAAAAGTTAGATAAATGTGAAGCTTTTGAGCGTGTGAGAGGACCTGGCGCTTCAATGTCATCGATGATCTTGTCAACTTGCACTTCTTTTGCAACGCGAGGATGAGCTGGTTGTCGTCGAGGAATTTGATCATTTTCCGCAGCACCATTTTCTTCAAAGATTATCTTCAGTGCATCAGCTCGACGTTCTTCACGTCTGGGAATGAATTCTTCAGCAGTTTCTTGATAGGAATGACATCCTCGGTTGCCTTGAACCTGATAGAATCCTCGGTGCTGGTTCATCTAACATAGAAGGTAGGTGCTCTCTATGCGAGCCATTAGTTTCATCGAACCGCAGATCTACAGTATCAACAATCTTGTGAACAGCGATATTGAAGACTCTGTAGGTGTGCGAGTCCTTTCCGTAACCAAGCATAAAACCTTCATGTGCTTTCTGCAAATTTAGAGTTGTGGTGAGGATCTCTAATCCAGCATTTAGCAATCAAGACTTTGAAATAACTTACATTAGGTTTCTTGTTAGTGAGGAGTTCATAGGCAGTCTTCTTGAAGAATTTGTGAAGATATACTCTGTTGATGATGTGGCACGCAGTGTCAATTGCTTCAATCCAGAAACGACTAGGCGTTTTGTATTCATCAAGCATAGAGCGAGCCATCTCAACAAGAGTTCTGTTCTTGCGCTCCACGATACCATTTTGCTGAGGAGTATAAGGAGCAGATAACGCATGAGTGATACCAAGTTCATCAAGATAGTCATCAAGACCGGAATTCTTGAACTCAGTTCCATTGTCACTCCTGATGTGCTTGATCTTCACACCAAAGTTAGTTGAAGCCCTTGAGGAAAATCGTTTGAAGACTTCCTGCACTTGATTTTTGTAAGTAACAATGTGTACCCATGTGTAACGAGAGTAATCATCAACAATAACAAAACCATATAGTGATGCTTCATTAACGACAACTGAATAATGATTGGGACCAAAGAGGTCCATGGGAAGCAATTCGAAGGGACGAGTAGTGGTCATGATAATCTTCGCTGGATGCTTGGCCTTGGTCATTTTTCCAGCTTCACAGGCTCCGCATAGGTGATCCTTGAGGAATTTGACATTCTCAATGCCGATGACATGCTTCTTCTTCGCATGGCGTGTGCAAATTCCTCATGCCTGCGTGACCAAGTCGTCGATGCCATAGCCAATATACGAAGCTTTTGCAAGTAGGCACACGGCTGGTTGTGGTCTGTAGAGAAGTCAACAATATACAAGTCTCCTCTCCTAAAGCCTTCAAGACTTTGGAATTGTCGACTTCCATAATCACAACACAACGATACTTGCCAAAGATAACAACCATATCAAGATCACAAAGCATTGAGACCGACATGAGGTTATATCCTAAAGACTCAACAAGCATGACTTTGTCCATGTGCATGTCCTTAGAGATAGCAACCTTACCAAGTCCCAATACGACTTTTGCCTTTGTCGGCCAAAGATGATATGCTTCAGATGTGACGGTGATAAGGTAGCATCCATCAATAGATTCTTGTCACCACCATGTGATTTGTACATCCACTATCGAGAACCCACTCGGTGGCTTTGGGTTGATCATCCTGCAGATGAATTAGTACAACTTACGATCTCATATACTTCATCGATGAAGAATATGATATCAAGTTCATCGATGAATTTCATCGATCGAAGATTCGGATAAGCGGTAGGAGGACGTGTGAAATGAAAGTTCATTTCATCATGATTAGCCTGCGTCCTTTCGTGCATTTTGTCGTGCCCCCTGAAATTCTTCGTACGCTTAGGCACGCCCGAGACCTGACCTCGCAGAAGAGATTAGTTCTTTTCTTCACCACCCACATCTGAAGGGGTGGCAAAGAGTTCATCATTCTGCGAGCACCATACGAGAATGGTGGCATAGAGGCCAAACCATTTCGTTTCACATAAGAGGGGTTAGGGTAAGCATATGAATAAGCGGAGAAATTCTTCGAGGACTTATGAACATATTGGTTTGAAGAATAATGCACATATTCATAGCCCTTAGCTCTACCTGCCAAGCAGAGTTGTTAGCACGATGATAATCATATGAGGACTTTGATCCTTTTGAGGAATTTGATCCACGTGAGGAATTTGGTCCGTATGAGGACTTGGATCCATATGAAGAATTTGGTCCATATGAAGAATTTGATCTGGGGTTCCTATTCTTCACCGGTGGTGTCATGAGGACATTCACCGAAGACTTTCAAGGCACTTCTTGGGAACCCAGATTTTCTTCATAGGGGAACCGTTCTGCGATTAGTGCCAACATATCTAGCAAATACTTCACCATTCTGATTTTTGAACAGTTTAAAGTTGGAGTCAAATGACTCATCGCTGAATGAGGAAATTCGCACGTAAAACCAGATAAGGTAGATGGATCAATCGAGGTCCCTTTGCAAGCAACCCATGAGGTTTTGGGATACCGCTTTCGGGCTTCCAATACGTTCCATCGAGATTGAGTTTCCTCTCAAAGGCAATGCCCTCTTTCCTAGGGTTCCTATTGAGGATCTGCTTTTAAGCACATCACAAAGAGTCTCGATGCCCTTTGAGGCTTTTGTACATGCCTGTCATGTACAATTCCTTCGATCTGCATCGTCGGTGATACTAGCAATGTCCTCGGATGAGGAATTAGTGATAGCAGAGTCGGTGAAGAATTTGTAACAGTTGAAGCATTTGAACATTCAGGTGAAGAATTAGCGCTTCACGTTCAATGCACTTTAAGCATGGAGGAACAAATTCTTCTTGAGAAGCGCTGATTTGTTGAGCAAGTAATGAATCGCGCTCCTTCGAAGATCTTCATAACTCACTCTTAGCTTCTCAAGATCTTGCTTTCTTTGAAGAAATTCATAAGAAAGTTTCTCATGATCGATAAGAGAGTGTTATGATGACCTTGAAGGTTGTCAAGCCTAGACTGAAGTCTCTGAAGATTTTCGATCGTGGCTTGAGTGCGATCCATTTCTTCACCTAACATATCATCACTCTTATCTAGCATGTTTTGAACCTTCTCAAAAGCCCTTTGTTGTTTTATAGCAATGTTAGCAAGTTTAGAGTAGCTGGGCTTGAGATTCTCATCAGATTCATTTTCACTAGATTCAGAGGAGGTGAAATTTAGTACCTTAGCACCTTTTGCCATGAAGCAATAGGTGGGAGCGTAGTCATCATCATCCTCATCAGGCTTGTCGGGAGTCGGTTTCTTGATGTTGAAGATGGACTTGCTAACAAAAGCGATAGCAAGAGCCGGACTAGCCACACAGATTCGGATTCTTTAGACTCCTCCTCTTCCTCATTTTCCTCAGATTCAGCTTCAGAGTCCATTTCCTTGCCAATGAATGCCCGAGCCTTTTTGGAGCTGCTCTTCTTGTGAGAAGAAGGTTTTGAGGATTTTGATGATGAAGATTTTGATGATTTCTTTTTCTTCTTCACGTCATCGTAACTGTAATCCTTGTGTTTCTTCTTTCTTAATTCCTTTTCCCAATCGAGGACAATCTTGGATATAGTGACCAGGTTTCTTGCATTTGTGACAAAGTCTTCTCTTATAGTCACTAGATGAGGAATCACTGCTTCTTGAGGATTTTCCAAAGCGACCACGTCTTGAGAATTTCTGAAATTTCTTCACGAGCAGTGCTAGCTCCTGGCCAAATTCTTCAGGATCTCCTAGGCTACTACCAGAGTCTTCACTCTCAGATTCGGACACGCCCTTGGCCTTCGTGGCACGTGTTTTTCCATAGCCGTAACCATAGAGATCTCTCTTTTCAGCAAATTTGGAACTCGTGAGTATTTAGCCTTTCGAGGATATCAGCAGGATCAAGAGACTTGTAGTCAGCTCGTTCGTGTATCATCAGTGCCAGAGTATCAAATGAGGAATCAAGTGATCTTAGCAATTTCTTCACCACCTCATGGTCGGTGATGTCAGTGGCACCCAGTGCTTGAAGCTCATTTGAGATGTTAGTGAGGCGATCGAAGGTTTGTTGAACATTTTTGTTGTCGAGTCTTTTGAAGTGGTTGAAGAGATTCCGAAGAACATCAACTCGAGAGTCACGCTGAGTTGAAACACCTTCATTTACTTTGGACAGCCTGTCCCAAATGAGTTTGGCAGATTCCAAAGCACTCACTCTTCCGTATTGACCTTTGCTCAGATGGCCACATATGATATTCTTCGCTTGAGAATCGAGTTGCTTGAATCTCTTCACATCAGCATCATTCAGAGAAGGTGTGGTGAGGAAACACCTTTTGTCACAACATACCGTAGATCGTTGTCAATTGCTTCAAGATGCATTCGCATTTTGTTCTTCCAAGAGGGGTAGTCCGTCCCATCGAAGGTAGGACACCCTGCCGAGACCTTGATCATACTGCGGTCGACATAACTAAAACTCCGGTGGTTAAACCAAAATCACACGTAACAAGGAGTACCTTGCTCGATACCAATTGAAAGTGCGTTATATCGACTAGAGGGGGTGAATAGGCGATTTTTATGAATTCTTCACCGAGGAATTTGCGGTGAGGAAATTCCTTAGCGAAGAACTACTTGCAATGAATAAGTACTCGAAGTAAGCATAACAGATTACAAGCATAGTCATCATGATGAAATGAAGACAATCACAGTACGTAAAGCGTAATCACGGGATGAAGACAAACAGATCAAGAAATTGAGCCGAGGAAATTGAGAAAGTCTTGATCAAAGTCTTCAAACACAGATATGAACAAATACTCAACACAAGAATGAGGAAATGAAAGGGTTGAGGAAATAGAACCAGTTAGGTTGGTGAAGACAATGATTTGGTAGACCAGTTCCAACTGCTGTCTCGGTTATGCGTCTGGTTGGAGCGGCCGAGTATTTAAACTCGAGGACACACAGTCCGGACACTCCATCGAAAGCACGCAGCTCAGACACCAAGTCCTCACCGTATTCTCCTTGAACTAAGGTCACATGACCTCGTCCAATCACTCGTGGTAAGTCTTGAGCGACTTCCAAACCTTCACAGACTTGGTCACTCGGCGATCCACAATTCCTCTTGGATGCTCTAGACCATGACGCCTAACCGTCTGGAAGAAGCACAGTCTTCAAAGGTAACAAGCGTCGGATCCACGCAGATCAATTTCTTGATGATGCTCAATCACTTTGGGTTTGTTGGGGTTTGGTTTTGGGTTTTTCCTCACTTTTGGGTCTTTCCTCACTTGATGATTTTCTCTCAAAGTCCTCGGAGGATGGGTTGCTCTCAAATGACAAGTGTCAAGTTCTCGGAGCAGCCAACCAGCTAGTGGTTGTAGGGGCGGCTATTTATAGCCTAGGGAGCAGCCCGACATGATAAGACATAAATGCCCTTCAATGATATGACCGTTAGGTGGATAAGATATTTTGGGACAGTGGCGTGCAAGATAAAGAACGGTCGGAAATTTGACTCTCAAATTCCTCGTAGGCTATCATGTTCCTCCTTTGTGTAGGCAATTCGCCTTTGGCGAATTCCTAACTCCTCGATCGTAACAAATTCTCAAATGACCAGAAGAGCTTCGTCTCTGTCACTGAAGAAATTGACTGAACTGTATGAGATTTCCAAAAGCTTCACTCGAAGGGATTGGTAGGTGTAGGATTTTGAGTTGAGCATCAAATGGAAATTTTTCCTTAGTATTTCCTCGACCCCTTTAACGATGCGGTGTTTCCTATGACTCAAGAAAGAGAAAATGAAACTACGAAAACAAAAGTCTTCACGCTTCATGTTCCTCAAATGAATACCAAGTCTTCTAGGTCACACCAATTTCTTCACTTTCAAAGTCTTCGTAAAGTCTTCGTAATATCAAAGTCTTCAGATGAAGAACTTCATTTTTAGGGTCGACTTTCTCTGTAAATATCAAACTCCTCATAGACTTATAGACCTGTGTACACTCACAAACGCATTAGTTACTTAACCTATAAGTCTTCAATACACCAAAATCACTAAGGGGCACTAGATGCACTTACAGGAGGACGCATGGATTCCAAATTGTGCAAACCGTAAAATTGTTACCCCTAAGGGAGGCCAGTTGTTACGGAAGGTAGCAGATTTGATTGATCCAATCCTAAATAGTTGGGATGAATATGTTCTCAGACAGACTCTATGGCCTATTGATGTTCAGCGAGTGCTTACGATCCCAATATCGCAACATGATATGCCAGATTTCATAGCTTGGAATTTCACAAAAAATGGAATTTTTTCGGTTCGGTCTGCTTATTTTGTGGAATGGGACCACCATTATGGGAACAAGTTATGACATACCAATGGGATGGGACGTACCACGGTCAATCCTATTTGGGCGAGGATTTGGAAACTTGCTTGTCCAACAAAGGTTAAAATATTTATTTGGCGTACACTTCACGACACTATTCCGTGTCGTGTTAACTTAGCTAATAGACATGTGAAAGTCTCGCCTAAGTGTCCTGCCTGCTCATCTGGGCGTAAGACACAAAACATTTGTTGTTTCTATGTATGTGAGCAAAAGAAGTCCTGAGAAGACTAGGAATGGGCGATATTATCGACAGAGCTTGTAAAATAGACTATGCGGGTGAGGCAATCTTGGAATATTTACTTTCATTACCAGATCAGAACTATGTATTATGGGCACTTTCGTAATATGCGTGACATGATTGCCATATCAGCCTGGTACTTGTGGTGGGAAAGGCGCAAATTGGTACACAATGAGACTACTCGGAATGCACTGTGAGATATCCATGGGGATACGCGCTCTCGCTGCCAGTTTTGTTAATGCCTCCTCGCCGAAGGCTTCCATTAAAAGAGGAGGATGGTCTAACCCCCCGACGGGATTTGTTAAACTTAACGTTGATGCTTCTTTTAACCACGACCTTCTCGAGAATGCGATCGGGCTGTCTTAAGAGATGACAAAGGTAGGTTCATGGGTGGGGGAAATGGTAAGATTGACTGTTGTGCAGATGTGTTGATGGCTGAAGCTTTGGCGTTAAAATTTGGCCTATCGCTTGCGCAAGGACGGGTTGTAATCGCATAATTATTAACTCGGATAATATGGAGGTGATCGAGACCATGAACGAAGGAGGGCGATCGTCGGGGGCAGCAGCTGCAATTTTTTATGACTGTTTTCACTTATCTTGCAATTTTCCTATTTCTAGATTCGAGCATTGTAATAGAGAAGCAAATAAAGTTGCTCATGAACTTGCCAAGTTGGCTAGATTTTCATTCATTTCTGATTGGTTTGAGGAACCACATAATGCAATTGTACCAATCCTCATAAACGATGTAATGATTACTTCTAATGAATAAAGCCCGACATTTCTTTCAAAAAAACAAGGCAATTATGTCTTCTCAAAATAACATGTCCAAAGAAAGCTTATCCCTACAAAATCATATAGTCTGGCTATGCTCCATCTTCATCACACAAAATATTCAAATCATGCACAACCCCAATGACAAGCCAAGCAATTGTTTCATACTTTTGATGTTCTCAAACCTTTTCAACTTTCACGCAATACATGAGCGTGAGCCATGGACATAACACTATAGGTGGAATAGAAGGTGGTTGTGGAGAATACAAAAACGAGGAGATAGTCTCACACCAACTAGGCGTATCAATGGGCTATGGAGATGCCCATCAATAGATATCAATGTGAGTGAGTAGGGATTGCCATGCAATGGATGCACTAGAGCTATAAGTTTATGAAAGCTCAAAAAGAAACTGAGTGGGTGTGCATCCAACTTGCTTGCTCATTAAGACCTAGGGCAATTTGAGGAAGCTCACAATTGGAATATACAAGCCAAGTTCTATAATGAAAAATTCCCACTAGTATATGAAAGTGACAACATAGGAGACTCTCTATCATCAAGATCATGGTGCTACTTTGAAGCACAAGTGTGGTAAAAGGATAGTAGCATTGCCCCTTCTCTCTTTTTCTCTCATTTTTTTTGTTTTTTGGGCCTTCTCTCCTTTTTTTGGCCTTTCCTCTCTTTTTCCTCACATGGGACAATGCTCCAATAATGTAGGTCATCACACTTTTATTTAATTTACAACTCAAGAATTACAACTCGATACTTAGAACAAAATATGAGTCTATATGAATGCCTCCGGCGGTGTACCAGGATGTGCAATGAATCAAGAGTTACATGTATGAAAGAATTATGAACGGTGGCTTTGCCACAAATACGATGTCAACTACATGATCATGCAAAGCAATATGACAATGATGATGAGTGTCATAATAAAACGGAACGGTGGAAAGTTGCATGACAATATATCTTGGAATGGCTATGGAAATGCCATAATAGGTAGGTATGGTGGCTGTTTTGAGGAAGGTATATGGTGGGTGTATGGTACCGGCCAAAGTTGCGCGGTACTAGAGAGGCTAGCAATGGTGGAAGGGTGAGAGTGCGTATAATCCATGGACTCAACATTAGTCATAAAGAACTCACATACTTATTGCAAAAAATCTATTAGTCATCAAAACAAAGTACTACGCGCATGCTCCTAGGGGGACAGATTGGTAGGAAAAGACCATCGCTCATCCCCGACTGCCACTCATAAGGAAGACAATCAAAAAATATCTCATGCTCCAACTTCGTTGCATAACGGTTCACCATACGTGCATTCTACGGGACTCACAAACCTTAACACAAGTATTTCTCAAATTCACAATTACTCACTAGCATGACTCTAATATAACCATCTCTATATCTCAAAACAATCATAAGGAATCAAACTTCTCATGGTATTTAATGGACTTTATATGAAAGATTTTATTATATCCCTCTTGGATGCCTATCATATTATGACTAATTTTATAACCAAAGCAAATTACCACGCTGTTTATAGACTCTCAAAATAATATAAGTGAAGCATGAGAGTTCATCAATTTCTTCAAAATAAAGCTATCGTTGTGCTCTAAAAAGATATAAGTGAAGCACTAGAGCAAATGACAAACTACTCCAAAAGATATAAGTGAAGATCAATGAGTAGTCGAATAATTATGTAACTATGTGAAGACTCTCTAACATTTAAGAATTTCAGATCTTGGAATATTATTCAAACAGCAAGCAAAACAAAATAAAATGACATTGCAAGGATGGAACATATCATGTGAAGAAGCAAAAACTTAGGCTCAACCAAAACTGACTGATAGTTGTTGAAGAAGAAAGGTGGGATGACAACCCGGGCATCCCCAAGCTTAGATGCTTGAGACTTCTTGAAATATTGACTAGGGATGCCTTGGGCATCCCCAAGTTTGAGCTTTTGTGTCTCCTTAATTCCTCTCATATCACGGTTTCCCTAATTCTTAAAACTTCATCCACACAAAACTCAACAAGAACTCGTGAGAGAGGTTAGTATAAATCCATGCAAAACCTTATCATTATCTACTGTAAAAAATCACTAAAATTATTATTTGACATTGCATACTAAATTCCTCTCCATATTTTATACTCCTATCCTCAGATAGAATCATCAAACAAGCAAACATATGCAAATAATGCAAACATAACAGCAATCTGTCTAAACAGAACAGTCTGTAAAGAATGCAAGAGGAATCATACTTCCCTAACTCCAAAAGTTCTGAAAAATTACCACACTGTAGATAATTTGTTTCTACTCATTGTGTAAAAATTGCAAGATTTTATCACATTCTGACTTTCCAGAAGAATACAGAAAATGATAGAAAACTTTCTGTTTTCAAAACAGCAACATATAGACTTGTAAAATAAGCATGGTAAGGGCTATACTTGACCTTTTTATCATACTAAAAGATGCAAAACATTATTCTAAATAAAATCAAGCAAATCCTAATAAAAGAAAATGATGCTCCAAGCAAAACACATATCATACGGTGAATAAAAATATAGCTCCAAGTAAGGTTACCGATGAACGAAGATGAAAGAGGGGATGCCATCCGGGGCATCACCAAGCTTAGGCTCTTGGTTGTCCTTGAATATTACCTTGGGGTGCCTTGGGAATCCCCGAGCTTAGGCTCTTGTCACTCCTTATTCCATAGTCCATCGAAAATTTACCCAAAACTTGAAAACTTCACAACACAAAACTCAACGGAAAACTCGTAAGCTCCATTAATATAATAAAACAAATCATTCACTTTGGTAATGTCAATACAAGATTCATAATTTTTCTCACATGATTCCTACTGTACCTTATCATTTCTACAATTTATATTGACCAATATAAGCCATAGAAACTAGAAAACAAGCAAACTATGCATCGAAAACAGAATCTGTCAAAAATAGAACAGTCTGTAAAGACCTGAATTGAAATCATACTTATGTTACTCTAAAAATTATGAAAAATTAGGAAAACCTGGGAACTTTGTATATCAATATACTGTAAAAACTTCAGAATTTTTCGACACTCCAGTGGTTTTTAACAATTCTGTGACTGGGCGCAAAATTTTCTGTTTTTGGACAGAATTGAATCAACTATCATCCACACTATCCCAAAGGCTTTACATGGCACTTTATTGAAACAAAAGCTATAAAACATGATTACTACAGTAGCTTAATCATGTGGACACACAAAAACAATAGGGGTAAATATTGGGTTGTCTCCCAACAAGCGCTTTTCTTTAATGACTTTCTAGCTAGGCATGATGATGTCAATGATGCTCACACAAAAGATAAGAATTGAAACATAGCGGGAGCATCATGAAGAATATGACTAGCACATTTAAGTCTAACTCACTTCCTATGAATAGGGATTTTGTGAGAAAACAACTTATTGGAACAAGAATCAACTAGCATAGGAAGGCAAAACAAGCATGACTTCAAAACTTTCAACACATAGAGAGAAAACTTGATATTATTGAGATATGTAAAAGCATATGTTCCTCTCTCATAATAATTTTTAGTAGCATCTTGAATGAATTCAACAATATAACTATCACACAAAGCATTCTTTTCATGATCCACAAGCATAGAAATTTTACTACTCACCACATAAGCAAAATTCTTCTCATTCATAGTAGTGGGAGCAAACTTAACAAAAATAACTATTATGCGAGGCATGATCCAATTGAAAATTAAAATCATGATGACAAGTTTCATGGTTATCATTACTCTTCATAGCATACATGTCATCCCAATAATCATCATAGATAGCAACTTTGTTCTCATAATCAATTGAAACCTCTTTCGAAATAGTGGAATCATCATTAAATAAAGTCATGACCTCTCCAAATCCACTTTCATCAATATAATCATCATAAATAGGAGGCATGTTATCATCATAAAAAAAATTCTCATCAAAACTTGGGGGAGAAAAAAATATCATCTTCATCTTCATCTTGTGACTTTGCATATCATTAGCATCATGGATATTCAAAGAATTCATACCAACAACATTGCAATCATGCTCATCATATAAAGATTTAGTGCCAAACATTTTATAGACTTCTTCTAACACTTGAGCACAATTTTCCTTTCCATCATTTTCACAAAAGACATTAAAAAGGTGAAGCATATGAGGCAACCTCAATTCCATTTTTTGTAGTTTTCTTTTATAAAGTAAATTACTGATAAAACAAGAAACTAAAAGATACGATTGCAAGATCTAAAGATATACCTTCAAGCACTAACCTCCCTGCCAACAGCACCAGAAAAAACTTAGTTGATGGGGTGTGAGTGCCGCTTACCTAGCCTCCCCAGCAACGGCGCCAGAAAAGAGCTTGATGTCTACTACGCAACCTTCTTCTTGTAGACTCGTGTTGGGCCTCCAAGCGCTGAGTTTTGTAGGACAGTAGCAAATTTCCCTCAAGTGGATGACCTAAGGTTTATCAATCCGTGGGAGGCGTAGGATGAAGATGGTCTCTCTCAAACAACCACAACCAAATAACAAAGAGTCTCTTGTGTCCCCAACACACCCAATACAATGGTAAATTGTATAGGTGCACTAGTTCGGCAAAGAGATGGTGATACAAGTGCAATATGGATGGTAGATATAGGTTTTTGTAATATGTAAATATAAAAACAACAAGGTAACTAGTAACAAAAGTGAGCGAAAACGGTATTGCAATGCTTCGAAACAAGGCCTAGGGTTCATACTTTCACTAGTGCAAGTTCTCTCAACAATGATAACATAATTAGATCGTATGACAATCCCTCAACGTGCAACAAAGAGTCACTCCAAAGTCACTAATAGCGGAGAACAAACGAAGAGATTAATGTAGGGTACGAAACCACCTCAAAGTTATTCTTTCTGGTCGATCTATTGGGCTATTCCTATAAGTGTCACAAACAGCCCTAGAGTTCATACTAAAATAACACCTTAAGACACACATCAACCAAAACCCTAATGTCACCTAGATACTCCAATGTCACCACAAGTATCCACGGGTTTGATTATACGATATGCATCACACAATCTCATATTCATCTATTCAAACCAACACAAAGAACTTCAAAGAGTGCCCCAAAGTTTCTACCGGAGAGTCAAGACGAGAATGTGTGCTAACCCCTATGCATAAGTTCACAAGGTCACAGAACCCGCAAGTTGATCGCCAAAACATACATCAAGTAGATCACGTGAACATCTCATTGTCACCACAGATAAGCACATGCAAGACATACATCAAGTGTTCTGAAATCCTTAAAGACTCAACCCGATAAGATAACTTCAAAGGGAAAACTCAATCCATTACAAGAAGGTAGAGGGGGAGAAACATCATAAGATCCAACTATAATAGCAAAGCTCGCAGTACATCAAGATCGTGCAAAATCAAGAACACGAGAGAGAGAGAGAGAGAGAGAGATCAAACACATAGCTACTGGTACATACCCTCAGCCCCGAGGATGAACTAGTCCATCCTCGTCATGGAGAGCGCCGGGATGATGAAGATGGCCATCGGTGATGATTTCCCACTCCGGCAGGGTGCCGGAATGGGATCCTGATTGGTTTTTGGTGGCTACAGAGGCTTGCAGTGGCGGAACTCTCGATCTAGGTTTCTTTTCGGGGGGTTTTGTATTTATAAGAACTTTTGGCGTCGGTTTCAAGTCAGGGGGTCCACGAGGAGCCCACAAGGTTGGAGGGCGCGCCCGGGGGGGGTAGGGCGCACCCTCCACCCTTGTGGAGGCCTCGTGGCTCTTCTGGACCAACTCTTTTGCTTCGGGGGCTTCTTCTGGTCCAAAATCACCGTAAATTTTCAGGTCAATTGGACTCCGTTTGATATTCCTTTTCCGGAAAACTCAAAAACAAGGAAAAAAACTGAAAGCGCACTTTGGGCTCTAGGTTAATAGGTTATTCCCAAAAATCATATAAAATAGCATATAAAACATCCAAGATAGATAATATAATAGCATGGAACAATGATAACCCACAAGTATAGGGGATCGCAATAGTTTTCGAGGGTAGAGTATTCAACCCAAATTTATTGATTAGACACAAGGGGAGCCAAAGAATATTCTCAAGTATTAGCAGTTGAGTTGTCAATTCAACCACACCTGGATAACTTAGTATCTGCAACACAGTATTTAGTAGCAAAGTAATATGGAAATGCTTGATAGCAGTAGCAAAGGTAATATTTTTGGGTTTTGTAGTGATTGTAGCAGTAGCAACGGAAAAGTAAATAAGCGAAGAACAATATGTGAAATCCTCGTAGGCATTGGATCGGTGATAGAGAATTATGCCGGATGCGGTTCATCATGTAACAGTCATAACATAGGGTGACACAGAACTAGCTCCAATTCATCAATGTAATGTAGGCATGTATTCCGAATATAGTCATACGTGCTTATGGAAAAGAACTTGCATGTCATCTTTTGTCCTACCCTCCCGTGGCAGCGGGGTCCTAGCGGAAACTAAGGGATATTAAGGCCTCCTTTTAATAGAGTACCGGACCAAAGCATTAACACATAGTGAATACATGAACTCCTCAAACTACGGTCATCATCGGGAGTGGTCCCGATTATTGTCACTTTGGGGTTGCGGATCATAACACATAGTAGGTGACTATAGACTTGCAAGATAGGATCAAGAACTCACATATATTCATGAAAACATAATAGGTTCAGATCTGAAATCATGGCTTTTCGGGCCCTAGTGATGACATTAAGCATAGCAAAGTCATAGCAACATCAATCTCGAACATAGTGGACACTAGGGATCAAACCCTAACAAAACTAACTCGATTACATGATAAATCTCATCCAACCCATCACCGTCCAGCAAGCCTACGATGGAATTACTCACGCACGGCGGTGAGCATCATGAAATTGGTGATGGAGGATGGTTGATGATGACGACGGTGATGAATCCCCCCCTCCAGAGCCCCGAACGGACTCCAGATCAGCCCTCCCGAGAGGTTTTAGGGCTTGGCGGCGGCTCCGTACCGTAAAACACGATGAATCCTTCTCTCTGATTTTTTTCTCCCCGAAAGTGAATATATGGAGTTGGAGTTGAGGTCGGTGGAGGCGTCGGGGGCCCACGGGTAGGCGCGCCCCACCCTCGTGGACAGGGTGTGGGCCCCTTGACGTAGATTTTTCTTCCAGTATTTTTAATATTTTCTGAAAAGATGTTCTGTGGAGTTTCAGGTCATTCCGAGAACTTTTGTTTCTTCACATAAATAACACCATGGAAAGTCTACTGAAAACAGCGTCAGTCCGGGTTAGTTCCATTCAAATCATGCAAGTTAGAGTCCAAAACAAGGGCAAAAGTGTTTGGAAAAGTAGATACGACGGAGACGTATCAAACAATCAATACGTTGGAGACGTATCAGTGACGGGAAGGGGCGTGGGGAGTTATGAGCCGTTGCGTCGTCTCCCGCGCTTCCCCAAGCATGCAGGCTCTCGCCACGCATGGCTCGAGCTAGCATGGCTCATAAAAAACGGCGATTCGGTCGTTCCTCTAGAGCCAGGCCCAGACCCGCTTTGAGGTTCGTGCGGGCCACGAATTGCATACGACCCACGCAACCAAACGGGGAAATTCTACCCGCGCGGGCCTGGACCGACCTAATGCAAGTAACCAAATGCGCCCCAAGTGTACATGATTGTTGTAGTTCTTTGAGAAGCAATCTGGGTCGACATCAATGGGGCGGCGCCTGCGACCCATGAGTAATGGGCAATAGCAATTATTGTCCCCATGCAAAATCTGCCTGTGGCTTTCGACATGATCAGAGAGGTACTGACTAACTTCCTCAATGACAAGCAGATAGGGTTTTATGAGATTGAGCCATGTCCGTTTGGGCTAGCTTACATCAAGCTGGCTAGTGTCTTTGACCAGGATGCGCTTGTTACCAATAGTCCTCATCAGTTCACGGATGTACATGTTGTTTTCCAACCACATAACAAGGGCCTGAATTGGAGGCATTTAGTTATGAACAGAGATGTATGGATCCTGCTTTGTGGTTATCCCTTTGATAGGAGGAACATCCAAGAAGTTAACAATGCCGTCAGTAAGTTTGGAAAATTCCTTAGCTAGGACAGAACCAGAAGTTCTCGAGCTAATCTTATGGTTAAGGTGAGAGTGGAGCTACTGAGTGATATTCCTGCTAGCATTGTATTTGGAGAGGGGTATGATTTTCAGACAGATTCCCTCATTGTCCATGTGGTCATTCTTCAGCAACAGATTTTGGGCAATGAGGCTCCAGATGAGGATCCCATTGATCCACATGGTAATCCTCATCCAGTATCTGCTCAATAGAACTTCCACCCAAATCAGCATAACCATTTCATTAGACCACTGTAGCAGCATGAGCATGATGATCTACATGCCCCAATTCAGCAGCAAGACCCACATCTCAATCTCCAACTTGCCCTCAATCCAGTAAATGAACAGTTTGTTGAACAAGCTCAAGATGAGGCATAGGATGAAGAGGAAGACATGGCAGGATGGGAACATTGGGCATTGCCACAAAATGCAGATTTAGAATTGCATGCTGGAGAATTCATGGCCCTCAAAGACATTATGGAACCTCTGGAGGAGAATGCCAATGTGGCTCAAGAAGCTAACAGTAGCCTCACTACTTACATGGTTCCACCTGATAATAGTGCTAGCACTAATGATTCTGCAAATGGCCCTTTGGTGCCAATGCATATCATTATTCCAGATTCGAATGAGATCCTGCAACCCAATGGGCCTGATTTTCCAATAGCCCAGCAAGTGCAGCAAGTTCCAGATGCCCACCCACTACATCCCACTTTTGTTATACCAGCAGTAGTACCACAACTGCCCAAAGCTCCACTGCTAGACCCAACTCTAGAAGCTCTCAGCATGAATTCAGACACTCATTTCAGAGATTGACAAGAGGATCCTATGCTCTCAGAAGTGCTAGCAAATACTTACAGACAGACTGCAGTTCCTCAACTTGACCAGCTTAAGCCCATCATGGATACTGAAGCCCCTGACAGAACCCAGGTGTTTAATTGTGATGAAAGGAGGATATTGGAAGTGGATCCACAAGTCACCATCAGGGAGAAGCAAATAGAGACTGTAGACACAGGTGCAGAGTCACTTTTAGACTTCTCAGCTCCACTTGGTTTCCCTGTTCCAGCCTATGCTAACCAGGCTCACACTATATGCCCAGGTACCCTCAATGTTGACAAAGATCAAGATGTGGTTCAACTGGTTAATGAGGAGACACTCATTGGAAAAGAAGGAGCTAAGATCTGGAAGAAACATTTTGCCCCCACCATTGATAGTATCAGTGTCATTCAGGTACCTTCTTACTGGGTTAACTTTCTGAATCCAGATAAATTCCCATGGGCTAAGAGATTCATCTCATCCACTGTGTGGGACATCATCAAGCAAGCATCTTCCTGCAATACTACCCTACCTTTCTCTATCCCAGAGATCTGTCCTAATAATAACCCATTGGAATGTCTTGTCTCCACTCATACACATGACTCTAAGGAGAAAGAAGTTGGGGCCTCAGAAGAGAAGTGTTCTTCTGAATCTATGTCATCATCTTCCACATCTGCTATACACAAAAATAAGAAGAGAAAGGATAAGATACCCCTGGTGGAAACTGAGGTAAGAAGGAGTTGCAGATTGCAAAAACTGTCTAAAGGTTTTAAGAAAACAGTATGTAGATATAAAGATTGTCTGGCTTGCCATGATGCACCACCTATTATTTCTGCTAAAGTGGTTAAAAGTCTGAACACTTCTTTCTGTAAGGTACCTGGCAAAGACACAACTGAATAAATTCTAAGCAAGGGAGCTAAGAAGAGCAGAGGAGAAGGACCTGTGCTGGAAGGCCACAAGGTGACCAAAGAAAAGAACAAGAAATGGCTCTAAGCCGATCTGAAGGCCATTAGAGAGCACCTTTTGTACCAGAACTATCTATGTATGCAAGGTGGCAGTTGTATCTGCAGTACCTGTTATGCTTAAGTAGTAGTTGGACCTTTAAGTATCTGGGTGTCACTGATCTTTTGGTTAAGACTCTGTGGTATGTTCCAAAGAAGGCTACTTCTATGCCTCTTTCTATGATTGCCAGTTGGTACCTCTCATTTCATGCAAGTTGTGGGATGAACGGTAGTCCTCCATATCTATCTAATGAACATAAATTGGAACATTCTTAATTGGGACATTCGTGGCCTTAATGACCCCAAGAAATGGACTGCTATACCAAACAAAGTGGAAGAATCCAAATGCACCATTTTATGTCTCCAAGAAACCAAGAGAGAAACTATTGATTCAACCTATCTTAAAACTTACGCCCTAGAAGAATCACAAAATTTGCTTATCTTCCATCTGTGGGTGCCTCAGAGGCCTTACGGTGGCATGGAATGAACAACTCTTCTCTGGACAACTCCACCACATCAATGAATTCTCCATGACCATTAAATTTACATCCAAACATGATGGTAAATCATGGTTCCTTACTAATGTTTATGGGCCCTGTCAGCCCAATGAGAGAGCAGCTTTCATAAATTGGTTTCAGAACTTCACTATGGTAGATGATGCAAACTGGATTATCTTGGGTGATTTTAACTATGTCAGATACCCCCACAACAGAAGCAGAGAAGGGGGAAGTATTAATGACATGCTCACTTTCAATGAAGCAGTCAATAGGCAGGCTTTGATTGAAATCCCTCTTAAGGGCAGAAACTTTACATGGAGCAATATGCAAGATGCCCCTCTTCTTGAGAAGCTTGACTGTTGTTTTACCTCAGAAGCTTGGACACTCAAATACCCTGTCACGCTTGCTTACCCTCTAGCTAAAACAACCTCTGATCATATCCCAATCATGATTTCTATTGGCACTAACATCCCTAAGTCCAAGGTTTTCATATTTGAGAACTACTGGTTAGAACACCATCAATTCAGAGATGTGGTGCAAGGTATATGGTCACAACAAGTGAATGAACAAGACAATGCTAAAATGATTACCACCAAATTCAAAAGATTGAGGAAGGGCTTGAAGAACTGGGCCAGAGACCTCTCATATTTGAAGATCATTGATAACTCCAACTTTCTAAATCTATGTTATGATTATTTGGAGGAATATAGAAGTTTATCAGCAGAAGAATCAATGGGGAGAGATATCATCAAGAATCACTTGCAAGTTACACTCGAGCACCAAAGACTATACTAGAAGCAGAGAGCCACAATTAGAAAGATCAAGGTGGGGGAAGCTAACACCAAATATTTTCAAGCAGAGGCAACCATCAAATTGAGAAATAATTGCATTGCTGTGTTAAAAGATGAAGCTAGTTTTGAGCACCATGATCACCAGACTATAGCAGCCATCTTACTAAGAGCTTTTAAAGGCAGAATGGGCACTAAGGCTACAACAAGCAATCCTCTGCAGATTCACCAACTACTGAGCCCCCGAAGAACCTCTCTGATCTAGAAACCCCTTTCACAAAAGAAGAGATTGACAAAGTAATTCGGAATATGCCTGCTGACAAAGCCCCAGAACCAGATGGCTTTAATGCCTCCTTTTTAAAGCACTATTGGGACATTATTGCTCTAGATTTCTACAAGCTCATTGAGGACTTTCATTCAGCAAATTCAATCTTAAAAGCATCAACTACTCCTTCATCACTCTAATTCCCAATAATATACAGCAGCTAGCCCAACTGACTTCAGACCCATCTCCGTGTTGAACTGCACACTTAAGATCATCACAAAGTTGCTGGCAAACAGATTACAAAGATACATTCTTAAAATGGTTCATAGGAATCAATATGGTTTTCTTAACAAGAGATGTATCCAAGATTTCTTAGCATGGGCTTATGAATATATCCACCAGTGCTATCAGAGTAAGAAAGAACTCATCATGCTGAAACTAGATTTTGAAAAGGCTTTTGACATGCTCAGCCATGACACAATCATTCAGACGCTAAAGGCCAAAGGATTTGGAGAGAGATGGATACAATGGATTAAGATGATTTATGGAACAGGTTTTTCTTCAATCCTTCTAAATGGAGTACCAGGCAAACAATTTGTGTGCATGAAAGGAGTCAGACAAGGAGATCCCCTTTCTCCTTTGATTTTTGTTCTTGCTGCTGATGTTCTCCAATCCATGCTCAATGAGGCAATGAGAAATTCCTTGGTGGACGCACCTTTGCAACACAACTCGTCTCCTGATTATCCCATCATTCAATATGCAGATGATATTGTGCTAGTGGCACATGCTGACCATAGACAAGTTCAACATATCAAAAATCTGCTTTTGCATTATGCCGAGTTCTCTGGTTTGAAGATCAATTACTCAAAATCCACCATTATCTCAATAAATGCTCCCCATGATAAAATTATGGAACTATCCAATCTGCTTGGGTGTAAAGTTGGGAATTGGCCACACACTTACCTAGGACTTCCTTTGGGCTCTGGCGCTCTGCGAAACCAAGAGTGGAGGACTACATTCCAATGTTGAAGAGAATTGAAAGAAGATTGCTTAGCTGCTCCACAATGTTTTCCACTTGAGACAAACTTACTCTACTCGAACCAGCCTTTACAAGCATGCCAACATTCTTCATGTGCACTCTCATGATCCCCAAGACTGTGATTAAACAAATCAACTCTTACCTGATGAAGTGCTTTTGGAGGAAATTTGGCACTCAGGATAGAGGTGTTGCCCTGATCTCACGGAACCAAGTTTGTCTGCCTAAATCTCATGGTTGCCTGGGGGATTTGGGCCTTCATATTCATAACCAAGCCCTTCTCATGAAATTCCTTCACAAAATTTTCAATAAAGAAGACATACCATGGGTGAATATAATTTGGGAGACATATTATCAGGATTGTGTACCAGGAGATAGGTTGATTGGGTCTTTCTGGTGGAAAGCTGTCCTGAAACTGCTGCCCACGTTCAAGGAGCACACAAGGTGCAAAGCTGGAAGAGGAGATACAATTATATGCTGGACAGATAAATGGGTAGAGACCCCTATGTGCACTCTCTTCCGTGAACTTCATTCTTTTGCTATCAATAAGGACATCACTCTGCAAAAGGCCCAGTAGCAGGAGGACTTCAACCACAACTTTCACAGACCTCTGTCACTCCAGGCATACAACCAGTTCAATGACCTTCAAGATACCCTCAGAAACAGAGAAATCTCAACAAACAGAGACTCCTGGATCATGGGTGGCACCACACAAAAATTCTCCTCCATGAACATATATAAAGCAATTTGTGGACCCAACCAGGCACACAATATCTTTGACATGGTCCCGAAAACAGCATGCAGACTCAGGCAAGATCTTCTTTTGGTTGTTGCTTCATGATAGATTAAGCACCAGAAATATACTTAAGCGAAAAAAATGTTCTTAGAAGACTACAACCGTGCCCTTTGTATAGAGGCTACAGAGGAAACAAACATTCATCTTTTCTGGGACTGTCAGTTTGCATGGACTTGCTGGAATCTGATTAATCCTAATAAGAACAGAGGTATTTCAATCTATGATGAAGTTCTGTTCACTCTAAGCAAAATTCCAAAGGATATTGCTATGGAAGTGGTGATAATGTGATGCTCGAGCATCTGGATGACCAGAAATGACAAAATTTTCAGAAAAGCTCCTTCGCACTATGGAACGTGTAAGTTTTTTCTCAAAGAAGGTCTTGAAATCACCAAATTAAGAGCTAAACAGAAGAAAGTTGATTTGATTAGCACTTGGATAGTACAAAATCTTTAAATTTCCTATGTTTCACAAAACTGGTATCGGTTGACCCTCTACAGACTTGCTACTTGTAGCCTTTGTAATTTATTTTTACTAGTACAAATGCCCGTGCGTTGCACCGGACGAAAATGAAATATACCCTACTCTACATGCCATTATGCAATATTTTTTAATCCAATTTTTGCAAACCTCAGAAATAAGGTTACACTGGGCATTCTTTTTGTACGATAAAATTTTGATGTACCCTAACAATGTTCGTAATTACCTGCTTCAGCTCCGCACTTTCATTTTATCCAAAAAATATCAATCAACTTTTTTTCTTCAAAAAACACGAATTTTTTACTTTGAGAAAGTGTTTTTAAAATTTTCGACAATATTTTTTAAATGGTATCATTTTTATGGCAATGATTCTTTTTAAATATTATATTTCATTGTAATTTATTTTGCACTATTTTTTGGGCTTGGCCCATTGACATTTGGCCCACGATACTAAGTCCAACCCAAACTGCACCCATGGCAGGCAACAGTGGCCACACAGCAAACTGAATGGGTGTTTGGTTAGGCGCATGAGCAGCCGCCAGCGGAGCACCTTGTCTCCGTGCCACTCCCTCCTTCGATTCCAAATGAATCCTCATCCCCTAACCTAGCTGAATTGCTAAAGGCAAGGGTGGCAAGCGATTGCAGGTTCGGCTCCGGCGAACACATTAATTACACATATCTCATATGCTTGTAAAGTATAGATGACTAACTTATAATCATGGTTGCCAAGTTGAAAAGAAGATCTCGCGTATGGTCTGACATATTCTAAACACAGTATTACAATCTCCATCACAACGGTTCAGAGATGAGTGGCAGGCATAGAAAAGTAACTGAAAATTGCTGCAACTCACGTCTGACAAAACTCGAAAGTCAAAACTTTTCACCAACAGAGGTATATATAGGGGAGCCAATATATACATGGATAAGTGTGCAGTGCATGTAGTAATTAAACACAGGGCAAAATGTCAATCTAACCTGTGCAGTTTAATCCTAAGCGAGTGTGATATCAATGAGTCATCAAATTACGTTTCAGAGAATAAGAGAGGGAGGAGGCACATATATCCAACCATTTTCTCCTGTACAAAAAAGAGCTGGTCGGCGACGCTCGAGCGAGGTTGGCCCCTGGGGCTTTAGACGGTCGCATGCGAGATCAAGGCGCCCGCACGACAACGTGATTCAGTGGTCAGGCCACCGGCCTCGTCGGTCCTGTAGCCTTTTGTGGTGTCTGTAGAGACGTGTGGGCAGCGACACCACGATGCGCTGAAGATGGTCACCTTGAGCCAAGGGCGCTACAACGTTGTGGTCCTTAGAGGTAGCGACACCACAATTTAGTATTTCAAATAAATGTCCTACTCAGTCAAAGTAAGGGAAAATTAATTCAAAGTAAAGACGAAACAAAATTTTGGGACATTGGTAAACAAGGTAAAACATGAAGATATATCAGCTAGAATCTTTAAGTCCACACTGGGACATTGGTAAACAAGGTAAAGCATGAAGATATATCAGCTAGAATCTGACCTCCACATTGCAGTAAAAAGTACCGAGAAACAATGTAAAACATGATGAAGATCAGCTAGAAGTTGTACCTCCGCATCGAGATGCTGACAAAATACTCATCAACGGAAGTGCAGGGACCTATGTCAAGTATGGTGATTGTGCATAAGTAACACAATCAGGTAAAGAGAAATTGAAACAAAATGCCATATGTTAGTTTAGGATCCTCCAGCCATTAATTTCTGAATTACATTGTATATAAAATAGAACCGTTTCTATTTTTCTAAGCCCCTCCACTGGATGCTTTATTATTATAGCAAACATGCCCGTGCGTTGCAATGGGAGAAAAAAAATCATACGCCTCTAGCCTAATAAGCATTTCTCAAGCCCCCTCTCCTGTCCATCTCCTCTATTTAAAGACGACACCTCATTTTAGAAAAAGTAGCTAGTTTATAGTTACTCGGTTAGATAATAACTGGTTTCTTGCTCTAAAAATAATTTAACAGGTTAATTATGTCCCTTTGAATAGTAATGCTCACCTTTAATACTTGGATTGGACGGTGAACTTTAGAAACTCACCTCATCTCTTCTTCTTCAGAATGTCCATCTCTTGCTAGTCTCATGAAGATGAGGTCTCTAAATAATCAACATTGTACCTGTAGAAAGCAAATATCATGATTAGTTTCGGACAAAAATTGTTGGGCAAAGGAGATATGTTGCTCTTCTTTTCATCATTACGGAGTTATGCATTAGTAGAAAGAACCCATATCCCTATGCATGTCCTTGCTCATTAATGATCTCAGGCCATGATCGTATTAGCACCCAACTGTATAAAAAAAATTGGAAGAAGGACAGCAAATATCAAACTACTTGATCAGATTGTTGCGGTTATCAATTTTTTGAAATAATGACAAAAATATCAAACTATTTGATGGGATGAATTACCAGAAAATATAAGAAGAACTCGAATTGAAGCTATTTACATACAGAAGTACAGCTTTCGTCAGTGTTAATAAACAACATGACCTAGATGCATGCCAAGCAATGTGAAAATGAATCTTCTTTGCGAAAACATTTCTTCAACTTTAGTATGTAGCAAATATGCCTTTCCTATGATATCAGTACAATGGAACTGTTGTTGTGACATCTCTCACAGATTTTGCTGGTGATATGCCTAGGACAGCATAATGGATTTTTTAGATAGAGAAAGGAGAGGACATACATAATATGTTTTTCTAGAGAACGATGCAGATAATATGTAAGGAAACACTAACAATTAACATGGCATAGGGCCGAGCTGAAACTTTACAAAACCTAATGCATGAGAATATGAGATAGTACATGAATAGTAGGGCCAAGCTGCATAGCTACAAGTTTCACTAAAGATACAGTCTGGATGATATCTCTACTCCAAGAGCATCTACTGACAGAAAGAGGGTATAAAACTTACCTCCAGCAGGCGAGCGGGCTGCAACCCCAAGAGCCTCTAGCACCCTGATCACAGTGAACCAGCTGTTTGGCCGTGCCAGCATGTCCCAGCCTCCCAGTCACCACCCGTGTGGTACCTCTACTGTACTGAGAAGCACACAACGACATACCTGTCACACTCAAATCGAGCACACGGATTAACTGAAATTATTGATGCACATCTCGTCAAACAACTTGACAGTATGAGGCTTACAGGAATGCTGTGTGCTGGGTGAGCAAGAAAGGATGTGGCATCCTCATACAGTGGGTCATACGGCAAAATATCTATTGTGAAATTTAAGCAGAAAATCAATATGTAGTTGCGTTATTTCTAGTTCAGTGCATAAACTAATTTGGGTTTAATCTCTCAAATAAAACCAATGATTAACTGTGTGAAACAACATTTAGATAGAAAACATTATATCTCAAACATTGTGCCAGTTTGTGGTTTAATCTATCAACAAAACCAATGGTATATGATGCTTCCCTTATTGCCAGTATCATCACATTGCGAAAGGGGCAAATTACTCACTGATAAACACTGTGTACCGGACAACAATGGCATTCAGAAAAATCCTTTGCCTTCACGTGTGTGCAGTACAGGACATATGTGTGATTTGTCCCCATCATGCTCCAAGGATCAATGTGATTTTCAGACTAAAAGGACATGCAACTTCTTTGTTCTTCCAGGAACTGAATATATGTAAGACACGGTGATTTCTTCTAATGAAAATCGAAGAGGGAGCTCTCTTTATAAAAAAAGGAACTGAATATATGTCAATTCTAGAACCTAAATTTGCCGCAGGTGATTACTTTGCTCCCCATGAAAACCATTGTAAAATTGTACCCTTTTAAACTAACACTTCTCCTATTTGGATAGAGTGCTCCATCTCTTGGAATTCATCCAAACTTGTATATACGCAATTAGCTAAGGTCATACAATGCATGCTTACCTGCCGTCCAGTGGCTGTTGCTGGAGTACTCTGGAGGCCTGCGAGCATGGAGGAGAACCAGAAGTGTTATCTACAGCGCCAAAGCACCTACAGCAAAGCAAACACGCATCGCCTCCTCGCGACCTAAGCACCACAACGACGACAGAGAGAAGAACTTCCGCGCTTACCTGGCGAAGATGGACGGTGACCCCTGCGCCGGCGCGTCAACCTCGGCCTAGTACAGGCTGGCGACGCGGATCTGCATCCCCGCACCTATGGACGGGTCGGAGCTCTCCCGCCGCACCGCCGGTGAGGCTTGTGTAGAGGGCACCGCCGGTGAGGCTTGTATGAAGGGCGCTGCCGGCCTCAGCTCCCGTCTTGGATCGATCCCCTCCTCCTTCCCTCGTGCGCCACACCAGGAGAGGAGCACCGCGCCCCAGCTCCTCTTCATCGAGCCGCCTCCTGCCCCGAGCCGAGAGCTCGCACTGCGCCCCACCGAAGGCCTAAACTTTGTAGTACTGATTGCTACGTAAACGACACTGATTAAAGCTGTGCGTGATTCTCGCTTCCGTCTATTTCTCCGGCCGAAGCGACAGCACTCAGGCGTTGTTGTTGCTGCGTATGATGAGACACCGCGATGCTGGAATCCGATGCCGTGGCTTGCTCTGCTGACAATACAGTGGTCCTCTTTTTTTTAAACGCACATCCGTGACTCCGTGCGCATACACTCTCTCTCGCATATCTCTGGTTGCCTCCTCTACCTCTTAGCTCTCTCTGAGCGCATACATAGACAGAAAGGAAAACTAGCCACTTTTACTCGTGATTTTGGTCGATTTGGAGTTTGATTTCGAAGATGATGAAGTTGAAGAAAAGTTAGATTAAGGTAAGATATATCCATTTTTGTTGGTTTCGTTCACATGCATGATGTTTTTGTTCTGTTTGATTAGTTCCTAAGTGTGTATTCTCTGTTGTTTTAGGCATAATTGTAGCACTTGAAGGAGTCATTTGGAGTCATTTAGAGCTTGAGGAGTAGGATTTGCGTTGCGAAAGTGTAGTACGAAGTTGAAGATCAAGGTATGAGCTTTGCAAAACATTTATTTATTTGTGCATGCAGGGTGGTAATTAGTTAGTCTTTTAGCTCGTCATTAGCTATGCGATGTTAGTGCGTAGAGTTTAGAAATAATTTCAGGATTTACAGATACAACATTTACAATAGTTTTTATTGCATGCGGTATGTTATTTCATATGGTATGTTATTTTATGTGGTATGTTTATTAATAAGTCTATAGTTAGGAGACCGTAGGTCTACTTTGTTATATCGCAATAATCTAAATTTTATATGTTCAGATTAGGTGCTAATGTACTTAATGATGTATGTAATTAGGTAAAATAATTTATCTTAGTAGCAAACAAGGAGGAGAAGACGTGATTGAAGAAATTGTGTTTCCATTTTCGCTGTCCCATTTTGAGGTGATGAACACATACATGGAAGTGCTATTTTAATACTTTTGTTAGCAGGAAGAAAAATCCGTGTGTAATATTGTTGTTAATGTGATAATAGGTTGACGAGGTTCATATAGTACTGGCGACGGATATTTATTGGAACTATTTTGACGCTTAAATTGCATTCGCAAGCACATCCATATTGGAGCTAAGGTGAAAAATGACACTGTAATTTTGTTAATATTTTTGTATTGATGTACTATTGTGAATAATGTGCATGCTGCTGCAAATATTATTATTTGTAGATAAATGATTGTTATCGTATGATGTGAAAAAAATTATATAAAGCGAAAGAAATTAAATGTTTTACTCATATGATATTAAAATGTTATTATCGTACTATTATGTTTACTGGTTGTTTGGATAGCGAGTAATTACCATATTATATTAAAATGTAATTATCGTACTATTATGTTATTATCGTACTATTATGTTATTACCATATGTTACTAATAGTCGCTTTTCCGTAAGCTAAGTTTTTGCATGTTACGAGAACTATTTTAGGATATTTTTGGGGTAGTTAGAGAAAAGCAAACAGAGTTTTAGTTTGTTACGCCAGAGACAAGTTTGAGAAAAATAGATCTTTAAATACCCGTTAACCAAACAACCCATTAAAGTCTAAGCAAATGATTCTAAAACAAACCGAATATTTATAACGAAAATACAGTTATTATTTTAGTCGTAAGATATGTAAATGTTGTCATCGTTACTAAATGTTCAGTTACTAATTATTTGAAATGTAAACATGTATGTTGGTTAGGTACTATGGACAATTTAGTAGTGTACTATGGGAACGTCATACGCGACGGTCCATGCGGGGTGGATGTGTCCTTCTGCGAGTCGACTACAGTAGTGGTGAGAGACATGGTCAACGTGGGTTACGCAATGTTAGAAGGTGCATCCGGCGGTGTTTGGCCCAAGGATGCAGGAAAAAAAATGACAATGGAGGCCTTCGTCGTTGATGGAGGAAATGATGGGACGATTGCCCGTTGGGGTTTTGCGGCTTTATCACGGTGATCGGTCGTGGGGTCATTACATGAGGTTTGCAAGCAATCCCAATAACTCAATGTATGATCACCGATGGTGTATGTGGAGTTCATTTCGATCCATCGATGTTGCGGATGCGATGGCAGGGTGGTGAGGTCGAGTTGGCCATCACATCAGCCCCTAGCATCGCCCATCGGAACCGACGGGCGGCCACCGTATGACACAGGATATTGGTCGTGACGTTGACATGAGCGAACACGTGGAGGGATTGCCGGAGGCGCTTAGATGATGATGATCATTCTTCTGCGTCTTGAGTCAAGCGGAGAAGAAGATGTTCCTCCTCGTGAGGGCGGTCGCGGCACTGCAACCAAGGTTTTACAGGATATGAGCATCACCAACGAATTTCACTCTGCTTCGCCTAGGAGCGGGAAGCACGGAGGTTGGGCAAGTTTTCCCGGATAAGAAGTCTGCTTACCGTGCAATGGGTAGCTATGCAATCGGCATCCACCGCCAAAGATAGAGTGAAGCGATCGATAAAAAGAGTTGAAGGTCATATGCATCCACACCGCGAAAGGTTGCCGCGGAAGAGTTCTCGCTAGGCTCAAGCACAGGGTATGTCGGTCATGGCATATCGTAAAAAATAGTGGAGCATACAGTGAGCAAACCGACTCTTTCAGATCACGCAATGTGACAAAGAAAATTTGTGGCATGACGATGGAAACAATTATGCGGGGAAGTCTCAACATTAGTGTTAGGGCTCGCAAAAGATGCAGAGGATCTAATTGGATTCCCTGTTAGCTACAAAGAAGGCTAGGCGTCGCGAAGGAAAATATATTCAAGAACTTGTATGGTACCTATGAGGAGGCATATTCTTATGCCCCTAGAATGCTTCATCAAATAGCAAGTGCTAATAGGGGACTCAAGTTTGGCGGAGAGAACGTCCAAACCCAATGAACCCGGGTGAGCTAATCTCGACCGCTTATTCGGGCATTCGCCCGAGACTATACAAGCCTTCGTGCACCTGTCGCCCGGTATTATCTGTTGATGGTACCTTTCTCCGGAAAGTACAAGGGCACACTATTGGTGGCGATTGCAGCGGATGCAAATAATCAGCTTCTTCCTATTGCATATGCATTGGTCGAGAGCGAGAACAAAGATAGCTGGTTGTGGTTCCGAGAGCTGCGTGAAGATTGGTGTCGTGAAAGAGCGTAAAGGTGTTTGCATCATTTCTGATCGCAACACCGGATTATTAAGCGCTCTTGAAATAATTAAAGGCGTCGGAAGAAGAGTGGGGCTGGCCCGATCTAGAGGGAAGGTGGTGCATGAGGCATTTGGCAGCAAACTTTTACTCCAAATTCAAAAACAAGGATTGGTTCAAGTTATTCTAGAGGATGTGCTTGCAAAAATCTGTAGCCAAAATGAATGCGATCTGGGCAGGTATCAATGGTGAGATTGGCCGCGCGGCCTTGCCGCAGAGAGAAGACCGGAGGGGTCGTAGGACACCCATAAATTTGAGCCAGTGGATCACCGAGAATTGCCCTCATTTGGAGAAGTGGGCGCAGGCTCACGACACCGGGGCTCGGTATGGAATAATGACCAGCAACATGTCGAGGTGTACAATGGTGTTCTTAAAGGAGTGCGAGCACCGCCTATCACAGCCCTAATTGAAGAAACTTGGAACCGGACCTGTCATACTTTGCGACAGTGGTCACCGTCGCCAAAGCACAAGTTGAATTGAACAAGCCATGGTCCGAGAAGATGCAAAGACATCTGGACGAGAAAGCAAAGAAGTCTCAAAGTCATGGCTGTAGGAAAGTAGACGCACTTAGGAATAAGTGGGAGGTCAATGTCTGAGCCAAATGCGTTAAGGGTCACCACAGAGGATCAAAAAGCAAGCTGTCACCCTTGGCTCAACCTCCTGTGAGTGCACTTGTAACAAGCCCAAGCTTGAGGGCTACCCTTGCAGTCATGTGCTCCGGCGGTCTTGATCAAAAAATCAGCGTCGAGCCATACATATCGCCAGACTTCAACATGTACAATCTGTACAACACTTGGAGCAGTGAGTTACGGGCTTGGGGCATTGATATGAACTACAAAATGTTGTGGCGAGATGGGCGAAATGGGTTCCAACGCCGACTTGATGAGAACCGCAAAGGGACGACGTCGATCTAGGCGTCATCGCAATGACATGGACCATAGCCGGATGGGAGAACCAAGGCGATGCAGCGTTTGTAGGTGTCCTGGACATTCACGCAAAGACTGCCCGTGTCGAGCCAACAACAACGCATGATGTTGATATATATGTACTCGCCATGTCTATTTATATTTCTACTGCATTAAATTTAAATTGATTCTCTTTGTATTATTGTACTCCTGATGTTAACTTCAGATAATTAATGTAATTCGTATCTCTTTGTATTTTTTAAGTTAATTTTGATTTGCATTTGTATTTCTGTCTTCCTCGTAATTTATATTTGTATGTTTGTGTGCAGGTTATGGGTGAAGTGCCAGTGCTTTTGCAGGGCCCCATGACGCCGCCACCGTTACACCTATTTTGAAACCAAATACTAAGCATGATTATCGGCCTTTCAGACTTCGCACCATAAAGAAAACATGGCCAATACACAATCATTTCCTTGCTCACCTTGACGCTTATGGACTACAAGGTTTTGCTAGGCTCACATCATCTGACGACCAAATGCGTTCGGACCCATCCTTTTGACATCCCTCGTTGACCGGTGGAGACCTGAAACCCACACCTTTCACTTTCGCTTTGGGGAGCTTGCACCTACAACTGAAAGATGTTTCTATGATCACTGCTCTACCAATTAGAGGTGAGCGGTAGTCTCTCCACGAGTGTCTCCATCTTGGGCATTAGATATAGCAGCCCGTCTTGGGATGGAAATGCCGTAATCACAACGCTCGTAACCCTCGGGGCATCCCACTCGTCTGCTTCAAGTTATAACTTTCTTAATTTATCTAGCTTCGCCAATGAGGAGACGAGAAAAGACATCTGCTTATGCGTATTTGTTGTGGCTCCTTGGAAATCTATTTCCAAATTCACATGGGGACGTTGTTGTCCCTGGTCTCATCTACATTGCAGTAGAATATGGTAGATGAACCTTTACCCGAGCAGCCAAAATACAGCTTCGGTTCTGCCATGCTATCTCATACATACAGAGGCTTGTGTGATGCCACGCAAAAACCTCTTTTCGCACAAAAAGCTCCATTACTTTATGTCGCCTATGAGTTTCTACAGTTGTGGTCCCGAATACCTCCTCAGAGGACGACCTCGTATAATACAACCCATATACCCATACGACTTTGGCGAGGGTGCTAAGCGCAACTATGGCCACCCGGTGGACAAAGGCACGCGAAACGTTGGTCTCGAGATATAGCAAAAAATTGTTACCCTATGTACCACCAGCAGTTTGAGATACTTGATGAGGCGTAAGTCACATGGAACCCGTGGACTCGGGACCAGCTAAAATGGTCTTTGATGCTCGACACTTCACACCGTGCATGTTGACCGATAGTGCATTCTCGCTGACTCGCTGCAACTTATTGTTCCCTGTGGTGTGTTGAACCTTACAACCCAGGCGTGTAATGAGACAGTTCGGTCTCTATCAAGAAATTCCACCACCTTTTCCCAAACGTATCGACGAGGAAACACATAAGTAAGATGTGACATCCCTAAATAGTTAGTGTTATTTTTAATTTACTAAACTCACACTTTGTTACATAATTTGCAGGCTAACAAATATGGGCAGGGGTTGGAGTTTATACGGTTGGAGGGAAGAGAACAGTGAATGGGTACACAAGTGGGAAAATGAAGCGCTAGCAGATATAGTGCGTCAACTTAGGTATATTTTATGTACATTATTTTTTACGATGATCATACGATGCGTGAAGATGCTTTGCTTTCATCACAACGGTTTCTGTAATTATTTAATTTCGCAGACCGTCACGATGGAAGTACAGATCAAGCTGCATAAGCGATGGTACTTCATGAACACACGTGCTAGCCTGGCCAACAGCCGGCTACTATACCAACACATCTCACACAAGAGGAGCGGTAGCGGAGACATGTTGAGCTGCATGCAGCTTACTATCGTGACCACCTGGTAATCACTTGTAACTTTTTAGGTCCATCATTTCATAATCATTTGAACTAAATAACATCCAAATATTGTTCAGCTTGAAAATGTCAACGAAGTAGGGCGGATGGCTACGGATAGCATGCCGCCCGGGGCCCATATCGTAAGACATTCCGTAAACTTTTGCAACAATTCGTGGCAAAGAAGTTCGAGATCTGGTAGAGGCGACAGCGTTGCCACTGGAGCATACATGCCGATAGCGAGGTCAGCCAGACCGAGTGCGGCACCGTCAGCCCGCATCGAGCGAGGCGTCTGAGCCATGAGCAATGGGGGGAGGGTCCGAGTACTAGAACGACATTGCCACGACATGACTCATCTCTGCCGCTGCATCGCTCTGAAGGAAATATGCCCTAGAGGCAATAATAAAGTTATTATTTATTTCCTTATATCATGATAAAGGTTTATTATTCATGCTAGAATTGTATTAACCGGAAACATAATACATGTGTGAATATATAGACAAACAAGATGTCACTAGTATGCCTCTACTTGACTAGCTTGTTAATCAAAGATGGTTATGTTTCCTAACCATGAACAAGGAGTTGTTATTTGATTAACAAGGTCACATCATTAGTTGAATGATCTGATTGACATGACCCATTCCGTTAGCTTAACACTTGATCGCTTAGTATGTTAATGCTTTCTTCATGACCCATACATGTTCCTATAACTATGAGATTATGCAACTCCCGTTTACGGAGGAACACTTTGGTACTACCAAACGTCACAACGTGAATCGGGTGATTATAAAGGAGTACTACAGGTGTCTCCAAAGATACTTGTTGGGTTGGCGATTTCGAGATTAGGTTTTGTCACTCCGATTGTCTGGAGAGGTATCTCTAGGCCTTCTCGGTAATACACATCACTTAAGCCTTGCAAGCATTACAACTAATGAGTTAGTTGTGAGATGATGTATTACGGAACGAGTAAAGAGACTTACCGTAACGAGATTGAACTAGGTATTGGATACCGACGATCGAATCTCGGGTAAGTAACATACCGATGACAAAGGGAACAACGATGTCGTTATGCGGTTTGACCGATAAAGATCTTCGTAGAATATGTAGGAACCAATATGGGCATCCAGGTTCCGCTATTGGTTATTGACCGAGAATGGTTCTAGGTCATGTCTACATAGTTCTCGAACCCGTAGGGTCCGCACGCTTAACGTTTCGATGACAGTTCATTAAGAGTTTATAAGTATTGATGCACCGAAGGTTGTTCGGAGTCCCGGATGTGATCATGGACATGACGAGGAGTCTCGAAATGGTCGAGACATAAAGATTGATATATTGGAAGCCTACATTTGGACATCGGAAGTGTTCCGGTGAAATCGGGATTTTCCTGAGTACCGGAGGTTACCGGAACCCCGGGAGGTCCATGGGCCTAATGGGCCATAGGAGAGAAGAGGAAGGGCCAGCCAAGGTGGGCTGCGCCCCTCCCCTCTAGTTCGAATAGGACAAGGAAAGGGGGGCGGCGCCTTCCCTCTTCCCTCCTCCAATCCTAGTCCAACTAGGAGAGGGGAGTCCTACTCGGTGGGAGTAGGACTCCTCCTTGGTGCGCCTCCCCTAGGGCCGGCCACCTCCCCTTGCCTCCTTTATATCTGAGGCAGGGGGCACCCCAAGACACACAAGTTGATCTCTGGATCTTTCCTTAGCCGTGTCGGTGCCCCTTCCACCATATTCCACTTCGGTCATATCGTCATGGAGCTTAGGCGAAGCCCTGCCACGGAGAAGTCATATCGTCGCGAGCTTAGGCGAAGCCCTGCGTCGGTGGAGCATCAACATCGTCACCACGCCGTCGTCTTGTGGAACTCATCCCGACACTTTGCTGGATCGAGTCCGGGATCGCCATCGAATGAGCGTGCGTAACTCGGAGGTGCCGTGACGTTCGGTGCTTGGATCGGTCGGATCGTGAAGACGTCACGACTACATCAACCGCGTTGTTATAACGCTTCCGCTTTCGGTCTCACGAGGGTACGTGGACGGACACTCTCCCTCTCGTTGCTATGCCATCACCATGGTCTTGCGTGATCGTAGGAAATTTTTGAAATTACTACGTTCCCCAACAAAGGGCATCCGAGCCTGGTTTTATGCGTTGATGTGATATGCACGAGTAGAACACAAGTGAGTTGTGGACGATACAAGTCATCTTGCCTACCAAAGATGTCATACTTTGGTTCAGCGGTATTGTGAGATGAAGCGGCCGGACCGACATTACGCCAGACGCTTACGCGAGATCTGGTTTCACCGCTCGAGCACTCGTTGCTTAAAGGTGACCGGCGGGTGTCTGTCTCTCTCACTTTAGTTGAACTGAGTGTGGCTACGCCCGGTCCTTGAGAAGGTTAAAAGCGGAGTCTATTTGACAAACTATCGTTGTGGTTTTGATGCGTAGGTAAGAACGGTTCTTGCTCAGCCCGTAGCAGCCACGTAAAACTTGCAACAACAAAGTAGAGGACGCCTAACTTGTTTTTGCAGGCATGTTGTGATGTGATGTGGTCAAAACGTGATGCTATATTTTATTGTATGAGATGATCATGTTTTGTAACCGAAGTTATCGGCAATCGGCGAAGCCATATGGTTGTCGCTTTATTGTATGAAATGCAACGCCATGTAATTGCTTTACTTTATCACTAAGGAGTAGCGATAGTCGTAGAAGCAATAGTTGGCGAGACGACAACGATGCTACGATGGAGATCAAGGTGTCGCTACCGGTGGCGATGGTGATCATGATTGCTTGGCGATGGAGATCACAAGCACAAGATGATGATGACCATATCATATCACTTATATTGATTGCATGTGATGTTTATCCTTTATGCATCTTATCTTGCTTTGATTGACGGTAGCATTATAAGATGATATCTCACTAAAATTATCAAGAAGTGTTCTCCCTGAGTATGCACCGTTGCCAAAGTTCTTCGTCTTTGAGACACCACGTGATGATCGGGTGTGATAGGCTCTACGTTCAAATACAACGGGTGCAAAACAGTTGCACGCCGAATACTCGAGTTAAACTTGACGAGCCTAGCATATAACAGATATGGCCTCGAACACGGAGACCGAAAGGTCGGCGTGAATCATATAGTAGATATGATCAACATAGTGATGTTCACCATTGAAACTACTCCATCTCACGTGATGATCGGACATGGTTTAGTTGATATGGATCACGTGATCACTTAGATGACTAGAGAGATGTCCGTCTAAGTGGGAGTTTTTAATATGATTAATTGAACTTAAATTTATCATGAACTTAGTACTGATAGTATTTTGCTTGTCTATGTTTCTTTGTAGATAGATGGCTCGTCTTTGTTGTTCCGTTGAATTTTAATGCGTTCCTTGAGAAAGCAAAGTTGAAAGATGATGGTAGCAATTACACGGACTGGGTCCGTAACTTGAGGATTATCCTCATTGCTGCACGTAAAATTACGCCCCGGAAGCACCGCCGGGTGACAGTTCGCCTGCAGATGCTTGAACCGAAGTTGTGAACGTCTGGCAAAGCAAAGATGATGACTACTCTATAGTTCAGTGTGCCATGCTTTACGGCTTAGAACCGGGTCTTCAACGACGTTTTGAACGTCATGGAGCATATGAGATGTTCCAGGAGTTGAAGTTAATATTTCAAGCAAATGCCCGGATTGAGAGATATGAAGTCTCCAATAAGTTCTATAGCTGCAAGATGGAGGAGAATAGTTACATCGGTGAGCACATACTCAAAATGTCCGGTATAACAATCACTTAATTCAGCTGGGAGTTAATCTTCCGGATGATAGTGTCATTGACAGAATTCTCCAATCATCGCCACCAAGCTACAAGAGCTTCGTGATGAACTATAATATGCAAGGGATGACTAAGACAATTCCTGAGCTCTTCGCGATGCTAAAAGCTGCGGAGGTAGAAATCAAGAAGGAGCATCAAGTGTTGATGATCAACAAGACCACTAGTTTCAAGAAAAAGGGCAAAGGGAAGAAGAAGGAAACTTCAAAAAGAACAGCAAGAAAGTTGCCGATCAAGAGAAGAAACCCAAGTCTGGACCTAAGCACGAAACCGAGTGTTTTACCGCAAGCGCAGGACCTTTGGAAGCGGAACTGCCCCAAGTATTTGGCGGATAAAAGGATGGCAAGGTGAACAAAGGTATATGTGATATACATGTTATTGATGTGTACCTTACTAATACTCGCAGTAGTACACAGGTATTTGATACCGGTTACATTGCTAATATTTGCAACTCAAAGCAGAACTACGGATTAAGCGAAGATTGGCTAAGGACGAGGTGACGATGCGCGTTGGAAATGGTTCCAAAGTCGATGTGATCGCAATGGCACGCTACCTCTACATCTACCTTCGGGATTAGTTTTAGACCTAAATAATTGTTATTTGGTGCCGGCGTTGAGCATGAACATTATATCCGGATCTTGTTTAATGCGAGACGGTTATTCATTTAAATCGAGAGAATAATGGTTGTTCTATTTATATGAGTAATATCTTTTATGGTCATGCACCCTTGAAGAATGGTCTATTCTTGTTGAATCTCGGCGGTAGTGATACACATATTCATAATGTTGAAGCCAAAAGATGCAGAGTTGATAATGATAGTGCAACTTATTTGTGGCATCGCCGTTTAGGTCATATCGGTGTAAAACGCATGAAGAAACTCCATCTTGATGGGCTTCGGAATCACTTGATTATGAATCACTTGGTACTTGCGAACCATGCCTCATGGGCAAGATGACCAAAACGCCGCTTCTCGGAACTATGGAGCGAGCAACTGATTTGTTGGAAATCATACATCTTGATGTTTGTGGTCCAATGAATGTTGAGGCACGCCGGGTATCATTATTTTCTCACCTTCACAGATGATTTGAGCAGATATGGGTATATCTACTTAATGAAACACAAATCTGAAACATTTGAAACGTTCAAAGAATTTCAGAATGAAGTGGAAACTCATCGTAACAAGAGAAGAAAATTTCTTCGATCTGATCGTGGAGGAGAATATTTGAGTTACAAGTTTGGTTTACATTTGAAACAATGTGGAATAGTTTTCGCAACTCACGCCACCCGAACACCACAGAGAAATGGTGTGTCCGAACGTCAGAATCGTACTTTACTAGATATGGTGCGATCTATGATGTCTATTTCCGATTTACCGCTATCGTTTTGGGGTTATGCTTTAGAGACGGCCGCATTCACGTTGAATAGAACACCGTCAAAATCCGTTGAGACGACGCCTTATGAACTGTGGTTTGGCAAGAAACCAAAGTTGTCGTTTCTTAAAGTTTGGGGCTGCGATGCTTATGTAAAGAAACTTCAACCAGATAAGCTCGAACCCAAATCGGAAAAATGTGTCTTCATAGGATACCCAAAGGAAATGTTGGGTACACCTTCTATCACAGATCTGAAGGCAAGATTTTCGTTGCTAAATTCGGATCCTTTCTAGAGAAAGAGTTTCTCTCGAAAGAAGTGAGTGGGAGGAAAGTAGAACTTGATGAGATAATCAGATCTGCTCCCTTATTGGAAAGTAGTTCATCACAATAAATGGTTCTGTGACAACTACACCAATTAGTGAGGAAACTAATGATGATGATCATGAAACTTGAGATCAAGTTACTATGAACCTCGTAGGTCAACCAGAGTAAAATACGCACCAGAGTGAATGCGGTAATCCTATTCTCGAAGTCATGTTACTTGACCATGGCGAACCTACAAACTATGAAGAAGCGATGGTGAGCCCAGATTCCATAAAATGGGTGGAAGCCATGAAATCTGAGATGGGATCCATGTATGAGAACAAAGTATGGACTTTGGTTGACTTGCCCGATGATCGGCAAGCCATTGAAAATAAATGGATTTTTAAGAAGAAGACCGACGCCGATGGTAATATAACTGTCTACAAAGCTCGACTTGTTGCGAAAGGTTTACGACAAGTTCAAGGGGTTGACTACGATGAGACTTTCTCACCCATAGCGATGATTAAGTCTGTCAGAATCATGTTAGCTATTGGCGCATTTTATGATTATGAAATTTGGCAAATGGATGTAAAAACTGCATTCTTGAATGAATTTCTAGAAGAAGAGTTGTATATGATGCAACCAGAAGGTTTTGTCGATCCAAAGGGTGCTAACAAAGTGTGCAAGCTCCAACGATCAATTTATGGTCCGTGCAAGCCTCTCGGAGTTGGAATAAACGCTTTGATAGTGTGATCAAAGCATATGGGTTTGTAAGCAGACTTTTGGAGAAGCTTTGTATTTACAAGAAAGTGAGTGGGAGCTCAGTAGCATTTCGATATTATATGTGGACGACATATTATTGATTGGAAATGATATAGAATTTCTGGATAGCATAAAAGGATACTTGAATAAAAGTTTTTCAATGAAAGACCTCGGTGAAGCTGCTTACATATTGGGCATCAAGATCTATAGAGATAGATCAAGACGCTTAATTGGACTTTCACAAAGCACATACCTTGATAAAGTTTTGAAAAGTTCAAAATGGATCGAGCAAAGAAAGGTTTTTGCCCGTGTTGCAAGGTATAAGATTGAGTCGGACTCAATGCCCGACCACGCAGAAGATAGAGAAAAATGAAAGATGTTCCCTATGCTTCAGCCATAGGCTCTATCATGTATGCAATGTTGTGTACCGGACCGACGTATGCTTAGTTGTAAGCTTGGCAGGAAGGTACCAAAGTAATCCAGGAATGGATCTTTGGACAGCGGTCAAGAACATCCCGAAATACCCGAAAAGGACTAAGGATATGTTTCTCATATATGGAGGTGACAAAGAGCTAGTCGTAAATGGTTACGTCGATGTAAGCTTTGACACCGATCCGGACGATTCTAAATCGCAAACCGGATACGTGTTTTTATTAAACGGTGGAGCTCTCAGTTGGTGCAGTTCTAAGCAAAGCGTCGTGGCAGGATCTACATGTGAAGCGGAGTACATAGCTGCTTCGGAAGCAATGAATGAAGGAGTCTGGATGAAGGAGTTCATATCTGATCTAGGTGTCATACCTAGTGCATCGGGACCGATGAAGATCTTCTCGTGACAATCTTTGGTGCAATTGCCTTGGCAAAGGAATCCAGATTTCACAAGAGGACCAAGCATATCAAGAGACGCTTCAATTCCATTCGGGACCAAGTCCAAGTGGGAGACATAGAGATTTGCAAAATACATACGGATCTGAATGTTGCAGACCCGTTGACTAAGCCTCTTCCACGAGCAAAACATGATCAGCACCAAGACTCCATGGGTGTTAGGATCATCACTTTGTAATCTAGATTATTGACTCTAGTGCAAGTGGGAGGCTCAAGGAAATATGCCCTAGAGGCAATAATAAAGTTATTATTTATTTCCTTATATCATGATAAAGGTTTATTATTCATGCTAGAATTGTAGTAACCGGAAACATAATACATGTGTGAATATATAGACAAACAAGATGTCACTAGTATGCCTCTACTTGACTAGCTTGTTAATCAAAGATGGTTATGTTTCCTAACCATGAACAAGGAGTTGTTATTTGATTAACAAGGTCACATCATTAGTTGAATGATCTGATTGACATGACCCATTCCGTTAGCTTAACACTTGATCGGTTAGTATGTTAATGCTTTCTTCATGACCCATACATGTTCCTATAACTATGAGATTATGCAACTCCGTTTACGGAGGAACACTTTGGGTACTACCAAACGTCACAACGTAATCGGGTGATTATAAAGGAGTACTACAGTGTCTCCAAAGGTACTTGTTGGGTTGGCGTATTTGAGATTAGGTTTTGTCACTCCGATTGTGGGAGAGGTATCTCTAGGCCTTCTCGGTAATACACATCACTTAAGCCTTGCAAGCATTACAACTAATGAGTTAGTTGTGAGATGATGTATTACGGAACGAGTAAAGAGACTTACCGTAACGAGATTGAACTAGGTATTGGATACCGACGATCGAATCTCGGGTAAGTAACATACCGATGACAAAGGGAACAACGTATGTCGTTATGCGGTTTGACCGATAAAGATCTTAAGTAGAATATGTAGGAACCAATATGGGCATCCAGGTTCCGCTTATTGGTTATTGACCGAGAATGGTTCTAGGTCATGTCTACATAGTTCTCGAACCCGTAGGGTCCGCACGCTTAACGCTTCGATGACAGTTCATTATGAGTTTATAAGTATTGATGCACAAGGTTGTTGAGTCCCGGATGTGATCACGGACATGACGAGGAGTCTCTAAATGGTCGAGACATAAAGATTGATATATTGGAAGCCTACATTTGGACATCGGAAGTGTTCCGGTGAAATCGGGATTTTTTAGAAGTACCGGAGGTTACGGAACCCCCGGGAGGTCCATGGGCCTAATGGGCCATAGGAGAGAAGAGGAAGGGCCAGCCAAGGTGGGCTGCGCGCCCCCTCCCCTCTAGTCCGAATAGGACAAGGAAAGGGGGGCCCTTCCTCTTCCCCTCCTCCAATCCTAGTCCAACTAGGAGAGGGGAGTCCTACTCCCGGTGGGAGTAGGACTCCTCCTTAGTGCGCCTCCCCTAGGGCCGGCCACCTCCCCTTGCCTCCTTTATATCACGGGGCAGGGGCACCCCAAGACACACAAGTTGATCTACGGATCTTTCCTTAGCCGTGTGCGGTGCCCCTTCCACCATATTCCACTTGGTCATATCGTCAGCGGAGCTTAGGCGAAGCCTGCGCGGAGAAGTCATATCGTCAGCGGAGCTTAGGCGAAGCCCTGCGTCGGTGGAGCATCAACATCGCTACCACGCCGTCGTCTTGTGGAACTCATCCCGACACTTTCTTTGGATCGAGTCCGGGATCGTCATCGAAATTTGAGCGTGTGCGTAACTTCGGAGGTGCCGTGTTCGGTGCTTGGATCGGTCGGATCGTGAAGACGTCTGACTACATCAACCGCGTTGTTATAACGCTTCCGCTTTCGGTCTATGAGGGTACGTGGACGGACACTCTCCCCTCTCGTTGCTATGCCATCACCATGGTCTTGCGTGATCGTAGGAAATTTTTTGAAATTACTACGTTCCCCAACACGCTCTTCTTCGATGCAGCTTCGTCAGAGGCAGACATCTCAGGACCATGGCACGGGCTTGGATTCGATGCCCGAGCAGTTTCTTTCCCCTAACCCATATGCGCATTACGTGATATGATGCATACACCCAAGGTGAGGATCTCACCGTATCTCTCCACGCGAGGATCCCCATGCCCGAGGAGACTCGTGTACCAGATTTAAACCGGCACCACGTACAATGGCCGGACATTATAGGAGAGGGATATGCTCGGTAGTCATGTTTACATTTCAATGCATTTACAATGATATCATATATTATCCTCTAACAGTTTGTTTAAAATGTTTATATGTGCAGGACATACCGATGTTATTTGGGACGATGAGAACACCCAACGTGGGCGTCAACACAGCCTCCGGGAGCATCACATGATCATGGCGTCAACACAGGCCTCCAGGAGCATCACATGATCTTGGCGACACGGTTACATCATTAGTTACAGAGTTCTTCAGAGGGGACGTTATTGGCCCATCTTTTATCCCCCCGGATTCACAACCATACGCCTACAATTACGCTTCAGGTTCGCAACAAGAATTCGCGACTCCACCACCTATGCAGACTCCCGGACACATGAAGTCGAATTGGAGTACGGCCGCGATCTTCGTGTAACTCGGCCACCTAATCGCTTGTCGCCTTCGGTCGTAAGGAAAGGCCAGGTGGTCGTCGTAAGTAGGGTGATTCATCTATCCACATGCGCGACCCATTGTATCTACATATGTACATGTCGGACTTTTCGATTTGAACATCTATGTATGCTGAAATAAAATGCACCAGCCAGAACAATTTTTCCCGCCTATATCTCCCGCCATACTATCCGCTTCCACTCTTTTGCTTATGTTAGGCGGTTTCCGCCAACCCCTTCCCGCCATATCTTACTCGCCACCCGTTTCCGCCAACCCCTTCCCCGCCATATGTTCTCGCCAACCCTTTCCCGCCATACCATGATCGTTCTTTCCCGCCATTTTCTCCTCTCTACCTATAAAACCCCCTTCAGATGAAGGTGGATAAGCATTCGAGTGTAGTGTAGTCGAGATGTCCCATTATCCTTTCGATCATAGTTTTCACCCTGGGATGAGCAGCACTCTTCTGAGGCTAGCTACCGATTTCAGGATGGACAATAGGATAGTTCCATGGGACGAACTCACCGTAGTGACACCATAATGAATGAGTTGGCTCACCAATTACGTGGGTCCAGGTGGCCTGAAAGGACCTATGAGGAGGTATGCAAAGAACTTCTTAGGTTGAATGCAAGGTGGAAGAAGGTAGTGGAGCCAAGAGTGAAACTTTTAAAAGGACTGCAGTAAAAGCATCCATTTTTATGGATCGAGGAGAGCGAGGACGAAGATGATATCTTCATGCCGCCGCTTAGGGTTCTCGCATCGTCAAAGGGCAAGAGTTCTGCATCGTCCAAGGGCAAGAGTATCGCATCCTCGAAGGGCAAGAGTTCTTCATCGTCCAAGGGTAAGAGTTACGCATCCTCGAAGGGCAAGAGTTACGCATCGACGGAGGATGACGATGATGCCTTCATGTAGTTTTTAAGTCAGATTCCAGCTTGTACCGTTTAATTCAGATGTACTTGCATTATTAGTTTGTACTCTCTTATTGTAAGGCATTATGTTCTATCTTAATTTCATTTTGTAGTTGTTGCACGATGTTCGATAAATAGTGGAGGGAAAGAAAATGCCACTACTTTATTCTAAAACTATATTTTTTTTCCATCACGACAAGGTACAATTGAAAATAAGATACATTGTAGGAATAAACCTACATTTAACTCTTGAAATAAAGCTACATTAAAGTGCAGAAATAAAGATACAAATGATTGCGAAGTTTAAAATACTACCACAGGAATCTACCGAGTCCAGCGTGGATATTTTCCTTTTCCATCGCCAACTTCTTCTGCTGCCTTGGCCTCACGAGCCCTTTCTTTCTTTCTCTGCCTCTCCGCCTCACGAGCCTCCTTTCATTGTCGTTCCTGCTCCTCCATGCGACGAGCCTCTTCCCTGCTTTTTCTTTCCCATTTCACGAAAAAAGCGGTGTTGCTCCGCATAGTATTCTTTTAACTCTCTCTCTTGCTCGCTTTCTCCTCGGCTTCCGCCTTCTCGCGTCGCTCTTCCAAATAAACTATTCCACGCCCTTGGCGACTTCTTTCACGAATCTCGATCCATCGCCCAAGCCGGCTTCTCCGTGTCAATCCAACGATAGTACATGCACAGAGGCGGAGGAGACTACAACAAGAAACAAAAATGTTACTAAAGAATCAATGAAAATACCAACAATATCTATTCGTGATGGTTAAACCATACCGAGGCTTGTCAGTACTCTGAAATAGCTACGGCAAGATCTTCCTCATAATTGGCGCACATGAAAAACTTCATGCCCAACCAATCTGAAAAATCCGTCACCTCCTTCACCTTGCAAAGATCGCCACACCAACACCGCAGGATCGCCACCCCGAGGCAAACTTGCATTCTTCATTTTCCTCGGCCTAATGCTTTGATCCGAGCAAGGCAAACTCATACCGATCAAAAATGTGTTACACACTTTGCGCCGCCGATTTCGAGGATGGGTGGACGAGAGCCTCGGTGTCTCCTTTTATAAGCTCAGACGATAAATGATGGCGAGAAAATTAAGCGGGGATATTTACGATCCCCGTAGTGTCGGCACAACAATTTTCCCAGTGCTATCGCATCCGCCGAGGCAAAAGAAGCAAAGGCGAGATTGATTCCTGTGCGAAAGAACCAAAAGCGTCCATATTCCCGCGTCGAGTCACAGCCATCAAGCTCGCGCCTCGAAATCGAGCCGTCTGCGCCAGATCGCGTCTGCGCCAGACAGATCGCCGCCCTCGACTAGTGGCGGCTGGCCAACTCTTTGGGCCAGCAGCAGCCGTGTCGGCCGAGTAGCGACAACAGCAACGGCGGCCGCCTCGCCCGGTGGCGGCCGGGCCCGCTGGCGGCGTTCCGTCGCTGGCACGGCTGTCTTTGCCACCGTTATTCGCCGGGCTGCCGCCTCACAGCCGTGGCGGCGGGCCCGCCGCCGATGTGGCGGCGGTGGCAGTGTCGCGTGCAGCGCCGCGCCGCCACTAGTGAGGGGTCCCTTTTGTCAATTTCGTCCGCAAGGGGTCTCTTTTGTCAATTGCAGTGGGCAGAAGGTCTCTTTCGACAAAAAATCCAGTTTTGTATGCATTAAGCAATTACCTCCAAGTAGTCAACACTTTCCAGCATGTTCAAGTAGTCAACACTTCCCTGCGGACATACAAAAAAGGAATCTCGCGAGTTCAGTATCCATAACTCTAACACGTTCTGATGAAGGGTAGTCAAATCCCTCAGCCAAGAGAGATTACTAAACTGAATGTTATTTCTGTAAGAATATAATTACATGATGCTTGTATGCAGTTTTGACATGATCATGATTATGACCCTAAACATTAGCCAAGTTCATGCACTTCTTGTCAAATGAAGAGTGGATATTCATTAGCCAAGTTACGAAGACTACAAAATAACAATTTTTCTACAGAACTACCCATGTGGATTAAAAATATAAGTATGGGGGTCTCTCTTCCTATAGAAGCATCAGGTGGAGATGCTAAAGAACGATGTGTGTTGAAGACCCGATCCACCTTCAAGGCGGATCTCGAGAACAATACGGTCGCGAGCAACACGTTGACGACATGGACACGGATGTACTCTATATTAACGGTCAAACAATTAAATTGATAGATGCACTTCACTGTAAATCAGGTGCTATGCTTACCAAATAACAATAAAAATCCAAAAATAAATTGGGAACTACTGGGCGGTAAGGGAAGACTGCAGATTCAGCTCCTCATTGATTTTGCTACAATCAGTGTATTGTCAGTTTTTGCATGGAGAAGATTCAATCATGTACGAACTAACCATAAAGTTTTTGTGTACGTCCTGGTGTGTCAATTTTTCCAGATCAAAAGATCGAATCAACACGCCCAGCTGACAGGTAAGTGGAGAGGGAGCTAAGAAGCCAGTCAGGGCCTCAGGGGAGCAGCTGCACTAAACTGACACTAAATAACACATTAACACCTGACCATCAGACTCCTGAACATCAGATTCCTTAAAAGTGTAGCTCATCAAAAGTACAATATACACACGAGATCCACGCTCATCATAGTACAATATGAACGTCAGATATCAAAAGTACAATATGGACACGGGCATACTGAGCCGGATCCCTCCTTGAACGTCAGACTACATGGGATCCGTGATCTATGAAATACTCTTGCTGCTTATCTACATAAAAAATGAAAGCCTTACTGACTCATCTACCAAGGATTTATGAGTTATCTGCTTATTATTATTTTTCAAAAAAATGATGCTCCATTAATATTAATATCTAATAATAATTGTTTAGAATAGCAGTCAATGCATGAATGAGAATCAATGGAGATTGGAAGCCAGTTTGCAAGCCTACTTGCGTTCGTCAATGAGTTGCATCAGGACCAAAAACTTCTTTATCAGAGCTTAGTTGTAATAGCATCGGGGGTGCATACCTAGATCAACGACAGAAGGGCCAAAGTTAGAGAGTCGTGCTCCCTGGGCCAGAACCATATATGTGTAGGTGCGCTTGCGCACAGCAGCAAAGAGGACAAGAACAACAGCAAGCCTCCGAAGCATGGTGGCGGTGCAAATCCTGAAGGTGTAGCCGAAGGAAGGACACATACCGATTATTTGGACGAGGGATACCGAGCAGCACAAGCCGCTGAAGCATGGTGCCGGGGAAGGATCCGCTGGCGGAGGCGTCCGGGAGCCATGGTTCCGACGGCTGGTGCGGAGGCTGGCAATTTGCGATTTCTTTGGGGCGACGTTTTCTTGCACTTCTCCTGTTTTTTAAAGCTTCATAATGTCACATATGAATGAAGCTTACGAAAATTAGTCCGACGCCCGGCGGCGTACATGAGGCGGTCATCGATCGCCCGTGGATGCAGCCCACGAACACGCGCGCGCGGTCAACGCTCGAGGACGAGTTCGTCGTCTCCCCGACGAAAAAGAGGCGGAGGACGGGATGATCCGTTGCAGGGGTGATGGCGGCGCAACAGCGAGGTGGCTGCGCGTCAGATCCGGTCGGTGGGGATGGCTCCCGGCTTCGTCGGTGAGGCCGGGCACCGGAGTTGGTCGGGGACGAGCGCCAGCGGCTGTTCCTGCTACGGGACAGAGAAGAGAGAGAAATATGAGAGAGAGAGAGAGAGAGAACCATAGAAGAAGGGGAGGAAGAAATAGAGAGAGGAGGCAGGCAGAGTGGCGGCGTTGGGGTCGCGGGATCCTGCAGGTCGCTGGCGAGCGGCGGAGCTTCCCCCGGTGGTGGCTCAGGGTGGCGCGGGCGCACTCGGGTGCTCCTCCCGGGCGGGCGTTCGTCTCCCGCTCTTGAGCGTGGAGGAAGGCTGGGCGCTGGGGGCTGCGGGTGTTGGTGGTGCTCCGGTGTTGGGCTCAATGGCCGGTCTCCAGATGCCAGGGACGGCGCTGGTCCTCTCCTTGGGAGGGCTTGTTCGATGGAATAGATGTATTTATTTGTATTGCAGAAAGGATTGAAAAGTGGAAGATTGGACTAAAAAGAGAAAGAAGACAGGATTGTATCAAAGAAGAAGAGGAAGGAGACCGGATGTCCTATGTGGACGAAAGAAGGAGATCGATTGATGAAATTAGTACCATCTTGGATATAGAAAAAAAATATAGACGTGTTGAAGAAAAAAACTGAAAGCGTAAATTCACGGAAAGAAGCGTATTGTGACGATGAACCCACGGAGTCAATCCGTACTTTATTATTATTACTAGCACAAATGCCCGTGCATTGCAACGGGATAAATAAACTCTCGCACACCCCTAGCGAGGCATCTGTGTTCCAATTCTCCTCTTCGTCATCGATGTCGATGATAGTCACTTGCCCACCTATGACAACAAATGTGATCAGTCCTAAGGTGGTGATCTTGGTCATCACACTCACCATGCCGATTTCGCGAGCCCCTACATGCACCAGCTTGTAATTCCTCATGTGTTGCAACCGTTACATACATATTCGTGTCGTTCAAAACCTATCATGTTATAACATGTCAGGCGATCCATTTTCTTATTGAGCGCGCGCACAACAATAACTATTAATGCAAATTAAATTACGGTGTGAGGTCATCAATTTCTTGACTCAACATAAACCGAATAGACTTCATTGTCGCCACCGCCCACCTTCTTCGTTTCTAACGTGAAGTTGGGCATCTCTCCGGCAAAGAACTATGTCGTGTCGTTTCACCATGGCCATCGAACCATAGTTTTAAAAACTGAACATGCAACCAAACCGGTGAGGCTACCTGTTAAGGTTCTCACCTATTAGCTTGTCGGTTCATCTGTTCATTCGTGTAAAAAAAGAAATATTAAAGTTATTAAGAAATTATCATAGATCAAATGAGTACCCATAATATTGGATGTAATCCATTTAAAAAACAGAAAGTGTTGGTGGCCTAGATGGTTGTTGGTCGTTTGGCGTTCATCAGCTCAAGGTTAACTGATGGATCCCGAGTTGACGCACTATTTTACGAATATTTTTCAGGTCATAAAAAATGGGCAAGGTGTAGGTTTCGGTTTTTTCGTTTGCACCTATTTGTGGGGGTCGGGTCCAATTCAGGGTTTGGATGCGTTCTGTGTAAATAATAACTCATTACACATTAGAGGTCCAACTAAAGAAACATTACTAAGAGATTAAAATAGTGATGCATGAAACAATCTTTTAGGGAGAAACATACAATGTAATTCATTTAAAGGATTTTCAAAATGTTTGAATTCAATGATTTTGATTATGTAGGTTTTTTGTTTTTATTGAAGATTGTTTGATTTTGTAAGATTATATTTCATCCATAATGTTTTTTTCACTATCTGGGCTTGACCCAAACACAAGAGAAAAATGATGCTATCTCCTGATAGGTCTCTCCCATACCCCCGTTCTAGCACAGATAGATGCATTCCCTTGTCTCAAAAAAAAAAAAAGACGCATTCCCTCAAAAAAAGCACATATAGTTCTTTTTTAGGGGTACTCCCAACTTTATTACTTGAACAACGTTGGGAATGGCATTCGCTACAAAATGTAAAATGCAGTCCGGTGGCACATCAGGCCAAACCATCTCTAAATCATTGCTAACCTTCACTTTAGCTAAAACACGAGCAGCTAGATTAGCTGTACGCCGAGCCCAGGTGACCTTGTACTCTTGTGTAGATCGTAGCATCTCTTTGATTTCTTCTATAAAAGGTCCCAGTGCTGAGAGCATTGTGCATGTCGTCTTTTGTTTAGAAAAGGATTAGAAAATCCAGCCGGCTGATAAAAATCGAGCGGACACGTAACCATCACGTGTACGCCTCTAGAGAGGCCCCTTATCCATCCGTCTCCACCTCCACCGTTCTGTTTCTCTCTCGTTCTCTGTCGATCATCCATCTCTCTCTCTCTCTCATTCCTATCCACGCGAGAGCTTCCCCGTCTCCATCTCCAGCCCCTCCCCGCCGACGGTTCTTCTTTGTTAATTCCTTCCCTTGATTGATTTTGAGGCGGCTTGTTGATTTCAGATCGCCCACACACACACACACATTTTGGTGAAATATGATATAAAATAGCGAGGTGGTACTATCTCTTTCTAATATGAAGTCGAATCCTCTCTGGTTCGCAGGTGGAGAGTTTGATCCCGAGCGGTGAGGATTTTATTTTTGCCTCCTCTGCTAGGAGGCAGAGGAACGGAGAGTGGCGGCAAGGGCAGCCGCCGGCGCGATGACGAGAACCCATGGGTGGACACATGGAAGATCGGGTGCTCGCGCGAAGCCTCCTGCAGCACGGTCGCCCACGAGCCCACCCGGAGCTGTCGTCCCCGTGAAGGGCGCCGCCCTGCTGCACCGGAAAGGAAGCTGTCTGGTTGAAGAAAGGATCGCAGGCTGAATTCTTACGAACGTAGGGGTGTTTCTGTAAAAACGAATTGTTTTTGCAGATCCACTTAAACAGGGACTGCGGGTTAATTTATCAGAAATGGAGGGACTTTTCTGTAAAAACGCTGACGACGTACGACCAGAAGCGATAGCCGCTTTATTAGTAGGTAAAGACTAGCAAAAGAACCCGTGCGTTGCAACGGGTATAAAGTAACTTTCAAAGTTCATGTGATATTGAGGAGTTTATCTGTCATGATGAAATATTGAGCTATATATCTCAGTTCGTTAAATTCTTCATTGTCTTAATATGAATTTATATTTTATACTTGCCCACTTTAAAGATAAGATGGCCGGTTAGAAAATAAAGAGTTTATAATATTGTTTTGTTAACATTGTCGTCAACAGTAGGAGCAAACCGACTGCATCAACGCAGCCATGCTTCCCTTGACACCAACATCACAGCCTCAAGGAGGACCAATATTGGGACATGCAAAGCCGGGGGAGAGATGGTACGAGGGAGGGGAGTAGCCACAAGAAAGTGGGGTATGGAAGGACTAAGGACATGGTCATCCTAGGAATGATCACATGCTTCTCTCTCCCTCTCTCTCCATAGCCGATGTGTGGAGCAAACAAGATATGGCCCCTCCTTCACCCAGTTCAAGCAAAATGCACCGTCGTCATACTCTTTCAACTCTCCATCCCTCCCTCCCTCCTCTGTATCTCACACCAACAGCACTGGTAACATATAGAGTGAAAGAATATATTGATGGTCAGCTAGTCCACAAGAGAGCCCTAAATATCGTTTCCTTTCAAAAAGTATTTATTTTAATATTTCAGTCGCACATATTTTAATTATTATAACTATTAAACCATGGTCGTACAAACAAAATAACAGCCAGGTAATTCTACCCGGTCCATCCAAAAGAATTTGGAATTGTACTCGGTGTTAACACGTAGAGGACATCTAACGGCTTCTCATCAGTGCGACCAAATCTACTTCGATAAAAAACAGAAGCGCCAGTCCAACGAGCAGTTATCCACAAAAGCTTTGTGCATCGCTCTGCCTCCATTGTTCGTCCTCCTGCGACATCACACGCACACGCTCCACAGCGCCGCAGCTCCCCCCAGCCACAAGTATTCCAGTCGCGCCAACACCAACAAAGCCGGTTTCCTCCCCGAGCACCCTTGTCGTCCGGCTCCCTCTGCCCAGCCCGCAGCGCCTCCAACTCCGACGCCTCCATTGCCTTCCCTCCCACCACTCGTCGATGACCCCAGCTCATCCACCTCTGCTCCGGAGAACTCCCTCGCTGGCCACTCGGCGTGATGGTCGCCTCCCTCTCGCGCGTCTCTCTGGCTGAGATCTGTGCCGCTCTACTGCTATGAGGCAACTCGTGGGCATATAAAAACCGGTAGAATTTGCTATAAAAAGGCGAGGTGGGATTATGTAATTTGGTAGCGACTCTACATGAAGTTTCGCCGTTCGTGCCCAAATGGCTTGTGTGGGCGGACGAGCTATGGGCCAGAGTTGGCCCATCTGACCGAGCAGACTCGCGTGGCTCCAGCCCACCATCGACTACGCTCGGAAACAATTGTCACCAGCAAACGAAATCGCGTGGCTCCAGCCCACCATCGACTACGCTCGAAAACAATTGTCACCAGCGAACAAAATGGTTTTTTAGTACCACCTCGCGTATATGTTTTAAATACAAAATGAAAGCGTACAATTATGGGAAGAAGCCAAGAAATTGAGAGTATGTTCTATTAACGTCAAATAGAAGCCATTCATCGAAGTAATAATTGTAATCAGCTAGCACAAAAAATCTCCAGCCACTTAATTAGCCTGAATCCTATTTCCTTAGCCCACACCACATATTAAGCAAGTTCCTTGTTGTAAAGGGTACCCCATCTACAACATGCAATGCAGGCATGCATGAATCCCGTTCTTAATTTTCCTACGTAGGACACACCTTTATTGTTTGTGCAGCATACACAACATGTCTTAGGAATCTCTTTTAATAGCCCCCTATTATATTATGCAGCAAGCTTGCGTTTGTTTACTTGCCCACCATAATTCACAAGCATGCATCAGGAATCTTTGCAGCAATTGCCTCGTTTAATTGCCCACCATATTGTTCCTTCCTTATTTTTCGAGAATCCTTCCTTGCTTCCCTCCTTCCTTCAATACTTCCATTTTTGGGCACCCTCATCATCCTCTGATTACCAATTTCGGAGCCGGCTTATTAGGACGATTGATGACAGATCACTTGAACATGTATATAAATTGATGGTTCTCTTTGTAAAAGGGCGAGGTGGTACTATTTTTTAAGTAAAACAAAGCGCATCAAAGCAACATAGGCTAGCCTAGTTCAGTTCGCTGGTGCTAAAGGAATCGGCTAGAAGGTTGTGAGTTCAAATCCCATTGCAAGCATGTTTTTTTCCTCACCGCGCGTTGCACTGAAGCTGGGCCGCCAACGGACGGCCAGAAGGCCCAAGTCGTTCCCATCAGCCATCAACGGACAGCCAGAAGGCCCAAAGTCTTTGACGTACCGATTGGAACATAGCGTTTTTGACGTACGGGTGATATATGGATTAGTACCACCTCGCATATATGTTTTAAATTCAAACTAAAAGCGTAAAATCATGGGAAGAAGCGTATTGTGACGGTGAACCCACGGAGTCAATCTGTGCTTTATTATTAGAGAAAGACTAGTAAAAATGCCCGTGTGTTGCACCGGGCGAAAAAAATTCAGAAAACCTGCTCTGTGTGCCATCAAGCACCATTTCTTATATCCAATCGTGATAAACATTGGTAATAAGATTACACTTATTTTCGCTTTTAGAAGCATCAATTGTGGATGTGAAGGAGCCACCCTATCTGATGGAAGAGTAGTAGTGCATGGAATAGTCTGTCAATCGGTTTTATTTTTTATTTTTGGAAAAACAAATATATTATTATTTAAAATGAACATTTTTTAATATTTCTAAATTTCTAATTGCAATTGTAATATTTTTGAACTCATGTAAAAATGGAACATTGTATTGGAATTTTGATCTTTTTTTAAAGCATGAACATCTTTAAAACTGTGAATACTTTTTGAAAGCAAGAACAATTTGAAACACTCTTTAACTTTAAAAAGCACATGTTTGATGTCTGTGGTTTTAAAAAAACGATTGTTGGTGTTCAGACCATGGAGTATAGAGTTGAAAAAGTCATAGTGATGTCCTTCGATGGTGCCTACTTCAGATTGACGCTATCATTGGATGGAAGAGGAGTGGTGTATGTGTTTTCAGTAGGATCGCAAATAGGCCCGGGCATTGCAATGGAAGAAAATATATCATCACAAAAGGTAAGATGTACCGATGTGGTAGAGATAAAGAAATTATCTTTCCCTAATAATAAAGCACGGATTGACTCTAATAATAAAAAAATTTGAGCTTTTTTAAAGCATGAACATCTTTAAAACTGTGAATACTTTTTGAAAGCAAGAACAATTTGAAACACTCTTTATTTAAAAAAAGCACATGTTTGATGTATGTGGTTTAAAAAAAACGATTGTTGGTGTTCAGACCATGGAGTATAGAGTTGAAAAAGTCATAGTGATGTCCTTCGATGGTGCCTACTTCAGGTTGACGCTATCATTGGATGGAAGAGGAGTGGTGTATGTGTTTTTTAGTGGGATCGCAAATAGGCCCGGGCATTGCAATGGAAGAAAATATATCATCACAAAAGGTAAGATGTACCGATGTGGTAGAGATAAAGAAATTATAGAATTCTAGAGCACAAAAGTTCACCCACCAGCTTGTCTCCGTGGGCTTTATCCAGGGACCCTCATAATTTTGAAAGTTTTTCTGGTTTAATATGGGCTCACACAAAAAATTAAGTTCACACTCATGTTGAGTATATACCCAATTCCTTTCAGTAGAAGTGTTCAAACAACAAGGCTTGCCATATTTTATGTACCGCCAAGGCTCCAGCTAAAAGAAAAAGACATATCAATATCACAACATAAGCATAATTTATGCAAGTGTATGTAAATCAAACATCAGATCGACAAACACAATGCAATTATTTTTTAGAAGCATGCGCAATACATATTGTATGAAAAACGTATTATATTCTCGGTGAACCGTTGTTCTTTTGTTCCATCATAATTTATCTTCACTGTATCTGCTCTATTTATCCTTTTTGTTCAGAGCATTGCAGCATCCCCAAATCTCCGCGCCAATGCAATATCACATGTAAATTTCCTTTTTTATAATTTAATAGGCCAATACGCAATGCAATATCTCGTCACATGTAAATTTAATAGACCGCCATCAATTATTTCCTTCAATAGACACAGCCCTCAATTCCTTCCTTTTATACCCACAATCCGGAAATTCATCTTTACTTTATTTTGTTCATATTCAGCCCTCAATTCCTTCCTTTAATAGACAACCATCAATTATTTCCTTCAATAGACAGCCCTCAATTCATCTCGCGGTCTCTTTTCTTATGCGTCTTGCTGATTACATGACACTTGCTAACATGTATAAACTGTTAGGATTCGGTCTAAAGGAACAATGTGGGATTATTTAACATCAAATATGGACGTCTAGTTGGTTGCTCGAGCCTTTCGTCACGACAGAAAGTCACGAGTTCGATACTGCCGGACCTTTTGCGAGGGTGTTGATTAGGCCCAGCCGTGGCCCAATACGAAAATTTCCCTTCAAATGTTTCGCTCAGATCTACTCGTCGCATGTTCATTCAAAGCTGAACCTTGGTATTTTCAGAGTCGGGCCATAGTTCTCATGGCTAGCCAAGCCCTTTCACATGTAGGATACCCAGGTTCGAGTTTAGCGCCCAGCAATTATTTTTTCATCTCGTTTTACGGAACCTTTTTTTTTACCAACAGATTATAGATGGCGTAAAATCACACGAAGAAGCGTATTGTGACGATGAACCCACGGAGTCAATCCGTGCTTTATTATTAGTGAAAGACTAGCACAAACGCCCGTGCGTTGCATCGGGTGAAAAAAAAACCCACAGTTCCCTAACCCAATTGCTCAAGACCCCCTTTCATTCCACGACACAACGCCAGGCATGATGGGATGAATAAACTCTTTGAAATCGGTTGCCGTGAAAATATATACTGTAGAAAAAATATGCATGTATTTCGGTTTTCAGTTCATTTGTATTCACCCCACAGGTATGTCACAAAAGCTTTAGTTGGTGCGGTGGCTAGCTTGTCGGGTGAATAAAATGGAGGTCCACAGTTTGAATCCCAGGCGGCTCGCTTTTTTCCTTTTATGCATTTGTCGCCCGACCTCTCGCGCGAGGTCAATCCAAATGGGCCGGCCCAGTCGCTCGATTCCTATGCGAACGGACGTCTTTTTGACACAGAATGCGTCAAAAGCAAATCCTATTTGGCGCTGCAGGCGCCCGTTAACGTGTATTCTGCAAACGGGCGCCTACAGCACCCCGTACTGGGTCGGCCCGTTACTGTGTACTCTATTCCGCAAGAAAGAAGGGAGCCATCGTTGCGACTCGAACCACATACCTTTTGGATTGATGTTCGATAGTATAACCATCACGACACACAATATGATCTAATAATATTCAACTCTTTCTTTTTATGCATCTGTCATCCGACCTCTCGCGCGAGGTCAATCCAAATGGGTCGGCCCAGTCGCGTGATTCCTATGCGAACAGACGTCTTTTTGACGCAGGATGCGTCAAAGGCAAATCCTATTTGACGCTGCAGGCTCCTGTTAACGTGTATTCTACAAACGGGCGCCTGCAGCACCCCGTACTGGGTCGGCCCGTTACTGCATACTCTATTCCGCAAAAAAGAAGGGAGCCGTCGTTGCAACTCGAACCACAGACCTGCCGGATTGATGTTCGACAGTATAACCACCACGACACATAATACGATCTGATAATATTCAACTCTTTCTTTGCTTTATTCGTTTCTTTTCCTTTTTCCTTTTCCCTTTTTCCTTTTTCTTTTCTTTTTTGCGTTTTTCGTTTCTTCTTCTTCCTGGTTTCTTTCCCTCACTGACTTTGTTTTTTTCTTAAATACGTGAACATTCTCAAATTCAATGATTTTTCTAAATTTGATGAACTTTTCTTTTCAAATCTATGAACTTTTAATAATTTTTGTGAACTACTTATAAAAATTGATTATTTTGTTTCAAAATCGATGAATTTTTTTCAAATTCGATGAACCCTTTTCAAAATCTTTGAACTCGTTTCAAATTCAATGAACTTTTTTTAAAATTGGATGAACTATTTTGCAAATTGATGAACTTTTTTTTCAAAATTTTGATGAACATTTTTTAATTTTTTGTGAAATACTTTCTTAAGTTGATGAACTTTTTTTAAATTGGTGAACTTTTTTTTCAAATTTTTGATGAACTTTTTAAATTTTTTTGTGAACTATTTTTGTAAATTGATGAACTTTTTTTAAAAATATTGGGCTTCTCTTGAATAGGGTGATGTTTTTATGCATGTTAATGAACTTTTTCCGAAATTTGTGAGGTTTCATTTTTCTTAAAAAAAAACATATGTTCTCTCAAAAAAATGGGCCGGCCCTAGTGGTTAGCTGAACACACGTAGGTAGTGCAGGTACCGAGTTCTTTATATGGGTACAATATGCGAAGTATTAAATAGAGTTGTTTTCTATACTAAAACACACGTTGGCCTTTGGCGCAGTGGTTGTTGTGCGGAGAAAAGCAAGTTTAACAAAAACATGTCGGTTCGAATCTCAGCTCTAGCATATATTTTCCGTGGTTAATTTTCCTTTTCACTTCTACTTTTAGAAGTAGCTGCTGGGCCGGCCCGTTAGGCTGCGTGCGCGAGCGCCAAAAGGGCTAAGCGACGCTGAATGTGCCGAGTAGGAGCTCCCTGCGTCAAATACGTGCTCGCGTGATTCCCTGAATTAGTACCACCTCGCTTATATATTTGAAATTCAAACTGAAAGCATAAATTCACAGAAAGAAAGCGTATTGTGACGGTGAACCCGGAGACCCAATCCGTGCTTTATTATTAGGGAGAGACTAGCACAGATGCCTGTGCGTTGCAACATGAGTAACTTTTGGTGTGGATTCAAATTTAGCGAGAATTGTTCGATTTTGTTCATTTCACCAACTTGCTCGAGGCACACCTTCTTCTAGTCAACTTTGACAAATCCCCCCTTCTTCTGCGCAACTGTGACAAATTATATATTTATATCGATAGAGGAAGGTAAAAAAAATTGAAAAAAAATCCAGTTCACTCCATATCTTAAAAAGTCACAAATATGGTTTCTCACCCCGCCAAAAAAGGTTATTTTCCTCTCTAATGATTGTTCTTGTGATAGTGTAAACATAATGTAATTGTCATCATGTCTGCCAGAGTTTCACTAAAAGGAAAAAAAAGAAAATTAGCTAAAATCAGGAACCGAGGAAGAAAATTATGGAACTTAGAAACTTTTGTTCAAAATTGTACAATTAAAAATCTTGATTTTATCTAAAAATCAGATTAATAACAGAAAGTTCAAGTATAAAATAAAATAATTTAATGTTGGATTTCCTACTAATTAATTTTATGACATGCATATATATGCCCGCTTTTTAAGTAGGAAGGCAATCAACGACAATAATTATCCCCGCGTGCATGTTGCTTTTTTTTAGTTCTGCATCTCCGCTTTTAAGTAGGAAAGCAATCAAGCTGCAATAATTAAATCATTGCCTTTCCGTGGAGTCAACTTCTTCATTTGCCTTTTTTTTTCTTGGCGTTATTCCTTCCTTTCTTGTCTTTCTAATTACCGATAATCATTTATTTCTTAGATTCTTGGGGCAGCTATGCTTATTTTTCAATAAATTCATATATAACATAACACATGCACGGCTTTAGCCCAGTCGGTTGTGCACGTTGAGATGAAACAGCAGGTTATGAGTTCGCTCCCCATGAAAATCAACTAATTTTTGCGCTGCGCTCCTTTACAATCTCGGCCCATATGCAAGGGCAAAGTCGTTGCTCACAATCTAGGCCCATGTGGGGCAAAGCCCATGACGATAGGAAAACAAACTGGAAATTCATTACCTAATACATGCATGGCTTTAGCCCAGCCGGTTTTGCACGTTGAGATGAAAACAGCGGGTCGTGACTTCGCCCGTACTGGAAGGCTGTTCATAGATAATCGCCATAAGAAGTGAAGCACTTTATTCGGGAGGCGAAGTTACAAATGAGAGGGACACCAATTCTGGCGGCTGGGGATTCGTCATCAGAGATGAGCAAGGTAGGGCGATGGCTGCAGGGGCAGGCAATTTGGTACATATCTCAGATGCTCTGCATGCTGAAGCTTTGGCCTTGTTGTATGCCATAAAATGGCTGCTCATATGGGCTGCGACAAGGTGTTGTTTGAAACTGATTCCACACACGGTGAGGAGGCGGTGAATTCTAGTGAGTATGATCTGGCGAACATAGGAGCTATTATTAGGAGTATTACGTTCCAACCGAGTGTGCAGTTTTCCTCTGCTAGGGTTGTGTCTTGCCCTCGGGCTTGTAACAGAGTGGCACATGTTTTAGCTGCGTATGGAGTTAACTTGGGAGCTGAAATGTGTGAAACCTGGTTGGGTCAACTCCCAGACTTTGTACTGAATTATGTAATGGGCGATTTGCCTAATATTGGTATGTAATGGAATGCATTCCTGTGTTCCTTTCAAAAAAAAAACAGCGGGTCGTGAGTTCGATCCCCATGAAAATCAACTAATTTATGCGCTGCGCTGTCGTTGCTCACAATCTCAGCCCATGACGGTAGAAAAACGTAATTTATCGAATCTATATCGATGGCAACATTAGTACCACCTTGTGTATATGTTTAAACTAAAAACGTAAATTTACAGAAAGAAAGCGCATTGTGACGGTGAAAGCATGGAGTCAATCCGTGCTTTATTATTACTAGCACAAATGCCCGTGCGTTGCAACGGGAGAACAAAAATCATAAAACTATTTAACCAAGTAACCATGGGCTAAAACATAAAAAATGTCGAAAGAAATTATATCAGTCAACTAATCAGGGGTATAATCTGCCATTACAGTACTTGTAATTAATACTATTTGAGTAAGATCCCAGCCAACACGCAGTGCGTTGCTGGGAGCGACTAAGAGCCTCGCTCATGGCCATCTTGAACTTGCGAACGAGCCACCTTCTTCATTAGTACTTCCCTATCTCCCTGGACCAAGGCAGGCTCGTTTTGACGCAACGGGTGGCTATATAATTACAGTGTATAAATCAGTGTGACAAATGATAAAGTCAAGCTGCATATGTAGTTATGCAAGGAAGAACAAAGCAGGTAGCATGCCTCGTTATTCTCTTGAAATTGATGGCACTCAGGGTATAATAAGAGGTCAATCCGTGGATTTATATCATTAGTAGTACATGACTTATGACAACCATAGCAAATTGATGGTGAACTCCTGAATGAACTTATGTAACTGTTTACTGGACCTCCTCCCCTCGCGTCGCCTACTTTGAGGCGACCGGGCGAACCTAATCCTCCGCGCCTCCCTCTCCTCCCTCCGCCGCTTTGAGGTGCTCGCCGGCCGGCAGTAACACCTATGAAGGTGGCGGCGGGGATCTGGCTTCGCCTTGAGGGCTACGGCGTCCGGGGCGGGCTCCGATGGGAGGTGTCCGGCGTGGCGTCTTGGCGGGCTACGCCGGCGGGTCTTTGGCGGGCTGCCTCTGGCCGTCTTGGTCGGCGGGTGGCGGGCGTTGGCGGCGACGCCCGCGTGGTCGCCTGCGCTCTGGAGAAGCTCTGTTTCCCGCCTGTGATCTGCTCCGTCTGCGCCCTGCTCCGCCCACGGTGGCTTTCGCCGTCTTGGGGGTCTGGCGGGACGGATCTGGTGGTTGGGCGTGATTCGGAAACCCACGGCGCGTGGCGGCCTCACCAAAGGCGACGTCTTCGGCGTCGTGGTCCTTCTTGGAGGCTTTGGTGTGGTTCTCCCCTCCCACCTTTCCCTCGAGCACAGGTGAAGACCTGCCCTCCCCTTGCATGGTCGATGGCGGCATCCGGTGCCGTGCTCCTTCTTGAAGGCGTCTTCCGGGATTGCTCGTGTGGGGTGGAGCTGCTTTGGTGGCGTGGTCACGGTGTGAGGTAGCCTGTTCTTCTCGATGGCGGCTGCCGTGGTCTCGGTCCAATCCACGACCACTTTGCTTTGGCTATGCCCCTTTTGGCCTTCTCCATGGATCTTCGCCTTCGTCCGATGACTTGCGGTTGTGAGCCGTTCCGCTTAGCACTAATGTACATGCCGTGGTGGAGCGGTACTTCATCTCACTGTTTGATGGCGGCGAGGATCGGCGGCAAGGCGCTGTGGAGGTTCGCCGCCCGATGCGCGGAGATGGACTCGCGCAGGAGGAGGTTCTTTGTCTGGCGTCATGGTGACGCCGATGGCTGAGTGGCTGCACAAGGTAGAAGCCTCAATATGATCTGAAGACGGACCTGCGGAAGATGGTGGCGACGACACACGAGTGCGTCTGACCGGATTGTGACCCAGACCTGGTATGTGGCTCGGCTGGGGATTCCGAATATGTTTCGATTTCCGGCTTTTGATGTTAGGCTTAGGTGAGTGGTTTGGGTAGTGGTCCAACTAGCACCCCTTCATCATTTTAGGTAGGAGTAGTGGCATGTGTTGCCAAGATGGTGGATTCAGACTTATTGTTATAATACTTTGTAAGGTCCTCGAGAATAATCATTAAAATGGCCGTATGCATCTCCCGGATGCAGAGGCCGGGGGTCATCCCTCTTTTCTAAAAAAAAAACTGTTTATTAATTAGCATATCACACGTTGTTGTTCATAGTAACCTCATCCAATTCCAAATAAGCTGTATGAGTCTTTAATAAAACAGAATCTTCTTAACTAAATCATAGGAGCACTTTGATGATGGAAACTGAAGTACTCTCACCGGAAGTCTGCTGCCAGTATGCTTGCCAGGCAGCTCTTCAGCATTTTCAGCCATCCCAATAAAGGAAAATAATGGCAGATGCCAATATGTTAGCCCGATAGTTTGCAGTTATGGGAAATTACAACACTATACAGGTCGAGTGGCGTTTTGGCTCCCGGGTCCAGGTGATCCTGGTATCTATGCCGTCCATGTGAGCGTTGAGATCTGTGTAGTGAACTATTACTTTTGCTATACGGGAGAGAAGAAATTAAGAATACACAGTGGCAGGCTCTTTGTGTCGACGACAGCGGAGCAGACGGCGCTTGGGGCGCCGTTGGACCGTGGGGCTCCTCACATGGACCCGCCGTCTTGTCACCGGACCCACAGACCAGCCGGTGCAAATGAATGCACCCCAACCACAATCACCAACGCGCCCTGTTGAGGAAAAGGGATCCGTAGAGAGAACCGGAGAGTGTGTGGGCGGCCGTGGCGGCGGCTGCGGCGGTGGCGAGGGCGCACGGTGCGTCTATACCGCGGGCCGTGAACGGCGCATCGGATCAACTAGGGCGCGACATGGCCATGGACTTCCCCGTCTCTCCCTCCGACAGGTAAAATTTCTCCCAAATACACGGCAAAAATTTCTGCATTATCACCGCTTGGGGAAGAAATGCAACCTTATGGATTTCGACTGATTCGGCTGCCGATTTTTCCGGAAGAAACGCTAGCACGACGCACGCTAATGGAGCTGGTTAGGGGTGGTCGTCATGGGGAAGATTGTTTCGCTAGTGGATCGCGCGTTGCTGTTCTTGGTGGATTTGGGATTAGGAGCAATGGCCCGGGCGGCGAGGAAACTAGTGTGGCTGTTGGTGGCGTCTGCGTGCCCGATTTCACGAAGAGTGCAGGGGACAACGTGGATGTCATTGACCACGGCTGTGTTGACGGGCTGCCGGTTGCAGAGCAGGATGCTGTAATTGAAGAGCGTACTGATGGTGGCGATGCAGTCTCAGCACAGTCGCAAGATGGATCCACAAGCCACGGGATGGACTAACAGGTAATCTGATTTATTTATTTTTTGCAAAAATGTGTGGTCCAGTGTGTAGTTTAGCTCAGAACCGATGGATGCAATGTGTAAGGATTTGGTATCTCTGTTTTGCTGTGGTACCGAATCAATAGGGTCGCTGCCACAAATTTGGTTATGACAGTTTATATGAAAATGATGAATAGTTTGTTTATGATTTGCATTTCTTAAAACTGAAAGATCTATTGAGCAGGTGTGGCAATATAATTTCAAATGGATATATTTGTATACCAGTCTGAAATAAGCATGTATAGAATTGTTAACCCATCGCATAATATTGATTTTTTCAGTGTGCAAGAATACTCAATGAATTTTCTGTGGGGTGCGGGGTAAGAGCAGGGAACCACGCTCCAGATAGGACGCCATGCCCGGAGAGGGTTGGTGCGCTTGATCAAAATATTAGGGATATGCAGATAAACTTGGTGTTGGCGATCATGTAGTTGAGCCTACCATTGGCCTAACATTTGACTCACTCGGTGAGGCTTGCGATATTTACAACCTGTACTAGTGTGAGCATAGCTTTGGTATAAGGTACAACGAAAGTAGGCTAAATGCAGAGAAGATGAAGTGTATGCAAGAAGTTGTTTGTGGCTGCTGTGGCTGCTCTGTGAGTTGTTACTTTATGAAAAATCTTAAGTTTACATGTATATCACTTTGTGGAAAATTGTGTTGGATGGCTAATGTTTTGAATCGGTCTTTGTAATTGCAGCAAACCAACAAAGGAAAACAGTTGGTCGTGCACCGTGAGTGTCCAGCAATGATAAGAAGCGGCGGGTTGACAACATGAAGCCAACTGAATCTGAACTCTCGCGGTGCGTCTTGACGACAAGCGCTATCCGACGGCACTCACACCATCACCCTTGAGTGGTGCCGCCCGAGGCTTCTCAACCGCCTGCCTTCGTCAAACACGCATCTAGCTATTCATCTCCGTATATGTCCGGACAGATCTGAACTGAGGGTTGAACGGGAAGCTTGTCTGTGGAGACAACCAACTGCATGGGCGTGAAGGTGAAAAATGGTTCACCGTGGCCAGAGGCTGTCCTAATAAGTTTCAGGTTGTTTGTGCAGGAAACCAACAAGGAAGGGGTTCAGTGTGGCAAGACGCACTACAAACAAGCTTGCTTGCGCTCCGGTTGTGCTGGAAACCAATCTGGTAAGTGTGTTTCGCTTCTGTGCGCATCTAGTTGGAACAGACAAATTGATACGTCTAGTTTTGTGTTAGCTCTCCTGTGGGTGCGTACTTTCTCCGTATGGATCAACCTGCCTACTTCGGAAGTCAGCTTTGCGTGTTCTGCCAATTGGCCAAAAATAAGGAGCAGCGTTGCGGCGCCAGTTAATCCCACAAAGCCGTCAGAGACGCATGGCCCGGCGGACGAGCCGCTTACATCTTGAGGAGGAAGAAAAATAGATGTATTAGACTGCAATCGTCATTGTCATGTTTTTTTTTGCAAGCGGCAGTGAGGAAGAAAAATAGAGATCATTGTAACTTGAGTAATCCGTCCCTGTTATGGTGTTAGAGAACTTTGAGAATTGGCATGTTCTCAAGGATCTTATTTTCTATGGCATGCATCATTTTAACTGCAAGTGTAAATCCCATGTTCTGATTTTGGAGCAGACTCTAAAGCGTAGTTGTGGTGGATGTGATTACTTAATATTGTTCTTGTTTTATTTTGGTGGAGTACCAATATTCGAAATTTATTTATTCTATGTATGGTCGCCCATACTGGTGAGCTTGAGTTTGATTTTATAAATCTTGTGCTAATCATTGCATTGATAACCAGAGTTGAGGCTAATTGCAAATTTAAATGGTGATTGACACTGTTCCACTGACTATTTTGATCGCTAGAACATACAACCACCGGCGCGCAGGAAGCATGCATCGCGTCTGTAACGGCAACAGACAAACGACGTCATCATTGATGGCTCCACAGACATGGGCCATAGCACTGTGCAAAAAAGCTATAGCAGAGAATATACAGGGAGAAATACAACTGGTAGCACAAATCTCAATGCTAGCCATCGGTCCAGATTCCAGGAGCATTTGCACCCGAGAGCCAAATTGAATATCCGAGCCAATTGATGGAAAATAAACAAAGCTAAGAAAGACTATGAAAGAACACTACAGCAATTCAGATGCTACAACTTGGGACTAATAAGAGGTGTGGTAACCAATAGCTTTCATCAACTACTCCTCACCTGCAGACTCCAAGATTGATAGTGAAAAGTGCATACCCTTGCCTTTCATAAAAGTAACTGAACAAGAATCAGTAGGAAAAAATGTTTCACATATCCATTAATGTGCTTTGCTATGCATCTAGGATTTTGGAACATAACCAAAAAAATAATGCACAACAGATTTCAAATAGTAATCATTTGCTCCTTGTTTCCAGAGAGGAGCTTAATGATGCACATCATATTTCAAATAATAGTCATTTGCTCCTTGTTTCCAAAGAAGAGCTTCTGTAAAGGTGGCAATCAAATGCATGTCATTGCAAGTAATATACGTACCTCAGTGCTGCAGCACCACCGTTCTTGCATAGCTCGCCAACACAATAATAAATTCAGATTGTGCAAAAGATAGACCTTCAAATGGTGTAATTGTCCTGCCCGTGTCTCCTTTAATTCTAAATTTGAAATGCAGTACAAACAATCACTAATCTCGTATAGAAGTTTAAATCCTGCCATGATCGATGAATTAACAGAATGAAATTCTATGCTCTGAGCACAACGCAAGAAAAGGCAGGTGTGCATCTTTAATCCAATTAGACAAGAGGCTGAGGTGTGTTGTTTGTCTAAACTGTCATGTTTTAGTTAATAGTAAACTCGATATGTTCCTCTGTAAACTTGCGTACTACACTCTTAACTTTTGTAGTCATCAAAGAGCTCCTTGGTAATCTTCCTAAGGGTATATTGAAAAGATAAAATAGCTTTCTTCCTCTGAATTGTCACCGCTAAATAAAATCAATAGCAAGTAATAATTAAAAAAGTGTTGCTAACAGGCTTTCTACTTCAAGGCTACTCATGCTCTGATCATGTATTAAATGAGAGAACTGCATTAAGCTTGGCATGTTAATAATATGCTACGCAGCTAAATAACAGTGCATTACTCTGAGAGGATGCAGAGCATCTAGAAGAAGTTCTCTGCTAAATAATTATACTCGAACAAACAGATATTAGTAATTCTAATTGCAACAAATATACCCACATTGTTTGGCTTCTGAACAAAGAATATCTTGTTGTTGGGTGTTTTGCCGGGAAATGCTTTATTTGCATTACAAGTTTACAACAAACAGCCTGTAGGACATAGGCATATATGTGCGTGTAACTTCAGCCAATCAACCGAGCAGAATTAGAGCCTCTCAGTCTAAAGAAACAAAACAAAATCCATTAAATGTCCAACCTGCCGCATCAAACTCGTACAACAAAATGTACAGAAGAACGAATTTATTTTACCAAAAAGACCTAAGAGTTTATCACCTCTATTGCGATTCTGGGGAGCGCATCACATGTAACCAGTAAATCCAATAAAGTTACTGGCTAGTTGTCACTTGTTAATATCAAACACTCGTAGTACAATCGTTCCAGACTCAGAGGCCAATGCCACACTCCATTTAAAAAAGTAGTAGCTAGTCTGTCATCTAAAAATGATTAGCATGTTATTTATTCACCCCTTTGAATAGTACTACTCACGTTTTGTGATGCATGAATGAGATGATAAACTTAAGAAACTCGCACATCTCTCATTCTACGTACGTCTTGCCTTTGCAAGTGTCATGAAGTTGAGACCTCTGAATAATCAACATATATAGTACCCGTAGAAAGGAAATAATATGATTCGTTCTGGACAAAAATCATTGGGTAAAGGCGTTGTGATTTATTTTCATTACGAAGTAATGCACCAACAGAAACCAGGCCTACTATCAAGCTACTGGATGATATGAATTGCCCAAAAAACTATAAACCTACTGGATGAGATGAATTGCTTGAAGAATGCCTTGTCTTGACCTGGTGCTCCAACCGCTCATGGACTAAAAGAAACAAAAAGACCAAGATAAAAACACCCAACTGCATGCAATTTATTATTTTATAGGCTTGTTGATTGATTCACAAATGAGCAAATGTCGTATGGACCTTACCAAACTGCAGGAGGACGCTTAAGGCGAGGTCGGGGCTGAGCACGCCACTGAGCACCATCTTGTCCAGTGTCTCCATGAGGGCCTTGCCAACGGCTGACCACCGATACATCTGGAACACCACCAACGTCCCTCTTCTGACCCGTCTCCCTGCCGATCAACATTATCATAAGTCAAAAGAGGACCAACAATCTCAGTAAGATTGACCACAGAGTCATGCTGGAACCCCAAAAAAGGTCGAGCAGCAAGCGGCACAAGGGCACGAGCAAACGCATGTATTCCGCCACCATTAATTCCCTTGAATACTTGGAGATAGATAGTGCATTGAGAACATGATTCAAAATAAAAGTAATGTGTACACCTGATATCCTAACTCACAAGAATTTAGCTTCTGTAGTTAAAGAAAACTAACATGTACCTCGGTTGTCCAAGAGCACACAGTAGTCATAAATCTTAACCGTGTCCCCTTTTCTTCACGATTCGGTACAAAGGAGCAACACCTTCATATCGATTGGCTCTTCAAGCTGTTTTCTGAACCCTGAAAGTCTTAATCAGCCCATGTGCAATTTTTGACGGTGCAAATGGAGAGGCGTTATAGGCGTTATAGGTAAGCAATTTGAAGATGAAGGTCCACTACATCACCCAATTATAGAAAAGTGTCTAGTGGTCTTCCTTCTTGAATCATAAGGAGCAAACCATGAAGAGCGAGCTTTCCTTTATTGAACTAAACTGGAACTCAAGAGGTCTGATAGAGGCTGAAACACACATTCGAGCCATGGTTCTGACGCACAGCAGCGAGGCCATATCTCAGCCTCATCATCTCAAAGCGACGCATAAGATAGACAAAAAGGAAATCCAAATCGCACTTGTTGCTACTATCTGCAGATCACAGACCATGGCTTCACAAGCTTCTGCTGCTCTAGAACATATGCCATTCGAGGTTCAACTATCATTATTCTCTTGTGTACAATCAGGACATGAATATTCTGTATTTTCTAAATCCTGCAAAAAAGAGTAGTCAGCAAAGCCTATACATGGAAGCTCATTCACAAACTACTGGAGAGAGCATAACCCACCTATTTGGAGTTACAAAAAACAAGCTGGGCTAGGAAAGCCTCCTCAATTGCTGCTGCCCGAAACTTGCTTGACTTGAGATTATACAGAGGTTAAACCTGAAACCTAGTGGAAGAAAGAGGACTTCAGACATCACAACACACCTTCCTCAGCGAGCGGCGGCCTCCCGGATCTGTTGAGGTCGAAGAGGTTCGGGCAGGGCCATCAGATCGAAGCCGAGGAGGGGGCTGAGCGCGGCTGGCGGCCCAGGCGTTGAGAAGGAGGAGCGCGGCGAGGGCTCTGACCTGGCAGCCGATGGCGAGAGAGAGGGCAAGGGCCAAGTCGAGCCACGACACGAGAACGCCGGGGAGGTGCAAGGTAGGCAGGCGGCGGAGTATCCTTCCTTCTTATGGCCGCCAAGACCAATCCGGGTCGGGCACTCCATGGTTTTGTGTTGGAGACGGACTCCAACTCGATCCAAATCAGAGAAGAACAACACTGGAGCAAGAAGGTTGGAGATTGAGGAGGCTGCGGGAGACGCCGAAGAAGATTAGGAGCGGATATGGAGGGGAAGGAAAACAGGGCGCGGACGGCCGGAGAAGAAGACCGGCGGCCGGCGGCTGGCGGCGGCGCCATACCGTACAGATCGTGGAGCATCGAAGGAAGCCGTGTGTGTATTCAATTCCACTCTAAAAAGGACCACGGGTTGAATATTCTAAACGACGGGGAGTTTTATGCAAACATGAAACGTTTTTCCAGACCCACTTAGAAAGGGACGGCGGGTTCAATTATCAGAAAAGACAAGGACGTTTTTGCAAAAAAGGCGCGACGGTGAACCCGTGCGTTGCAACGGGAGAAAAAATCATACAACCTAAAAACATCATATCAAATGGGCTGCATTGCAACATATAGGAAATTAAATATGTACTTAACACCTATAAAACAATCTATTTATACCTCTTAAATAGCACGATTCTACATTTCTACATTAGATATGAACAAAACATTAACCCCACTTGTTGTGACTAAACATTACATAGCATGCAAGGACACACGCTATGTGATGCCATTTGATTGAAACAAAATGAGAACCAACTACACGTATCTAGCCCATGGCACCTACAACACTCCATATACTCTTCAGCAATATTCCTAGCCGTAACGTTTGGTTTCTATGCGTAGGTAGCTCAGTTCCATAGCTTATGTAAGAGTAAAAGAAAGGAAAGCTTCACCGAAGAGGTACATGATGTCATGAAACTCTGGTTCAAGAGAGCAAAATGAGGACAAAGACATTAAAGTAATATATTCCTGTCCAACGATAGAGAGTAATAAAATATAATCATTATAATTTGGCTACGCAAACGAACCAACCTCATGAAGAAATTTCACCCCATGAACTATTACAAACAAAAAGCAAGAATTAAGACCAAATATGAATTAGAGTAAATAAATGACATGAAAAGGAAAATCTGCATGTAGGTCTGTTGCGCGTGGCCCACTTTGTCCTTGGAAGAGGAGCTGTTGGTGGACACCGCCTGCGCCGGATTGCCGTAGAGCTCGGCCCACCAGCATGGAAATACGCCTTGAACTTGGCCGCCGTGCTAATTCCTCTCATAAAATTGAACATTTGGAAATAAGATGATAGAAGGATTTATGTGATACTGTATGTTCAGCAAAAGTGTATTAAATTTGGGCATAACTATTCTCCCAAATAAACTTGTCACAAATCCAGCTTTTTTGCATACATAGAGATAATAATTGAAAAATAAGAATTAAAATTATCAAAAACAGATCAATAACAATGGAACATAAGAAAAGATATGGCCGTTACAATATTTCTTAAGGAAAAAAATAGCATATCATTATAAGAAGTTTATCTTTTGGTAAATGCAACAATGACTAAGAAGTGAAATCAGACAGTATAAAGAGGGTGAGGCAACTCAGACGGTATTACCGTAGTGGGATCACCAATTCACACTCCCGCACTGGGGTTGTGCATAAAAGAAGTTTTGCATTAGGCATGCAGTAGTTCTGGACCCGGCTTTTGTTTACTCCACTGGGTAAATTAAGCGAGTGCAGGAGATCTTTAAGAAATTTAAGGCATGTGGACCTTGCTCCATCCAGTTCCTTCACAATAGAGGATATAGGTTGTGCACAAACAGAGTTTTGAAACCAAGGCCCCTTTTTAAGCCACACAGTAGGCCACCAAAATCATCTAGCATGTGAAGCAATGTAGATATATTTATTTATCAGTTATGACACTATCACAACAAAAGCACCATCCAGGAAGGTGAACCCACAAATCCGTTATGCATTTTTTCAGAGCTACTGTGGTCGGATGAAATTGCTTCTTTATGAAGTCTAACTTTCAAAGAAGCAACATACATTATAATGGTCTGAACTTCAGTCTATGATATAATCCAACTGATAAATGTGCAATCTACATTGATGTTAGCCTGTGAGATCAACTCAGCCATTGAAATGACAATGAGAGAGCCCACATACAGTGGTGCTTTGAAGGCTGCTATAGTAGGGAAAGCGTAGTGGCTAAATTGGTACTAATGCTGGATTCATGTAGAAGCACCTAAAAACAATACTGCAAATCCGTACCTCTACTGGAGCATGGGCGCACGACACTCCAGCGAAGTCGGCGAGATTGAAAACTTCAGATGCATCAATTTTCAAGCAGGGAAACTTGCGATTTAGTCAGGATTTTTGTCGAGGGAATCGGGTACCTTTTATGTCAAAGGAGGGCATTCGGGTGTAATCCGCGTCAGGCACGCCGTGCCTACGTGCTTGAGCAGTTCTCCTGCACTGACAAAGCAGGGATCTGATCCGAATCTTGGTAATCTCAATCCCTTCAGGAAAAAGCCGACCACTGCATCAAAACAACCATGTAAAGATTTAGATTTTTCAACAACATTAGGTGAAAATCCACCACGAATTCTACTGGTAAAAATCTGTTAATCTGCAGATCGAACACAAAGGCCTTTATATTGTTCTCCCTTAATTTCTTAATGGCTTCCTCAACAGATCCTGGAATAGGATAATCAAGTAGTGTGATCATCAGAGCTTAACATCTCAAAAATTATAAATGCATAATTAAGAAAGTTTAAGCGAGAGGCAATTCAAACTTGCATCATTTTGGTTAAACCTTCTTAGTTTGATGTAATTGGTCTTTGAGCCATCCTCTGAACAAAGAATCTCGCACATCATTGACCTCATTGGGTTTCAAGTATATATTTCTGTCCTGGCATCTACTTTGTATTAAACTAAGATGAATGGGCAAAAACAACTCTTCAGTCTCAAGTAAAAGAATGGAATCATTTCTTCTGAAGGAACTACAAAAGAATGGTGAGCAGGAGCTTACTTCAAAACAACATCTATGGTGTCGTCTCCGCTGAGAATAGTTATTTACTTAGCTTCCTCGAGGACCCCGTGCAAGAATCAGTGCAAAGATTGTTGGGCACTAAAAAATTAAGTACGCAACATTCAAGTAGAGACCGAAAAGATATCAAGGCACTTATCAGAAGACATGCAACCTTTAACCATGATAAAGGAACACCCTTTCACTAACACTGCATTTGATAATGAAAATTATTGGTAATAGCCCGTGCATTGCAACTGGAGAAAATAAATAAATCATTGTCCGTTCTAGAATATAAGGTGTATTGATTTCCGTGGAAGTCAACCATTTAAATGTTTGAGCAAGATTATAGAATAAAATAATAACATCTGCTATACCTAATAGATAAAACATGAAACTACTTTTCATGATGGATCAAATGATATAAATTTCATATTGTGAATATGTATATATTTTTCTAAAAGCTTGGTCAAACATGCACTCTGTTTGACTTTTGAAAAAACAAATACACCTTATATAAAGGAATGGAGGGAGTATAACATAATGGGTAGTCAGGTATAAAAGATTTTCATTAACATAACAAATCATATAACATCTAGCATCATCATCATGAAGATAGTTCATCAAAAGTTCACACTGAAAAACTTCCATTTAAGCGAAGAATTCATCATCATAATCAGCGGCAGAAGTTTTGCGGGCACACAACATCAGGCTTGTCAATATTTACATGTCGTTTTTGTTGTAAAAAATTTATTGAAGATTTGATATAATAAAACTTGATGGAAGAACTCAAGTTAGTTCATCCAAATTTATTTCAATATGCTATGCACTCACAACAAATCTAGCCTTATAAATTTTGCATGTACCATCAATGTTTGGGCCAAGGTATTAGAGATAATATATTAATCCAAATCATCCGAGGCTTGGAATTTAAGGATATGGAGTTACTGAGTGGGCCTATGGGTGACTCATGACGAATGTCAATGATGTGAGCAGATGTGCTAACAGTCTGCCATGTTGCTCTGGGGTCTCATGGACGCCGGTGGCCACCCAATCTAATTGAAACTCCATACACCTTCCACTCCTCTGCATCTTCCATCATGTCATAATTTCATCTCTGGACAGAGAATAAAAGCATGAGCCTGGGTATTTCCATTGTCAGTCTGCTCCACACCACCACATTGGTCAGCTCTTGTACTCTATATGGACTACCACCATATTTCTGAAACTTAAGATTGCACAGATTAGGCCCTTCACGGCTCCCACTTAAACAGAACATCTTTACATCAAGAAGCATCATTCTTGAACAGTAAGAAGTTCCAGTTGGATCAAACTAACAACACATAAATACAAATCACATAGTTACTACCTATCATAAATCCAGGCCAGATTGTCAAGCAATAGTACAGTAGCAAAAGTACACGCTGAGAATTACAACAGCAAGGGAGCTGCTACTTCCAGGATATTTATGATCTGTTCATACAAAATCTAGTACTCATGTTGTAGGATGGCGTTCAAATACTAATTTCTTTTTTTTGAAAAAATAATAACATCTTCTCTGATCTAGAGAGAAGAGATAACAAATAGTCAGTTCAATTTGCAAGAATTTAGAACACACAAATCATCTTCTATCTACTGTATAGGGAAGTACTAAGCAGCGGCAAAACAATCAGTATCACGAAGATGGTCTGGCTAGCAAGCCATACTTTCCATCAGCACACAGGCACACGCACGCGAACCGGTACGCACGCAGCGGCAGGCTAAGCACACACCAACACGCACTCATAGCACGCGATCACCTCGGGCGTCCGGCTGCGTAGGTCATGGAGGAGGAGGTGACGGTGGAGGCGGCCGGCGCTGATCCGCCGGCCCGCAGGCTGCCGGCATGTACTCCGTTCGTCGGAGTTTCCATGGGTCGCGGCAGCGACTTCCAGAGAGAGAAACCTCGCCCGAGAGTGGATCCTTCCTGCCGATCTCGTCCGGATTTGGCGACTGCGGAGCGAGGACGGGCGACGTGGAGTGGAGGGATATGGGGCCGCGGCGGCGGCGGAGGAAACCCTCGCGTTCTCGTGCGGGGCAGAAATTCCGACGACGGGTGAGTCTGGACTGCTTATGAAAACTTCAGGCCCAGCCCAAGAACGAACCGTTTTTCTCTGTTGACCATTACGGACGGACGGACGAACTATTAGTACCACCTCATTTATATTTATATTAAGATTTTGTCTATATGAATCATAAAAGCGTATTACGACTGGACGAAAGCGTATTGTGACGGTGAACCCGACAAAGTCAATCCGTCCTTTATTATTAAAAAAATAGGGAGAGATTAGGGATATATAAGTGAAAAAATTGAAAGCGTAAATTCATGGGAAGAAGCGTATTGTGACGGTGAACCCACGGAGTCAATCCGTGCTTTATTATTATTATTATTATTATTATTATTATTATTATTATTATTATTATTATTATATATTATATATATATTATATATTAGGGATATATGTGAAAAAATTGAAAGCGTAAATTCATGGGAAGAAGCGTATTGTGACAATGAACCCACCACGGAGTCAATCCATGCTTTATTTTTACTAGCAAAAGCGCCCGTGCGTTGCAACGGGGACACGAATAAATAAATGTGCTTCAAACGGCAGATCTATAAAGCTTTGCATTGCTAAAATCAATGGCGGTAGCTGTGGATCGATCGGCGGTTGCTTGAAGAGAAACTTTGGCATCGAGGGTTATTTGGTGGTTCGTTCGAAAGGGATATGTGATGTAACGGAGCATTCCAGTGTTGTTGTATAAATATAATGAGCATTAACAGTGGTTAGATAGACAAAGGAAATATATTAATATCACGAAGATACCAATTACACCAGTGATTAGATGGTTAGAAGGCAGTGGTACCCTAGCTTAACAGAGATCAAACTATAGGCTTTGATGCTTTGTTGTCTTGTTAATATTATTTTTTCTCTGTAGGCAGCAAGTCGCTCATGATGACATTGTCAATCTTAAGGCTCCTCAACTTTGACCCAGTCTTTAGTATAGACCCGGTATTCAGTAGACGTGTGCGTGTGTGTATGTCAACGTTATTATTGATGCCCTAGTTATTGCACATCTAAATAACTCAATCAAATAGCAATAAAAAATGTCTCAATCAAATATGAAAAGAAAAAGGAGAGTAAAGAGGAAAATACATGCACAAATCTTCAGGTAGAATCAACGACATATGATTTAGATGTGCAATACTTAAAGCACATCTAAATATGCTTTAACAAAACCTGCAAGCATAATGACATGACTACTTATGAACTGAAAACTCTCTACAATAACAGAGATTAGTCAAGTACTATTATTAAACATGACATAGGAGAGTGCTACCATTAGTCTGGTCCGTGATGTAATTGTTAGCATGGCATACCTGTCTTGCTTATTTGAGAGTTGTATAAGGATCAGGCTAGTCTGTACTCTGTACCATGGCCACCTTCCGCCTGATCTCCACGTTACAGAGCTTGAGCGGCAGCCGCGGGAATCACTTAATTCACGTCTCCGACACAGGTAGTAGTACGTATGCTTGGCTGCTGAACAAGATCAAAACCGCCCTGCTGCCGCCCCCGTGAGGTACATGGAAAACGGAAGGAGGAGGGGGTCCGATTCGAGGTTGGATATGAGCTGACATCGAAGTTTCATTCATCTTCCTGCTATCTGCCGCGGCCCAGTACGTACTCCGTCATCTCGGGCTAGTCCCGCTTCGTCACGTGACTTATCGCACCATAGCCATGTAGCCGTTCCGAACAGGTTGCACGTGCGCAAGCCGCTCTAGCTAGGCCGCCGCATGCATGTATCGACCGTGCTGGCTGCCGCTGCGCTTTGCATGGCTCCGTAAAACCACCATGCTGGTTTGCGCCACTGCTGGTTTTGGCCTCGCAGCCTGATGCTGCCGTCCACTGCGTTGCCGTCTACCGCTGGTGTACTGATATGCGTCGCCTGCTGGCCTCTGGCGCGAGCTTCGCGCCTAGACGCAGGAGTCGCCGCACCGCTCCTGGGCATGGCAACCACGTGCTCGACCAGCCCACGCAGCTTGGCTTCCGAACATCGCGTATTAGCTAGCCACCACCGCATCACGCGCGCTGGCCACCGCGTGTCGCAGTGCTGCACACATGCTCCGCCCGCGCCGATGCACAAGCTCTTCCCAGGCCATTACCGCTCCAGGAACTTGTGCAGGCGGCCGCCTCTTCGCTTTGGTGCTCCTCAATGACTCGGCCATAAATTAGTACCACCTCGTTTATATTACGATTTTGTCTATGCAAATCGTAAAAGCGTATTATGACATGAGAAGAAAGCGTATTGTGATGGTGAACCCAAAGACCCAATCCGTGCTTTATTATTAGGGAGAGATTAGGGATATAGGTGAAAAAATTGAAAGCGTATGAAAAGAAACGTATTATGACGGTGAACCCACGAAGTCAATCCGTGCTTTATTTTATATATATAATATATAATATATATATATATATGACAAATGTTTCCTACAAGCAGTGGTAGTTACCACCACTTGCGTTTTGTATGTTGTATGTAGTATCTGTCGAAACCAAGAGTATGTACGTGTAGTATGTAGTATATAATAATGATTAGGTAGTATATATACTAATTTTTAGGTAGTATGTACCATTTTTTGAGTATGCTCTTTTTTATGTACAAATATGTACGTATTTCATGACCTGCTTTACACAACAGTTCTTATATTCGATTTTGGCGAACGTCAGAAATAAGGTTACATTGACTATCGCTTATTGGTCCATGTAATTTGGAGTGAATAAGTCATCCTAATCGTCTGTAAATTCGTAGAGTATTTTTTTGAACTTTTTTTAAAATGGAATCTTTTTTTTTGGAGACGTACATTATCTGGTTGGGAAATTGCGCAATGCTTTTTGGTTCTTATATTTGGTTTGCAGATGCATTGATTTTTTAAATAGTGAAGGGTCGTCGTACAATTTCGGCGATTACAAAAAAAGGAGGCGAGCTCCCTATCCCTCTTTGACTTTCCACTCCCCTCAGGAACAAACACTGGCCAAATTCTTTTGAGTCCCGGTGAAATTATACATGATGCTACGCACGAGTAAAAGCAGCAGGCTGCAAGGCTTTAATTACTTGCTAGCAGCTAGCTGCACAAACTAAAGATTCAGGCATATAGTAGATCGAAGAGGCGCTTGTTTACCCAGTTGGCAAGAGCAGATCAAGGCTTCAAGTAATTGCTAGCAGTAAGTTGAGCTGGGGCTTGCTACAGCTGGCTGCACCAACTACTGATTTAGACCAAAGAGGTGCTTGCTTCAGCCTATGCCAACACACAAAGATTTAGACAAATACAGATAGTAGAGGCGCTTGCTTAAGCCTATGCAAACACACAAATTTTCCAATCAAAGCGTTGCTTACTTGCTTGCATTAATTCAAACTGCTACTTGTTGCAGCTACTTTTACAAACAAAATAAGATGGCAAAATAATATAAAGTTTCATCCTATAATTATAAGTGAACTCTGGTTGTAAATCAAAGATAGCTACTATAGGACCTGAGCCACGCTTTCAACAATTCAAGTACGCTCTAGCCATTTTCTAGCTACAGAGTTGAATCCCCACCTTTGTGAAAAAAATCATTTGATATAGCACGATTTTATTACATAAAAAGTAACAGTCCCAGCTCTGGTTCCTACTATAAATCATTTTAATTACAGAGTTGAATACGATGACGACTTATTCCTACTCTCAAGTTTCTCCAACTGGGAGAGCAAGAACTCAAATCGAACAAAAAGAGAAATTTGAGGTACTCCGCATTAATCCATATAGAAAAAGAGCAGCAATTTAACAACCATATGAAGGCATCGCCCACAACTTGGTGTGCATTGTTCTGTAGGCCATGATCCACCCAGAGCAGAATCCCTGACCTTTCTTGCCCCAAAATCAGACAGAATATTATGCGCACATAATTATCCAAATTGCTACTAAAAGCTACCAGCCAACAGCAAGAAGAACAAAAAGGTAAGTAATGATGGTCGATGGTAGATAGGAACCATGCAACATTCCTGCATTATCATTACAGCCCCTCAAAGTATAAGTCTTCAGTGAAGAGTATAATCACCTGCAGTTTGGGTGCCGTGTAAGTCCTCCCATCAACTCTACTATACATATAGATGTGACAATCTTCATGCCCGCTGCATGGGACTTCTTTAATTGGAGTTAGAGCTGCTCCCACAAATCTTCACAAAGCTCTTAGAATTTTTCACGTGTTATGGTGCTCCTGTAAAAAAATAGCATGCAAGTAAACATGTAGAACCTGCACACCTTTCGTGGTCATGATTTAAGATTTTACATATTCACTATATAATGTTAAGGGAGAACTGGAAGCATGAGCTGGGCAAGAAGATCAACCATAACATAACAAAGCAGGCTTGTGGCAAATAAGAAAAATGGAAAGCTAAGAGGCCAGTGTAAATTAGTTTTGCAAGCTCCACACGATCATGAATACGCAAAGCAGATAACCATACAAGATGGGTCACAAAACTCAAGATAGAATGTGAGCACGGGCACAAAATCACCTCACAAGCAGAACTTCAATAACTCATGATTGCTATCATATTTTTATCATAGTCATGATGCTTTCTGAAGCAACCAAGCTAGGTGCATGATTAACAGATAGAATCAGTACCTCAGAGAATATTAGTACTTCGGAGCCATGGGCCTTTAACTTGGGAACACATTTATCAAACAGAACCATCTTTTCCTGTAGAAAGGGAAGTAATTTTCCTCATCTCAAAGAGAGGAGCCATTTTTTCCTGTAGAAAGCATCAAGCCTTCAGGGGGCGCACCAAGGACGATGCCCTCGAGCTGCTTCAGGACTCCAAGGAGACCGCTGATACTGCGGTCTGCAGCAGGGCAGGGGAGGGCCGATGCCGGTGGAATCGTTGGGACGCACGGCAGACACAAAAATCAAAGAAACATTGTCACATAGTTTTATATATTGGAGTTAGTGAATCATGAAAATGTATGCAAAGACTAAAACTGAATTCTATACACCAAATATATTTTTCAGGATATTCTGGTTTATTTAAATTGTGTGCCGCAATCATCTCCGTCCTCATTGCCTCCCCTACATCTGCCAATGTCCTCGAATCCTTGTCGTCCACCATGGGGATCGAGTATGTCCTCCTCATCGCGTCTGGCCATCATACCCAAGACCTGTTACATGTGCCATAGAGCTTCTGAAATTTCAAAATCAATTAAAAAAACTGAACATATATGTGGACTCAACAAAGGATGTCTTCGCTTGTGCTCTACAAATAAGTGATTGAGGTCTTGGCTGTTTTGTACAAAGAACACAAAGTCCCGGTAACTACAATAATGTAGCATGATGTAAAGCTTGTTTGGGCAAGTGATGTTCAGTTTGTTCGGTTTGATCTTACCAAAAGGATCAACGTAATTCAAGACATGGGAACTCAACCAAGAATACATTGGTGCCTATCAATACCTCTCAATTGGATTTCGCCTCAAATCAGTGCAGGGGTGGCAGGGGAGCACATGTGTGTGTACCTGCGCGTGGTGGTGATGATCGTTCGGACGAAGTAGTGTCCTCACCGGCGTTGTGGAGGAGGGCCTGGGTGGAGGAGCCATATTCCGTGGATAGCACACGCTCGGCCGTCAGGGCGGCGCCCAGCCAGACCATCTTGGGACGACGCAGGGAGACGGGGACCGGCTGCACGACGGAAAAAATTGGGAGGCCAGCAAAACATTGGAAATCCATCAAGAGTTGGGGCGCACGGCCGCGCTGTCGCCCGACAAGAAGCACGCAGAGGCTCCTCTCCCGTCGCGCAAGATTGTGGAGGATCTGGAGAGGAGATCGAGCAGGAACCAGATGGAGGAGACGGCGCTGACTCGAGGGAGTTGGTCAGCCGATGGAGAGCGACAGCGGCAGAGGAGGAGGGAAAGATGAGTTGGGGAAGGTGCGGAGCCGGCTTTGATTGTCTCCGGCGGTGGAAAACCGCAGGGATGGAGGCACGTCGGGTAGGGGTGGGCGCGATGGCGTTGGCCGGCAGTGGCGGCGCGCGGCGGAGGGGTGGGGGCTGGTGGGGGCCGGTGGTGGCAGTGCGCGGCGGCGATGCACTGTTGGCGGAGATGGGAGGTAAGGTCGTGGGCTTCCGGGTCGGGTTTTCTTTTCTCGCCTGGATGAGGCCCACGCAGGCGGACTATTGACGTACTCACCTGAATAGTACCACCTTAAATATAGAAAATAACTAGAAAACTTGCTCGTGCGTTGTAACGGGAGAAAAAAAATAAATTTCTTAAACCTGACGTAATTTTGTGAACTCATAATACCTTTTGTTGTGATCATGAGAGTTGGCTAGTCTTAGATTAGAAGATAAACAGTTAGTGATTGATACTTTTGGATGACTATTACATAATACTTCCTCCGTCCGGATATATTTGTCATCAAAATGAATAAAAGGAGATGTATCTAGACGTATTTTAGTTCTAGATACATCCTTTTTCATCCATTTTAATGACAAGTATTTTCGGACGGAGGGAGTAGATCACACTGTAATGCATACTTTCATTTCATCTTAGGAGACCTAACAGTGTCATTTTAGGTTTATGTTATAGCACATATTGATTTGATTTTCCAGTTGATGAGTACAGCCAGCCCTCTGAAAGTAATTATGAAATAGCTCTGCTTGAAAATAATCCACATGTAACTGGAGACATTAATGGCCAAGATATCAAGGCTAGCACAGGAGAACTCCATGCATGCCGTGAAAAGCACTGAATAACTGAGATTATAATAACTGAGATTATAAAGCACTGAATCTCAGTTGTCCAAAATTATAAAACAAATAAGAAAAATTAATATCTTCAGAAGTCTACTTTCAGATAAAGCAACTTGTATAGAAACTATGGTTCTTCATGTCATTTCAGATGTGCCTGGCTATGGAGATGGTCCTTCCGGTAATTGTTCTTCATGTGATTTCAAGTGTGGGCCATCTTGCTGTCACTCTGTTGTCCTCAATCACAAACATGTTTCCAAAATGTTCATAGGGGCGACCTCCTTCAATCTGCATCAGCATTATTATATACTCCAAGTAACTGAGATTAACTGCATTTGATACTTTTGTTTTGAAACAAACTGCACTTCATACTTATGGTACTACAGGTGCAATCTTGCCGTGTTAGGCTGCATGTGCAGCAAATTTTGTGAAAATCAATCCAACAATAATTTGAAATAAAATCTGCCATATTTGTACGATATTAAACTTTTCTGATTGTGGACATCCCCATGCAGATTGCAGTGTACTTCAACTCTGTGTCACCATAAAACATATTAAGCTTACGAATAACTGAGATTAAACATACTTCATAGTTGATATTGATTCTACTAAAGGTGCAATCTTGCCTGTACTTCAATCTGCATCACGATCAATCATAACTGACGCCTGCTACTTATGCGGCCTAATTCGAAAAGATAAATCAAAAGGATGTGCGTGCCTGGTGCAGAGGGACTCAATATATGCAGCTTTAGAGTTCGCGGCACGAAATCAGCTGCCTGAGAGCATAAAGCAGCAAATGCTATCTCACTTCTGCCTACAGTTCAGGACAGAAGGATATAACAAGCAGACAATGTTAAATGGTCTTCCAAAAGGAATCCGTTCAACCATAGCATACACCTTATTCTTTCCAATCATGTGACTGGCCTACCTCTTCCATGGAGTATTCAACAGTTAATTCGTCTAAACAAAAAACACCTTTTTCATGCCAATGTAAAAAAACTGAAGCTACCAGATAATTTACCTGAAGTGAATCAACCAGACCAAAAAACAATGTTAGTCTCTCTAGGATAGGGCATGTAAGCATGATGAATCAAAAAATGAGAAATTAGTTGTCTCTCAATTAAGTTCTGTAGTTCAGATTGTGTCATGTGGTTTCAGAAAATTGTGTGCTAGGATGTGAGTGTGCACACAGATTTGAGACCACACCATAAAGTTTTTGGTTGAATTTAAGCTCGTTCTTATCAACTTGATTACCCTTGAAATACTAGTGATTGTAACTCAGCCAAACATGACATGGTGGCCACCTGTACATACTGAATAATTACATTAGACATTTTTTATTTTTTCTGAATTTACCTAGTCTCTCTAGCTTGTGGATAGAATAACTAAACATAAAAATGAATCAATCAACAAGAAATTAACAAAAGATTAGGAAGTAGCACATTAAGGTTCAGTTTGTGTTTGCTTCATTAACTGTAGGTTTCCAAAAAACAAATAGCATGATTCCAATCCTCCTTGTGGCTTCAGTATGCAATACCTCATGGACAAAGCTCACCCCTTTATCAACGAATAGCTTTGTCCACCCCATACTCTTACCTTCTCCTTTTCTTGGTTTCCAATCAATGCATATACCCCCAATCTTTTCCTATTCGGTTTGCTTTCTTGCTTATCCATCCAATCTAGCACACAAGCAGTAGCTTCATCCAAAGGCAGCCAAGTACAGCGGGAGCAGTTAGGCGGATCGTGGCTAGTTCGGAGAGCCCGTTGTAGAGTTATGAGCCTGTTGCATACACACGCATTCACAAGAACATTAGAGCCTGTTAGTATATGACTTGCTGAAAAGTTAAAAAAAAGCAAGATGGGTGTGTGTCTTATCCTTACAAGTATTTCCACTATAAAGTTTTCACAGATTTGTAGCCGTTGGAAAATAACGTCACATCTATGTTATCACACTTTAAGTTTAATCGTTGGCTCCTAACTATGAAGATATTCCAGCCCTGCCAATGTTTATTCTTGTCCTCATCAATCCATGAGGCAAACTACTTCTGAATGTGTTATCTTGTGCCAACGAAAACAGTTAACTTGTCCTCATCAATCCATGAGACAAACAACTTCTGAATCTTCGTGTGCGTCAGCGTCTTCAACGGCAGGATCTCCATATTCAGTTGTGTCATATTCTGTGAGGAACCCATGATAGTATCTTCAATCGATGTTTAACTTCAGAGTAAATAGCATAAAGCTACCAGTTTACAGGTTAGGGTTCAAAAAAACTACCACTTTTTTAATTTTCTCAGAAAGCTACCAAACGCGCGGTCCGCTGTTTCAAAAAACCCAAACCCGCGGTGACTAGCGATTTAACTGCTTTTCCGACGGCTGGGCCCATCTGTCAGCCCACGTGGCCACGCACGCTCACGGCCGGGAGTTCACGGCCGTTAGCCGACGCAGTCCGGTCGGAACCAAAGTAGGCTGTCGGGTTTCTTGTTTTCACTCCCTCCTCCCTCCTCCCTCAGCGGTGACCTAGTGGGCGATGGCGGCGGCGCGCAGCCAAATCTCGTCGGCGGCGATTGAGCCAAGGCAAGATCGGCGAGGAGGGCGGTGGACCTCGTGAGGTGGACAAATGGCTAGGCAGCTCGAGCTTCCGGCCAGCTGATCGCGAAGACCATCACCGCCATGACTCATGTGGATCCGGCGAGCTCAGATCCGGAAGTCCGCGGCTGTGGCAAAGGGCGAAGCGCATCCACGTTGATCCAGAAAGTGCCACCATTGGGCGTCGCCCTTTGGTGGAGTGAGGTAAGCACCGCTCAATGTTTCTAGGTGCTTTAGTTCAAATTAGAAGAAAGTGCTACAGATTTATGGGTAAATTTAATCCTCTGACTTAGATGATGCGAGTTGGGACTTGAGGCTACATTTTCAAGGAATAGATAATATGGAGAAAAAGTATTCAAAGTGTCCTCGGATATCGCTTATCGACCATATTAGCATTGGTTGAGTTGGAGGGCTATGGAATGGATGCATTTCTAACTTATGTAAAGGAAGAGGGAAAGGGGTGGAGGGTGTGGAGGCCCCGGATAGTGAGGAGGCATTAGAGGAAATGCTTGACTTATTTGTTGATAATAAGGTCTTGAACATCGGTGTCGGAAAAGCTCTTGATCCAAGCCCACAGATGAGGAACAGATCCCCATTGATCATGTTGGTGAACCTGTTGTTTTCGTAGTTTCACAAGAAGGTGTTCATGCACTGTCCCTGATGATCCCTACATAAACACACAACAAAGCAGCAATTTTAACAAGGGGAAAAAAGTTGTGGAAGAAGAAGATGTAGAAGAAGCAGCAGATGAGGAAGAAGAAGATGTACCAGAGGAAGAAGATGAAGTTGAAGATGACAAATCATCTTCAGATTTTGAGTTCTTTAGGGGTGATTACAGAGGGGAGAAAATTTCTTACAAAGCTTGGTGTAGGGGTGAAGATGAGATCTGCATCGAGCATCTGCAGAAAGCACTTCAGGCATCAAACTCGTAACCTTCTCGAAGTTTTGGGAGGAAGAACCAGTTGTTTCAAGATGAACAAGCGAGAGGATCCTGCATAAGTGATCCCTGCATCAGAATTCACAAATGCAGCCAAAAAGCTTAAGCCGGTTAGAAAACTGGCCCAACTAGAAATTCTCACAAAGGAGCCCGAGCACATCAAGTTTGAAGATTATGTCCCCTGAAGGTTTATGAGTACAGTTTTCCAGTGATTTTGGCATAAGTGATGAAGATGATGCACCAAGGCTGCCATCCGGAAGGAAGAGTAGGAAGAAGCGAGAGGATATGGTATGATCCATCAAGGCCTCGATGCACATGAGCAGTTTGCAATGCATTTGTGCTTTGAAAATGTAGTTGAGTTCAGAGAAGCACTCGAGAAATTTTCATGTGAGGACTCTTAGGAATTTTGAGTATCACGTAAATGAACCAACTAGGGTTATTGCTTGGTGCTCTGAGAGAAAACATGGATGTCAGTTTTACATAGTTGCCTCCAAGATAGCTCATGAGGCAACTTTCAGTATCAAGAAGATGAACCTGGATCACACTTGTGGGAGCAAGTGGAGAGAACACAAAGGTGACAGTCAATTGGGTTGCTAAGGTTTGTGAGGATACAGTCAGATCCAACCCTGAAGCTGGTGTTGACACAATTAGGTCATACACAAAGAAGAATTTTGGTGTGCATGTGCCTAAAAGCTTGGCATATAGGGCAAGGAAGCAAGCAGTTGAGGTTGTGCAAGGAGATCACAAACTCCAAAGATCACGAATAAGGGACTACTTGCAGTGTGTGCTAGATACTAACCACAGCAAGAGGTGCATAGTAACAACACATGAGGACCCACTTAACCCAGCTCCCACCCCAAGGTTTCACTATATGTTTTATCGCTTGTTTGCATGCAAGGAGGGTTTTCAATGGATGCAGGCCATTTATAGGTAAGTATTCAGAAATTTATATGTTTTTAAACATTGATGTACTTAGGCACTCATGTTATCATGTTAGCAGTGTCCGGATGGTTGCTTCATCAAGCTAAGCAATCGTCAAGAGATATTGGCAGCTACAGGAGGGATGGCAACAATAACATCTTCCCAATAGCTTTTGGTGTTGTTGATAAGGAAGAGACAAACAGTTGGACATGGTTTCTCACAGCTTGAGAACAGTCATTGAACTGCAATAAGTTTGGCAAATACACACTTATGTCCTGACAAAAGTGCGTAAGGTATTGTTCGAACCTAGTCTTTACATTTGCCTTTACATTTGCAATGAGTAAAATGTTATTCAGTAGATGAGTAACACTTAAGATTACCTTATATTGAACATGGATTGTTGAATGCAATAGATGATGTATTCCCTGACTCTCCACAAAGGTTTTGTCTTAGACATATTTATGCCAATTTTCATCTGCTTTGGTTTCAGAGGAGAGGAACTTAAGAAACATTTAGATCAGTCTGCCTATTCCTTTACCAAACATGGACATGATTTAGGCATGGAGAATTTGAAAAAGAAAGTTTAGAAGCTTGGCGGTGGTTGTCACAGATACGTGAGCATACCGGGCTAGGTATAAAATGGACAATGTAGCAAAACAGACCTGGTAGTAAACAACCTTAGTGAGGTTTTCAATAGAATGATATTGGATGTTAGGAACAAGCCAATCAGGACTATGTTAAAGGGCATAAGAACAAAGCTAATGATTAAGTTTCAGAAGATCGGAGAGAAGACAGAGGGATGCAGATGGGAAATCACACCTACTTATTCAGAGATTTTAGAAGAGGGGAAGAAGTGGGCTAAATATTGTGAAGCATACATGGCGGGGCTGTGGATATGGCAGTCACAAGTAGCTCTGAAAACACATATTGTGTTAATTTGAACAATGAGACCTGTGGATCGTAGGAGGTGGGACATGACAGCTATCCCATGCAGTCATGCCATTGCTGCAATGCGTAAAGTGAAGATACACCACGAAGACTATGTTTCGCTTTCTTCAAGAAACCCATGTATTGTGAAACATATAAGCACATAATATTCCTCGTGCTGTGTCCCGACCATTGGCCTCATACAAATGGGCATGATATTTCTCCCCCTGTTTTTAGAGAAAAGAAAGGTAAGAAACAAACCGCCAGGAGGAAAGGCCTGCTTGAGGTGCCGCCAAAAAGACACTTCTAGGATTGGTACAGTCACATGCAAAGAATCGCAAGATGCAAGGGCACAGGATCAACAATTGTGGTGTCCCTTTGAAACCTAAGTTCCAAATGAGGCTGAACAAGCATCGTGTATGTCCATTGATTCCATGGTTACTTACATTGCATTGCATGGTTACATTCATTTCATTCAGAGGGAAAATACTTCTAACTAATATTGTTGTGTAGGAAAATAGAACAAACTACTCGAGGCTGGATCTTCAATGGTCAGAATCGCACAAAGGCCACCAAGGGTACCTGCTGCCTCTGCACCGCACCAACTCCTCCTCCAAAGAACAAATGAGTCAACACAGACAGCTTCTAGGTCAAGGAAGAGGGCAGCACTAGCTACATCAACAAAGACCACCACCTCTCAAGAAGAGCAGACCAACACATCTTCTGCAACAAGTAGTAGCACCGCCAAGAAGAAGAACACAACTATTCCCGGCAATGGATCAAGGTCTTCTCCAAAGAAAGAACACCAGGTCATCAAGGTCTTCTCAAAGAAAGAAAACCAGGTCAGCCATCGCCAATAGAGTCGGCATCGGATCTTTCATTGCTCCTAGACAAAGCCGCCAATAGAGCTGCTACAAGTGTTGTGCATGATGGGTCAAAGAGGGTCAGAAGCCATCTAATAGGCTGAAAGATTACTTTTATGCAAGTGGCAACTAGTGAAGTTGTTGAACTCCAAGTGCTTGATACTGCTTTGATTTGGTTTGTAATAACATTGCCTCACTAGTCGGATTTGATTTGGTTTGTAATAACATTGCCTCACTAAGTACTTGATACTGCACTCTTTGATTTGGTTTGTAATATGGTACTATATGTGGATTCTGCACTTGTTTGCAACTTCAATTCATCTGCAACTTTTATCTATATGTGGACTCAACACTTGATATACACCTTACAGATAGAAACATCCAAATCTCATAGATAGATAGATAGATAGTCTCATAGATTACATCCAAATCTCACAAATACTACTACAAGTGAAAGATAGATAGAAAGATAGATAGCAAGATAGATAGCTAGATTGACATATCAGTCATAGCGCTCAAAGAAACGGACCCACTTGGTCCTAGTTGTCGGATGAGGAGCCATGATCGCCCTCATCCTTGCCCACCTAATGATCTCGATGAATGACCTTCCCCGCCACCGGTGAAAACCAGCTCTAGTTCTTCATCATTGCACTTCTTGATTACCTTGTTGGAGAGTCGGCGGTTGAACTCCTCTTGCTTGCTCATCCTGGGTCGCCTCTAGTGCCCTCTGCCTGCGCCTCCTCCTCCTCCTCTGCTTTGCTGCTGTCCCTACCTCCACAGCCTCCCCTCTTCCTCTGTGACATCTCCCATGTCGGGATCCATCTGTAGGGTTTCTTTTGGGTGGCGGTGGTGGAGTGACTGGAAAGTGTGGGGGTGGGGAGGGGTTTATATTGAGAGATGGATGGGGATTGGGGTTAGTAGGCCTAGGGTTGCATTTGGTCGAGAGTAGTGGGCCAAGAAGCCCAATTACCCACATAAATAATATATGAAGGATAACAAATAACATATAAAAGATATAAGATCAAGTTGAACACTAAATAGCATAGGAGATCCATTTCCACTACTTAATAGCATAGGAGATCCATTACAACACTTAATACCATAGGTGATCCATTACAACTTAACAACATAGGAAATAAGGTTCTTACACACTAGGTTAAACTTCACATTCCCCCAAAATGTACACCCATAATTACTTGAAATCATGCCAGGCCACATCCTTATATAAAGGCCTTTGGATGTACTTACTTCACCAACATCTCACCACAAGTTCAAGACTCAAGGATGGCCTTGATTTGCTCTAACTTCTCCTTGCTGCCATACCCTTCATTCAAGCTCAAAGAACAACAAGCTCAAGCTTTGCCTTCTCCTTCTTAAGAACATCTCTGTCAACTTCAACATTCTTCATAGCCTTCCTAGTGTTCTTTATGATATCAGCTTGGCTCTGCAAAATGCACCTCTGCTCTTTTGCAAGTTTGAGCTTTTCCATCTGCACCTCCAACATGGCTTTCTCCTCTAGCTCCTTCTTCTTCTTCTCAAGTTCTTCCTCCTCCACTTGTTTCTTGTCCACCCTACCATCCTGCCAATCAAACATCTTGGATACATCATCAACAAGCTTGGTGTACTCAATGCAAAGCTTGTCATTTTCAAATCCTTGGCCAACTCCCTTTCATATTCACTCTTAAGCCCGCCAACTCCTGCTCAAACTTCTCCTTGTCCTGCACCTTCCAAAGTTCTCGCTCATGGAACATCTCCCATAGCTTGCACAAACATCTCGAAGAACAGTTGGCCAAGGCCCATCAACCCACTCTGCAACACCACAATTCACACCATTTTCCTGCATTTGTAAATGTGAAAAGTTATTGCAATGCCATTAGTAAGTTTCCAAAGTGGCAAAAATACATATGTGTCTGTCATATCAAACAAACTGCTGCATCATATCAAACATCACTGAAAATCCATAGCAGAAAACTTAATTGGCATATAACCTGGACTGGGCAGCCATAGAAACGCCTCCCTGTTACAGGCCCTTCAAAAGCAACACGCTTAATAGGCCTCAGTTGGTGCAGAATCGCACTTGGGATGAGCAAGCTCAAGTTGGCCACGTAAAAGGGGCTCCACAAAGTGGTGTCTGGTTCCTCCGCAACCATAATAACCAACAAAAACTGGTTTCAATCGCACTCAATACCAAAATCAACTTGCACCGCCCATTAAATCCCCAAATCAGCATGAACCCTAACACTGCATGAGATGAACCCTAGGTTACCTAAATCCTACAATCAAACCGCACCCTCACTAATCAAGAACAAGATCACATACACAACAACAACACTACACTAAGCAACATCCATGGTCAGTAGCCTAAGCTACTAGCACCTAACCCTAACCCTAACCCTAGGTGGCAAAGAACTTACCATAAGTCCCATGTCCATGCCGACAGCCTCGCACTCCTCCTCCGAGCTGGTTTCCTCGCTGCGTTCGAGGAAGGCATTGCGGCAAGGAGGTCGACGGCCACCGGCCTCAAGACGGCGCGCGTGGCGGCGAGCTCATCTTGGAGCAGGGAGTGAGAGCGGAGTGAGCGAGCAACGAGAGAGTGAGCGAGTGTGTGATCCCGACCGACCGAAGCGGGTATATTTACCCACTTCCGACCGGGGTCGGCTAACGGCCAGGAACTGCCAAGGCTGGCCGTGAGCGCCTGCGTGGGCCACGTACAGATGGGCCCTGTGCCGTCGAAAACGTTTAAATCGCTAGTCACCGCGGGTTTGGGTTTTTTGAAACAGCGGACCGCGCATTTGGTAGCTTTCTGAGAAAATTAAAAAAGTGGTAGTTTTTTGGAACCCTAACCTGTAAACTGGTAGCTTTATGCTATTTACTCTTAACTTCATGCCCCCTCCCCACCACACCGGCCATGTCTCCCTTCAGTGAGGTAGTCGTTGTCCTCCGCGCTCGCGGTCCTGCTCGTCCTCCTCACTTGCTTTTGATAAAGGTGTGAGCATGTGAGGCATTCTCTCAAGCACATAGCAGACATGGTGCCACAGGAGATGGAGACGGTCGTTACATAGGAGTCGCCGGCGAGGCTGCAGGGCATGAAGATGACCCTCCATCCGCATGGACAGGGGCGGCAGGGCACTTCATTAATGGAATCCATGTCAACGACGGCGAGCTCCCAGCGGTCCCGACGAAGGCTGCCGCATCTTCCTAGGCGGTGAGTCCCAGCGAACGGGTGAGGTCAGCCATGTGGTCGAGCGTGATGCAGCAGGGCCAACGGCTAATATCTCAATGGCAGCAACGCGCGATGGCCGAGGAGCGAGTAGGATGCGCCGCGCTGTATGGTGATGGCAGGGCACGCGACGTCAACACGCTGTGCACGGCGAGGAGCTCGTATGATGGTTGAGCCTGCAACAACGAAGTGTGTGGGCCGACCAAGAAGGCGCGGCAGCGGAGCTCAGGATACTACGGGGAGACGGAGACCATGATGACGTAGGCTAACCCATGAAGATGCAGGAAATAGGATGGGGATGACACCGCTCGCTCCCTCACGTTTACGGCCAGCAATAAATTAGATTCTTCCGGGGCAAAAACGACAAATTTGACCTGTAGCTGAAATGAATTCACAAAATGAACTGTCTTTAAAAAAATTCACTCCGCTGACCCTTTCGTGTAGCGCCCGATAGTCAGGCGTCACACTGCACTGTGCAGCGCCGGACTAAAAGGCGCTACACACCTAATAAACGTCGCATCTTGATCTACCTAAAAATTACTAAGTCAGTGTGCAACGCCTAAGAGCTAGGCGCCTAGGCGTTGCATGTACCGTTCAGGTATGGGCCTTTCGCAGCAGCTGCATGCATGTGCCTACGGCCTGATCACATGTACACTGCTCCATAGTACATCGGACTTTTGACTGCACCGATCGATTGACCACCAGGCCATGCAAAAGCGGAGGCGATTAACCAACACTAGCTGCTCGGACACATGCATGTGAGCGCCTTGCATCGGAGAAATCACCATGCACCCAGGCCGGCGCTTGTATCGACGGGAACGTCAACCACACGATCCAGCGTCGTTGATCGCCTGATCGATTGACCACCAGGCCATGCAAAAGCGGAGGCTGATTAGCCAACACGGGCGGGTCGAACACATGCATGCAAGAGAAATCACTAGTGGCGTGTTTGGTTTTTTGTCTCGCACCTGCATCGCATCCATCATGCAATTTTCACAACGTTTGGTAGGCTGCACGTCGCTTTGGGCCAGGCCCGACTGATGCAAAATAGGCCCCCAGCCAGGCTGAGCTCGCACGCAAGTTTCGCCCGTTTCCGCGATCCTGCATCCGTGCGAGCGCCCACGCCTGCACCCACGCGAGCGAAGAGGGCTAGGGCTTCTCTCCCTGTCGATTCACACCCATATCCCCGCTGCAATCCTCACCCCTCTCCTCTCTGCTGCGAACGGATCTCGCCGCCCCGTCGCCTCGCGAGCACATCGCCGGCGCGCATCCTCTCCGCGCAGAGGTTGACTCTCCTCCTCGGCTCCTCCCATCTGAAAGGATCGATATAGTTGACTAGAGGGGGGTGAATAGGCAACTAACAATTTTTAAGCTTTTCTTTACCAATTTAAACTTTGCAATAATAAAGGTTGTCTAGATGTGCAACTAGGTGGACAACCTATATGATGCAAACAACACAAGCACAAGAGCAAGCAAGGATAGGAACACAAATAAGCTTGCACAAGTAAAGGAATAAGATAACCAAGAGTGGAGCCGGTGGAGACGAGTATGTGTTACCGAAGTTCCTTCCTTTTGAGGGAAAGTGCGTCTCCGTTAGAGCGGTGTGGAGGCACAATGCTCCCCAAGAAGCCACTAGGGTCACCATAATCTCCTCACGCCCTCGCACAATGCAAGAGCCGTGATTCCACTATTGGTGCCCTTGAAGGCGGCGACCGAACCTTTACAAACAAGGTTGGGGCAATCTCCACAACTTAATTGGAGGCTCCCAACAACACCACGAAGCTTCACCACAATGGAATATGGCTCCACGGTGACCTCAACCGTCTAGGATGCTCAAACACCCAAGAGTAACAAGATCCGCAAGGGATAAGTTGGGGGAATCAAATATCTTGTGGTGGAAGTGTAGGTCGGGCCCTTGTCACCCAATCCCGAGCAAATCAACAAGTTTGATTGGCTAGGGAGAGAGATCGGGACAAAATGGAGCTTGGAGCAACAATGGAGCTTGGGGAGAGAAGAGGTGGTCAACTAGAGGTTGAAGACACCCCTTATATAGTCGTGGGAAAAATCCAACCGTTATCCACTTATTCAGCTCATGACGCCGGGTACTACCGCTCGTGGGCGCGGTACTACCGCGAGGCTGCACGGTACTACCGTGGCGGACCACGGTACTACCGCGGCAGCAGCACAGGCCGGAACTAGCCTGACTAAGCGGTACTACCGCTCCCCCTTGCGGTACTACCGCAAGGCAGGAGAGTCACGGCCTGGGAAGGGCGCGGATGAAATAAATTACATCCGTGCCAACTTCCGCTGAAACTGCGGTAGTGCAAAAATCCCACGCGGTACTACCGCTCCGGTGGAGCGGTACTACCGTAGCGCGTGCCTACTACCGTGAAACTACGGTACTCGGTAGGAGGGCCACGATACTACGGCTCATAGGGAGCAGTACTACCGTGGGCTCCAGGTACTACCGCTGACCGACGAGCGGTCCCTACCGTGGTGGGCGCGGATGTAAAAATTACATTCGCCTACTATCAAGACCGGAGCGGCACTAGGCACAGGAGCAGCGGTACTACCGCTCAAGAGGAGCGGTACTACTGCGGAACCCGGTACTATCACAGGTACCTGCGGTACTACCGCAAGTACATGGTAGTTGTCAGATTTCCGCACAACCAAGATAACGAAGGGAAGCTCCAAAGTGCAGGGAAAGGAGGGACAAGTGTACGTGTTGATTCCGCCCTAACCTTTCCGACGCGGACCCCCTCCTAATAGTACGGCTCTCCTATGACTCAAATCCACCAAAAAGAAACGCAGGACGACGCCGTATTCAATAGTCTCCGAGGGGCACCGAATCGTCTCGAGCCTAGAGATGAACCATCTGAGGAACTCAAAGCATACGATTAGTCAAGAAAGTATCGCCATCAATCACCAAAACATTTACGGATGAATATGCCCTTACAATCTCCCCTTTTGGTGGATTGATGACAATACGGATTTGCACAAAGATACAATAATATAGAGCAAGGGCAACCCTCCTCTCCAAAATATAGACGGGCTCCCCTAGATGTGTGCACTGGATGAATGCTTTGGACTGCATAGCACACGTACTAGGATCACCACTCCCCTATATTTTAGAGACAAAGGTCCGAAGAATAACATCTAAGCAACATATAGCACGATATAACATAAGCTTGCTAAGATAGATAGAGTGCATATGTCTTACACCATATGAAGGAAAAGCAACTAAAACGAGGTCCAAACGAGGTTCAACCAAAAACGCAATAAACACACCAAACACGAACACGACACAAGACGCGCAAATCCCTACGCTCTCTCCCCCTTTGGCATCGAGACGCCAAAAAGGCAGAGAGGACACCTACACACAAGCGGTGGCTCAAGCAGAAGGGAACTCGTCCCAACCCTCTCCGTCAGACTCCTCAGCAGCAGGGATGGACTCCTCGACGTCCTCCTCAGAATCAGTCCACTTGTAGCCTTGCTTCGCCGTCCACTCGGCCTCTGGAGTGATGTGATCCTCGAGACCGCTGACACATCCTCACCATAGAGCTTCAAGATCTTCCCTGTCCCGGCATTTACTCTCCTTGGATGCCACGTGAGTCCTCAGATCGCCCCTTGGCTTGCATGCAGAAAAGAGTCTTCATCTTGTCCTTCAGCTTCGTGGCCCATGAAGGCATAGAGGAGCTCTGGGAGGGCCTAGCAGCATGGCCCTCATCAACATTCTCAGCGCCAGCATCCTCCTCTCCAACAGCAGCCCTAGCTGCAGACGCCTCGGCACGAGTAGTAGTGTTGGCCCAGTTGGGTTTGACACGCAGACAGATGGGATCATGGCGAATCCAACAAAAGGGCAAGGAAGTCCTCACTAGGGAACATCTTCTCCCAGGTCTTCGAGATCAGCAGAAACAAATAGGGCCCGTAGATAGGCACCTTGCGGTTGAACACCGCAAACCAAAGCTCACACCACATGATGTGTGAGACATCAAGTGGCTGAGTCTGAGACAGACGAGCCTCCTGAGATAGGCATAGACCTTGTCCTTGTCACCGATGCGAGGGAACAAGGAGTTGCGGTAGATGCGGTACATGATATCCAGGAAAGAGTTGAGCACCAACCCTATCTTGCCACTTGGAAGCGTCTTCTCAACATAGTACGGTGCAAGCCTGTCCTTGTTGGCAGAGTCGTGGTTGGCATGGGGCGAACACCCACAGGAGTGTCAAGCCCGTCATCAGGAACTTGGAGCAAATCCATGAACTCCTTCCAGGTAGCAGTCATCTTACGGCCATTTGTCATCCAGGTCATCCTCCTCTCCTCATTGGGGTGAAAGTAGACAGAACCAAAGAACTGACCAATGAGCTCAGGATCATAGTCAAGGTGAAAGGATATCACATGCTCAATGCCAAACTGCTCCACCAAGTCCAGAGCCTCTCCAAAGTAGGCACGGAACTTCTCCTTCCTCAAGTGATGCATGTCAATCCACTTCACATCCACATAGGTATTCTCGCTTGTTCTTGATGACATCCAGATAGACGTTGGTTTGATGCTTGTTCCGTAACAGCTCACAGCCTCGACAGAGGAACGAGGGGTCACGACGGATCCATTTACCCGAGACGGACGTAGTCGATTGGGGCATCTCATCCATGCCCTTGGCGGGCTCCTTGAACTTGTTGGCGCTTGTCTTGACATGACGCTTGGGGGCAGAGGAGGAGCCCTCTGGTGCTTCACCGGGATTGCGCAGACGCTTGGAGCCAGTGTCACGGCTGGGATTGGACCGGCGAGAGCCACCACCTGAGACACACACGCAAAGCACCAAAGACGCAAAGAAGATCAATGCAAAGGCCACGATAAAGCACAAGAAACACATAGGAGACATATGAGAACGTTGGCATGCAACAGGTGTGAGTCACGCTTAGATCAGCACTGCTCATGCACTAAAGCAATAATCTTGCTCCAAACGCGGTAGTACTGCGTGCGAGGTCACGCAGTAGTACCGTGGTTGGAGCGGAAGTAAGACTTTAGTGCCGCCTGTAGCTGTGATAACCGCACCCGTAGGGCGGTAGTACCGTGCAAGCGGTAGTACCACACCATATGGGCGGTAGTACCACGTCGCAGTGGATCCAACAATCGATTTGAATCTGAAAAGAACCGCGAAACAACGGCGGTGCTACAGTGATCAGATCTAGCGCATGACAACAATACACATATAAATCCTATGCAATACCACACTCCTTCATCCTATTCTTGCAGAGATTAGGCCTATCAATCTCAAGAACACACAAGCCTCCCCCAAAACCTAGAAACACCAAACACCATCAACAAGGAGAGGGAATTGGGGAAAACCTGGATCCATAGCAAGAGCACGTGGTGGAGGAGATCCGGCGAGAGACGCCGGCTCCGTTCTTGAGCACGGGAGAGAAGGAGGCGACGTGGGGAGAAGACAGCGAATGGGTATGGGGAGTTAGAACTCCCCCGCCTGCCCTTATCCCCACGCCCTCGAACCGTCATGCGGTAGTACAGCGTATCATCGCGGTAGTACCGCTCGGTGAAGTTCCGCACCGAGGCGGTAGTACCGCTCAACCGGCGGCGATAAAAATTACTGCCGTGAGGTTGCGGTAGTACCGTGCTCCCGCAAGCGGTAGTACCATGGCAGGCTGCGGTAGTACCGCAGCTGGCCGCGGTAGTACCGTGAATCTCAAGTCATCGCAGGTTTCAAAAACGAAAAGAGGGCCGTTGCAAGGAAACTTTTCACACACAAGAAACCACAAACTCTAGCACAAACCAGAGGCAAAAGACAACAAGAAACCACCAAACGACAAGGACTCTCAAGGAGAGAGGGCGTTGGCTGAAGCCACCTATGTTTGAGTGGGATGGTATGGCACCGCGAAGAATTATCCTTGGGCCCATGACCAAAACTCGTCTTTGGAACACAAATACCATCAAAAATGGCTAATGTGAAAGAGGTGATCGATTTATGCATAATGGGGGGAGAGAGAGTTCATTGAGAGAACAACACTCCCCCTATGTCCATGCCTACACCTAAACTAGACAACAAGTTGAGTGTGGTGGGGAGTGCACGGCTCAAGTCACATTGCTCAAATCAATGATATTTAGCTCATGCCTTAACTCATGAAATCTTGCTTCATCTAAGGGCTTCGTGAATATATACGCAAGGTTATCCTGAGTGTTGACATACTTGAGCTCGATCTCCCTCGCCTAATGTGATCCCGGATGAAATGATACCGAATCTCGATGTGCTTCGTCTTGAAGTGTTGCACCGGGTTGAGAGAAATCTTGATGGCACTTTCATTATCACACCAAAGAGGCACTTTGTCACAAATGACACCGTACTCCTTTAAAGTTTGCCTCATCCATAGGAGTTGAGCACAACAACTACCGACCGCCACATATTCCGCTTCGGTGGACGAGAGAGATACACAACTTTGCTTCTTGGAAGACCAACTTACCAAGGAGCAACCAAGAAATTGGCACCCTCCGGAAGTGGACTTCCTATCCACTTTGTCTCCCGCCCAATCGGAATCCATAAATCCTTCAAGCTTGAAGTTTGCTCCTCTTGGTTCCATAAGCCAAAGTTTGGGGTACGAGCCAAATATCGAAAGATTCGCTTGACCGCTACATAGTGACTTTCCTTCGGTGCGGCTTGAAACCGTGCACACATTCCCACACTCAACATGATATCCGGTCTAGATGCACAAAGGTAAAGCAAGGATCCAATCATGGAGCGATATACCTTTTGATCCACCGCATTACCATTGGGATCAATGTCAAGTTGGCACTTGGTGGGCATTGGTGTAGTAGCCGGCTTGACATCACTTAGCTTGAATCTTTTGAGCATGTCTTGAGTGTATTTGGCTTGGTTGATGAAGGTTCCTTCTCTTCTTTGTTTGATATCGAAACCAAGAAAGAACTTCAACTCTCCCATCGAAGACATCTTGAACTTGGAGGTCATGAGAGCGGTAAATTCCTCATTCAAAGCTTTGTTAGGAGAACCAAAGATAATATCATCAACATATAGTTGGCATACAAACAACTCCCCATTTACCTTCTTAGTAAAAATAGTGGGATCGATTTGCCCCACTTCAAAACCACGATCTTGTAACAACTCGGTAAGGTGGTCATACCACGCACGTGGGGCTTGTTTAAGGCCATAGAGTGCCTTATCGAGTTGATACACATGATCCGGGAAGTAGGGGTCCTCGAACCCGGGGGGTTGCTTGACATAGACCAACTCATTAATGGGACCATTAAGAAAAGCACTTTTTACATCCATTTGTTGCAACTTAAAGTTGTGATGGGAAGCATAAGCAATCAACAAATTCAAGACGAGCAACGGGAGCAAAGGTTTCACCGTAGTAGATACCCTCGACTTGGGAGTAGCCTTGTGCTACCAATCTTGCCTTGTTGCGAATGATGTTCCCATGAGCATCTTGCTTGTTCTTGAAAATCCACTTAGTTCCAATGACGTTGTGGTTCTCCGATGGCCTTGGCACCAATCTCCACACCTTGTTGTACTCGAAGTTGTTGAGTTCTTCATGCATGGCATTGAGCCAATCCAAGTCTTCGAGCGCCTCATAGACCTTTTGAGGTTCAACACAAGAGACAAACGAGTTATGTTCACAATAGTTTGCCAATTGTCTACGAGTGCTTACCCCTTTTCTTAAGCTTCCAACCACATTCTCCATGAGATGGCCTTTGGTGGTGAGTTTGGAAGAAATCTTGGCGGCACGACGCTCTAATTCCTCCTCAGAGGTGAGATGAGGAGGGGTCACTTGATCATCTTGAGCGCCGTCTTGAGCATGATCTTCATCTTGAGCATGCTCGGGGGAGAGAACTTGACTTTGGGCATCATTTGAGGTGATATCATCGTCTTGAGCACGATCTTGCCCTTGGTCTTGTTCATGAGGTTGAGGGCCTTCACTTTGTTCTTCGGAAGCGTGTGGGCCTTGGGTTGGTGATGGCTCCACTTGAGTGGAGCATTGTCCTTCTCCTTCGGCCACAAGGGTTTCCTCAATGGGTAGGATAAAGCCAACTCCCATTCTTCTTATGGCTTGGGGAGGAATTTCATCACCTACATCACAAGTGCCACTTTGCTCCACTTGGGAGCAGTTATTCTCATCAAACTCCACGTTACACGTCTCCTCAATAAGTCCCGTGGATTTATTGAGGACACGGTAAGCATGAGAGTTTGTAGCATAACCAACAAATATGCCCTCATGAGCTCTAGATTCAAATTTAGACAAACAAACACCTTTCTTGAGAATGAAACACTTACACCTGAACACCCGGAAGTACTTGAGGTTGGGCTTGTTGCCGGTGAGTATCTCATAAGGAGTCTTGTTCAAGCCTTTGCGGAGATAGAGCCGATTGGATGCATGACAAGCGGTGTTGATGGCTTCGGCCCAAAAGTTGTATGGAGACTTGAACTCCGCCATCATAGTCCATGCCGCATCCATCAACGTCCGGTTCTTTCTCTCCGCAACACCATTTTGTTGAGGGGTATATGGTGCAGAATATTGATGCTTGATTCCCTCATCACTAAGAAACTCATCCAAGGTGTAGTTCTTGAACTCGGTGCCGTTGTCACTTCTTATAGTCAAGATCTTTGCATTATGTTGACGTTGAGCTTCATTTGCAAAGTCGATGACGGTTTGTTGAGTCTCACTCTTCCTCTTGAAGAAATATACCCAAGTGTATCTCGAATAGTCATCCACAATCACCAAGCAATACTTTCTACCTCCAAGACTATCAAATGATGGTGGCCCAAAGAGATCCATGTGAAGGAGCTCCAAGGGTCTCTTTGAGTATATGATGGTCGTGGGAGGGTGAGCCTTCTCATGAAGCTATCCTTCAATACACTCAATGCAAGCACGGTCTTTAGCAAAACTAACATTTGTTAGTAAACGGACATGGTCCACCTTGAGAAGACTTTGCAAAGATCTCATATTGACATGGGCTAAACGGCGATGCCAAAGTCATCGTGACGTCAACTTTAGCCATTAGGCATGTCGCGGTCTTAGTGGGTCGCTCCGAAAAGTTAATCACATAGAGACCGCTTTCGACATGCCCAACAAAGGCTACTTTAAGAGTCTTGCTCCACAAGAGGGCCACGGTATCAATGTCAAAGAAAGTAGCAAAACCCATGACTGCAAGTTGACGAACGGAAAGCAAATTGTGTGCAAGGGACTCAACAAGCACGACTTTCTCGATCGTAAGATCATGAGAAATGACAACCTTGCCGAGACCCAATACCTTAGAATGTGATGCATCACCCCACTCGACATCGGTGGGCATAGATGGAATCTCTTGCACGTCCACCACCATGTCCTTGCTCCCGGTCATATGATTTGTTGCTCCACTATCGAGTAACCATATTCCCCCACCGGAAGCAAACCCCTACAAGAGATCAATGCTTGGTTTTAGGTACCCATTTGGTAATGGGTCCTTTGATGTTAGTAACGAGGGTCTTAGGAACCCAAATAGACCATTCAATGTACTCATAAGAAGAACCAACAAATTTAGCATAAACATGCCCATCACTAGCACGACACAACACATAAGAGGGGTTAAAGTCGCCGGCTATGTTCTTGGGGATGACGTTGTCCTTCTTGACATTGCCACCCTTTGCATGGTTCTTCTTCTTCTTGGAAGCACCCTCTCCCTCCCTCACAAAAGTTTGCTTGAGAGGGGAGGTTGCTTGGTCTTGTCATTCTTCTTCTTGCTCTTGGGCTTGGGCGCGAACCCAATCCCCTCCTTGGCCACAACTTCCTTTTGATTACTCAAAAGGTCGTTAAGGTTCTTCTCACCTTGAATGCATGTGACAAGGCCCTTTTCAAGTTGCTCCTTCAACTTAGGTTTCTCCTCAACAAGATGCACATGCTCACAACAAGGATTAGTAGCATTTGCATTATCAATCAATATCATATGAGGAAAAAGGTGGCTTTCTCCTTAGTTAGCTTCACTTGGAGTTGATCATGAGACTCTTTGAGACTAGCATGAGCACCCTTCAAGACTTTGTGAGCCTTGTCGAGAATGTCAAAGTCCTCGTTGAGTCTAGCAAGATCAACTCCAAGCTTTGCCTTCTCGGAGCTAAGCACACGAGACACAACAAGAGCATGATCAAGGTCTTTCTTTAATTTAGCATGATCTTTGTTGTATGACTCCTCAAGAGCCAAACGAAGACCACGCTCTTCCTCAAGAGCATTGGAAAGATCCGAAATCTCATCGGCATAGTCACGACTATGCTCTTCCATCTTAGAGATGGTTTCTTCATGAGTCTCGATCATGACATTGGCTTCACCAAGTTGTTCCAAGAGAGCAACGAAGTGCTTCTCGGATTTGCCCTTGAGTTTACTCATAAAGATCTCAAATTCATTTTCCTCCACATTAGTCCCCTCATGTTCATCAATGCAATCCGTCAAAGAAGAATGGTTGATGATGGTAGTTTTGATGTTGGGGGTTACCTTGTTGGTGGCTTTAGCCATGAGGCACTTGGCAGTGATGCTTTCATTGGGTGAACCGAAGAGAGACACCCGAGGAGTCATTGCAATGGCCACAGAGGCCATGGCAACCGATTCACCATCCTCATCATCATCATCATCCTCATTGTACTCTTCTTGAACCACCAAGGCTTTGTGAGGAGTCTTCTCTGGGAAGTTGCTCTTGTTGGGGAAAGACTTGGCCTTGTCCTTACGGATGAGCTTGCCACCATTGTCTTCCCTCTTCTCATATGGACACTCCACAACAAAGTGAATCACATTGCCACAATTGAAACAAGTCCTCACTCGTTGCTTGCCCTTAGTGCCACTTGAGTTGCTCTTGTTGAAGTTGGGCCTTGAGTTCTTCTTGCTCCAAAATTTTCTTGAAGCAAGGGCCATGTGTTCATGATAATCATACTTAGTATCTTCGAGGTTGCTCTCTTCTTCTTCCTCCTCTCCATCTTCTTCGACACAAATCTTGGCCTTCAAAGAGAGGTTGGGCTTCTTTGCTCTTTGGGAGCGAAGCACCGCATTGTCGGCGGTCTTGTCCAATATGCTCATAGCCACAAACTCATCCAACACATCACTTGAGGACAAGGTGTGGAAGTCCGATCGCCGACGGATGACGGAGGACATGGCTTTGTGGTAGGGCATCATTGCCTTGAGAAATTTGCGCTTGATCCAGCTTGTCATCTGTGTCCTTACTTCCATGATCTCGGAGGAGACAAAGAAGCTTGGTTACTCTCCGATAGAGCTCATGAGGTTCTTCTTCTTCCTTCATTGCAAACTCATCGGCTTCATCTTGGACCACTTCATAATTGGAACGTTGAATGCTTGCGCTTCCTCGATAAAGGGAAACCACCTTGAGCCAAGCATCTTTGGCACGGCAGTAAGGCCGGAGATGAGGAAGGTCTTCGGGAAGGATTGCTTCTTGGATGATGAAGAGAGCATTCTCATTGAATTGATGATCCACGACCTCTCTTGGAGAAAAGTTGCTCGGATCATGCGGTAGAAACCTTCTTCAATGATTCTCCAAAGGTTAGTGTTCACATGATTTAAATGACGCTTAAAACGATAAACCCAAGAATCAAAATCCTCCTTTTTATCAATCTTAGGTGGTGGACCGGCATGATTCAAATGAGTGGAAGGAATCGGTCCACCATAAACGGGAGGTTGCACATGGGCAAAGATTCCGGTGCCATTCTTACCACTAGAAGAGGGGGCTTTCTCACTAGTAGCTTCCCCCTTATCGGAGTTAGCATCCGCTCCCGTGTTGGCGGGATCACCCACTTTCACGGGTGCGGTGGAAAGTTTAAGCCCTTCTAGGAATTCCTTAAACATGTCCTTGACCTCGCCGTCATGGAGTTTTTCAATGTGTCCAACGCCACATTGAATTCCTCACGAGATCGAGGTACTTATCTCCGTAGATGATATCGGATTCACACCGGAGTGCTCCCCCACATCATCTACGACGTCAACCATACTCTTCGGACGGTAAAGTCCTTAAAAAGAGACGAGGCTCTGATACCAATTGAAAGGATCGATATAGTTGACAAGAGGGGGGGTGAATAGGCAACTAACAATTTTTAAGCTTTTCTTTACCAATTTAAACTTTGCAATAATAAAGGTTGTCTAGATGTGCAACTAGGTGGACAACCTATATGATGCAAACAACACAAGCACAAGAGCAAGCAAGGATAGGAACACGAATAAGCTTGCAAGTAAAGGGATAAGATAACCAAGAGTGGAGCCGGTGGAGACGAGGATGTGTTACCAAGTTCCTTCCTTTTGAGGGAAGTACGTCTCCGTTAGAGCGGTGTGGAGGCACAATGCTCCCCAAGAAGCCACTAGGGCCACCGTAATCTCCTCACGCCAAGACAATGCAAGAGCCGTGATTCCACTATTGGTGCCCTTGAAGGCGGTGACCGAACCTTTACAAACAAGGTTGGGGCAATCTCCACAACTTAATTGGAGGCTCCCAACAACACCACGAAGCTTCACCACAATGGAATATGGCTCCACGGTGACCTCAACCGTCTAGGATGCTGAAACACCCAAGAGTAACAAGATCCGCAAGGGATAAGTGGGGGGAATCAAATATCTTGTGGTGGAAGTGTAGATCGGGCCCTTGTCACCCAATCCCGAGCAAATCAGCAAGTTTGATTGGCTAGGGAGAGAGATCGGGCCAGATTGGAGCTTGGAGCAACAATGGAGCGTGGGGAGAGAAGAGGTGGTCAACTAGAGGTTGAAGACGCCTTATATAGTCGTGGGAAAAATCCAACCGTTATCCACTTATTCAGCTCATGACGCTGCAGTACTACCGCTCGGTGGGCCAGTATTACCATGAGGCTGCACGGTACTACCGTGGCGGACCACGCAGTACTACATGGCGGCAGCAGACAGCCGGAACTAGCTCGACTATAAGGGCAAGATTACCGCTATGCTGCGGTACTACCGCTCCCCTTGCGGTACTACCGCAAGGCGTGAGAGTCACGGCACGAAGGGCGCGGATGAAATAAATTACATCCTCGCCAACTTCCGAAACTGCGGTAGTGCAAAATCCGACAGCGGTACTACCGCTCCGGAGGAGCGGTACTACCGTAACGCGTGCCTACTACCGTGAAACTACGGTACTTTCGGTAGGAGGGCCACACGGTACTACGGCTCATAGGGAGCAAGATTACTGTGGGCTCCGCAAAGACTACCGCTACCGACGAGCAAGATTACTACCGTGGTGGGCGCGGATGTAAAAAATTACATCCGCCCCTACTACCGCACCGGAGCGACACTAGTCCTGGGAGCCGCGGTACTACCGCTCCAGAGGAGCGGTACTACCGTGGCACCCCGCGGTACTACCGCAAGTACAGGGTAGTTGTCAGATTTCCGAACAACCAAGATAACGAAGGGAAGCTCCAAAGTGCAGGGAAAGGAGGGACAAGTGTACGTGTTGATTCCGCCCTAACCTTTCCGACGCGGACCCCCTCTTAATAGTACGGCTCTCCTTGTTGGAAATATGCCCTAGAGGCAATAATAAATTAGTTATTATTATATTTCCTTGTTCATGATAATCGTTTATTATCCATGCTATAATTGTATTGATAGGAAACTCAGATACATGTGTGGGTACATAGACAACACCAAGTCCCTAGTAAGCCTCTAGATGACTAGCTCGTTAATCAATAGATGGTTACGGTTTCGACCATGGACATTGGATGTCATTGATAACGGATCACATCATTAGGAGAATGATGTGATGGACAAGACCCAATCCTAAGCCTAGCACAAAGATCGTAGTTCAGATGCTAAAGCTTTTCTAATGTCAAGTATCATTTCCTTAGACCATGAGATTGTGCAACTCCGGATACCGTAGGAATGCTTTGGGTGTACCAAACGTCACAACGTAATCGGGTGGCTATAAAGGTGCATTACGGTATCTCCGAAAAGTGTCTCGGGTTGGCACGAATCGAGATCGATTTGTCACTCCGGTTGACGGAGAGGTATCTCTGGGCCCACTCGGTAGGACATCATCATAATGTGCACAATGTGACCAAGGGGTTGATCACGGGATGATGTGTTACGGAACGAGTAAAGAGACTTGCCGGTAACAAGATTGAACAAGGTATCGGTATACCGACGATCGAATCTCGGGCAAGTACAATGCCGTTAGACAAAGGGAATTGAATACGGGATTGATTGAGTCCTTGACATCGTGGTTCATCCGATGAGATCATCGTGGAACATGTGGGAGCCAACATGGGTATCCAGATCCCGCTGTTGGTTATTGACCGGAGAACGTCTTGGTCATGTCTGCATGGTTCCCGAACCCGTAGGGTCTACACACTTAAGGTTCAATGATGCTAGGGTTATAAAGGAAGTTTGTATGTGGTTACCGTATGTTGTCCGGAGTCCCGGATGAGATCCCGGACGTCACGAGGAGTTCCAAAATGGTCCGGAGGTAAACAATAATATATAGGAAGTGAGGTTTTGGTCACCGGAAAAGTTTCGGGTTTTATCGATAACGTACCGGGACCACCGGGAGGGTCCCGGGGGTCCACCAAGTGGGGCCACCATCCCCGGAGGGCTGCATGGGCTAAGTGTGGGAGGGGACCAGCCCTGTGGGCTGGTGCGCCCCATAAGGCCCAAGGCGCAGCTAGGTGGGGAGAGGGAAACCCTAGGCGCAGATGGGCCTAAAGGCCCACCCTAGGGGGCGCCTCTCTCCCTCTTGGCCGCCCTTCAACTCCCATCTAGGGCTGCCGCACCCTTGGGTGGGAACCCTAGATGGGGCGCAGCCACCTCCCTCCTCCTATAAATAGTGGGGTTTTGGGGCTGCCCAACACATGAGAACCTCTCCCTCTTGGCGCAGCCCTACCTCTCTCCCTTCCCCTCTCCCGCGGTGCTTGGCGAAGCCCTGCAGGATTGCCACACTCCTCCACCATCACCACACTGTTGTGCTGCTGCTGGACGGAGTCTTCCTCAACCTCTCCCTCTCCCCTTGCTGGATCAAGGCATGGGAGACGTCACCGGGCTGTACGTGTGTTGAACGCGGAGGTGCCGTCCGTTCGGCACTAGGATCTGTTGGGGAACGTAGTAATTTCAAAAAATTTCCTACGATCACGCAAGACCATGGTGATGGCATAGCAACGAGAGGGAAGAGTGTCCGTCCACGCACTCGTGAGACCGAAAGCGGAAGCGTTATAACAACGCTGTTGATGTAGTCGCACGCCTTCACGATCCGACCGATCCAAGCACCGAACGACGGCACCTCCGAAGTTCGCACACGCTCAGCTCGATGACGATCCCGGACTCCGATCCGGCAAAGTGTCGGGATGAGTTCCACAAGACGACGGGCGTGGTGACGATGTTGATGCTCCACCGACGCAGGCTTCGCCTAAGCTCATGACGATATGACTTCTCCGGCGCAGGCTTCGCCTAAGCTCCGCGACGATATGACCAAGTGGAATATGGTGGAAGGGGCACCGCACACGGCTAAGGAAAGATCCGTAGATCAACTTGTGTGTCTTGGGGTGCCCCCGCCTCAGATATAAAGGAGGCAAGGGGAGGTGGCCGGCCCTAGGGGAGGCGCAAGGAGGAGTCCTACTCCCTGGAGTAGGACTCCCCCTCTCCTAGTTGGACTAGGATTGGAGGAGGGGAAGAGGGAAGGGCGCCGCCCCTTCCTTGTCCTATTCGGACTAGAGGGGAGGGGGCGCGCAGCCCACCTTGGCTGGCCCTTCCTCTTCTCTCCTATGGCCCATTAGGCCCATGGACCTCCCGGGGTTCCAGAACCTCCCGATTTCACCCGAACACTTCCGATGTCCAAATGTAGGCTTCCAATATATCAATCTTTATGTCTCGACCATTTCGAGACTCCTCGTCATGTCCGTGATCACATCCGGACTCGAACAACCTTCGGTGCATCAATACTTATAAACTCATAATGAACTGGCCATCGAAACGTTAAGCGTGCGGACCCTACGGGTTCGAGAACTATGTAGACATGACCTAGAACCATTCTCGGTCAATAACCAATAGCGGAACCTGGATGCCCATATTGGTTCCTACATATTCTACTGAAGATCTTTATCGGTCAAACCGCATAACGACATACGTTGTTCCCTTTGTCATCGGTATGTTACTTACCCGAGATTCGATCGTCGGTATCCAATACCTAGTTCAATCTCAAGCAGTAAGTCTCTTTACTCGTTCAGAATACATCATCTCACAACTAACTCATTAGTTGTAATGCTTGCAAGGCTTAAGTGATGTGTATTACCGAGAAGGCCTAGAGATACCTCTCCGACAATCGGAGTGAAAAACCTAATCTCAAATACGCCAACCCAACAAGTACCTTTGGAGACACCTGTAGTACTCCTTTATAATCACCCAGCTTACGTTGTGACGCTTTGGTAGCACCCAAAGTGTTCCTCCGTAAACGGGAGTTGCATAATCTCATAGTTACAGGAACATGTATGGGTCATGAAGAAAGCATTAACATACTAAACGATCAAGTGTTAAGCTAATGGAATGGGTCATGTCAATCAGATCATTCAACCAATGATGTGACCTTGTTAATCAAATAACAACTCCTTGTTTATGGTTAGGAAACATAACCATCTTTGATTAACAAGCTAGTCAAGTAGAGGCATACTAGTGACATACCGTTTGTCTATATATTCACACATGTATTATGTTTCCGTTAATACAATTATAGCATGAATAATAAACATTTATCATGATATAAGGAAATAAATAATAACTTTATTATTGCCTCTAGGGCATATTTCCTTCAGCCTCCCACTTGCACTAGAGTCAATAATCTAGATTACAAAGTAATGATCCTAACACCCATGGAGTCTTGGTGTCGATCATGTTTTGCTCGTGGAAGAGGCTTAGTCAACGGGTCTGCAACATTCAGATCCGTATGTATTTTGCAAATCTCTATGTCTCCCACTTGGACTTGGTCCCGAATGGAATTGAAGCGTCTCTTGATATGCTTGGTCCTCTTGTGAAATCTGGATTCTTTTGCCAAGGCAATTGCACCAAGATTGTCACGTAAGATCTTCATAGGTCCCGATGCACTAGGTATGACACCTAGATCGGAAATGAACTCTTTCATCCAGCATTCTTCATTTGCTGCTTCCAAGCAGCTATGTACTCCGCTTCACATGTAGATCCCGCCACGACGCTTTGTTTAGAATCGCACCAACCCACAGCTCCACCGCTTAATAAAAACACGTATCCGGTTTTGCGATTTAGAATCGTCCGGATCGGTGTCAAAGCTTGCATCGACGTAACCATTTACGACTAGCTTTTTGTCACCTCCATATACGAGAAACATATCCTTAGTCCTTTTCGTATTTCAGATGTTCTTGACCGCTGTCCAAAGGATCCATTCCTGGATTACTTTGGTACCTTCCCGCCAAGCTTACAGCCTAAGCATACGCCGTGTCTGGTACACAACATTGCATACATGATAGAGCCTATGGCTGAAGCATAGGAACATCTTTCATTTTTCTCTATCTTCTCTGTGTGGTCGGGCATTGAGTCCGACTCAATCTTATACCTTGCAACACGCAAAAAACCTTTCTTTGCTCGATCCATTTTGAACTTTTTCAAAACTTTATCAAGGTATGTGCTTTGTGAAAGTCCAATTAAGCGTCTTGATCTATCTCTATAGATCTTGATGCCCAATATGTAAGCAGCTTCACCGAGGTCTTTCATTGAAAAACTTTTATTCAAGTATCCTTTTATGCTATCCAGAAATTCTATATCATTTCCAATCAATATATGTCGTCCACATATAATATCAGAAATGCTACAGAGCTCCCACTCACTTTCTTGTAAATACAAAGCTTCTCCAAAAGTCCGTACAAACCCATATGCTTTGATCACACTATCAAAGCGTTTATTCCAACTCCGAGAGGCTTGCACTGCACCATAAATTGATCGTTGGAGCTTGCACACTTTGTTAGCACCCTTTGGATCGACAAAACCTTCTCGTTGCATAATATACAACTCTTCTTCTAGAAATCCATTCAAGAATGCAGTTTTTACATCCATTTGCCAAATTTCATAATCATAAAATGCGGCAATTGCTAACATGATTCGGACAGACTTAAGCATCGCTACTGGTGAGAAAGTCTCATCGTAGTCAACCCCTTGAACTTGTCGAAAACCTTTCGCAACAAGTCGAGCTTTGTAGACAGTTATATTACCATCGGTCGGTCTTCTTCTTAAAGATCCATTTATTTTCAATGGCTTGCCGATCATAGGGCAAGTCAACCAAAGTCCATACTTTGTTCTCATACATGGATCCCATCTCAGATTTCATGGCTTCCACCATTTTATGAATCTGGCTCACCATCGCTTCTTCATAGTTTGTAGGTTCGTCATGGTCAAGTAACATGACTTCCGTAATAGGATTACCGCATTCACTCGTGCGTATTTTACTCTGGTTGACCTCACGAGGTTCAAGAGTAACTTGATCTCAAGCTTCATGATCATCATCATTAGTTTCCTCACTAATTGGTGTAGTTGTCACAGAACCATTTCTTGTGATGAACTACTTTCCAATAAGGGAGCAGATATGATTATCTCATCAAGTTCTACTTTCCTCCCACTCACTTCTTTCGAGAGAAACTCTTTCTCTAGAAAGGATCCGAATTTAGCAATGAAAATCTTGCCTTCAGATCTGTGATAGAAGGTGTACCCAATCTCCTTTGGGTATCCTATGAAGACACATTTTTCCGATTTGGGTTCGAGCTTATCCGGTTGAAGTTTCTTTACATAAGCATCGCAGCCCCAAACTTTAAGAAACGACAACTTTGGTTTCTTGCCAAACCACAGTTCATAAGGCGTCGTCTCAACGGATTTTGACGGTGTCCTATTCAACGTGAATGCGGCCGCCTCTAAAGCATAACCCCAAAACGATAGCGGTAAATCGGAAATAGACATCATAGATCGCACCATATCTAGTAAAGTACGACACGACGTTCGGACACACCATTTCTCCGTGGTGTTCCGGGTGGCGTGAGTTGCTTGAAACTATTCCACATTGTTTCAAATGTAAACCAAACTCGTAACTCAAATATTCTCCTCCACGATCAGATCGTAGAAATTTTATTTTCTTGTTACGATGATTTTCCACTTCACTCTGAAATTCTTTGAACTTTTCAAATGTTTCAGATTTGTGTTTCATTAAGTAGATATACCCATATCTGCTCAAATCATCTGTGAAGGTGAGAAAATAACGATACCACCGCGTGCCTCAACATTCATTGGACCACAAACATCGGTATGTATGATTTCCAACAAATCGGTTGCTCGCTCCATAGTTCCGAGAACGGCGTTTTGGTCATCTTGCCCATGAGGCACGGTTCGCAAGTACCAAGTGATTCATAATCAAGTGATTCCGAAGCCCATCAAGATGGAGTTTCTTCATGCGTTTTACACCGATATGACCTAAACGGCAAAGGCCACAAATAAGTTGCACTATCATTATCAACTCTGCATCTTTTGGCTTCAACATTATGAATATGTGTATCACTACCGTCGAGATTCAACAAGAATAGACCATTCTTCAAGGGTGCATGACCATAAAAGATATTACTCATATAAATAGAACAACCATTATTCTCTGATTTAAATGAATAACCGTCTCGCATTAAACAAGATCCAGATATAATGTTCATGCTCAACGCCGCACCAAATAACAATTATTTAGGTCTAAAACTAATCCCGAAGGTAGATGTAGAGGTAGCGTGCCGATCGCGATCACATCGACTTTGGAACCATTTCCAACGCCAAGATCGTCACCTCGTCCTTAGCCAATCTTCGCTAATCCGTAGTTCCCTGCTTCGAAGTTGCAAATATTAGCAATGTAACCAGATCAAATACCGGTACTATCATGCGGTATTAGTAAGGTACACATCAATAACATGTATATCACATATACCTTTGTTCACCTTGCCATTCTTTTTATCCGCCAAATACTTGGGGCAGTTCCGCTTCAAAGGTCCGGTCTGCTTGCAGTAAAAACACTTCGCCAGTGCTTAGGTCCAGACTTCATGCTTTCTTCTCTTGATCAAGAACTTTCTTGCTGTTCTTTTTGAAGTTTCCTTCTTCTTCCCTTTGCCCTTTTCTTGAAACTAGTGGTCTTGTTGATCATCAACACTTGATGCTCTTTCTTGATTTCTACCTCCGCAGCTTTTAGCATCGCGAAGAGCTCAGAATTGTCTTAGTCATCCCTTGCATATTATAGTTCATCACGAAGCTCTTGTAGCTTGGTGGCGATGATTGGAGAATTTCGTCAATGACACTATCATCCGGAAGATTAACTCCCAAATGAATTAAGTGATTGTTATACCCGGACATTTTGAGTATGTGCTCACCGACGTAACTATTCTCCTCCATCTTGCAGCTATAGAACTTATTGGAGACTTCATATCTCTCAATCCGGGCATTTGCTTGAAATATTAACTTCAACTCCTGGAACATCTCATATGCTCCATGACGCTCAAAACGTCGTTGAAGACCCGGTTCTAAGCCGTAAAGCATGGCACACGAACTATAGAGTAGTCATCAGCTCGCTTTGCCAGACGTTCACAACTTCTCGCTCAAGATCTCGCAGAGGGCTCGCTCACCCGGTGCTTCCAGACGTAATTTTTCTCAGGCAGCAATGAGGATAATCCTCAAGTTACGGACCCAGTCCGTGTAATTGCTACCATCATCTTTCAACTTTGCTTTCTCAAGGAACGCATTAAAATTCAACGGAACAACAAAGACGAGCCATCTATCTACAAAGAAACATAGACAAGCAAAATACTATCGTGTACTAAGTTCGTGATAAATTTAAGTTCAATTAATCATATTAAAAAACTCCCACTTAGACGTACATCTCTCTAGTCATCTAAGTGATCACGTGATCCATATCAACTAAACCATGTCCGATCATCACGTGAGATGGAGTAGTTTCAATGGTGAACATCACTATGTTGATCATATCTACTATATGATTCACGCCGACCTTTCGGTCTCCGTGTTCCGAGGCCATATCTGTTATATGCTAGGCTCGTCAAGTTTAACTCGAGTATTCCGCGTGCGCAACTGTTTTGCACCCGTTGTATTTGAACGTAGAGCCTATCACACCCGATCATCACGTGGTGTCTCAAAGACGAAGAACTTTCGCAACGGTGCATACTCAGGAGAACACTTCTTGATAATTTTTAGTGAGAGATCATCTTATAATGCTACCGTCAATCAAAGCAAGATAAGATGCATAAAGGATAAACATCACATGCAATCAATATAAGTGATATGATATGGTCATCATCATCTTGTGCTTGTGATCTCCATCGCCAAGCACCGCCATGATCACCATCGCCACCGGCGCGACACCTTGATCTCCATCGTAGCATCGTTGTCGTCTTGCCAACTATTGCTTCTACGACTATCGCTACTCCTTAGTGATAAAGTAAAGCAATTACATGGCGTTTGCATTTCATACAATAAAGCGACAACCATATGGCTCTCGCCATTGCCGATAACTTCGGTTACAAAACATGATCATCTCATACAATAAAATATAGCATCACGCCTTGACCACATCACATCACAACATGCCCTGCAAAAACAAGTTAGACGTCCTCTACTTTGTTGTTGCAAGTTTTACGTGGCTGCTACGGGCTGAGCAAGAACCGTTCTTACCTACGCATCAAAACCACAACGATACTTCGTCAAATAGCCTCCGCTTTAACCTTCTCAAGGACCGGGCGTAGCCACACTCAGTTCAACTAAAGTGAGAGAGACAGACACCACGGTCACCTTTAAGCAACGAGTGCTCGAGCGGTGAAACCAGTCTCGCGTAAGCGTCTGGCGTAATGTCGGTCCGGGCCGCTTCATCTCACAATACCGCTGAACCAAAGTATGACATGCTGGTAGGCGGTATGACTTGTATCGTCCACAACTCACTTGTGTTCTACTCATGCATATGACATCAACGCATAAAACCGTGCTCGGATGCCATCGTTGGGGAACGTAGTAATTTCAAAAATTTCCTACGATCACGCAAGACCATGGTGATGGCATAGCAACGAGAGGGAAGAGTGTCCGCCCACGCACTCGTGAGACCGAAAGCGGAAGCGTTATAACAACGCTGTTGATGTAGTCGCACGTCTTCACGATCCGACCGATCCAAGCACCGAACGACGGCACCTCCGGAAGTTCTCGCACACGCTCAGCTCGATGACGATCCCGGACTCCGATCCGGCAAAGTGTCGGGATGAGTTCCACAAGACGACGGGCGTGGTGACGATGTTGATGCTCCACCGACGCAGGGCTTCGCCTAAGCTCCATGACGATATGACTTCTCCGTGCAGGCTTCGCCTAAGCTCCATGACGATATGACCGAAGTGGAATATGGTGGAAGGGGCACCGCACACGGCTAAGGAAAGATCCGTAGATCTACTTGTGTGTCTTGGGGTGCCACCTGCCCCCGTATATAAAGGTGGCAAGGGGGAGGTGGCCGGCCCTAGGGGAGGCGCACCAAGGAGGAGTCCTACTCCCACCGGGAGTAGGACTCCCCCCCTCTCCTAGTTGGACTAGGATTGGAGGAGGGGGAAGAGGGAAGGGGCGCCGCCCCCCCCCCCCCGTCCGTGTCCTAATCGGCCGAGCGGGGGGGGGGGGGCGCGCAGCCCACCGTGGCTAGCCCGTCCTCTTCTCTCCGATGGCCCATTGGGCCCATGGACCGCCCGGGGTTCCAGAACCTCCCGATTTCACCCTAACACTTCCGATGTCCAAATGTAGGCTTCCAATATATCAATCTTTATGTCTCGACCATTTCGAGACTCCTCGTCATGTCCGTGATCACATCCGGACTCGAACAACCTTCTTGCATCAATACTTATAAACTCATAATGAACTGGCATCGAAACGTTAAGCGTGCGGACCCTACGGGTTCGAGAACTATGTAGACATGACCTAGAACCATTCTCGGTCAATAACCAATAGCGGAACCTGGATGCCCATATTGGTTCCTACATATTCTACGTAAGATCTTTATCGGTCAAACCGCATAACGACATACGTTGTTCCCTTTGTCATCGGTATGTTACTTACCCGAGATTCGATCGTCGGTATCCAATACCTAGTTCAATCTCGTTACGGTAAGTCTCTTTACTCGCTCCGTAATACATCATCTCACAACTAACTCATTAGTTGTAATGCTTGCAAGGCTTAAGTGATGTGTATTACCGAGAAGGCCTAGAGATACCTCTCCGAGCAATCGGAGTGACAAAACCTAATCTCGAAATACGCCAACCCAACAAGTACCTTTGGAGACACCTGTAGTACTCCTTTATAATCACCCAGATTACGTTGTGACGTTTGGTAGCACCCAAAGTGTTCCTCCGTAAACGGAGTTGCATAATCTCATAGTTACAGGAACATGTATGGGTCATGAAGAAAGCATTAACATACTAAACGATCAAGTGTTCAGCTAACGGAATGGGTCATGTCAATCCGATCATTCAACCAATGATGTGACCTTGTTAATCAAATAACAACTCCTTGTTTATTGTTAGGAAACATAACCATCTTTGATTAACAAGCTAGTCAAGTAGAGGCATACTAGTGACATCTTGTTTGTCTATATATTCACACATGTATTATGTTTCCGGTTAATACAATTCTAGCATGAATAATAAACATTTATCATGATATAAGGAAATAAATAATAACTTTATTATTGCCTCTAGGGCATATTTCCTTCAGGATCATCGGTGATTTGAATCACGACGAGCACGACTCCATCAACCCCGTTCACTTGAACGCTTCCGCTTAGCGATCTACAAGGGTATGTAGATGCACTCTCCTTCCCTCGCTGTCGGTTTCTCCATAGATAGATCTTGGTGACACGTAGGAAAATTTTGAATTTCTGCCACGTTCCCCGACAAAGGCATCATGAGCTAGGTCTATTGCGTAGATTCTTTGCACGAGTAGAACACAAAGTAGTTGTGGGCGTTGATTTTGTTCAATATGCTTACCGTTACTAGTCCAATCTTGTTTCGACGGTATTGTGGGATGAAGCGGCCGGACCGACCTTACACGTACACTTACGTGAGATGTGTTCCACCGACCGACATGCACTTGGTGCATAAGGTGGCTAGCGGGTGCCGCCTCCCACTTTAGTCGGATCAGATTCGATGAAAAGGGTCCTTATGAAGGGTAAATAGCAATTGACATATCACGTTGTGGTTTTATGAGGTAAGAAACGTTCTTGCTAGAAACCCATAGCAGCCATCAGAAACATGCAAACAACAATTAGAGGACGTCTAACTTGTTTTTGCAGGGTATGCTATGTGATGTGATATGGCCAAGAAGAATGTGATGAATGATATGTGATGTATGAGATTGATCATGTTCTTGTAATAGGAATCACGACTTGCATGTCGATGAGTATGACAACCGGCAGGAGCCATAGGAGTTGTCTTAATTTATTGTATGACCTGCGTGTCATTGAACAAACGCCATGTAATTACTTTTACTTTGTTGCTAATCGGTAGCCATAGTAGTAGAAGTAATAAGTTGGCGAGACAACTTCATGGAGACACGATGATGGAGATCATGGTGTCATGCCGGTGACGATGATGATCATGGAGCCCCGAAGATGGAGATCAAAAGGAGCAAAATGATATTGGCCATATCATGTCACTATTTGATTGCATGTGATGTTTATCATGTTTATGCATCTTATTTGCTTAGAACGACGGTAGTAAATAAGATGATCCCTCATTAAAATTTCAAGAAAGTGTTCCCCTAATCGTGCACCGCTATGAAAGTTCGTCGCTTCAAGCACCACGTGATGATCGGGTGTGATAGATTCTTACGTTCACATACAACGGGTGTAAGCCAGATTTACACACGCTAAACACTTAGGTTAACTTGACGATCCTAGCATGTATGCACATGGCCTCGGAACACAAGAGACCGAAAGGTCGAGCATGAGTCGTATGGAGGATACGATCAACATGAAGATGTTCACCGATGATGACTAGTACGTCTCACGTGATGATCGGACACGGCCTAGTTGACTCGGATCATGTAATCACTTAGATGACTAGAGGATGTCTATCTGAGTGGGAGTTCATAAGATGAACTTAATTGTCCGAACATAGTCAAAAACCCTTTGCAAATTATGTCATAGCTCACGCTTTAGTTCTACTGTTTAGATATGTTCCTAGAGAAAATATAGTTGAAAGTTGATGTAGAAATTATGCGGTCGCAGAAAGCTCATGTCCTTAATGCACCGCTCGGTGTCGGACCTCGAACGTGGTCTGTGGATATTGCGAACATCTGACACACACGTTTTGATGACTACGTGATAGTTCGGTAATGTTAAACGGCTTAGAATTAAGGCACCAAAGACATTTTGAAACGTCACGGAACATGTGAGATGTTCTGAGGGCTGAAATTAGGATTTCAGGCTCGTGCTCACGTCAAGAGGTATGAGACCTCCGACGAGTTTTCTAGCCTACAAACTAAGGGAGAAGATCTCAATCGTTGAGCTTGTACTTAGATTGTCTGGGTACAACAATCACTTGAATCGAGTGGGAGTTAATCTTCCGTATGAGATAGTGATGTTTCTCCAAAGACATTGCCACCAAGCTACTAGAGCTTCGTGATGAACTATAACATATCGTGATAGATATGATGATCCGTGAAGTGTTCGCGATGTTTGACACCGCGAAAGTAGAAGTCAAGTAGGAGCATCAATTGTTGATGGTTGGTAAAACCACTAGTTTCAAGAAGGGCAAGGGCAACAAGGGATACTTCATGAAACGGCAAAACAGCTTGTCGCTCTAGTGAAGAAACCCAAGGTTGAACCCAAACCGAGACTAAGTGCTTCGTAATGAGAGGAACGGACACGAAGCGGAACCACCCTAGATACTTGGTAGATGAGAAGGTCGGCAAGGTTGATAGAAGTATATTGGATATACATTATGTTAATGTGTACTTTACTAGTACTCCTAGTAGCACCAGGTATTAGATACCGGTTCGGTTGCTAAGTGTTAGTAACTCGAAATAAAAGCTACGGAATAAACGGAGACTAGCTAAAGGTGAGCCGACGATATGTGTTGGAAGTGTTTCCAAGGTTGATGTGATCAAGCATCGCACTCTCCCTCTGCCATCGAGATTGGTGTTAAACCTAAATAATTGTTATTCAGTGTTTGCGTTGAGCATAGACATGATTGGATTATGTCTATCGTAGTACGGTTATTCATTTAAGGAGAATAATGGTTACTCTATTTATTTGAATAATACCTACAATGGTCTTGCACCTAAAATGAATGGTTTATTGAAATCTCGATCGTAGTGATACACATTTTCACGCCAAAGGTATAAGATAGTAATGATAGTACCACCTGCTTGTGGCACTGCCATTTGAGTCATATTGGCATAAAATGCATGAAGAAGCTCCATATTGATGGATCTTTGGACTCACTCGTTTTTGAAAAGTTTGAGACATGCGAACCATGTCTATTGGTGTATACGCATGAAGAAACTCCATGCAGATGGATCGTTTGGACTCACTTGTTTTTGAATCACTTGAGATATGCAAATCATACCACATGGGCAAGATGACCTGAAAAGCCTCGGTTTCAGAAGATGGAACAAGATAGCAACTTGTTGGAAGTAACACATTTTGATGTGTGCAGTCCAATGAGTGCTGAGGCATGCATTGAATATCGTTATGTTCTTACTTCACAGATGATTTGAGTAGATGTTGAGTATATTTACTTGATGAAACACAAGTCTGAATTATTGAAAGGTTCAAGTAATTTCAGAGTGAAGTTGAAGATCTTCGTGACAAGAGGATAAAATGTCTGTGATGTGATCATAGAGATGAATATCTGAGTTATGAAGTTTGGTACACAATTGAGACATTGTGGAAATTGTTTCACAACTAATACCGCCTGGAACACCATAGTGTGATGGTGTGTCCGAACATCATAGTTGCACCCTATTAGATATGGTGCGTACCATGATGTCTCTTATCGAATTACCACTATCGTTCATGGGTTAGGCATTAGAGACAACCACATTCACTTTAATAGCGCACCACGTAATTCCATTGAGACGACACCGTTTGAAATATGGTTTGGAGAAACATAAGTTGTCGTTTCTTAAAAGTTTGGGGCTGCGACGCTTATGTGAAAAAGTTTCATCATGATAAGCTCGAACCCAAAACGGATAAATACATCTTCATAGGACACCCAAAACAGTTGGGTATACCTCCTATCTCAAGATCCGGAAGCAAAAGTAATTGTTTCTAGAAACGGGTCCTTTCTCGAGGAAAAGTTTCTCTTGAAAGAATTGAGTGGGAGGATGGTGGAGACATGATGAGGTTATTGAACCGTCACTTCAACTAGTGTGTAGCAGGGCACAGGAAGTTGTTCCTGTGGCGCCTACACCAATTGAAGTAGAAGCTTATGATAGTGATCATGAAGTTTCGGATCAAGTCACTACCGTACCTCGTAGGGTGACAAGGACGCGTACTACTTTAGAGTGGTACAGTAATCCTGTCTTGAAGGTCATGTTGCTAGACAACAATGAACCTACGAGCTATGGAGAAGCGATGGTGGGCCCATATTCCGACGAATGGCTCGAGGCCATAAAATCGGAGAAAGGATCCATGACTTTGGAAGAAATACTTGATGGTCGTAAGGCCGTTGAGTAAAGATGGATTTTAAAAGAAGATGCATAATGATGGTAAGTATCACCATCAAGAAAGCTCGACTTGTCGTTAAAGATGTTTTCCGACAAGTTCAAGGAGTTGACTACGGTGAGGCTTTCTCACCAGAGCGATGCTAAGAGTTTGTTGGAAATGGATTAGCGATTCGCATTATTTATGAAATCTTGCAAATAGAATGTCAAAACATTGTTTCTCGACAGTTTTCTTGAGGAAAGGTTGTATGTGATACAACCGTAAGGTTTTGACAATCTCGAAGAACGCTAACGAATATGCAAAACTCCAGCAATCCTTCTAAGGACTGGAGTAAGCATCTCGGAGTTGGAATGTGCGCTTTGATGAGATGATCAAAGATTTTGGGTTTATACAAAGTTTATGAGAAACTTGTATTTCCAAAAAGGTGAGTGGGAGCACTATGGAATTTCTGATGAGTATATGTTGTTGACATATTGTTGATCAGAAATGATGTAGAATTTCTATAAAGCATATAGGGTTATTTGAAAAGTGTTTTTCAATGGAAAACCTGGATTAGGCAACTTGAACAACAAGCATCAAGATCTATAAGATAGATCAAAATGCTTAACAATACTTTCAAATGAGCACATACCTTGACATGATCTTGAAGGTGTTCAAGATGGATCGGAACGAAGAAGGAGTTCTTGCCTGAGTTGTAAGGTATGAAGTTAAGAGTTAAAGCTCGACCACGGCAGAAGAAAGAGAAAGGACGAAGGTCGTCCCCTATGCTTTAGACGTAGGCTCTACAATATGCTATGCTATGTGCTGCACCAAAAGTGTGCCTTGCCATGAGTCAGTCAAGGGGTACAAGAATGATCCAGGAATGGATCATTGGACAGCGGTCAAAATTGTCCTTGGAGTAAATAAGGACATGTTTCTCGATTATGGAGGTGATAAAGAGTTCGGCGTAAAGGGTTACGTCGATGCAAGCTTTAACACCTATCCGAGTGACTCTGAGTAGCAAACCGGATACGTATAGTGGAGCAACCATTTGGAATAGCTCCAAGTGGAGCGTGTCAGCAACGCTACAATATGACATAGAGAATTATGAAGTACATACGAATCTGAATGTTACGGAACCCGTTGACTAAAACCTCTCTCACAAGCAAAACATGATCAAACCCGTAACTCATTGAGTCTTAATCACATGATGATGTGAACTAGTTTAATGACACTAGTAAACTCTTTGGATGTTGGTCACATGGCGATGTGACGTGTGAGTGTTAATCACATGACGATGTGAACTAGATTATTGACTCTAGTGCAAGTGGGAGACTGTTGGAAATATGCCCTAGAGGCAATAATAAATTAGTTATTATTATATTTCCTTGTTCATGATAATCGTTTATTATCCATGCTATAATTGTATTGATAGGAAACTCAGATACATGTGTGGGTACATAGACAACACCAAGTCCCTAGTAAGCCTCTAGATGACTAGCTCGTTAATCAATAGATGGTTACGGTTTCGACCATGGACATTGGATGTCATTGATAACGGGATCACATCATTGGGAGAATGATGTGATGGACAAGACCCAATCCTAAGCCTAGCACAAAGATCGTAGTTCGTATGCTAAAGCTTTTCTAATGTCAAGTATCATTTCCTTAGACCATGAGATTGTGCAACTCCCGGATACCGTAGGAATGCTTTGGGTGTACCAAACATCACAACGTAATTGGGTGGCTATAAAGGTGCATTACGGTATCTCCGAAAGTGTCTGCATTGGGTTGGCACGAATCGAGACTGGATTTGTCACTCCGGTTGACGGAGAGGTATCTCTGGGCCCACTCGGTAGGACATCATCATAATGTGCACAATGTGACCAAGGGGTTGATCACGGGATGATGTGTTACGGAACGAGTAAAGAGACTTGCCGTAACGAGATTGAACAAGGTATCGGTATACCGACGATCGAATCTCGGGCAAGTACAATACCGTTAGACAAAGGGAATTGAATACGTGATTGATTGAGTCCTTGACATCGTGGTTCATCCGATGAGATCATCGTGGAACATGTGGGAGCCAACATGGGTATCCAGATCCCGATGTTAGTTATTGACCGGAGAATGTCTCGGTCATGTCTGCATGGTTCCCGAACCCGTAGGGTCTACACACTTAAGGTTCGATGACGCTAGGGTTATAAAGGAAGTTTGTATGTGGTTACCGAATGTTGTTCGGAGTCCCGGATGAGATCTCGGACGTCACGAGGAGTTCCGGAATGGTCCGGAGGTAAAGAATAATATATAGGAAGTGAGGTTTTGGTCACCGGAAAAGTTTCGGATTTTATCGGTAGCGTCACGACCACCGGAGGGTCCCGGGGTCCACCAAGTGGGGCCACCATCCCTGAGGGCTGCATGGGCTAAGTGTGGGAGGGACCAGCCCTGTGTGGGCTGGTGCGCCCACAAGGCCCAAGGCGCAGCTAGGTGGGGAGAGGGAAACCCTAGGCGCAGATGGGCCTAAAGGCCCACCCTAGGGGCACCCCTCTCCCCTCTTGGCCGCCCCTTCAACTCCCATCTAGGGCTGCCGCACCCTTGGGTGGGAACCCTAGATGGGGGCGCGGCCACCTCCCCTCCTCGTATAAATAGTGGGGTTTTGGGGCTGCCCAACACATGAGAACCTCTCCCTCTTGGCGCAACCCTACCTCTCTCCCTTCTCCTCTCCCGCGGTGCTTGGCGAAGCCTTGCAGATTGCCACGCTCCTCCACCATCACCACGCCTGCCAGTTGCTGCTGGATTTGGAGTCTTCCTCAACCTCTCCCTCTCCCCTTGCTGGATCAAGGCGTGGGAGACGTCACCGGGCTGTATGTGTGTTGAACGCGGAGGTGCCGTCCGTTCGGCACTAGGATCATCGGTGATTTGAATCACGACGAGCACGAATCCATCAACCCCGTTCACTTGAACGCTTCCGCTTAGTGATCTACAAGGGTATGTAGATGCACTCTCCTTCCCCTCGTTGTTGGTTTCTCCATAGATAGATCTTGGTGACATGTAGGAAAATTTTGAATTTCTGCTACGTTCCCCGACACTCCTACGACTCAAATCCATCAAAAAGAAACGTAGGACGACGCCGTCTTCAATAGTCTCCGAGGGGCACCGAATCGTCTCGAGCCTAGAGATGAACCATCTGAGGAACTCAAAGCATACGATTAGTCCGCAAAAGTATCGTCATCAATCACTAAAACATTTACGGGATGAATATGCCCTTACACCATCCCTCTTCCATCCCTCTCGAATCCCTCTCATCTCTCTCTGCTGCTGTTCCCTGCGCGCGCGCTTAGGTCGCAGCCGAGCTCCCGGCCATGGCCGTCGTCGCCATGGGAGCTGCTCCCCTCGCTCTTGTACAAGCGGGTGGGTCTTGGTCAGAGCCGAGCTCCCGGCCATGGCCGCCGTTGCCATGGGAGTTGCTTCCCTTGGCCCTGTACAGGCGCGGGCACCCACACGTACACATGCGCGAGCACGGGCGTTCACCCTTGCCCTCCACACACCGTCAGCCCACTGTCGGGTGCACATGCAACCTCTTGCTCTACAGGCCATGTCCTGAACCTCCTCTCCTATGGATCTGTGTGATTAGCATGCATCTGTGAGCTATTGGGCAAGTAATTTGTTTGATTATCATGGATCTATGTGAGCTAACTTGTGGAAATTAGAAGGGATCAGTACTAGGAAAAAATAGTGCATATATTTGTGAGCTGATTATTCTTATTATTGTGGATCTATATGAGCTAACTTCCTGAACAATTTGTTCATATATTTTTGATGATGCAAATGATGTTAATATTATCAGTTCCCATGCCTTTATTAATTTATAAATCTGTGCTGAATTTATATAGATGGATGACAATGGCAAGACCCGAGATTCGCTGATAGTGCAAGCTGCTGGTTTGGTTGCTGTTTTGTGTGCCTATATGGCCACAATAACTACAAGGGCTAGAATTAGAAACTATCGTGCTCCAATTCGTTATGTTATGCTTGAGAGAGACGTAGCTAGGTTGTCCAATCTACGTTTTATCTACGAAACCAATGATATAAATTGCCATGACCTACTAAGGATGAACAGGGCCCCATTTTATAACTTGTGTAACTTGTTCCATGATCGGAAATTGTTGGAAGACAACATTCATACCTGCATTGAGGAGCAGGTTGCCATGTTCCTTCTTGTCGTTGGGCACAACCATAGGTTTAGGGCAATGAAACCCATATTTAGGAGGTCAATTGAAGTAATCAGTCGATACTTCAAGGCAGTTTTATATGCAATTGGGGAGTTGCGTGATGAGATGATCCAGCCCCCTTCCAACGAAGTTCATCCAAAAATCCTACATAGTAGGCACTTCTATCCCTACTTTAAGGTAATACTTTACCATTTAGAATTATATGGACATGCCGGTGACCAGCGATGAAGTGCCCAAGGGTGGAGTGTGAGCAAATATGTGCTAATTCAATGAAGCTGACCATATTTTATTGTATTTGGTCAGAAAAACCATGCCCCTATATATGTGAAGGAATGTAACATGGACCTTATGTTATGTTCCTTTGTTGGACTGTAATGCGCCCAATATGAATTTGTGGCTATCTAATATGTGAACTCTAGGATGTGCGGACTGTAATATGGATCATATGAATTTGTGGCTCTATAATATGTGGACTCTTAAGATGTACTTGCACTGGATACCTGATTTATGTGCACTCTCGATTATCCTGATGCATTTCTTTAGCTATTTTGTGCCATCAATTGCTTATGTGTATATAAACTGCTTATATACTTGTACAAACAACAAAGCTGTTGCTAAATTTTTGTTTTTCTTACTTAAATCATCTCTGCAATTTTGAAGACATGTGAATATATATTCTTTTATTACTTCAATCAGTAAAGATATCTAGTCTGGAGTGCATGTCACTAAAATTATATTCTAATTATTTTACATACATGAACAAGCACCCACATCATACAACCTACCAAATAACATATGTTGTATGATGCATCTCTCATGCAACCACACATGCAACAAACCAAACAAAATCTGAGCTGAGCCTGTCTCGTCTCATGCAGTACACCAAACACATATTTCAACTCATTTTTGCATGAGCTCAACCAGGCCAGCCCCAGCCAAGCTCCTTCATGCAATGCATGACAGATGCACCCAGACAACCAAACATGCCCTAGAGGCACTAGTGCAACGCCTAGAAGATAGGCGCTACACAGTATAGTGTGGCGCCTAGCTTTCAGGCGTTACACACTGACTTAGCAATTTTTAGACAGCCCGACGTGTGATGACTGCGAGGTGTGTAGCGCCTTCTAGTTAGGCGCTGCACGGTGCAGTGTGACGCCTGACTGTCGGGCGCTACAGGAAAAGGTCAGTGTAGTGAATTTTTTTAAGAACAATTCATTTTGTGAATTCTTTTTGGCCACAGGTCAAATTTGTCGTTTTTGCCTTCTTCCGGCATGAGAAGGTCCACTTAGGAGATTGAGGAGAGGCATCTGCACCTGATTTGCCGCCGCTAACGCTGCCTCCCCGCCATGGCCGCCCGCCTCTTCATTTTCTCTTCCTTCGTCTCATCACGCTTCTTGCCGCCGATGTCGCTGATCTTGCGCCGGTTCCCCATAGCCATGGCGCCCTCCAAGCGGCAAGCCGCCACCGCCGCCGCCTGATGCGGTGCCCGAGCGCAGCGCCCCCTCCCTGCCATGGCCGCCCTTGAAAGAACGAAACCTTATCTTAAAAAAGGATCGCGGGTCGAATACTTACAAATGCAGGGGTTAATTTATGAAAATGAAATGTTTCCTCAGATCCACTTAAAAAGGGAGCGCGGGTTGAATACACAGAAATGCAGGGACTTTTGTGCAAAAGTGGCGACGACGTACGACCAGAAGCAATCACTGGTTTATTAGTACGCAGAGATACAGGTGAAAAAAACTGAAAGCGTAAATCCACAGGAAGAAGCGTATTGTGACGGTGAACCCAGCAAAGTCAATTCGTGCTTTACTAGCACAAATGCCCGTGCGTTGCAACGGGGGAAAACACTGGTTCCTATGAATCTGTCATTGGACAACGCTCGCTGATGATAAGAAATTGGTTCATTTCATCAGCATATGGGGTATGATTTCAAGTAAACTGATCTGTCTGAACAACCACCTCTTGATTGTTAGTTCATTCTTTAGGTTATGTGTTCATTCTTGAACTGAAGTAATAGCAGCAAGCAAACTAACCTAGAATAATAATTGCAGCAGCAAGCAAATGAATCGAGAGGAGTAATAGTTGTAGCAAGCATAATTCGTTCATTTAAAAAAATTGTTTAGCTGGCATCACAACGTATTTGTCTATCAATAATCTAGTGATATGTAGTATATATCCATAAGCACGTGAGTATTTTTTGCAGAAATTTTGTAAACTTACTTAAAGATTCGTTTTCAAGTTGTGCATAATTTGGCTCCATGCCGAGAGTCAAAAATAGTTTACATGAAAGATGAACCATGTATAAGTTGCATCCACACTATTTATAGAAACATGTGCCAACAACCTTGCAATGGAGGCAGCCCATGCATTGCAACAGGAGAGAAAAAAATCGATGGCGCGGTGATGCATATAGTACATTCCCGTTGGCGTGGCGGGGGCTCTGGTTGTATGGCATTGAGTGCAATAGCAATGCCTATCCAGAAATACCATCACTAAGTTCAAATTATTAATGTTCGAATAGACCTCATGTGTGTCCTTTGTCAGGTTTTTCAATGTGTCCAAAACTTTGAAACTGATGTCAAGATACACAAATATTGGCTGAGCCTGCTCTGCCTCCTGAAGATGTGTGTCATACTGTCTTGTCTCTTCTCCTTTATAGCTTTTTTGGGTTGTCCTTATATAAATTAAAATCCCACAAAATAAGCAAGGCATACCTGCAATAGAACTCCTTTTCGACATGGAATTTTACAAATAGAAACATGCAGATGATAAACATGTGTGGCATTAGGAGTATTCAATAGTAGCGTGAAGGATTTGTAACACTACTCTTTCATGTCAAAAGGACTGCAACTGCATGAAGACTTGCTTTCACTTGGGAAACCAAGCTAATTTGCAGTCCAGAGAGATAGTATAAGTACATCGCATCAGATAAACACCACGAGCAACACATGGTTCAAGAAGAATGATATGATGCAGGTCTTTAACATCCTAGCACATATGCCTGTGCGTTGCAACGGAGAAAATAAATGTGTCCGGCAAAATGCCTATCAGTGACTTGACAACATCTTTGAAGGAAGGTAGGTGCATGCCGAGGTCTAGAAGAAATACATATCATGCTTTAGTCTCCGTTAACCATGGTGAATGGATGTGGTGCCCACTAAATGATTAGGAATGTTGCATGGTCATTTTTTTAATCCTTGCATGCAAAATTTAGTGCATCTTATAATCTAAATAGATGAGTGAAAGAAATAAAAATAGGAGTTACGAACAAAAAGGATAATGAGATAGAGTAAACAAACCGGAATGAGGAAGAGTATCTATGTATTACTCCTTAGGAATGCATTCTGAATGACTTGTGTTAAGAAGCACTGCCGCACTGCCCCGCTTGAAAGCTTATCCATTCGTCTCCCCTTGACTGCTAGCACTCCATCTATCATGTCCTCATTTGACCATATTGTATCAGATTGACAAAAACTACCTTTTTGTTTCCTCTGCCCTCTCCTAGCACTCCCGACTCTCCAACGCCTGCTCTCCTCTTCTACTCAGCCGGCTCATCCGACCGGAGTGCTAGACGAAGATGGAATTGAATATATGTTGATTATTTCTATGACCCGAGAGAAATATCTATCTTTGTCTAAATCCCTTCTCTAGCCTTGTATTTCTTTTCTTACGCAAAAGTTTCTGTTTAATTGAAAAAAAGAAAGAGAGGGAAGCCCATGGCCAGCGCAGCCCAACACCATCGGGCCCAACCTACTTCGCCCGCTAACCCTAGCAGAGGGAGACCAATCCCCACAATCACCCTCATCGATCCCATCGTCTCCCTCCAGTCTCTGCCTGTTCTTTCCTCCCCCTTCTCCTTACTCCTTCTCACTTTATCTAGTTCTCCAGGGCGAGATCCGCCCTTTCCCGGCCTCCACTCACCCGCTTGCCAACCGCCGGAGCCCCAAGTCCCGCCGGCGCCGTGACCCGCCGCCAGGAGCTCGTGTTCAAGCCGCGACGACTGCCTCCTCCTCCGCACAACACCCCGCGCGTCCAAATCCCTCCTCCTCCTCCTCTGGTTTTACGAGACCTTGGGCATACCTCTGTTTGCGGATTAGTTTGGTTGCTTGTTGAAATCATTAGTTTGTACCTATATGAACTGGTTAGATTGAGCGTAAATTCACGATGTGGGATTATTGCTGGTTGAACCGTACGGGGAAAGATCAAGACGAAGGGATAAAATCATTAGTTTTATGCTCCCAGGAACAGGCCCATTAGCCCAGGCCCATTAGCCCTCGATGTGGCCCAGGGAGTCTGGCGGGGAAGGGAGCAGGTGCGATCGTTCGATGCACCCGACGTGGATCGCACCCGACGTGGTTCCTCCGATTAGTACACCTTGTGTATATGTGTTAAATTCAAATTGAAAACGTAATTTCACATGAAGAAAGCGTATTGTGACGGTGAACTCATGAAGTCAATCCATGCTTTATCTTTACCTACTAATAAAGCGGCTATCGCTTCTGCCTGTCTGTCATTAAAACTGCGTTTAAAGTTCCAAATAATTACCTACCAATACCATCGGTAAGTGAGAAAAATGTTTGTTTTCTTTTTTTTCCGCGCTTGTCCATAGCTCAATAAGGGGAGATCCCCTCATGTATAACGACCATGCAAGCAGCCCATTGGTTGGTTCCTTGACCTACCGCATTAGAGGTCGTGGGTTCGATTCTCACACCCACTCTACACCCACTCTTTTTCTTTAAAAAATCAATTACTTTTTGAATTTTTCATATCTTTGAAACCCTAACTTCAAATCTGCGCGCGCGCGCGCGCACACACACACACACATTCGCGTCGCGTCGCATATATATGCGCTAGGTATATTCACTCCGTCCGAAAAAACTTGTCCCTCAAAGAGATATACCTAGCACTAATTTGATACTAGATACATTCATTTGAGGGACAAACTTGAGACAAGTTATTTTAGACGAAGGGAGTATATGAAAACACTTATGCACATGTTATCATTAAATACTAAAATGTACTTTGCTATTTTCATTCTAATGCAATATTTTTTTCGCGTCACCGAGAAACAACAACAAATGCGTAAACATATATTGGCAACTAGATAGATATTTGTGTTGTATAATGAATTCTAAACACCTTCAGTACACTTCAAAAATCATCGCACCTTTATGTTTTTGCACAACACCACTTATCATGTTGCTTGTTTTTTTTTAGAAAAGTTATCATGTTGCTTGTTGTGTGGCATCATGAAAGATTTCAAGGATTTGCTGATGTCGTCAAGTGTGTGTATGAGGCGTGAATTTTTTTTCTCCCGTTGCAACGCACGGGCGTATTTGCTATTTGCTAGTTATTAAAAAATTAGGGATAGATTACTAGGAAGAGATTAATATATAAACGAGAAAACTATTTTCCTGCCGGCAGAAAAATTACAACAGGTCCGAACGACCTCCACGTCGTTCGATTCACATCTAATCCACAACTTCAGGATTGTTTCGCACGTTCCGCTAACTTCTCCGCTGCCCAGGCAGTTTCCCGTTCCGCTAACTTCTCTGCTGCGTTGGATCCGTTTTTCTAGGCAGTTTCCTGTGCAGCGTTTTTTTTCTCCGGTTCCTGCTAGCACTCCCGCAAAAACAAAAGTGATGGCTACTGGGATCGAACTCAAAACCCCTGGCGTCAACGCTGTTGTAACAACCATCGCACTAGGTTGTGCTTGTTGTGAAATAAATCGTACTATCACAGTACATGTCCTTTCATAAACGGTAGCAGCAAAGTTTTTTTTTTATTTTCTCCATAAGCTTCTTAAATAGCATGGTAACTCACGTACATGCACCATGGTAATATACCTTCCATGTTTTTGGCCTTAGAATAAAAGTTGTTGAAATCATACTTCGGTAACTTCTATGAAAATACGCACACCAAAACCAAAAAATCGCGTACATGCACCATGGTACCTTTTTTAACCAAAAAAATATAAATTAATGTAGCCCAGTAACTTGTGTGTAAAAAGCATGATAATATAGACGCAACAAAGGTGATAGGTCACGTACAAATACTATGGTAACCTTTTGACCCGGAGAAATTTTATTGAAAAACAACCCTGATAACTTCTATGTAAATAGGTTGGTAGTATACACACAAGCGAGCAGATAACTCATGTAAAAACACCGTGATAACTCTTTTTTTTTATCCCGATATAAAATTTGTTGAAAACCATACCCCTGTTAACTTCTGTGCAAATAGCGGTAATATACGCACAATAGAGTTGATAATTTTGACTAGGGAAATTTATCCTTTGAAAACTCCGATAACTTTTGTGTAAATGACATGATAATTTGTGCACCGCGACTTTGATAATTTTAGATAGAAACATGGTGGTAACATTTTCGGCATGAGGGGTGCTTGAAACGCACCCTTACTAATTTCTGTATAAATAACATGATATTTTATGCACTGCTGATATGATAATTTAGGTACAAACACCATGAGAATTTTTATCTGGGAAAAAATGTTTGAAGACACATCCGCGATAACTTCTGTATAAATAGCTTGGTAATATTAGGACAATGACCTGATAATTTAGGTACAAACACGCTCATAACTTTAATCTGAGAAAAAATGGTTGTTCAAAACGTAATACAGACCTAATAGCATGGTAATATAAGCACAACATCGTCTATGGATGAGTTACCAGGTTCGTGGCATATATACTACCATGTTTTTGTAGAGAATTTATTCAGATGTGTTACAACAACTCTTTTTTCATGTGGTCAAAAAAGTTACCATCGTGTTTGTGCTGAGTTATCAGATTCGTGACGTATAAATTATCATACTCTTTTTTAAAGATAAATTGTTGGGATGTGTTACAACAACATTTTTTTCTTCGGGGCGAAAGTTACCATCATGTTTGTGAGTGAGTTATCAAGTTCGTGGCGTATAATTAGCAAGCTCTTTTACATTTAAGTTATCAGAGTGTATTACAACAACTTTCAGGATAAAAAAATTACCATTTATGCGTGAGTTATCATGTCTGTGATGCACGAATTACAATGCAGAAAAGAAAAATGATAAAAATAAATAAAGCAAAAATGGCTTATTTTTTTGGTCGCGTCTGTAGCAGTACAAAGTTTTATCGACCTTCTTAGTAATCATAACTTGAATCTAGATCAGGTGGATATGACAAGCTATCTTGAACCAAGAGGTGGTGAGTTCAACTCCTACATCTTTCACTTTTTTACTTCATTTATTTACCACGTCAGAAAATAAAAAAGAAGCGGGAAAACTTTCACTTTTTTACTTCATTTATTTACCACGTCAGAAAATAAAAAAGAAGCGGGAAAAGTGATGGGATCGAGCAGAGAAGTCCGACCGCGGCAGGACGGGAGAAGTGGATCGCGATAGTGCGTGCCTGCCGCTAAAATCCTGCCGTATGGAGGTTAGTCGTGTCCATATATAAATTACCGATTGTTCTATGTTTCGGCTCAAAAAAGAAAAAAACAGTATGGAGCAGCAATTGTTCTCGACGAGATCGGATCACAGCGTGCGTTGCGCGTGTGCCAACAGGAGTCCTCCGCGCGCTTGATAGGGAAGGCGTTGCGCGTGTGCCAACATGAGTCCTCCGCGCGCTTGATAGGGAAGGCGTGCAAAGCAAGTAGATCGAATGGATCGATCAAAGGCAGCGGCTGCGCGTGCATGTAGGAAACCAGGCAGGCGTGTGAGTCGAGGCCTATCGCTGCCCGCGGGATGGGGCTGAAGGCGACACGTGGCTCGGTGCGGCAGACACAAAAGCTTTGAGGCCAATGCGGCGTTTTGGGATTGATTACGTACGTATCATCGTGATGGTTTGCTGCATAGCTGAGACACGAGTTTTGTTGGACAAAAACGAGCGTCTGGACTCATGGATGCGCGTTGAACGCTGGTGCTGTCCATCCTGAGCAAGGAGAAGAGAGGCGAATCAGTCTAGAGGCTACAAGAATGCATGGAAATGTGGTGGAGTTTGAATTTCTACGATCGTGTGCATATGGGAAGGCTACCACAGGGATTTCTTCATTGGCTCTTTGCTTGGTACACGTACAGTTTACGTATGGGATGGCAACGGTTGTAGGCTGCAATGAATAAAGACGTGGAGTCGCAATCCATGGGAGATTCAATACCAATTGGCGGTGGGTCAATGGTCCTGTTTGGATCATGGGGTTAGAGCTAGTTTGAGTTAGTTGGGGGCTCAAATAACCCAAAAGCATTCAAACAGGAAGGGTTAGAGTGGGTTAGTTCCATCTAACCCAACTATCCCGGTGGAGAGGTGCTTATTTGGGTTAGAGTGGGTTAGAAAATAACTCTAACTCTAACTGTGTTAGAATATCCAAACAGGGCCAATGTTTCTTTTGGTCCGAAGGCTATGTGTTTTTCAAGTGTTGCATCAAGGAGGTTGTTTAATCTGTTGGTGCGATGGGTTGCTTGATTGTGTAGCGGAATGCCAAGTTGATCAAGATGGGGCACGCGCGACGAGGATGGCGACGCAAATATAGGGCTCGGAGGAGTCTAGAGCATGTCGTGGTAGGATCATGCATACACAGGGCATCAAGCAAGGCACGAAGATGTGCGAGTGGACACGACGCAGGGTGAAGCATGGTTCTAGTCGGAAAATTTCAACTGGGTCAGACATATAAGGCGGGCGGCCTGTACAGGCTGGCGGATCGACATGATGTCGGTCGGTATAGAAGACGGCGGTGATTTCAGCGACAATGACATAGGAGCGTGATGCTGATGGTGACCGGCTTCTGGGCGTGAAAACACATGGCGCAGGTCCGAGGGCTTGTGCGGCTTTGATGAGACTATGGCGCAGGAGTTGATTCAAGATGGTGTACGCAAGAGGCTTGAAGTCGACGGGGCGCGGGGTGGACTGATCATCCACCATGGAGTTATGTTGAAGGTGGAGTTGGAGTCTGGCAGAAGACTGCACTCTGAGCTGATGGAGGGGCTACGACGTTAGGATCCGGAAAAGCACAACCTATTTCAGCGGGAAGGTGAGAGACACGTGATTCATATTGGGTACTAGTGGTCTGATGGAGACGTAATACTCGGCATCAGTCAGTGACGATTGGTGGTTCTCTGCAGTGGGGGTTGAGGCAGTGTGGGCTAGCTACCTGGGAGACTTGAACAGGACAACAGAGGCTCGACGCGGTGATAGCGGCGAGGCGTGTGGTAAGCATGGGACACAACAACAAGCTAAGTCACTAGTGGTCAGACATGTGGTCAGACAAAGTGTGCAAAGGGTGCCGAAACAGTGTTGGCGAGTGCCAGATTCAAGTTGGTGACTAGGTCAATCGGTGCTAGTTGATGGACATGAGTTGATCATGAAGAATTTGTGAAAGTGGCGGAAAGTCTTACTGTCAAAAGCTGAGAGAGTACATGGCCGTATATTTTGTGATGTTCAGTGCACATGACAAAGTGAGGATGACAAGTACAGAAGGAGGCGGAGTGCTATAGCTATGGGACATGTCAGAGACTATCCGGGAAAAAGGATGAGACAAGTGCGAATTTGAGTCAGGTTGACACAGGGCGACGATGAAATTCCTTCAAGTTTTAGACAGACGGTCAAGAAAGAGAGGATGTTGAGTTCAAGTAACTTTTATATGTGGCGTCCAATATGTGAATTGTTCAATTTCGCGTAGGTCAATGGTCGGTGTGTGATGGCGTTGAACGGATACTCCGGAAGTTGGGAGCATAAAGTAGAGTAATGAGGAACTTAATTTTGCTCGAGTGTTGACTATGAAGAAGACGAGAAGGGACTACACTAGCAGTTGGAGTCACATGGAGTCTCGGAGTAGTAGCGGTGGCGTATCTCAATTCCAATGTACATGGAGGTTTGACGCATGGATGAATCCAAGATGGTGAATAATATTCGTCAAGATGGAGTTTGTAGAGTTGTGTCAAATACTATTATACAAGGTAGGTTACAGTTGGACTTAGAGTCGTATGGTGTGTAGACACGATATGGAGTCATGTCCAAGTAGGACATTTGTATCCTAGACCTGTTATATAATGTGAGGATGGACACACACGATGTAACCTATGCCAACATAATAGCTCAGACACGTGGGGGAGCCAGCGACGTGTGCCAGCGCCCGGGCGGCCGGGGTGCGGTATTGTAGCGGTGTCATGGGGAGTAGTAGTCAGGCCCCGAGGATGTAGCCATATCGGTGAACCTCATTAACAAATCTCCATGTCATGATCGTGTGATTGCTTGGTCCTTAGTAGATCGACTGTGCGCCTCAGATTTATTCTAATAGTTCGTATCATACTCTGGCTCAACCGGAGTCCCGTTGGTGATGTACCAAAAGTTCTCAGGCATATCCCTCTCGTCTTCAATGATCATGTTATGCAATATGACGCAACAAGTCATGATCTGCCATAGAACCTTGGAGCTCCTACTCGGCAGGGCCACGGACAATTGCAAAGTGCTTCTAAAGCGCACCGAAGGCTTCCTCCACATCTTTCCTAGTAGCTTCTTGACATTGGGCAAAGTGAATGTTTTGGTTACCTTTTGGACGCGGAATTGTTTTGTCCAAGGTGGCCCATGGTGGATAGATGCCATCCGCAAGGTAGTAACCCATCGAGTAGTTGTGCCCGTTGACCGAGTAGTTGCAAGCAGGAGCATCTCCTGTAATAAGTCTAGAAAACAGTGGTGATCTCGATAGCACATTCAAGTTATTGTGAGAGCGAGACAAACCAAATAATGAATGTCATATCCAAAGATCCTTCGTTGCAACTGCCTCAAGAATGATCGTTGGATCGTTGAAGTGGCCTCTGTACCGACCCTTCCACCCTATAGGACAATTCTTCCATGTCTAGTACATACAGTCAAGTGATCCAAGCATCCCTGCCCATCCTCTTGCTTCACTCTCTATCATCAGCCTCTGGGTATCTTCCTCGTTGGGTGCTCTCAAGTACTACGGGTCAAAGACATCGATCACTGCTTTAGTGAAACTTCGAACGGCCTCCAAGATTGTGTCTTCACCAATGTCGACATAGTTGTCAACTGCATCGGCCAAACACCCATATGCCAAGACTCGAATAGCCACAATGCACTTCATCGGTGCACTTGCACTTATCTCCACACTTGCATTTCTCCGAAGCATGAACCAGTCATCATATCTCTTGATGGCTTTGGCAATGTTCAGAAAAAGACGTGCGTGCATCCGATAGGATCGGTGAAAGTACTTCTCCGGATAGGTTGGCTTTGGATCAAAATAGTCTCTCATGATCTTTGCATGACCCTCCTCTCTATCATGGTTGATGTGTATGCAGCCAAACTGTGATCCTCTCCTAGGCCGCCGAACATCATCATTGAAAATCATGCCTAAAACAGTGTCAAAGTCATCATCGTCTTCTTCCTCTTCGAATATGAGGAGTCCTTGAAGACCATCTCCTTCAACCTCTTCATCCACAATTCAAACGGCTACGTTCAATTCAAACGGCTTGGTTCAAAAAGAAACTGCAGAAACACACACCTGGGCAACTCGCCGAACACTTGCGGTGCGGTGGTGGTGCACCATCCGACCGGTGTCGTTTAGACCAAACTGGCGGGCGGCGACGAATGCGAATGACCTGCAGCGTGTGCAAGCAAGGTGAGATGCGGCGGACGACAGGAAATGAAGAAGTTCCGAAGCAATCTGACGAATCGGCTATGGCGACGGTGGCGGCGTTTCACCTTGATCCCGGTGACAGCGATGGGGGCCGAACGGGCTCAACGCCGAGTAGAAGGGCGGGGGGGCCCAAGGAAGGCAACGAGGTAGTGGCAGGGCCGGCGGGAGGCGCGCCGGCGAAGATGCAGTGGCGGGGGGCGACGGGAGGGAGAGGCGCAGCCGAGTATATTTAGGGAGATGAGAGGCGCCGAAAGATAATTTTCACTCCACTTTAGCGGATTGGGGATCGGTTGGGTGCGCGTTAGATGAGTAAAACCGACTTTTTACTCCTCTAATGCCGGATAGGGGATCGGTTAGAAATGGCCTTAGTTCATCTATAGATATGGATTCTAGGTCGTTGGTGTGACCCCTCCCCACCCTCCCTGCCCCCCCCCCCCCCCCCCAAACCTAGGTCATGTTCTTCATATGTTGTTGTCTTGTAGCTCCTATTGACTTGGATCTCTTGTTAGTTTGGGTGGTTGTGGTTGGTTTGGTTTTGGGTTTATGTGATTTCTAGTGGTTTTATTTGTTTAATCAGGACAGAAGATAGATTTGCGCTTGATTGTTCTCCTCATTGTGTTTGGAGATTGTCGGATTTTAACATATTTTTGGCCAAAGAAGCATAATTGTTGTAAGTTGTTGTAGTGTGGTATGAAGCCCACCATGTACATCACTAGGGTGATGTTTTCTTCAGTAGTTCAAGTGTATTGGACACTATGTGTTCAGTAGCATTCCCTTGTAGTACGTATTGTACATAGTCATTAGTATAGTATTCCCCTGTAATTTGTGTTGGATAGTAATAATGGAGTTGGCTAGCCTATGATACTTAGCTAGTGTGAGTAGTTGAAGTATGTAATACTTTGCTGCAGTTGCTTTATGTCAGTGTCTACTCTTTAATCACTTTCGGTATATCTATTTATGTACCTCCATATTTTTGGTACTCCCTCTGTTTCACAATGCAGTGCATATAGAAAGTCAAAGTTTGTGAGGTTTGACTTTTCAAAAAATATATATGCACTACATTATGAAATGTAGGGAGTATTTAAGACACCTATATTTTAGTTCTCTTCATGTATGCAAGTTCTTAGTTTGTACATTGACTTTTTTTTCAAGACATGAATTCTGGTTCATTATGTTATAGTCCTACTCAAGTAGGCCAATGTGTTTGATGAATACGAGTGTATTCACTCTGTAGTGTTTATCTTTTACATGGAGCATTTCGTTGGATTGGGATTTCTCTTTGAACTGTATTTTTTGGGTTTATGCGTGGGCCTCTATACACATAATTATATTGTGAATTTACTATTGTTATTGTGCAGTATTTTTCAGTTATCAAGGACTAGAGTTAGAATACATGTACATTTTGTTAGAGTGTACAATACTATTTATAGTTCCATAGAAGTATAGTTCATTGTTGTAAGCTTGTATTTCTGGGAAGCTTTGTCTTCATGATAAAGTCCACATGTGTGTAACCTCATTGTACGTTTTCATTTTAATGCTTATAATTTCAGATGTGTTAATGATCAGTTATTATGCTTGGCGTGTACTTCCTTGTCCTAAATTCAGAAGTGGCACCTGCAGTGTGTAGTCTGTTCCAAGTGTTTTTGGTCCATTAAGTAACTAGCGGCCTAAGGTCTTGTACTGATTCTTCTTTTTTGCGATATCGAATATTTTCAATGTAATTGAGATGATTTGTGGCATATCATGTATTTTGTCATCCCTTTTTTCGCATATCGCGTATACTCCCTTTGTTTCTACAAATGTTCTCTGTTATCAATGCTTGCTTTTGTAATTAGGTGTCTTACGGTGGCTTAATGTAGGAAAGAGCAGTGATGTAATTTGCTTGTTGTCGTCTTGTAATCGATTTTCTTAATTTTCTGCCTTGGTCCTGCGTTGAGGTTTTTTCATCAGGTAATTAAGTGATTAGTATTTTTGAAGGGTTGCCAGGTAACTAATTTGCCTTTTTTTTGTAGCTTTTGTGTTATCACGTAGTTGAAATGTCGAGATAATGTTGGGACAAGAAATTTTCCTCTCTTTACTCGCCCATTTTCATAGTATTTTGGTGTCTTACTGTTTTGATTGTACAAGTTTCATTGCATTTGTTTCTTTGTGATCTCCGCATGTAGCTTCAGTTTTTTCAAAAAAAAAACTTTTTCTTTCTTTTTCATTTTGGGAAGATCTTCCAAATTCGTGAACATGTTTTTACAAATTCATGAATATTTTTTCAAATCTTGAACATTTTTAGAATTTATGGACCTTTTTACAAATCTCGAACAACACTTCTTTGAATGATGAACAATTTTTGAAATTCACAAATATTTATTTTGACAATTTTTTTTAAAATGCATGGACATTTTCTGAATTGATGGTTTTTTCAAATATGGTATTACTTTTGAAATCCACCAACATTTTTTGATTTTCATAAAAAATTCCAAAAACGTAAACATTTTTTGTTTCTAGTGCATTTTTTTTCAAAATCCTGAACATTTTTTGAATATGTGAATAATTTTTAGAAATCATGAAATTTTTTGAACCAGCAAACATTTAATGATTTCCCCCAAAAAAATCAAAATCATGAATAATTTTTTTGAATTCACGAACTTTTTATGATTTCATGTATAATGTTTTCAAAATTTGGAACTTTTTTGAAATATTGAATTCTTTTAAAGAAGAAAAAGAAAAGAAAAAGAAAAGAAAAGAAAAACCAAAAAAAAAAACTGGAGCGTCCTGACAGCAAATTTGAGGTGGGGGGGGGGGGAGGGTGCGTGTTTCCTCCCTATTCAGCGCCTAGGTCGATGAATAGGATCTCCGAAGGAGGATGTTCAACAGTTGATCCAATTGATATGGAGAAGTACATCGCTAGATGCAACGGCATTTGAACGTACGACATCGATGGCGCGCACATCGGCACGATTCGCATCAAGGAAGCGCGTTAGTTAGAGTATAGCAGACCGCCAGCTTTCAGCTTATAATGTGTATGCGTATTCAAGGACCCACCCTGATAGGTGACAACACACTCTGGCACATGAAAGGTAAATTTATCACGTAACACCACAATACATGCGCCGCGCAACCGTCGCCAGTGGTTGCCCTAGTCTGCACATATCATATTTCTCCCCTGACAAAAAGGTTCCACCCTGATAAATCAAGGAGACCACATAATGAGCTAGCAATTTCCCAGCTTTTCAAATTATTGGGCAACACACCATTGCCACGAACAAAGCTAACGGAGGGAAACAGAGTACGAGAAACAAATATTTGTTAGCCTAACTTGGGCGACACACCACTGCCCCTATATCTCGCCTTCAGCGAGAGGGTAGGAACCCTCGCTGAAAGGGAGACCGAGATGGGCCGGGCTAGGATCACGGGAGGCAACAGCCTCCTTTTTCTGTTTTTTTACGTTTTCTGTTTTCCTTTTTTGCTTTATTTTTCGTACCTTTTTATACTTTAAAGATTCTAAACACACACACACACGCACACACACACACACACACACACACACATATTTTACAAAAACACTCTATAAAAAAATTTGAAAAATGTTGAATGTGTATGGAGAAAATATTATCATTTATACGAAAAATGTATATAAAAAATTTGATCATGTATTTACAAAATATTAATCAAGCATTTGAATTTTTTTCAAACAACTATTTGAAATTTTTTGATCAAGCATTTGAAAAATATTAAATGTGTATAGAAAAAAGGTTGACCATGTATTAAATGTTGAACCTTTTTATCATATATAAAAAATGTTAATCAAGCATTTGATTTTTTTTTGAAAAAAAATGTGTAAAATGTTGATCAAGCATTTGAACAATGTTAAATGTGTACTGAAAAAATTGCTGGCAATGTATTGAAAAAAATATGGATTTTTTTGGTCATGTATATAAAAAAATTTAATCAAGCATTTGAAAATGTTAAAAAAGTGTGTGAAAAATGTTAATCAAGCATTTGAAAATTGTTAAATATGTATGGAAAAAATGCTGACCATGTGTTAAAAATGTTAAATATACATAGAAATTTTTTGATGATGTATTATAAAATGTTAATCTTTGTATTTGACAAATGTTAATCAATTATTTGTAAAAGTTTAAAGTGTGTATAGGAAAAATTGTGACCTTGTATTAAAAAATAAATCTTGTATTTGAAAAATGTTAAGTAAGCATTTGGAAATGTTAAAAATTTGTATTGAATTTTTTGACTGTGTATTAGAAAATATTAAAATTTTATTGTAAAAATGTTAAAGGTATATTAGAAAAATATTTTTGACATAAACAAAAAATGTAGAATGAGAATCAAAAGAAAAAGGAAGACCAAAAAGAATGAAAACCAAAAAATAAACAAAATAAACCAAAGAACAAAGAAAATGAAAAATAAAATCGAAGAAACAAATGAAAAAATTATGGAAAAAAGAATGAAAATAAAACAAAAACCAGAGCAGAAAAAAGAAAAGAAACAAAAGGAACCAAAAAAAGCATTGAAAACCAAGAAAAAAATGAAGAATAACACAAGCAAATTGAGTAAGAACAAAAGCCGATAAAAACAATTAATGAATCAAAAGAAAAACAGAAACAAAAAATCTGAGAAGAAATAAGAAAAGCAAACAAGAAACAAAAGAAAAGGGGGACAAGAAAAAACCTGAGAAAACCGAATAAAAATGGTGGAAAAAGAAAGAAACAAAAAAAAAACAGTGGAAAAGCGGATGTTGTAAATAGTACGCGCCCTACATTTCATCAGGAGTCTGAGCCTAGCGCAGTTGTTACCAGCTTTGCGAATCACCCACGATACCCGGGTCGATTCATCATGTGCGCTCTTTTTTCTGCAATTTTCCTTGTTATAAGTTTGCTCTAAAGAGCTGGCTCGTCACCGTAGACTCTCGACGCGAGAGTAGTTTTTGTCTCGCTTTTTTTCTGCAATTTTCCTTGTTTAAAGTTTGCTCTAATGAGCTGGCTCGTCACTGTAGACTCTCGACACGAGAGTAAGTTTTTGTCTCGCTTTTTTTCTGCAATTTTCCTTGTTTTAAGTTTGCTCTAATGAGCTGGCTCGTCACGGTAGACTCTCGACGCAAGAGTAGTTTTTGTCTCACTTTTTTTCTGCAATTTTCCTTGTTTTAAGTTTACTCTAATGAGCTGGCTCGTCAATGTAGACTCTCGACGCGATAGTAGTTTCTGTCTCGCTTAATGCGAGACATAACTCTCGGGTGTTTGCTCTCAGTTGATATGTGACAAGTCTCTGTGGGCCATATTAGTGAAGGGCCTCGAGCAGGCCTCGGGAAAGTGACATACGCAATGTAAAGCCCAATCCAGAAATTGGAGAGGTAGCCTGTAAAGAAGAATCGTGACATGTCCAATAGGAGGTCCTTCGGGTGTTTTTTTAACAGAGTACAGACATAGATGCTCATATATACGCATAGATACTCATTCCTATAAACGCATGCATGCACACCTTATCCCTATGAGTACCTCCAAAAGACTCGCTGGCACATCATCTTGACATTTACGAAGTTGTCACTGACGCTTCGTAGTATGACCACCTTCGAGAGACTCAGATGGCACATCACCTTACATTGACGAATCCGCCACTGACGCTTCGTAGTCGACGGGAGATCCTTTCGTGACATGTAAAAAACCATGGTTTTGCTAGTTCCAAATTTCCCCCGGGGACTAAACCTGACAGCAAATTTCGATGGATCCAGCTGTGCAGCCTCCGCTTAGCCCCTAAGCCTCATCAGCATCCATGTATCACATGCTTTATTTTAATTTCATGTATCACATGCTGAGTGAATGATTATGCGTACGTCATCGACTTAATAATAGAGATGCCCACCATATGCGACTAAACATCAGCTAGACACGCATCTGGCCGGCGCCTCCCAATCTATCCATCTATGTATACCTGCACGACTGCACCTGCATTATTGTCTCCCGCAATCCTCAGAGAACAAGAATAACTGTGGTTGCTATGAAGCTGTGAACTCATTTAGTTTCGACCTCCTTTTTGAGGACAGTGACATCCCAAAGCGACACTGTGACGCCCTCGATTCAATCGTACACTAATCACGACGCAAAATGCAGCATTTATCAAGATCGCCGACTCAATGGAAGATATCACAACACAACTCTGTACACAAATTAAAATAATACAAGCTTTATATTACAAGCCGAGGCCTCGAGGGCTCGAATACATAAGCTCGAATACACAAGAGTCGTGAAGCAACAATATCTGATCTGGGACACGAGTTAGACAAGTTTGCATTATGAAGGCTAGCACAAAAGCAACATCGACCGAAAAGGCAAGGCCTCCTGCCTGGAGCCTCCTAACTACTCCTCGGTCATCGTGGCCTCCACGTAGTAGTAAGCGTCGGCGGTGGCATCTGCCTCTGAGCTCAATCATCTGGTTGCATCAACCGAAAGAAGAAGAAAGGGGAAAGGGGGAGCAGAGCAACCGTGAGTACTCATCCAAAGTACTCGCAAGCAAGGGTCTACACTACATATGCAACATTATCAAAGGAAGGTCGTATATGTGGTGAAATTTAAATGCCGGAATAGAGAGAAGGCCTAGTCCTACCAAGACTAGCATCTTCCGGAAACCACCATCTTGCAAAGAACAGGAGGGAGTAGAGTAGCATAACGTAAAGTAGTAGTAGTGTTATCAACCTCGTAGGAGATCCTTTCTCGACTCCTGCGAGAAAGAAATCCTGCAGCCATACTATCCAGCTTATCATCACAATCCAATTCTCATCACCATCCGTTCTCATCACAAGTATCCGATTCTAGTTGTATCGATCGGGATACAACTCCAAGTGTCCGCTTCAGTAGGATGTGCTATCGATAGATGTTTTCTTCCCTGCAGGGTGCACCAACTTACCCACCACGCCGCTTAACTCTGGCCGGACACACTTTCCTGGTCATTCCCGGCCTCGGCCAAAAATACGCCGCAACCCGACCTAGGCTTAATAGAGAGGCCATCACGCGGACTAAACCTATGCCCCCAGGGTCATGGGCCATCTCCCCGAACTCCTCAAGACGTTGCTAGGGCGGCCGGTGGCGGACCTAGCTACCTCCCTAAAAAGGCGGGAGCTTACCGGTCCAACCCGCACGCGCCGCCGGCCGACGCCTATTAAGCTTCACCGATGTATACGACGCAACGCCCATACTATGCCCACGTGATGGTTAGTGCTATCGGGCGGAGGCCCTTGGATCAAATATCCAAATCGTAGTGGATTAGGAACGCCGGTAACAAGCGGGGACTCACGAAGATGTGACCCGTTGCCCGTCTCGAGGACTTGCGGCAAGGGCTAGGAATGCCGGCCACGCCTCGTAATTATCTCGCGGGCACCCTCCGTGTCAACCCGAATCCACATCACTGCAATTAAGCTCAGCTGGTACCCCTCGTGGTCGATCCGCCTTTCCAAGTAACAAAGGGTAAAGTCCAAGTATCCATGTGTCCAAACATTAAGGGGAAAACACGAGGAATCACCCCGGTGAATTCCACTCGATGTAATCATCAAGGTGAACGTAAGAGGATCCACCCTCGAGGTTCACACTTGAGGGGTTGCAACGGCTGAGCCGTGTCGGAAGTGGTTAAGGAGGAAATCACCCTCGATGACCACGACCGAATAGGTACACTACAGGTTAACATCAGAAGTGTTGTAGAGGTCTCACCCTCGGAACTCAATAGTAACACTGCAGAGTCGAGCAACGAAGGGGCGTGATGTGATGTGAGGTGTCGGGTCCTGGTCTTCGATCCCGTTGATCGGGTCTTCTGATAATCCAGTAGGCGATCGAGTCAAGTGGGGGGTCACCGATGGGTCTCTAACCAACCTATACTAAGCGATTTAGGATAAGCAGTTAGGTAACAATAGCAGGTTACAATAAACAGGCTATGCAGCAGAATAGGAGCAAACAATAACAGTAGAAAAATCTAATGCAAGCATGAGAGAATGAAATGGGCGATATCAGGATGATCAAAGGGGGGGCTTGCCTGGTTGCTTTGGCAAGGAGGGGGTCGTCGTCGACGTAGTCGATCATAGGGGCGACATCGGTCTCGAGGTCTACCGGCGAGAAGAGGGGGAAGAAACAATAAATATAAGGCAAACATAACATCACAAAGCATAACGTGGCAATATGTTGTGCCGAGTGACCTAACGTATGGCTACACGATAAAGGTGAAGGGGGGAAATCAACCGGGAATGTTTTCCCGGTTCCGGACATGTGTCAGACAGACGACCGGAGAGGGAATGTCCCATGTTCAGCATGCTAGGGGCATGTGACAGATGAACAGACAGCGTATTCAGATTCGTTGGATTTTTCTGAGCAACTTTCATATAGAAAACATTTTCATCGGAGTTACGGTTTAATTTCTATAAATTTTCAAAGTTTAAACAATATCCTGGAATTATCTAAATTAACGGAAAAGGGAATTATGACATCAGCATGAAGCACTGCTGACATAAGCAGGTCAACAGGTCGGCTGACCAGTCAAACCTGACAGGTGGTGCCCACATTAACAGAGTTTATATTAATCTAAACTAAGGTTAAATAGCTACTTGGGCCCCACATGTCAGTCTCTAATTAGTAACTAATTAGGTTTTAGTTATTAAAACATTTTAATTAACTAAATTAGGCGGTGGGGCCCGTGTCGGTGCTTGGCTGCTGGTCGGTCGTGGCCCAGGTCAACCCAGTCAATCGGGACCATGAGGCCCATCGGCAGCAAGGGCCCTAGGGTGGCCCCAGTCGCCACGCCCGCTTATCGCCGAGCAACGCCGGCGAGGTGAAACACGGCGGCGCGACCACGAGGTTTGTCAGAAAACGACTACAGGGCACGGGGAAGAGCCCGGCTAGGCGCATTCGGACGGCCACTCGGCGCCGCGTCGTTTGGTGGTGGTGGCATCGCCGGACCTGGCCGGAAACGTCGCCGGCGACGAGGTCCGCGGCGGTCCGTTCAAGCGCTCATTAGGGACGGCTCTAGGAGGCACGGGAGGGGGCGTGCGCGTTGGATCGGGCGTTCGACGCTGCGTCCATCTACGGCGGCGGCGCGACCCGTAACTGGCTAGAATGACGACGACGAGAGGCCGGGCGGACGCCGGCATTTGGCCGCGGTCGGAAACGAGGCTAGGGGGCATGGGGAGGCACGAGCTCAAGCTCGTTGGGCTCATGGGAGCACGAGGAGCTCGTTGCCGTGTCCTGGTGAGCGCGACAGGGGCTATGGCCACGGCGGCGAGGCGATCCGCGGCGACGGGCCCACGGCAACGGCGACGAGGTAGCTACGACGCGCGAAGAGGCTAACGAAGGGGAGCAGGAGACGGAGAAGCTCACCGCATGGCTCACACATAGGCCCGTGATGGTTTAGGAGCTGCAGGCTTCGCCGTAATCGACGACGACGCCGGCAACCGAAGAGGAAGAAGACGACGGCGATCTCGCGTTGCAGAGTTGAGGAGCTCCAACGAGCGGCACTTGTCGATGGAGAGGGCGACGGTGGACCCCGTAGACGTATCGACGAGGTGCGGGTGCGGCGGTGGTCGCGGCGGGCGAAGTGGCGGCGGCAATGGCGTCGTGGAGGTGGAGGAAAGGGGATCTGGGAGAACCCAGAGGAGAGTGGGGCGACAGAGGAGAGCGGGGAGTGAGTGGGGCACGTGGGAGAGGACCGAGGCGTCGGGGTGTGGAGGCCTTATCCTCCCCTCGTCGTCGGCAAGAAGGCGGTCCGAGGCGATCAACTGCCCAGAGCGACGGGTCGGTCGAACAGGGAAGGCGACCCAGGGTAAGGTGGGCCGGCTGGTCCGGATGGGCCAAGGCCCAGGGAGGCAGGGGCCTCCTTTCCTCTTTTCATTTTCTTTTAAAACTTTTCTTTTTTCATTTAACAGTAGCCTTTTGCATTTTCTTTTGCAGTAATTATCTTTTGCAAAAATGCACCACTGGTGAAAACAAATACTAGGGGCAGTGGTGCACTGCCACCATAAGCTTGGGATTTATTTGAATCCATTTGGAATTTTCATAATTGGAGTAGCATTTTAAAATGCTAGAATTTGCACTGGATTAATTGCTACTGCTCATTTTAGCAACATAGTGATGTTCCTTTTCTTAACATCAATTGTTTTGGAATATTTGCTAAATAATGATCATTTTTCCAAAGAAGTTTTTGCAACTTCAAATTTCACTTTGAATTTGAATAGAATTGAGAGAAGGGATTTGAGCTGAGATATTACCCCAACATGATTAAGCTTTGTAAAACAAGATGACTTGGCACCGATCATAAGGGATTCTTGTAGTGTGATCTTTGGGGATGTTACAAATCTCCTCCACTACAAGAAATCTCGTCCCGAGATTTAAGGGGGTGGATTAAGGGGGGGAGACTCGGGACGGGCGAAGCTTAGCACAAGATAGGTGCTTAGGGGCTATCTCAGTGAACATGGCATAGAGGCACCTCTTGAGACGAAATTCAATAAAGTCACGAGAACAAGGTAAAGAGATGCAATAAGAAGCTTCAACCTGGGTAGGCAATCGCTTGTTGCACAAACAAAGAGGGTGAAAGGGGTTTCAGAGCGACGGAATATGTATTGTATCCGATACCAGAATTGGTGATCTCACGAAAGGTGGCTATGATTTACATACGAAACCAAGCGTGATAATTTTTTTTGAAACAGGGGGTATACATGAGAGTCAGGTTTTGCTCCCGTGGAACTGTGGTTTATGGACCCACCATGTGGGTTAAAAGCAGGAAGGAGCTAACATTTTGCACGGTCATGATAGCAAGGTAGGTCAGAGGATAACATGTCAGTTATGTTGGCAACAACGTTGGTACCAAGGGCGAGGCACAAAGAGAACCATTTTCCTGCTCGTTGAACGAGGCGGACCAATAGGCAAAGTTCTCGTCCATCAGGGGTTACCAGGATGTCGTCAGCAATAGTGACAGGGTCACACTGACAAGGTTGTTCATGAGAGTATTTTATAAGCAGGGATTTATTTCTGCTTATATCATATAGATCAGAAGAAAGGTTAAACAAACAAATGGAAAGCAAAAGTATGATTATCAAATCAAACAAATTAATGGAAAGGAATATGTGTTTACACATAAGAGTTGGGAGTATATCCTTCCCAAGGAAAAGCGGAGCAGGATATACATGATAGGACAGGAAGTTCAAAAGCGTTTAGATAATGGGAAGAGGGAAGAATCATGATATTACCCATACAACGGTGTGAGGGTAATTAAACGATAAACATTTTGTATTATGCTTCCGATGTTCTTGTTGATATTCGGAATACCACAGTCATGCTTCAATGCGGCAATGATATGGTGTCAAGTAAAGATTGAGTTCGAAGATCTCAAGAGATACCGAGAAACAATTCCAAGATATCTCAGAACGTAAGGAATAACCAAGCACAACCAGGTCTTTGTTGGCACAAAGTCAAGATGTCATCGATGATATCACAAATCATCGAGGGGCAGGGATTGTATTTCTAGCCATGAATTAAATTGACATCTCTGAAGAAGCCAAAGTGTAGACGGTGATCATGACAGATTTTGTCGAGAGACTCTATGAAGATGCCATCGAGCAGAAAAGGAAGGAAGAAGTGAAAGGCTATTGGAACCACGGATACGACTCAAGCTCGAAATCTAGCTTGTTGTTCGAGGTGAAATGATGAGATGAAGAAGATCAACGTAAGCTTAACTCATCGTCGAAAGTTGCTCCAGGCATAAGGACCAGGTAGCACAGTTAAAATTAGCACGATAATGATATATCCGATCAGGCTAGGAATGATATGACGGAGTATCACTCCAATTAAGAATTTACAAGAGGTAGATCAAATTGGAGGTGGACAGTGCAATGACTTGCGTGGAGACAAGTATTTTAACTTGTCCGGAATTGGAATTAAGGAGAAACTATGGTCGGAACCATGATTATGAATGATCAAACCATCGATACAAGATGAACTTATAACAAGGGGTAAATATTTTTACGAGCAGCTTCCATGATAAGTTCTACATCGGGTCCATGGGCATGAACACAAAGGTTCAAGTTCGACTCCCACTTCTTCAATGCATAAACTTTCATTCACTCCTCGTTTTCGAAGAATTTGTAGTGCGAAAGATTTACCTGGTGAAGCACCAGAAGAGTATGACTCACATCTCTTTCGAGTTCACACGAATTTAGGAAAGGCTTAGGTTCAACACATCGGGACATTTTTACGAAGCTATACAACACAATAACAGGAGTGACGAGTACACGCTCGAAAGCAAAGGGTTGGCGATACAGAGTAGATGATACAATTCGCCAGAGGCATTTTGTATCAGGGGAAAGTCGTCAATGATTTAAAATATGAAGGAGCTGCCGGATAGCCATCCACCAAAAGATCAGGTGGTCCGCAAAGGATCTAATGTGAGTATCGGTACTCAACCAGAAGAAGGGATGCAAATGGATCGGTTTATGGAAACACCTGAATAAGCCGAAGCTTGGATACGAAGGGTTTACGATCCCAAAATCGGGGGATCAGAGGCAGAGGCTCTGATAAAAAGATGAGTATATTGATTAGAATTAGATGGCCAATCAATCAAGGATTGATTTACCGAGAACCAACTCATATCCAGAATGATGTCTGAACCGGAAAGATGAATTCTAGGAATCAACGGAAGATCGGGATTGTTCTTATTCATATTGAATCAATAGACTCGGAAAGACAGTGACAAGGAATGCAATGAATATTGCGATACATATGGATGTATCCATAAAGCAGGCTGACAAGACTTTCGGGAGCAATAGGCTGCAGAGGATCTTCGGGAGATCACATAGTATTTCGAAGAATTTTGTGAATCACACGAACAACTGAGGATGAACGGATCCTCGGTGAGTGCGAGGAATTATTCAAAGGGGGGGGGGGGGGTGTATTCATGGGGCAAAGAACTGCAAGGCAGTAAGCTCAAAGGATTCTCGAAACAATAGAGAATTTCGGGGCATCTTGTAACAACAAGAGCATCGAGGAATGATTGTATGGACGTCAAGTGTATGTAGCTATCCATGGGGATTTATCGGTGGTAGGGAAATGCAATGGCGAAGGGCACAAGGGTCTCGGGAAAACATCGAGGAGTATCTGCAGAATCTTCTGGCGAAGCAAGCGATCATCTGCAGTGAAGGGGCTCTCCGGGAGGAAGTGGTTACGAGATCCTAGAGTCAGAGTTAGTAAAATCTTTAACCCGAATAGAAGAGAGATCAAGATCCTGAGCATAGACGAGGAGTAAAAGATCCTAATACCACCCAATGGCGACATGGGCCCGTAAGACACACAAACAATGTTAGTAAAAGTTTTTCAAAGGACTAGACTCAACTTCGCCAAGGAGTTGGAAAGGGGCTACCTACAGCAAATGGCTCGATACCAACTTGTGACGCACTCGATTCAATCATACACTAATCATGCATGCAAATGTGTAATGCGATCAAGATCAAGGACTCACGGGAAGATATCACAACACAACTCTAGACAAAAATTAAAATAATACAAGCTTTATATTACAAGCCAGGGGCCTCGAGGGCTCGAATACATAAGCTCGAATACACAAGAGTCAGCGGAAGCAATAATATCTGAGTACAGACATGAGTTAGACAAGTTTGCCTTAAGAAGGCTAGCACAAAAGCAACATCGACCGAAAAGGCAAGGCCTCATGCCTGGGAGCCTCCTAACTACTCCTGGTCATCGGCTGTAACACCCCGGATGTAACTTTCCATATTTGTAACTCCAACTCTTGCCATTTTCGGCTATGTGCTATGGTATTCCCTCCGTGGTTGGGTTTTTGTCTTTCGTTTTGCATTTTGTCCATATCATACATCTCATATCATGTCATCATGTGCATCTCATTTGCATACGTGTTCGTCTCATGCATCCGAGCATTTTCCCCGTTGTCCGTTTTGCAATCCGGCACTCCTATGTCCCCCGGCGTCCCCTTTTACATTTTTCCGTGAGCGGTACTAAACTTTCTCGGAATGGACCGAGGTTTGTCAAGTGGCCTTGGTACACCACCGTAGACCACTGTCAAGTTTCGAGCCATTTGGAGGTCGTTTGATACTCCAACGGTTAACCGGTAACCGCTAAGGCCTCTTGTGTGTTGCAGCCCAACACCCCTCCAAAACAGCCCAATAACCCATCTAAGTCACTTCCATGTCCATCGCCGTTCGATCACGATCGTGTGGGCGAAAACCGCAGCTCATTTGGAGCTTCCTAACTCCTCCTACCTATAAAAACACCCCTCCCCCGAAATCCCGGGTCATTTCCACCCTAACCCTAGCCCCGCTCCTCTCCGCGCTGCCGGACACGTCCGGACGGAGACGGACGCGTCCGCCGCCGCGCCACCGGTGAATCGGGAGCCGCCACGGGAAGCCCGCGCCATCGCCGGCCCAGCCCGCCCGAACCCTCATGCCCAGATCCGCGCCCGCTGCCGCCTCGCCCGCCGCCGCCGCCAGGCGTGCCCGACATCCGTCGCCGCCCGGCCTTGGGCCTCGCCCGCCATGCCGGCGCCCGCCCGGCCCGCCTCCGGCCAGCCCGTCCTCCTCCGGCCATCTCCCTCCTACCCCGAGCTCCTACTCCGCGAGGCTTGTCACGCCTCGATCCGCAAGGCCGAGCCGGATCTAGATCCACTAGGGTTGACTTTCTTCCTCCCCCGTTTTTCGTCTAAGTCCTTATCTGTCATAAATTTTGTTGCATGTTAATCGCATCATAACTTTGCACCCGTGGCTCCGTTTTGGCCGTGTAGCATACCGAATTGTTCGCCTCGACGAGTAAATCATTTCATCTCATTGCATCATTTTCATTTGATCTCATCTTGATGCCTGAAATTCTGTTAGAAGAGGGCTATGTGATGTTAGTTTCAGATTCTTATCAGAACATGCACTTGTCATTTTTGCCATGATTGATGTGTGCATTCTATAAACTTGAGCCCTACATGTGTTTTGTAATATGCCATGCCATATTTACAGGGGTGTATGCCATGTATTTTTTTGATCTCTTTGGTGACTAGCACAAGCATGCAAACTAGGCTTCATGATGTTGCTGATTTCAGCCCCTGTTCTGCTGATATTTTTATGCCATGTAAACTTGATGCTACAGAGAGATCCATGCTTATTTTGAGATACTTCAGTAAGGATGTTTTGAACATATGGTTATTCTCTATCCATCCGTGCCCTTTTTTGCAATTATGGAGTGCTATAGCTTGAGTCAATCGAGCTCTAATTTTGCTATAAAATGTTTCCTGGCAGGTTGTTTACATGTTATTCAATTTTGCCAAGGTTGTTGTAGTTGATCCGTGTATGCTATGATGTTGTTCTTGCCATGTATAGATTCTATGCCATGTCTTCTTGATGTATGTATGCGTAGTTTATCATGAAATGCTCTGTAGTGAGTGTATCGAGCTCGCGAAGATGCCTTCATAATTCTGTCAATGTCATGCCCTGTTTGCTGAATCTGTTAACGAAACTTGCTATATTGACATGGGTGCTATTACTTTTTCTGATCCCTTTTGGATCTTGGTCAGTAAGGGACTTTTGTTCTATGCTTTGAGTAGATTCATGCCATGCCTTGGTTTTCTATTATAAGTTCCTGTAGCATGTTGTTTGCTTGCTCTAAACATGCCTTCCTGATGTTAATTTCTGGCATGTTAGTATTTTCTCTAAGTCTGTGAAGCTGATATCTTTTGCACTTTTGCCATGCTTGTTTAAACCTGTTATGATATGATTTAGCCGTAGCTCAGTGTTCATTTTTGTCAAGCATCCTGAGTAGATCACTGCCATATGCTTTGTTGGTATGTTTGGATGCAGTAGCTTAATTTCTTGTTGCTTGCTATGTGGTATCATGCTGTTAATGGCAGATTTGTGCCATTCTTGTTTTGCTTGCCTTTTGCAAACCGTGCATCCGATTCCGGTGATCTTTATATCGATTTCAACCGAAATCATCTCACCTTTCCAGCGGCATACTTGGTTTGCCAAGTTGATGCATTGTTCATCATTTTCCTTCCGGAGCACGCATATGCATTGCATCTCACATCTCGCATATCATGCCATGTATTGCATCATGTTGTTTGTGCATCGCCCGTAATTTATTGTGGTTCCATTGTTTGTGTTCTTGCTTTGGGTAGAGCCGGAGACGAGTACGTGAACGAGGAACCTGTTGAGAACGCTTACGAGGATCAAGCTTTCGACAACTCGAGAACCTTGCAGCAAGATGACCATACCCTCGAAATCACTTCTATCTTTGCTTGCTAGATGCTCTCTCTTTTGCTATGCCTATGCTACGTTACCTACCACTTGCTATATCATGCCACCCATATTGCCATGTCAAACCTCTAACCATCCTTTCCTAGCAAACCGTTGATTGGCTATGTTACCGCTTTGCTCAGCCTCTCTTATAGCGTTGCTAGTTGCAGGTGAAGATGAAGTTTGTTCCTTGTTGAAACATGGATATTTTGGGATATCACAATATCTCTTATTTTAATTAATGCACCTATATACTTGGTAAAGGGTGGGAGGCTCGGCCTTATGCCTGGTGTTTTGTTCCACTCTTGCCGCCCTAGTTTCCGCCATACCGTGTTATGTTCCTTGATTTCGCGTTCCTTACGGTTGGGTGATTTATGGGACCCCTTGACAGTTCGCTTTGAATAAGACTCCTCCAAAGAAGGCCCAACTTTGGTTTTACCATTTGCCACCTAAGCCTTTTTTCCCCGGGTTTTCGCGAGCCCGAGGGTCATCTTTATTTAACCCCCGCCAATGCTCCTCGAGTGTTGGTCCAAACTAGAGCCATCGGCGGTGCCACCACGAGGCAACTTGGGGTATCTTCGGTTGCCGTGACGTAGTGTTCATCCGGATGTGCCACGAGAACGAGATATGTGCAGCTCCTATCGGGATTTGTCGGCACAATCGGGCGGCTTTGCTGGTCTTGTTTTACCATTGTCGAAATGTCTTGTAGTCCGGGATTCCGAGACTGATCGGGTCTTCCCGGTAGACGGAATATCCTTCGTTAACCGTGAGAGCTTATAATGGGCTAAGTTGGGACACCCCTGCAGGGTATTATCTTTCGAAAGCCGTGCCCGCGGTTATGAGGCAGATGGGAATTTGTTAATGTCCGGTTGTAGAAAACCCGAAGTTGAACTTAATTAAAATACATCAACCGCGTGTGTAACCGTGATGGTCTCTTCTCGGCGGAGTCCGGGAAGTGAACACGGTGTTGGAGTTATGTTTGACGTAGGTTGTTCTAGGATCACTTCTTGATCGCTACTAGCTTCACGACCGTGCCTTGCTTCTCTTCTCGCTCTCTTTTGCGAATGTAGCCACCATATATGCTAGTCGCTTGCTGCAGCTCCACCTCACAACTCTGTCCTTCCTATAAGCTTAAATAGTCTTGATCTCGCTGGTGTGAGATTGCCGAGTCCCGTGACTCACAGATTCTACCAAAAACAGTTGCAGTGCCGACGATGCCAAGGCGTATGACGCAACCGAGCTCAAGTGGGAGTTCGACGAGGAACGTGGTCGTTACTATGTGTCTTTTCCGATGATCAGTAGTGGAGCCCAGTTGGGACGAACGGGGATCTGTAGCATTTGGGGTATTCTTCTTTTATTTTGGTTCCGTAGTCGGACCTTGAGTGTAATCTGGATGATGGATGTTTATTTATGTATTGTGTGAAGTGGCGACTGTAAGCCAACTATGTATCTCTTTCCCTTAAGTATTACATGGGTTGTGTGAAGATTACCTCACTTGCGACATTGCTTTCAATGCGGTTATGCCTCTAAGTCGTGCTTCGACACGTGGGAGATATAGCCGCATCGAGGGCGTTACATCGGCGGCCTCCACGTAGTAGTAAGCGTCGGCGGTGGCATCTGGCTCCTGGGCTCCGTCATCTGGTTGCATCAACCGGAAAGAAGAAGAAAGGGGGAAAAGGGGGAGCAGAGCAACCGTGAGTACTCATCCAAAGTACTCGCAAGCAAGGGTCTACACTACATATGCAACATTATCAAAGGAAGGTCAGATATGTGGACTGGCTGCGTAAATGCCGTAATAGAGAGAAGGCCTAGTCCTACCGAAGACTAGCATCTTCCGAAACCACCATCTTGCAGCAACAGGAGGGAGTAGAGTAGCATAACGTAAAGTAGTAGTAGTGTTATCAACCTCGTGGGAGATCCTTTCTCGACTCCTGCGAGAAAGAAATCCCGAGCCATACTATCCAGCTTATCATCACAATCCAATTCTCATCACCATCCGATTCTCATCACAAGTATCCGATTCTAGTTGTATCGATCGGGATACAACTCCAAGTGTCTCATTACAGAGGACAGGCTATCGATAGATGTTTTCTTCACTGCAGGGTGCACCAACTTACCCACCACGCCGCTTAACTCGGCCGGACACACTTTCTGGGTCATGCCCGGCCTCGGCCAAACAATACGCCGCAACCCGACCTAGGCTTAATAGAGAGGCCAGCATGCGGACTAAACCTATGCCCCTGTGGGTCATGGGCCATCTCCCCGAACTCCTCAAGACGCTATGTAGGGCGGCCGGTGAGCGGACCTAGCTACCTCCCTAAAAGGCGTGAGCTTACCGGTCCAACCCGGCGCCGCTTCGATCGCCGACGTCTATTAAGCTTCTACTGATGTATCTGACGCAGAACGCCCATACTATGCCCACGTGATGGTTAGTGCTATCGGGCCGAGGCCCCTTGGATCAAATATCCAAATCGTAGTGGATTAGGAACGCGGTAACAAGCGGCGACTCACGAAGATGTGACCCGTTGCCCGTCTCGAGGACTTGCGGCAAGGGCTAGGAATGCCGGGCCACGCCTCGTAATTATCTCGCGGGCACCCTCCAGGTCAACCCGACTCCACATCACTCGCAATTAAGCTCGCGCGGGTACCCCTCAGGGTCGACCCGTCTTTCCAAGTAAAAGTGGTAAAGTCCAAGTATCCGTGTGTCCAAACATTAAGGGGAAAACCTGAGGAATCACCCCCGGTGAATTCCACTTGATGTAATCATCAAGGTGAACGTAAGAGGATCCAACCTCGAGGTTCACACTTGAGGGGTTGCACGAGCCGTGCTCGGAAGTGGTTAAGGAGGAAATCACCCTCGATGACCACGACCGAATAGCTACACTACAGGTTAACATCAGAAGTGCTATAGAGGTCTCACCCTCGGCACTCAATAGTAACACTGCAGAGTCGAGCAACGAAGGGGCGTGATGTGACGTGAGGTGTCGGGTCCTGGTCTTCGATCCCGTTGATCGGGTCTTCTGATAATCCAATGGGACAATGAGTCAAGTGGGGGTCACCGATGGGTCTCTAACCAACCTATACTAAGCAGTTTAGGATAAGCGGGTAGGTAACAATAGCGAGTTACAATAAAGCAGGCTATGCAGAATAGGAGCAAACAATAACAGTAGCAAAATCTAATGCAAGCATGAGAGAATGGAATGGGCGATATCGGGATGATCAAGGGGGGGGGCTTGCACTGGTTGCTCGCAAGGAGGGGTCGTCGTCGGCGTGATCGATCACGAAGCGACATCGGTCTCGGGTCTCTAGGAGAGAAGAGGGGGAAGAAACAATAAATATAAGGCAAACATAACATCACAAAGCATAACGTGGCAATATGTTGTGCCGGGAGTGACCTAACGTATGGCCACACGATAAAGGTGAAGGGGGGAAACCAACCGGGAATGTTTTCCCGGTTCCGGACATGTGTCAGACAGACGACCGGAGGGGGAATGTCCCATGTTCAGCATGCTAGGGGCATGTGACAGATGAACGGACCACATATTCGGATTCGTTGGATTTTTCTGAGCAACTTTCATATAGAAAACATTTTCATCGGAGTTACGGTTTAATTTCTATAAATTTTCAAATTTAAACAATATCCTGGAATTATCTAAATTAACGGAAAAGGGAATTATGACATCAAGATGATGCAATGTCGACGTAAGCAGGTCAACAATGTGTCACCGACCAAATAAACTGACGGTGGTGCCCACATGTCACCCATCGTAATTAACAGAGTTTATATTAATCTAAACTAAGGTTAAATAGCTACTGGGCCCCACATGTTAGTCTCTAATTAGTAACTAATTAGGTTTTAGTTATTAAAACATTTTAATTAACTAAAATAGGCGGTGGGGCCCGCGTGTCGATAACTGGCTGCTGGTCGCCAGACCGGGTCAACCACCAATCGGGACCATGGGCCCACTGGCAAGGGCCCTAGGGTGGCTCCCAGTCGCCACGCGCGCTTATCGCCGGAGCAACGCCGGCGAGGCGAAACACGGCGGCGTGACCACGAGGTTTGTTGGAAAACGACTACAGGGCACGGGGAAGAGCGCGGCTAGGCGCGTTCGGACGACCACTCGGCGCCTGGTCGTTTGGTGGTGGTGGCATCGCCGGTCCGTTCGGGCGCTCATTAGGGACGGCGCTAGGAGGCACGGGAGGGGGCGTGCGCGTGCGCGTTGGATCGGGCGTTCGACGCTGCGTCCATCTACGGCGGCGGCGCGGCCCGTAACTGGCTAGAATGACGATGACGAGAGGCCGGGCGGACGCCGGCATTCGGCCGCGGTCGGAAACGAGGCTAGGGGGCGCGGGGAGGCACAAGCTCGAGCTCGTTGGGCTCATGGGAGCACGAGGAGCTCGTTGCCGTGTCCTGGTGAGCGCGACAGGGGCTATGGCCACGGCGGCGAGGCGATCCGCGGCGACGGGCCCACGGCAACGGCGACGAGGTAGCTACGACGCGCGAAGAGGCTAACGAAGGGGAGCAGGAGACGGAGAAGCTCACCGCGTGGCTCACACGTAGGCCCGTGACGGTTTAGGAGCTGCAGGCTTCGCCGTAATCGACGACGACGCCGGCAACCGAAGAGGAAGAAGACGACGGCGATCTCGCGTTGCAGAGTTGAGGAGCTCCAACGGGCGGCACTAGTCGATGGAGAGGGCGACGGTGGACCCCGTAGACGTATCGACGAGGTGCGGGTGCGGCGGTGGTCGCGGCAGGGCGAAGTGGCCGGCGACGAGCTCGTCGTGGAGGTGGAGGAAAGGGGATGCAGGAGAACCCGGAGGAGAGTGGGGCGACAGAGGAGAGCAGGGAGTGAGTGGGGCACGGGAGAGGACCGAGGCGTCGGGGTGTGGAGGCCTTATCCTCCCCTCGTGCCGACGGCGAGAGGCGGTCCGGCGACCACGCCCAGAGCGACGGGTCGGTCGAACAGGGAAGGCGACCCAGGGTAAGGTGGGCCGGCTGGTCCGGATGGGCCAAGGCCTAGGGAGGCAGGGGCTTCCTTTCCTCTTTTCATTTTCTTTTAAAACTTTTCTTTTTTCATTTAACAATAGCCTTTTGCATTTTCTTTTGCAGTAATTATCTTTTGCAAAAATGCGCCACTGGTGAAAACAAATACTAGGGGCAGTGGTGCACTGCCACCATAAGCTTGGGATTTATTTGAATCCATTTGGAATTTTCATAATTGGAGTAGCATTTTAAAATGCTAGAATTTGCACTAGATTAATTGCTACTGCTCATTTTAGCAACATAATGATGTTCTTTTTCTTAACATCAATTGTTTTGGAATATTTGCTAAATAATGAACATTTTTCCAGCAAGTTTTTGCAACTTCAAATTTCACTTTGAATTTGAATAGAATTCAGAGAAGGGATTTGAGCTGAGATATTACCCCAACATGATTAAGCTTTGTAAAACAAGATGACTTGACACTGATCATAAGGGATTACTGTAGTGTGATGCTGGGGATGTTACACGACACCGATGATGAAGGAGGAGAAGCAGCAGCAGTAGCACCACAAGTTGAGAGCTGGGCAGGCAGGAAAAATGCAGCGTCAAGAGAAGAGCATCCAAGCCGAGCCTCAGCTCAAACCAAGCAACAACTAGCAAAAACAATTCAGTTTTGTTTTTAGGGAAGAGAAAGCAACAACCAGCTATCTACCACCATTCCATTCGTAAGTGTTGGGAGACCAGAAGAAGGTTAGGCCCACCTCACCCTTGGCGCCTGCTCCATCATGGGCCCGACCTAATGGAATCTTTCTGGCTCTTTGCGTTGCTCTGTCTGCTTCCGGTGGCCCACCCTACGCACGCACACAAACAAGTTGCTGCCCCTCAGTGATACTCCAATCCTCACAATTTTCGATAGCTATAGCTTCGCCAATCTCCTCCAAAAAAAAAAAAATGCTTCGCCAATCCTCACAATTTTTGATAATTATTTTTTCTTTTCAATCGTCACACTCACATAGTTGATTGATTGAACAGCACGGAGAGCCCTAGTTGTATGGCGCATCTCTATTGGCGATCCCTCGTATTATTATTGGCGCACAGCTCCCAAATGGATCGACATGACAGCACTTATTATTTCGTGAGGTTACCATCTGAATCTCCACTGAAATATATGTATTCCGAAGGTTCTTTTCGCAAGATCCTCTGGATCTACATAAAAATGATAACGAGAGGGAGGAATCAAATCAAAAAAGGAAAAAAAATTGTCATAAAGCTAATTTGCGCGGACGTGTGGTCTACCTCGACCTATGGAAGTAAAATATGGTACTCCGGTGTAATAGAAGATCCGGTCCTTGCACTGCATCTTTGTGATGCGACCACCATTTCCCACAGTCCCCGGGGAATAGAATAGAATCTCTGTAATTTTCAATCTTTCTGTATTTTAAAAGTTACTTGGTCCACCACCCAAATTATGTAAATCTGAAATCTTGTATATCCAATCTGAATACAGAGATAATATACGGTCTCAAATTCTCAATCCTTGGCACAAAGAGAAAATTTGAGGGATACTTTGATTCAAAGAACTTTCTTAGAAAATTAATCTAGAGGACTGGAGGATTGAATCCTTAGAACTTTTTTTTATGTTGATTGTTTGACCTGCAGGATCTCATTTTAAAACAACATCTCGTCAAATCTCTTTAGAAACAATCATTTGTTTCTCGTATGGCGCAACCACTTATGCGCAACACAGTTCTGTAGGATTCATACATGGTTTACAATCATGTGTTTTTTCTATTCCCAAATTTTGTAATATTATCAATCAAAGAGACCCTGGGTTGTGGGCTGGGCGTAACTCAGATGTTCCTTTTGTGTGTGAATAGTGTAACTCAGATGGTTAGATTCCTTGTGAACAATCCTACCGGATTGAAGGTCTAGACTTGGCACGTGTGCTACATTTTCCTAGATTTATTCCGGACTCTTCGATGATGTTCGTTTAGTGGCTTGTTCCCATCCATTACAAGACACATGTGATGACTTCGTCAATCTCATGATTTGCCGGGCCAGAGTCTCGGATGTGCTCATGATGATAGAGTGTGTGTGCGCGTGTGTTCTATCATAGAGTAAGATATGCGTGCATGTTTGGGAGCATTTGCATTTGTATTGTGTTTCTCAAGAAGAAGAAAACAACTCCGAGTTGAATTCCATTATAATTTAGATCCTTCTGTCTAACAACTCAACAGTAAGAAAAATCTGTATTTCATACCGGCATGGTTCAAGCATGAGTGACCTACCCCCAAGCCCGTCCCACCATCAACCCCTCCGGGCGAGGGCCTTTCTGGCCTCACCGGCCACCATATCCATCCTTTCCCCGCCCCACTTTCAGCCGTCGCCGCCGACCTGTCTTCCTGCGACTTCACCCCAGTGGTTGTCCATGTTGGCAGCTTCGGATCCGACTGGATCGCTCTGCGGATCTGACGCCACGCCACCCTCTCTGTCCACCGGAGAACGGTTCCAGGTGGCCTTGAAGGTGGGTGAGGCCATGGAGAAACCGTCAGCACTTCAAGGCGAGACTGTGCGCGTTGCGCCCATCGTTGTGGCTCTAGCTGCCACTGATGCCCGCATTCATGTTCAATGCGGGGGATTGCCCGCATGGCGATGGGACGTCCTTGCTCTGCCGCCCCTCCGGGTCTCCCGCGGCTCCCGCTGCACACCTTGAAGAGCCTGTGTGGGAGGATGAGTTGGGGACAGGCCATATGCGCGTTGGGGCGGAAAAGGCTCCTCTGCCTTCGCCGATGTGACACCCCTTCCTCCTCCCTTCCATGCCCCTCGTAAGCGACATCAAAACCCCCCACACCCTGTGAAAAGTTTGGGGCCCACCCAATGTTGGAAATATGCCCTAGAGGCAATAATAAATTGGTTATTATCATATTTACTTTTTCATGATAAATGTTTATTATTCATGCTAGAATTGTATTGACCTGAAACATAAATACATGTGTGAATACATAAACAACAATGTCCATAGTAAGCCTCTTCTAAACTAGCTCGTTTATCAAAGATGGTTAAGGTTTTCTAGCCATAGACATGAATTGTCATTTGATAACGAGATCACATCATTAGGAGAATGATGTGATGCATGGACCCAACCGTAAGCTTAGCATCAGATCGTTTATTTATTTGCTACAACTTTTTTCATGTCAAGTATCAGTTCCTTAGACCATGAGATCATGCCACTCCCGGGTACTAGAGGAATGCCTTGTGTGCTATCAAACTTCACTTCATAACTGGGTAATCATAAAGGTGCTCTACAAGTATCTCCGAAGGTGTCTATTGAGTTGCATGGATCGAGACTGGGATTTGTCACTCTGTGTGACAGAGAGATACCTCTGGGGCCTCTCGGTAATACAACATCACAAGAAGCTTCATGTGGCTAATTAGTTTAGTCATGGGACCTTGTATTGCGGAACGACTAAAGAGACTTGCCGATAATGAGATTGAACTAGGTGTGGAGATGTCGATTATCGAATCTCGGGCAAGTAACATATCGCCGGACAAAGGGAATTGCATACGGGATTAACTGAATCCTTGACATCATGGTTCAACCGATGAAGATATTCATTGAATGTGTAGGAATAATATGGGCATCCAGGTCCCGCTATTAGTTATTGACCGGAGAGGTGTCTCGGTAATCACTACAAAAAAATACACTTCTGTGATGATACATGTTTGTCACAGTAGGTCACGTTTTCTGTCATGCATGTACATCAATGACGATTTTATGACAGAATCAAGATAGTCATACCTGTGTTGTCGTAGAAGTGTTCCATGAGATTACCAAAATTACCATCACGGAAGTGTCCACTTCCATGACGATAAATCGCGCGTCACAGAAGTGCTTTCGTCAAGGGTGACCGACACGTGGCATCCACCGTAACGGAACGCTGTTAAGCTATCGGGTCCGGTTTTGGATCCGATAACCCGCTAACAGCCCCGACCAATGGGGATTTTCCACGTGTAAAATCATCATTGGCTGGAGGAAACACGTGTCGGCTCACCGCTGGGGACAGATGTCATCCACTCATTGGACCCAAAGCGCCTATGATACATCGACACGTGGCACGGCCCAACAGAGGCCCATTCCTGTGAAAAGGCCGGCCCGTTTGACTTGGTCAAAAGGTGGCGTCCCAGCCCATGGTAAGCCTGTTAACGGCCTGTTCGCATATAGCCCATTTACAGCCCGCTAACCTAGGGCCCGTTTACGGCCTATCCGAATTAGGCCCAGTAGCGTCATATGGGCCGTCCAATATAATTTCAGCCCATTTTAACTTATGGCCCATGTATGGCCCATGATGTCTTTCGGCCCATATGAGGCCCTTAGTAACCCTCGGCCCATTAATGACCCGTGGTAAAACTGGCCCGTAATGAACAGTGTATCACTTTATACCCATTAACGGCACGTGGTGAAACTGGCCCGTAATGAACAATGCATCACTTCATACCCATTAACGGCCCATTATTCCGCTAATGCTTCCAAATTTATGTTATCTTTCGGCCTTCTCGGGGCCCATTTATCCTTGGGCTCATTTCCGGCATTCGCCATTTACTTACGGCCCTTCATTGTCATTTTCGCTTAGGGCCAAATTCAGCCCGTGGTTACAGTCGGCCCGTTTGTGGCTCGTTAATACGTTGGGCCGATTTCATGTCAAAAAACCCGGTGGGTTGTTTTCATAGAGTTATAAAATACGACCTATTAACGACCCGTTATTGTCCACGAATAGTACGGCCCATGATTGACGAAATGATGATACGCACTGTAGAAGGCCCATGGATCCTACGGCCCATAAAAGGCCCATGGATCGTACGGCCCGTAGAAGGCCCATGGATCCTACGGCCCGTAGAAGGCCCATGGATCATACGACCCGCAGGAGGCCCATGGTTACAACAGTCCGTTTGTTGCCATGATTATTTTGGCCTAGTTTCCAAAAATAGGTTATTGTGGCCACTAGAAAAACACAGAAAAAGAACTGAATGACTACAAGCAAACAACTAAACAAGACAATAAGGAAATAAATAAGCAAGCAATTAACGCTAGCCTATTAAGGCTATTACACATACTACATCCACTAGGCATCAAAGTTCGCCACCAGTGCAAATATAGGGAACAAAGCAGCATATTACATACACTGTCCATCAAAATTGGCCACCAGTGCAAATAAATGCGGCAGCAAAACAAGAGCATAACTGAAACAACTTCAGAAGAGCTCCAAAAACGTTATCCTGGGTATCCACCATGGTGGCAATAAGCTTAGCAAGCTTATTAGCTTTGTCCTGTTTGGCGCTAAAATCCTCCAAAAGTTGCTGTTGCACCAGAAAGTATGCATCTGAATGCTCCAGAGACTTCCGCAGTCCTTCCGCTTCTTGTCGCAACACGGCTGATCGATGTCTTTCAGCTTTTAGCTGAGACTCAAGAAACCGAACTGATTCACACAGTGAGTTTGAATAGCTTGTGCAAGCGGTAGTGGCCAGTAAATCGAACACTAAACCAAGACAGGACTTTGGGGTTGTCTCACTGTCTTCGAGATAGTCTTCCTTAGCTGTTTTATCAGCTTTGTTGGAGACCAACAAGGATGTGTCACTATCCTGAACCTTATCTGCATTATTTCCTTTACCATTGCTTAATAAGGCACTCTTCCCCAATATTCTGTCAGCATTCTAAAAGAAGAAACAAGCAGACACATAACAGGTTTAGCATGTACTAGTATATGGAACTCATTTCGGTGAACCAGTTCATTAGTAAGGTGGACATGATTGAACTACCAAGTCTTCTATTTCCAAGTACTAGTACATAATAAAAGCATCAAACAAACATATATCTATGTCCTATGGTCACGCATTGTCTTGCCAAATCAAAATAGAGACACGGTTCAAATCATATCGCTCAAGACAAAGCAGCGGTGAAAGAATACAAAGCGTGGGAAACTACGGCACAACAAGATTTCAGATGGGTACCACGGGTCTACATGTACAACAACACTATTGGCTTTGTTGTGATGCTAGTAATGTGCATGATATGAGAAGTCAACTGTATACACGATTGAAATTGAAATCAACAGAGCTATTGATAAGAGCAAGCCTATTAAAGAAACATGCGTGAACATACCTGCTATGCCATTGGAGGTTCGATTGGATCCTTCAATTTAAAAATAAGTTTGTATGAGTAAATACAGTGATAAAAGAGCAAAGTAGTATGCACGATAGCAATCATAGTTAAAAAAGGCGCACCTAGCCTCTAGGCGTTGGCAAAATGCATTGCGCATAACTACGCTTAATCTGTGCATAACTGCACATAAGCATGCGCTTTGGTCAGTAAAGCGCAAGGCGGTGGCAAAAAGTACAATTAACACCTAGCACTTTTTTGAACTATGATAGCAATGGAATCTTAAATTAGAACAGTTGTTCTTTAGGTTTAGGCACTTGTTCTACATGAACAGAGTACAGTAAGACACAACAATATAGTACTTGAAAATAGAAAATGAGCTCATAGACATTACGGCATTCTTGGTTCGGGACCAGTACAGAACAAGGTGTTCCCAGTCATCGTCCAGTAAATGTGTCTCAGGAGAACGTAAGGGAATTTGATGAGTTTCTTTGCCGGTGAAGTACGTTTTCTTCATGTAATTCCGATACTGCCACCAAGCATTCTTGAAGATAGCAGAGGTATTAGCACAGGTTACCTCATCCTAAGTTTCCAAATCGGTCCTTCTCTATAGATTAAAATGGGAAATTTGCTGTATTATAACCATCATGGAGGTAGGATGTATGTGACAAAGCAAAGTAGTTGCCATGAATAACATTATTTACACATAATTTCTGGACAAACACCTGCAACTGGCATTTTCCTTCATCTTCAGTATAATATTTCCAAGATGGGAAGATACACACATACGATTTAACAACATCAAATGCGATAGATGCTAAACGACTAGCTGGTTGTGCTTCCTCCACGTAAATAGGCGTACTAACCGGTGGAGTTGGGGTTCGCCTGTGGTAGTATCTTGGCCCTTTGGGCACCGGAGCTGCCTTACTAATCGCTTCTTGTTTGGGAGCTCATGGTGGAGATGGTGCTTTCGAGGCTGGGTTACTATCTGCTGGGGTTGGGGGTTAGATTGGGTGAAGCTGGTTCTCTGTCCATCGCAGTAGGGGTACAATCTGCGAGAGTTTGGGTTATGTGTGGTAGGGCTGGTTCTCGTTCATGTACAAACTGTGGTGCTATCTCCACCAAGAGGTAGCACTGTTTTATTTGAAGACCATGTTTTTAGTCCGCTAGATACTGGCATCACCCGCTCCAATTCAAATGGCTGATAAACATGAAACATAGTTGAAATTGTATGAGAGACAGATGCAATAGATAGTGTGGAAAAAAGAGGACATGAAATAGTTGACATGTATATTGTTTAACTAAAACGGATAGCATGACATAATTTCACATATATGATGTCTATCTAAACTGGATAGCATAGCATAACATAATTCAATGATATGATGGATAACTAAACAGGATCGCATGACATAATTCACCTACATGTTATCTAAGTAATCAGGATCACATCATTTAATTCACATATATGATTTATATGCTAAACAGAGGGCATTAGATATGATGTTTGAACTAAGAACATGGTGTTGAATATTGTGTATATGATGTCTAAACTATGCAATGCAAGACATCATATGCATGATATGAGCAGTATAACCGCGCCAAGTTAGAGCATACACCTCGGTGGGGGAATATGACTGGTCATCTGTCTCTGAATCCATCTCTGAGGAGCTATCGGGATCCAACAAGAGATCTGCCTTGACGTGTAGCACCGCTCGCCTCCAAGGCCTTGTTTTCACTCCAGATTTTTCAATCTCCCACCCAAATGGCTGATTCACAGGAAGAGTAGTTTAATGTACAAACATTGTCGACAAATGGAAATGTAGTGAAGAAAAAGATGGGCAAGATTCATTCAAATATATGATGCCTGGTTAAACAGGATGGCATTGCACATTTCACATATATTATGGCTGGCTAAAAGACATGAGACTGCATAATTCCCATATATGATATAGAAATTAAATAGGTGGCATTACAGAACATGTCTAAACTAAGCATATGACATATATGATGTCAAAAGTAGACACTGCAAGGCAACATATGCATGATATGACTAACATCATCATGCCAAGGTAGAGCAAACACCTTGGGGGGTAAATAGGAGTGGTCAGCGGCGTCTGAATCCGCCTCAGAACAGATATCTTCCTTTGGATTACAATCTGGAGAGGGGTGGGGAGGGTTTGCCATTGAACCCACCATGGAGCGATGTCTGCATGACATTGTATTGCTGCACAAAACTCTTCTCTTTTTCTCTACATGTTCAGCATGACTGTGTACAATATCTGACATGCATACGAAAAAATATGGTGAGATTATGTAAGGAGAGCATGCGGAAATTTAGAGTGATGGTAACAACCAGTGGATGGATCCAAAAATAATGATAGCAGGTTGATGATTGCTTTAATTTAATAAAAAGACAGATGATGATTGCTTTACTATTTGTTTCCCACCCAAGATGAACAACATAGGCATACCCTAGGTGAACCAGATATTAGACAGAGATACTATTCATTGCTTCCTCGATATGTGCCCCGTAACTAATTTAGAACTCAAGTTTGAACATTAATTTGGACCTGACTTGGAGTCCAAGAGGTGAATAGGACGATAAAGTAGCAGGTAATTTTAAGCAATGCATAACATAAGCAGAAACAAATGCATGAATAATTGAATAGTAGACTGCCATTGGAAAATTCCCTATTGCTATGTTTTTCCGTTGAATGAAAATAGCCCTAATGGATCGACATGAATGTATAGTAATAACTGATGCAACAAGTGTATCATGACCCACAAGTATAGGGGATCTATCATAGTCCTTTCGATAAGTAAGAGTGTCAAACCCAACGAGGAGCCGAAGGAAATGATAAGCGGTTTTCAGCAAGGTATTCTGCAGTAATCTTGAAATAAGTGGTAACATATAGTTTTCTGATAAGATAATTTGTAACGAGCAACAAGTAACAATGTAAATAAAGTGCAGCAAGGTGGCCCAATCCTTTTTATAGCAAAGGACAAGCCTAGACAAACTCTTATATAGAGAAAAGCGCTCCCGAGGACACATGGAAATATCGTCAAGCTAGTTTTCATCACGTTCATATGGTTCGCGTTCGGTACTTTGATAATTTGATATGTGGGTGGACCGATGCTTGGGTGCTGTTCTTACTTGAACAAGAATCCCACTTATGATTAACCTCTATTGCAAGCATCCGCAACTACAACGAAAGTATTAAGGTAAACCTAAGCATAGCATGAAACATACGGATCCAAATCAGCCCCTTACGAAGCAATGCATAAACTAGGGATTAAGCTTCTGTCACTCTAGCAACCCATCATCTACTTATTACTTCCCAATGCCTTCCTCTAGGCCCAAATAATGGTGAAGTGTTATGTAGTCGACGTTCACATAACACCACTAGAGGCTAGACAACATAGATCTCATCAAAATATCGAACGATTACCAAATTCACATGACTACTAATAGCAAGACTTCTCCCATGTCCTCGTGAACAAACGTAACTACTCACAAAGCATATTCATGTTCATAATCAGAGGGTATTAATATGCATATAGGATCTGAACATATGATCTTCCACCAAATAAACCAACTAGCATCAACTACAAGGAGTAATCAACACTACTAGCAACCTACTAGTACCAATCCGGACTTGGAGACAAGAATTGGATACAAGAGATGAACTAGGGTTTTGAGAGGAGATGGTGCTGGTGAAGATGTTGATGGAGATTGCCCTCTCCCGATGAGAGGAGCGTTGGTGATGACGATGGCGATGATTTCCCCCTCCCGGAGGGAAGTGTCCCCGGCAGAACAGCTCTGCCGGAGCCCTAGATTGGTTCCGCCTCGTGGCGGCGGAGTCTCATCCCGAAAGGTTGCTTCTGATTTTTTCCTTGATGAAAGACTTCATATAGCAGAAGATGGCCACCGGAGAGCCAACAAGGGGCACACGAGGCAGGGGGCGCGCCCTGGGGGGTATGGCGCGCCCCCACCCTCGTGGCTGTGGAGTGCCTCAGCGTGCATTTCTTCCGCTCAATATGTTTTATTATTTCCAAAATGACTTTCTGAGTTTCAGGACTTTTGAGTTGTGCGTAATAGGTCTCTAATATTTTCTCCTTTTCCAAATTTGTAATTCCAAATTTCAAGCATTCTCCTCCTTATGTAAACCTTGTAAAATAAGAGAGAATAGGCATAAGTATTGTGACATAACGTGTAATAACAGCCCAAAATGCAATAAATATTGATATGAAAGCATGATGCAAAATGGACGTATCAACTCCCCCAAGCTTAGACCTCGCTTGTCCTCAAGCGGAAGCCGATAACGATAAATATGTCCACATGTTTAGAGGTAGAGGTGTCGATAAAAATAAAATACGGACATGAGGCATCATGATTATTTTCATAACAGCAACATATATGGATATTGTCATATGATTTCTTATGCTCAAGTAAAAATCTATTCACAATGCAAAGTACGAATCATAAACTTTATTGAGAATTAACAAACTATAATGTCAGTCATTGAAGCAATTGCAATTTATCATAACATCAGAAAGAGTCTATGTCAGAGCTTTATAGCAAGTCCACATACTCAACTATCATTTAGTCTTTCATAATTGCTAACACTCACGCAATACTTGTGGTTACGGAGTTTTAATCATACACAGAGAAAGATAGGGGCTTATAGTTTCGCCTCCCAACCTTTTACCTCATGGGTAATGTCAACAATAATAACTCATGCTCCCCTACATCCAATTAGATATATCTATCATGATCTTTCCAACACCCTGTGCTTGCCAAAGGATAAAATGTAAAAAGGAAAGGTGAAGATCACCATGATCTTGCATAAGGTAGAGGATAATAATAAAAGATAGACCCTTCGCAGAGGGAAGCAGAGGTTGCCATGCACTTTCAGGGTTGGATGCACAAAATCTTAATGCGAAAGAACGTCACTTTATATTGCCACTTGTGATATAAACCTTTATTATGCAGCCCGTCGCTTTTATTTCTTCCACATCACAAGATCGTACAAAGCTCATTTCCTCCAAACCAATCAATCATACATATTTAGAGAGCAATTTTATTGCTTTGCACCGATGACAACTTACTTGAAGGATCTTACTCGATCCATAGGTAGATATGGTGGACTCTCATGGCAAAACTGGTTTAAGGGTTTTTGGAAGCACAAGTAGTATCTCTACTTGGTGCTGAGAATTTGGCTAGCACGAGGGGGAAAGGCAAGCTCAACATGTTGGAGGATCCATGAAAATATACTTTATCTCAGATATAAGAAATCATAACCCATTACGTTGTCTTCCTTGTCCAACATCAACTCTTTAGCATGTCATATTTTAATGAGTGCTCCCAATCATAAAAGATGTCCATGATAACATATTTATATGTGAAACCTCTATTTCCTTATTACTTCCTATTAATTGCAACGATGACCAAAGCTATGTTTGCCAACTCCCAACAACTTTTAATCATCATACTCTTTCTATGTGAAGTCATTACTCTCAATAAGATCAATATGAACCCTTTATTTCTTTTTATTCTTTTATCTTTTCTTTTACTCACTCAAGATCATGGCAAAATAATCAAGCCCATTAATCAACACTAATCTTTATTATATAACTCACGGACTCGATTACATGGAGAGATCATAAAGCAAAACTCAAAACTAGATCATGCCAGAAACTTTATTCTACTAGATCAAGATACTACTAATAGGATCGAACTGAGAAAAACGGTAAAGATAGGAGTGTGATGGTGATACGATACCGGGGCACCTCCCCCAAGCTTGGCAGTTGCCAAGGGGAGTGCCCATACCCTTGTGATTATGTCTCCTTCTTTGTTGATGGAGAAGGTAGAGTTGGTGATGGATAGTCGCACATCGAACGTAAGAGGTCTTCCAGCTTGCGGATAACGCCCTTGAGTGCAATGATATGCTCCTTCAACAAAATATTTTCACGTGTGAGATACTTGTTTTGTATACGAGCTAACTCAATCATCTTGAAAGCTTCCATCTCAATTGGGTAAGAAGATTGTGATCAAGTTGAAGGATGTCTTCTGTTGCCGGAACTTGGTCCTCCGTGGCCTTCTTGATCCCTTCATCCTTGTTGATCTCCATGGGTTCTTCCCTCTTAAGCTCTATCTTCATCAGCCAAGCATCGTTGTCACCATTGTTGGAGGAGGGGGATGACATGATGCCTGGCCTTGACAACCCTGACAGAAAACAACCCGAAACAAGAACAGATGACAATTGCGTGATACAGTGGTCAAAACCTTCGGGAGGTCATATAATGAATTTTTACCGACCAAAATATGTATCGTGCAAGAAAACGGAGTCCGGAAGGCACACAAGGTGCCCACGAGGTAGGGGGCGCGCCCAGGGGGGTAGGGTGTGCCCTCCACACTTGTGGGGCCCTTGTGTCCTTCCCGGACTGCTTCTTATTTTTCTATTTTTCTAAATATTCCAAAACGGAGAAATATTGCCTTAAAAACTGTTTTGGAGTCGGTTTACTTACCGTACCACATACCTATTCCTTTTCGGAGTCTAAAACGTTCCGGAAAGTGTCCCTTAAGTATTCCTCCAGGGTTACGGTTTCAATAACATTGGTTTCGACATTTATAGGATTACCTGAGATATAATGTTTAATTCTTTGACCGTTCACGACCTTCGGATTTGTGCCTTCGAAGTTGTTGATTTTTATGGCACCGGAGAGATAGACCTCCTCGATAATGTAAGGGCCTACCCATTTAGAGAGAAGTTTTCCTGCAAAAAATCTTAAACGAGAGTTGTATAGCAATACATAATCACCTACATTAAACTCACACTTTTGTATCCTTTTATCATGCCATCTTTTAACTTTTTCTTTAAACAACTTGGTATTTTCATAAGCTTGGGTTCTCCATTCATCAAGTGAGCTAATATCAAATAACCTCTTCTCACCGGCAAGTTTGAAATCATAGTTGGGCTCTTTAATAGCCCAATATGCCTTATGTTCTAGTTCGAGAGGTAAGTGACATGCTTTTCCATAAACCATTTTATACGGAGGCATACCCATAGGATTTTTATATGCAGTTCTATAGGCCCATAATGCATCATCAAGTTTCTTGGACCAATTCTTTCTAGACCTATTGACAGTCTTTTTGCAAAATTAATTTAAGTTATCTATTACTCAATTCTACTTGACCACTAGACTCTGGGTGATAAGGAGATGCAATTCTATGATTAACATCATACTTAGCAAGCATTTTACGGAAAGCACCATGAATAAAATGTGAACCACCATCAGTCATTAAATATCTAGGGACTCCAAACCTCAGAAAAATAACTTCTTTAAGCATCTTAATAGAGGTGTTATGATCAGCACTACCAAATGGAATGGCTTCTACCCACTTAGTAACGTAATCAACAACAACTAAAATATGTGTGTATACATTAGAGGTAGGAAAAGGTCCTATATAATCAAAGCCCCAAACATCAGATGGTTCAATAACGAGTGAATAATTCATAGGCATTTCTTGACGTCTACTAATATTACCAATTCTTTGACATTCATCACAAGATAAGACAAACTTACGGGCATCCTTGAGGAGAGTAGGCCAATAAAAACTGGATTGCAATACCTTATGTGCAGTTCTATCTCCAGCGTTGTGTCCTCCATAAGCTTCGGAGTGACACTTGCGTAGGATCTGTTCCTGTTCATGCTCAGGTACACAACGTCTAATAACACCATCTACTCCTTATTTATAAAGATGTGGGTCATCGCAAAAGTAATGTCTCAAATCATAGAAGAACTTTTTCTTTTGTTGGTATGTGAAACTAGGTGGTATAAATTTAGCCACAATATAATTAGCATAATCAGCATACCATGGAGCAGTGCGAGAAGTACTTATGACATTTAATTGCTCATCATGAAAGCTATCATCAATAGGTAGTGGGTCATCAAGAACATTTTCTAACCTAGACAAGTTGTCTGCAACAGAGTTCTCAGCTCCCTTTCTATCAACAATATGCAAATCAAATTCTTGTAGCAAGAGAACCCATCTAATAAGTCTAGGTTTAGCATCTTTCTTTTCCACAAGATATTTAATAGCAGCATGATCAGTGTGAATAGTTACTTTAGAATCAACAATATAAGGCCTGAACTTATCACAAGCAAATACAACTGCTAAGAATTCTTTTTCAGTAGTAGCATAATTTCTTTGAGCATTGTCTAGAGTTTTACTAGCATATTGAATGACATTTAATTTCTTATCAACTCTTTGCCCTAGAACAACACCTACAACATAATCACTAGCATCACACATAATTTCAATGGGTAAATTCCAATCAGGTGGTTGAACAATAGGTGCAGAGATCAATGCTTTCTTAAGTATTTCAAATGCTTCTACACAATCATCATCAAAGAAAAATGGTATATCTTTTTGTAATAAATTAGTCAGAGGCCGAGAAATTTTTGAGAAGTCCTTAATGAACCTCCTATAAAATCCGGCGCGACCAAGGAAACTTCTTATACCTTTGATGTCCTTGGGGCATGGCATCTTTTCAATAGCATCAACCTTGGCTTTATCAACTTCAATACCTCTTTCAGAAACTTTATGCCCCAAGACAATACCTTCATTAACCATAAAGTGGCATTTTTTCCAATTCAAGACAAGATTAGTTTCTTCACATCTCTGCAAAACTCGATCAAGGTTGCTCAAGCAATCATCAAAAGAGGATCCATAGACAGAAAAGTCGTCCATGAAAACCTCACAAATCTTTTCACAAAAGTCAGAGAATATAGCCATGATGCATCTTTGAAAGGTAGCAGGTGCATTACATAAACCAAATGGCATACGTCTATAAGCAAAAGTACCAAAAGGGCATGTAAAAGTGGTCTTTGATTGATCATTGGCTGACACAGGTATTTGAGAGAAACCAAAATAACCATCTAGAAAGCAAAAATGTGTATGTTTGGATAATCTTTCTACATTTGATCGATAAAAGGTAAGGGGTAATGATCCTTTTTAGTAGCCTTATTTAATTTGCGGAAATCAATTACCATCCTATAACCTGTAATATTTCTTTGCGGAATCAATTCATCTTTATCATTAGGAACAACAGTAATACCTCCCTTCTTAGGGACACAATGGACATGACTTACCCATTGACTATCAGCAATGGGATAAACTATACCTGCCTCAAGGAGCTTTAGTATTTCCTTTCTTACCACTTCTTTCATTTTAGGATTCAGACATCGTTGATGATCAACAACCGGTTTGGCATCTTCTTCCAAATTTATTTAAGGTTGACATAGAGTGGGGCTAATGCCCTTAAGATCATCAAGAGTATATCCAATAGCAGCACGATGCTTCTTAAGAGTTTTCAATAATCTCTCTTCTTCATGCTCTGAAAGGTTAGCACTAATAATAACAGGATATATCTTCTTTTCATCAAGGTAAGCATATTTAAGAGTATCAGGCAATGGTTTAAGCTCAAACACGGGATCACCCTTGGGTAGAGGAGGATCCCCTAAGTTTCAACAGCAAATTGTGTTTCGTAATAGGTTCTGTTTAAAGAATACTTCATCTATTTCCCTTCTTTCATTCATAAACATATCATTTTCATGGTCTAGCAAATATTGTTCTAAAGGATCACTAGGAGGTACGGCAATGGAAGCAAGACCAATAATTTCATCCTTACTAGGAAGTTCTTCTTCACGGTGTTGTCTACTAAATTTAGAGAAATTAAAATCATGAGACATATCACCCAAGCCAATAGTAACAACATCCTTTTCGCAGTCTATCTTAGCATTAACGGTGTTCAAGAAGGGTCTACCAAATATAATGGGACAAAAGCTATCTTGTGGGGAACCAAGAACAAGAAAATCAGCAGGATATTTAGTTTTCCCACACAAGACTTCAACATCTCTAACAATTCCCATTGGTGAAATAGTATCTATATTGGCAAGCTTAATTGTAACATCAATATCTTCTAACTCAGCAGGTGCAATTTCATGCATAATTTCTTTGTATAAGTCATAAGGTATTGCACTAACACTAGCACCCATATCACACAAGCCATGATAACAATGATCTCCTATTTTAACAGAAATAACAGGCACGCCTACCACATGTCTATGTTTATCTTTAGCACAAGGTTTGGCAATTCTAGCAGTTTCACCACAGAAATAAATGACATGCCCGTCAATATTATCAGCCAAGAGATCTTAACATTAGCAATATTAGGTTCTATTTTAACTTGCTCAGGAGGCGTATAAGTTCTAATATTGCTTTTACGAACCACAGTTGAAGCTTTAGCATGATCCTTTATTCTAACAGGGAAAGGTGGTTTCTCAACATAAGAAGTAGGAACAACAGGATCATTATAAGTAATAGTCTTTTCTTCAACTTTACTAGGTGCAGCTACTTTTACTTCTATGGGAGGATGATATTTAAACCACTTCTCCTTGGGGAGATCAACATAAGTAGCAAAAGATTCACAGAAAGAAGCTAGTATCTCAGAGTCAAGTCCATATTTAGTGCTAAATTTACAGAAAACATCGGTGTCCATAAAAGATTTAACACAATCAAACTTAGGTGTCATACCTGACTCCTTACCTTCGTCGAGATCCCAATCTTCAGAGTTGCGTTTAATTCTATCCAATAAATTCCATTTGAATTCAATAGTCTTCATCATAAAAGAGCCAGCACAAGAAGTATCGAGCATGGATTGATTATTACGAGAAAGCCGAGCATAAAAACTTTGAAGAATTATTTCTCTTGGGAGCTCATGATTGGGGCATGAATATAACATTGATTTAAGCCTCCCCCAAGCTTGAGCGATGCTTTCTCCTTCGTGAGGCCAAAAATTATATATATAATTGCAATCACGATGAACAAGATGCATAGGACAAAATTTCTGATGAAATTCCAATTTCGTTCGTTTATAGTTCCATGATCTCGTGTCATCACATAGCCTATACCATGTCGATGCATCTCCCTTCAAAGATAAAGGGAAGACCTTCTTCTTAACAACATCATCGGGTATACCTGCAAGATTAAATAATCCACAAACTTCATCCACATAGATTAGGTGCTCATCAGGATGCTTTGTTCCATCTCCTCTAAAAGGATTATCTAGCAGGTTTTCTAACATACCCGAAGGAACTTCAAAGGGAACATTTTCATTTTCAGTAGGTTCAGTAGGTTGAGGAGCAACTCTTTGCTCTACTGGTTGAGGTGAAGATACCCCGAACAAGCCCCTCAGAGGATTAATTTCCATAGTAACAAGTGACAGTAAATTTCAGCACACTATATAAATTTTTCCTTACCAAATTCCACCTACCAAAGGCGCTTCACTCCCCGTCAACGGCGCCATAAAAGAGTTTTGATGACCCACAAGTATAGGGGATCTATCGTAGTCCTTTCGATAAGTAAGAGTGTCGAACCCAACGAGGAGCAGAAGGAAATGACAAGCGGTTTTCAGCAAGGTATTCTCTGCAAATCAAATAAGTGCTAACAGATAGTTTTGTGATAAGATAATTTGTAACGAGCAACAAGTAAAAAAAGTAAATAAAGTGCAGCAAGGTGGCCCAATCCTTTTTGTATCAAAGGACAAGCCTGGACAAACTCTTATATAGAGAAAAGCGCTCCCGAGGACACATGGGAATATCGTCAAGCTAGTTTTCATCACGTTCATATGATTCGTGTTCGGTACTTTGATAATTTGATATGTGGGTGGATCGGTGCTTGGGTGCTTTTCTTACTTGAACAAGCATCCCACTTATGATTAACCTCTATTGCAAGCATCCACAACTACAACAAAAGTATTAAGGTAAACCTAACCATAGCATGAAACATATGGATCCAAATCAGCCCCTTACGAAGCAACGATAAACTAGGGTTTAAGCTTCTGTCACTCTAGCAACCCATCATTTACTTATTACTTCCCAATGCCTTTCTCTAGGCCCAAATAATGATGAAGTGTTATGTAGTCGACGTTCACATAACACCACTAGAGGCTAGACAACATACATCTCATCAAAATATCGAACGAATACCAAATTCACATGACTACTAATAGCAAGACTTCTCCCATGTCCTCGGGAACAAACGTAACTACTCACAAAGCATATTCATGTTCATAATCAGAGGGTATTAATATGCATATAGGATCTGAACATATGATCTTCCACCAAATAAACCAACTAGCATCAACTACAAGGAGTAATCAACACTACTAGCAACCTACTAGTACCAATCTCGGACTTGGAGACAAGAATTGGATACAAGAGACGAACTAGGGTTTTGAGAGGAGATGGTGCTGGTGAAGATGTTGATGGAGATTTCCTCTCTCGATGAGAGGAGTGTTGGTGATGACGATGGCGATGATTTCCTCCCGAGGGAAGTGTCCCAGCAGTAACAGCTCTGCCGAGCCCTAGATTTGTTCCGCCAAGGTTCCGCCTCGTGGCGAGTCTCGTCCCGAAAGGTTGCTTCTGATTTTTTCCTTGACGAAGACTTCATATAGCGAGAAGATGGCCATCGTAGAGCCAATCAGGGGCCACGAGGCGGGGGCGCGCCTGGGGTAGGCGCGCCCCACCCTCGTGGCCAGTGGGTCCCCCTTTGGCATACTTCTTCTGCTCAATATTTTTTATTATTTCCAAAAATGACTGTCGTGGAGTTTCAGGACTTTTGGAGTTGTGTAGAACAGGTCTCTAATATTTGCTCCTTTTCCAAACCCGAATTCCAAATTTAGCATTCTCCCTCCTTATGTAAACCTTGTAAAATAAGAGAGAATAGGCATAAGTATTGTGACATAACGTGTAATAACAGCCCAAAATGCAATAAATATTGATATAAAAGCATGATGCAAAATGGATGTATCAGTGTACAACCTCTTTGCCGTAGCCGTGTCAACCTCAGCATCATTGGGTTGGTCGTTGAAGCAGTTGAGGCAGAGGTGGTGCTACGTCTTGAGCTTGCGTTGGTTTTCCCCGAAGAGGAGAGGATGATGTAGCAGAGTAGCGTAAGTATTTCCCTCAGTTTTTGAGAACCAAGGTATCAATCCAAGAGGGAGGCCACGCCAAAGTCCCTCGTGCCTACACAAAGCAAATAACTCCTCGCAACCAACGCGAATAGGGGTTGTCAATCCCTTCACGGTCACTTACTTAGAGTGAGATCCGATAGAGATGATAGATAATATTTTTGGTATTTTGGTATAAAGATGCAAAGTGAAATAAAAGGCAAAGTAAAAAAGAAAAGCAATAATGAAGCGTAGGAAGATTAATATGATGAGAATAGACCCAGGGGCCATAGATTTCACTAGTGGCTTCTCTCAAGAGCATAAGTATTTTACGGTGGGTGAACGAATTCTTGTTGAGCAATTAATGTAATTGAGCATAGTTATGAGAATATCTAGGTATGATCATGTACATAGGCATCACGTCCGAGACAAGTAGACCGACTCACCTGCATCTACTACTATTACTCCACTCATCGACCGCTATCCAAAGCATGCATCTAGAGTATTAAGTTAATGAAAACAGTAGTAACGCCTTAAGCAAGATGACATGATGTAGAGGATAAATTCATGCAATATGATAAATACCCCATCTTGTTATCCTCGATGGCAACAATACAATACGTGCCTTGCTGCCCCCATCACACCGGGAAAGGACACCGCAAGATTGAACCCAAAGCTAAGCACTTCTCCCATTGCAAGAACTACCAATCTAGTTGGCCAAACCAAATGGATAATTCAAGAGACTTGCAAAGATAACCAATCATACATAAAAGAATTCAGAGAAGATTCAAATATTGCTCATAGATAATCTTGATCATAAACCCACAATTCATCGATGCGAACAAACACACCGCAAAAAGAAGATTACATCGAATAGATCTCCACGAGAGAGGGGAGAACATTGTATTGAGATCCAAAAGAGAGAAGAAGCCATCTAGCTACTAACTATGGACCCAAGGTCTGAAGTAAACTACTCACACTTCATCGGAGAGGCTATGATGATGATGTAGAAGCCCTCCATGGTGGATTCCCCTTAAGTGAGCTCCGAGCAGGCCCCAAGATGGGATCTCGTGGATATAGGAAGTTGCGGCGGTGGAATTAGGTTTTGGCTCCGTGATTCGATCTGTTGGGGTGCGTAGGTATATATAGGAGGAAGAATGCGTCGGTGGAGCTTGAGGGCCCACGAGGCGGCGCGCCACAGGGGCACGCCCTCCACCCTCGTGGCCGCCTCCTCCTTTCTTGACCGAGGGTCCAAGTCTCCTGGATCTTATCGATGAAAAATCACGTTCCCGAAGGTTTCATTCCGTTTGGACTCCGTTTGATATTCTGCTTTCTTGAAATACCGAAATAGGCAAAAACAACAATTACGGGCCGGGCCTCCGGTTAATAGGTTAGTCCCAAAAGTAATATAAAAGTGGAAAATAAAGCCCAATATAGTCCAAAACAATAGATAATATAGCATGGAGCAATCAAAAATTATAGATACGTTGGAGACGTATCAGGTGGCTGTCGGAGGTGTGGAGGAAGATCTGAGGAATCTGTAGACGGCGTCCAGGGCACTGCTCTGTTGTGATCGATCGTTCTGTCGTTGGAGCAGCACCGGTGAGCCGTAAGACGTCAAGGCTAAAGCAGCACAAAACATACATCGTCAATCTCAAGTGGGATTCTAATAGCATCTCCAATAGATGATGTAAAATACATGTAAAATTTACATCACCAAAAACCACCTGACAACAACAGATGAGGTAAAAACTGTTGACTCTGAACTTAACTGTCAAAACTGACATTTACTGTGGAATCTGAATGTTACTGTCAAAACTGAACGCAATGGTAGCAGAGAGGCACTTGACATGTAGTTTAGGCAGGGCCTGCAGTTCATCTTCAACCTGCACCCCACGAGCCGCCCAGCCCGACACCACCAACCGCTGCCCAGCCGCCTCGCCGCCCCGAAACAACTCCCCACCGCTGGCCCGCCGTCGCCCCGGCCAGCCCTCTGGGCCCCCCGCCCCCACCCTGAACCCTAAGATAGATAGTGGGGTACCTCTCCGGCAAGCCCCCGTCCCCGCTGCGGGTGGTTCTTCCTTAACTCCGGCGAGCCCCCCACCCCCTGAAAATCGACTGACCCAAAAGTTGATTCAGTCGACTGAAGTGTAGCTAAATCGGAGCAGAGCAGCAGCACGAGTGAGGAGGAGAGCAGCAGCAGCAGCGCGAGCGGGCGAGCGAGAGCCGGAGCAACAGCAGCTGGGCGAGCGAGCGATCGAGCGAGAGCCGGAGCAGTAGCAGCAGCATGAACGAGCGAGCGAGAGCTGGAGCAGAAGTAGCAGCAGATCCGGCTGGTATGGACGCCGCCGCATAAGGGGTCTTGCACTGGGGGAGAGCCGCCGTGGAGATGTCGTCCGCGGGCGCCGGCTTCAAGGTAGCCGCTCCATGGGGGTGCGGGATGGAGCACCATCGGCGCCGGGAGGTCGAGTTAAGGAGAAGGTGCGATGCGATGAGTGTACAGCCTCTTTGGTGGCACCGAGTAGGCCTCGGCTTCATCCGAGGAGTCGGTGAGGATGTTGCGGTTCCGGTGGAGCAGGTTAAGGCGGCGCTATGGGGATGGAGCAGCCGCGATAGACGAGGCGATCGTCAGAGCAGCTCCTTGGAGGTGGAGGATGGGGCGGCTGAACCGGCGGGACGGCGAGATGGACGACGAATCCTCATTCGGGGAGGTGTATGAGGGACGTCGAGCTGTTGCAGTGGACGACGTCGTTGGGGAAGAGGCTCCGGCTGGGCAACGGTGAGGTGGCGGACGAAGGAGGGTGGGGTTTCGCGGCTGGAGCGGAGAGGTTATGGCGGCTTGGGATTTCGAATGGCAAAAAGGAGGCGATGGGAGGGGGTGAACCATGACTTAGGGACGCGCTTGTCCAAAATGTAGGGTGTCTTACAAAAGTACCCCCACCGCTTGAACTAGCGGCCCTTTCGGCTCAGGGTTAGAAGGGGGATTTCACGTGTCGGGATTTGGCAGCTGGAGGGAGTTTTCGCGCGCATTGTAATTTCGGGATAGCAAGGCGCGGGTTGTGAAGGCGCCAGTTTTGGGAGCACGATATCTGAATTTTCGGGATATAACAAGGCGCGAGTTGAATTTTAGGGACAAGCCTAACGTGTAATATTTACTTGTACGTACCAAATCAATTCGCACTTCCCTCAACCAAAAAGAAAACAAAAAAAATAAAACTATTCACACCACATAAAGAGAGAGTCTTGCCCCGTTTTACTATAAAAATGCTATTCAAAGCTACTCCCTCCTTCCATCTATATAGGGCCTAATGCATTTTTCGATGCTAACTTTGACCAAATATTAGAGCAATAATATATGACATGCAACTTACACAAAGCACACCGTTAAATTAAATGCCTCAGAAAAGGTTTTTTCAATGATATAATTTTCACATTGTGCATGTCATGTACTATTAATCTTGTCAATAGTCAAAGGCGGTCTTAAAAAACGCATTACGCCCTATATAGATGGAAGGAGGGAGTGTGAATCCATGTTGTGTCCAATTAAATTTTTTCGCTTGCTGTATAATGCATGTAACCTACTCATACCAACATTTTAGTGCATTCCAAATATCTATATATACCACCGCTGCAATTCAAACTGAATTTGAATTCGTTTCTCTATTTCAATAAGAATCTACAATCATGATTGTTGCCAACTTCAACCATCATTCGTGTATTACCTTAATAACACACCACATGATTACTATAGAGATAGATATGAACTATGTGTACTACATGAACTCGAATTCTTATTTTTGAATAAACTTGATGTTGATTCCAAATAATAGTACATTTGATGTACTAACTATATATTCATAATCTAAACCATGTTCCATATGTACACCATGTTTATCACACATAGTATAGTGCCCCGCCCCCTACATTATGACAAGTATTTAGACCTGAGCTGCAAAAGCCACACATTAGCCCAAATTATGATCAATGTTCTATATATTATACGTAGTACTAGCAAGATGCCCATGCGTTCCACAGAACATCAACATGATCAAGGGGAGGCCTAATTTGCAAATATGGAGAGGGGTGTGGGTATCTTTTTTCAAAATTGCCATAGTTTCCTTCCTATCCGTCAGATATAAATCAGACGGCCTATATTGCAGGATGGCAGGCACACCATCATCAACAACTCCGTTTTTTATAAGAGTAGAGATAAAATATATTATATGCAGTATAACATGTTCATAACCAGACCATGTGTATCACCGTTATATATATTCACACATGCGTCGGTTTAAAACACTATGATAAATTCTTCAAATATCTGAATTCGCTTTTTATAATGAAGTATGATCTCTATTCGTCTTTTACACCCACACAATCCTCTTATCTTTGTAGCTAGCGCTAACTTTCTCTCGTGCATGCACACGCCCGCATCCCTCTCACCCTCCCTCAACATTCTCTAGCTCCATCGCGCAAATTCGTCTTTTCACTTTAGGTCGTTCACCCACGGTGTGTGTAGGCCCCCCAGCTCCTTCTTTACGGCACACATCGATCGATATGCCTCTCTATCCAGGTGTGCCTAGCACAAACGCAAGCTTCCCCTCTTCTCTTATCACCGTTCATGCCTCACTCCCACCACTCTTTTCATCGATCTCGTACTTGCACACTCCTTCCCCCTTGATATAGTATGACTCTCGCACCACCTCCTAGATGCATCCCTCTATCTCTCTATCCTTCTCCCCGTGCCTCATTTGCTTCTAACACACACATGCACATATACTGATCGATCTCCCAACATATACCTAGGTCGACCTTAACTATTCCCCCCCATCGATCGACATACCTCACAAGTTATGTCTCTCCTTTCAAACAAAGGACGATTGATCTTCCTATGTAGTTATGTCTGCTTACCACAGCCATATCATCCCCCCTCATCATTCGTGCATGCCTCCTAAACCGTCTCTCACACGCACGTGCATAGACAGGCAGCCATCCCCTCTCTTATTGATATTGCAGGCGTGCCCTCCGGTTGTCTAGCAAGCCTATCCCACCATTTGTTAGAAGCAACTCCACTACCACCCCTCCAACACTCTAGCTCTGTCTCTCTCCCAACCTTATTCCTCTCCTACACATATGCATGGATGCCGATCAATCTCCCTTAATACATGAGGTAGATCGATCTCCCTTAATACATGAGGTAGATCGATCTCCCTTAATACATGAGGTAGGCCTCTCTCCTCCACACATATACCAGCCATTGTACCTCTATAGTTAATTAGGCCTCCCTCCCCCCACCACACACCGATAATCAAGCGATGTATGTAGGTATCCATGCCACAGAGACAAACTGCACCTATCCCTTCTCACGTTCTAGTAGGCCAGCCACTCTATATCTTTGACGTGGGCACACACAAATTCGATGGCACTCTTTATCGATCGCGCGCGCACACACACACATCATCCCTCTCTTCGATTCTATGGACACCTCAAGCCGATGATACCTCCACTCTCTTCTCGTGGATCGCCCCCTCTATATATATATATGATATATCCAGGACTCTATTTTACACACATTGCATATGTTACATTATTTGATTGACCCCCCTCCCCAAAAAAACTCTCACGAACCCACACACTATATCTCTCTACGTTTGTATCTCTCTCACACAACCCCATGTAGGTGGTGCACGTATACAAGAAGAGAATAGGTGCACCGTGCATGTACTCACGCTTCGTGCCCAGCCACACCCGCGCGGGTACATGGTGGAGCTCATTTCTATATGAAATGGCAGCCCACGTGCTAATTTGAACGCAGCGTGTAGCGGTTGTTTACCTCACGAAGGTCGTGGTACCACGCGCACGAAACAAAGTTCGACTTGATGCGTTGGCGCGTTATTTTTAAATAAAGTTATATCGCTCAATGGCACGTACACAGAATATAAAACGATTTTTATGGAGAAAAAGGTAGTCCGCTCCACTATATACAATGGAGCCTGCCTGCCTGGTTTGTCTCTCTTCAGAGTATCTCACACAAGGCTGCGGTGGCCTCTCTATCTCTCTCATCGTTGGTCACTGATCCGGCCGCATCCCGTCCATCGGCGAAAAGGGAGGACGTGCATCGTTTCTCCGTTTAACGGCGCCGAGGCAGCACGTCCCGATCTGCGGTACACGCTGTTCTCTCTGACCAAGCTCCGGCGCGGTAGGGCCTATGCCACCCTGCCAAGCCGCCATATGGGCAGATTCCGCCCGCCGCCGCTCACCTAGTTACATCCCGACGACCTCCAGGTATCCCCTCTGGCCTTGCTCCACTGCCCGTCTTCCCATGTCGCTGCATGTGGATCTTCCATAGTTCTTTGCCCAAAACGTAGCTCGTCCGGCGTACTTTCCATATTGCAATCTCGTCCTCACACCGTTTTAGACAAACACAACCGTGTTGTTATCTTCCCTTAGGACAAGGAATATGCTTCTTTTTTGTCATCGCATGTGTCATCAACTGTTATTGGCTAGTAATTGTTTCCTTTCTACCTCTTTTTTGCAAACAGGGCTATCCATTTCACCTCGTTGCTATTGCGACCTTTTGGTGAACTGCACAAATCACTTTTTTCTTAAGAGTGTTTTGTGTAGTTCTACCAAAATGTCACATGGGCAACGTCTCTACATTTCGGTGCGACTGCACAAAGGGAGATTGTTTTGCTCTATCCTCCTCATCCAACTCCGAGCCTAATCTTCTCCAACTAGTTAGTCTTAAGAGAGTCTGCAAAGGTGACCGGCTTCTATTTGTGTGTTTATTGTTTCATCAGCAGTCCTCGATCATCGTAATCACACTTAATATCTTTGGAACAGGGACACTCGGCTCTATTTTAGTGGAACTGCACAAAATGATCGGAATGTTGCATGCTCCAGACAGCTACTTTTTTTCCCAACATGCCTTGTTGATTTAGACAGAGCTGGGGGGACGTTTCTACCAATGAAAGCATGGATCAATTTTAATTTAGCACCTTCTCACAATTTTGTCTTTAGTTGTGATGTAAATATTAGCTCTGATCTGCTAATAATTGAGATGCATTAGCAAGGAAGTTAGTTTTTATTGTTTCGAAAGAGCATCGATGGCAAGACACACGAAACAAAAGCTGAAAGCTCACACCATTGTACAATTTCATGTCATTTGGAAAATTATTTGTATAGTACGTCAATTATGTAAACAAATGCTGGAAGCTTGATAGCATTGCCAGAAGCCTCTTCGACATCCGGGTCCATGTACCATGCACGAAATTATACTCCTTCGTTCCTAAATATTTGTCTTTTACAAATTTCAAATGGGCATATTTTAGAGTCTAGATTCACTCATTTTGTTCGTATGTGTAGTCCCTCCGTTCCTAAATATTTGTCTTTCTAGTGATTTCAACAAGTGACTACATACGAAGCAAAATGAGTGAATCTACACTCTAAAATATGTCTATATACATCCGTATGTAGTAGTCCATTTGAATCTCTAAAAATACAAATATTTGAGTAGTCACTCGTTGAAATCTCTAAAAGACAAATACTCGGAGTATATTTAAGAACCGAGGGGTAGTGCAGCCGCATGGGAGACTCAGCCCGGTTGCTATACCGCATTAATAGTGAGTAATTAGCAGTCAAATCATAAGCCCCACCTTTCCCACTGTAAGTTGCTCGGAAGAAGAAACCATCAATACGCTCTTCTTTGAATCCGCTCATACTACTCCATCTGTCACTGTTTATAGAGCGCGCTTCAGAAAAAGAAAAAATCTCTAGGACCAAGGCGACTAGCGATCGGCCTGAAAAATAGCATTGCTAGTTATAGCACGGCGTCTATTACTAGAGAAAATAATGCGTACACACATGCATGCAGTGCTTCCACCCCGGGTACACACATGCATGCACTTACTCCACTTCGTAGTACATTGAGAAAAAAATGTGGACTTGATTGCGGTTACCACGCCCTAATTAATTGAGCATTAAACCAAACGCGTCTAAAGTCTCTCTGGTGGTGGAAATGCATTTAGAGAAATGCATCATAATGAAGCGTGCCCTGTAAACTATGACGGAGGGAGGAGTAGTATGAAGGTGCAAAACCAAATGCACGCGTATGGCGGTCGATCAACGCACCTCCTCTTGGCATATCAACGACATGTGGGACGGAGTGTGAGCAAACCGATCTCAATTGACGGCAAAATGGCCAACCCGCCGTTCCTTGAGAGAGACGAGGAGCGAGAACACACAGATGGGCTCGCACGGAGGCCAAGATATATTCGAGCATGGTTGATCGATATCATCATTACATGTTGGGCTGCCGTTTTCCGTCCTTCTCCGGAATAAATGTGTACTTTATCAGAGATTAAAAAAAATAAGAATACAGAGGCTCCACCATGCGGTTCTAGTAGTATTACTACTCGTACTACTAAACCTTGCGCTTGGCTCTTCGCCTCTTCGTGAAGTTGAACAATGATGGTACTCCCATGTTCGGTACTACAGTGTATGCCTCTGGCAATCTGACACCGAATGAACTAATGCATGTCCACCGCCTGGGCGAGGGTACGTTGTATTAGTCAAAAGGCGTAAGCGAGCTTCACCTTGTCCTGCAAGCTTCTCCTCGTTCTGCGAGTTGACGGGACACACCAAAAAGTAGTGCTAGTCCATACTCCCTCCTTTCCGGTTAATATGGCTTAATCTTTTTTGCGGGTAAATGAGAGAGCTTTATTCATATATAAGCATTCTTAGGACGATCAGCCAAGACATTGGTCACTATGAAGCAAGGTACCCCGTGTTCGCACACGAACACGTCACTGTGTACCCCCAGCGCCGAATGTGATGCACCGCAGCTCACGTCAAAGGAGACCCGTCCGGAAGCGCGGTACGCAAGCAATCCGGCGGGCGCTTTTCAGGACCCGAAACCCAACGCGCTCGGGAGGGACCCTGTCTAGACATGCGGTGGCCACGGGCTGCCCTAGGTCGGTTCGCCCGCCCCTAGAGCCTCGAGGATCGCTGCCCTTCAATACGAAGAACGAACGAAGAACGAGAGAGAAAGAACAAGGGATAGATGTAAAACTAGGGTAAAAAGTAGATGGGTTTTGCGATTGTGTGTTGTTGTTCAATTGGCCGTCACCCCTAGGTATATAAGAGGTGGCTGGACTTCCCGTGCAAGAAAAGGCTTGGATTCACGTCCAAAACCCTAGTCAAATTCGGATTGGTTTTATCCAAACTTTCCAAAACTGTTCGGTTTAAACTGGCTGCATCTTGTGGGTCCTTTTTGTGGTAGTAACCGACCCCGGATGAAAACGAGTCCAAAAGCAATCTTGAAAAACGAGTCCAAAAGCAATCTTGACCGTTTTGATGAGGCGAACAACTTTTATGTTGAACCTTTTTTTATCAGAGGTCATCTTGAGGGTCAAATCGCTCGCGCAAAACAGGCTATTATTCGCGCTACCTCGCGCAAAACAGGCTATTATTTGCGCGACCCATAAGACATGGTGTCTGGTGGGGCGCGTCATTTTCTGCCTCGTGAGAGAGCTGCATTCTGATGGCTCTAACTTTTGCATACAAACTCGTATTGGAACGATTTTTATATCAAAATTGATCGTTTCGACGAGATGAAGACAATCTGTGTAGATCATTTTTCCATACGAGGCAGTCTTGGGGGGCGTAATCAGCCGAATAGTACTCTGAATACAAATTCTCGGTATTTCAAACACAACTTTGGCCTTCGAGATGAGATCGGATGGTGATGGCCCAAACATCAAAGTTTCTCCTTTTGATGATATGAAACTTTCTTAATTTGAGCACTTCTTCTTTTGAAGCCATCTTAATTAAGTTTTTGGTCGTGCCAAAATCTGGTGTCAACACCCCGCAAAAAAAGAAGTAGGAAGCGAGGTGTTTCATCAAGCCAGCTCTCGGCCACATTTAAGGTGCAGCAAGCACGGTTCGCACAAAGATGCGCCGTAAGGTTTGCTGACCTGTTTACATGCTGAATAACAAAAAAGAGGAAATATTACCGAGCGCTCCTATTTGTAACAGGATATGAGCCAGAATTAAATGAGAATCGTGGCGAGTGTTCCATGCAATCAACTTCCATTATCACATGCGAGAACCCTCGAAGAGAACCAAGTATGTTGAAGATTGCTTTATCACATTTTAAAAATGTAATAAGAGTGCAGACGCTCCTCCATCCGGTTCCTAGTACTAGTATAGTACATACCTCTATAGACTATAGTAGTAGTACTAGTACTAGTAAACTTTGCGCTTGGCTGTTCGCCTCTTCGGGAAGTCGAACAATAATAGTACTAGTATAGTGTATGCTTCTGGCAATCTGACACGAATTAACTGTTGCACGTCCACCGCCTGAGTGAGGGAGAGCTTGCATTAGTCAAAAGTTTCTCCTTGTCCTGCGAGCCACCGCGCGCAAGCTTCTCCCGTCCTGCAAGCTTCTCCTTGTTCGGCAAGTTGACGGGACACATCAAAGTAATGCTAGTCCATACTGCCTCCTCTCCGGTTAATATGGCTTAATTTCAAACGAGATAAATACACTGTCTATATTTGTAAAAATACGGTTAGTGGACTTTATAATATGCTCATTGCGCTCAATATATACATTTTCTGGTGTTTATACGGTCACTAGCTCACCCTGTCTGAGTATGTGTGTGCATGCACATGTAGGTTGAGCACTTGAGCGTGAGCATGTGTGTTCCGTCGTGTGCTCGGACATGCATGCATTAGAGGCGTCATGTGGCGTTTTGCGTCCATGTGTACGTGTATCGTTGCATACACGTAGGGGGAGTACGTGTAGGGGCCACTAAAGGAGCAGTTAAATCACACAGTAAGTTAGTCAGAAGAAGCAACCATCATTTCACTCTTCAATGACACGTACGCAATATAAAATTGTTGATATGGAGAGAAAAAGAAAACCACTATATATACACTAGCAGGAGCCTAAGCTACAAGCCTGCTTGCTTGGGTTGCTCTCTTCACAAGCATAGAACGACGGTGGCCACACCGCTGGTCACATGTCCGGCCTGATCCCGCAGCTGGGGGAAGGGAAAAATGTTCTGCGTAGACGCGGTCGACATCGACGAGGGAGAAAATCCACAGTCGGTGCGTCACAATCGGGGGTCACCGTGGTATGGGCCGATGTCGTGTCCCAACTGCCCTTCTAGCTACAGCTCGACGTCCCAGGTAGTCCATCTTCCTTTTGGAGCCGGCTTGCTCCATTGCCGCAGCTCCCCACGTAGCTCCATCTCCATGTCGATCTTTCTCTACTTCTACCGGCTTCTACTTTTGATGAGTTTATGTCTCATGAACTAGTGCCAGTACTATTATTCCAATCACACTTCTTCAATATCTTTGCCATCAGGGATGCTCAGCTCGATTTTAGTGGAACTGCACAAAAGCATCGTATGACCCGAGGGTGCCAGCCGTCTTTCCTTTGACAGGTTCTACCTGGCCAGGAAATTAAATCCTTTTAGGGTTTAGGGTTTAAGTCGTAGTGACCCCATCAGTAGTTTTTCTTTCGTACACGCTCTCACAACTTTTGTCTTTAGTTGTGAAGTAAATATTGGCTATGATCTGTGAATCATTGAGATACATCAGCATGCATGTTAGTTTTACTTTGTATTTGATGGAATGTTGTAAAGGGGCAACCTTGGAGTAGGAATGAAAATGGAGTGGAAAGTTTCCGCTTTTCCAGAGAAAAAATGGAAATGGAGAGAAACCAATGTTTCGTTTCGTTGGATCACGTCATCGAGCAAAACCAACATTTAAATCGCGCCTGTCGCTTTCGTGTCTCACCCTCCTCCACGGCTCGACCCCACACGGTCGCTCGGCATGTGTAAGGGCACTTTTGTCCCTAAGTAGTTTTGGTGATTGATGACAATGCCTTTGCAGACTAATCATGTGTATTGAGCTTTTCAGATTCATCACGACTAAACTCAAGACGATTTCATGCCCCTCGAAGATTATTGAAGACGGCGTTTCTCTATGGTTCGGTTCGGTGGAGTTGAGTCGTAGGAGAGCCGTACTATTAAGAGGGGGTCCGCTTTGGAAAGGTTTGGGTGGAATCTCACGTACACATTCCCTTTTGCACCGCCTTTCCTTGAGCTCCTTGGAGTGTTCCTCCGTCTCACCTTGTCTCTGCGATTTGAAGGTCTCCGCCTTGCTCTTCTCAGGCTAGCAGTAGTACTGCTCTTCTGAGTGGTACTAACGCAGGAGCCAGTAGTAATCTGGGCTCCACGCAGTAGTACCGTGGCTCCAGTAGTACCGCTCCTCGAATGATAGTACCGCATGACTCTGATCTGCACCGCTGCTCAAGCGGTGAAATGCTGTGGATGTAATTTTTACATCCAGCGCTCCCCATGATAGTACCGTGGCCTTGAGCCGAGTTCGATAGCAAGTCTGGAGGTAAGGGAGGATGTAATTTTTTTACATCCGCACCTTTCACGGTAGTACCGCACCCATGGTCGCGGTAGTTCCTTGCTGGATTTTTTGCACGACAATTTCTCAGCGGAGGTAGTCACGGATGTAATTTTTTACATCTGCGCCTACCGGGCCTGGCCTGCGGCTGTCTTGCGGTAGTACCGCATGGGGCATGATAATGCTAACGCTGCGGATCTACCGCGCCCTGTTAGTGCTCCTTTTTGCCAGGTCTGGTCTCTGCCGTGCCCACGGTAGTACCGCGGTCCGCCGCGGTAGTACCGCAGGCCCGTGCGGTAGTACCGCGCCTGTGGTGCGGTAGTTCCGTGGGTCGCGGGCTGAGTGGTGGGTAACGGTTGGATTTGTCCCCCCACTATAAAAGGGGGTCTTCTTCTCCAAGAAGACCCACCTCTTCCAACCCTAAACTCCATTGTTGCTCCAAGCTCCATTTTCGCCCGATCTCTCCCTAGCCAATCAAACTTGTTGATTTGCTCGGGATTGGTTGAGAAGGCCCGATCTACACTTCCACCAATAGAAATTTGATTCCCCCACTAATCCCTTGCGGATCTTGTTACTCTTGGGTGTTTGAGCACCCTAGGCAGTTGAGGTCACCAGCAGCCATAGTTCATTGTGGTGAAGCTTCGTGGTGTCGTTGGGAGCCTCCAATTAAGTTGTGGAGATTGCCCCAACCTTGTTTGTAAAGGTTCGGTCGCTGCCTTCAAGGGCACCAATAGTGGAATCACGGCATCTCGCATTGCGTGAGGGCATGAGGAGAATACGGTGGACCTAGTGGCTTCTTGGGGAGCATTGTGCCTCCACATCGCTCCAACGGAGACGTACTTCCCCTCAAAAGGAAGGAACTTCGGTAACACATCCTCGTCTCCACCGGCTCCACTCTTGGTTATCTCATCCCTTTACTTGTGCAAGCTTATTTGCGTTTCATTCATTGCTTGCTTGTGTGCTTGTGATTGTTGCATCATATAGGTTGCCCACCTAGTTGCATATCTAGACAACCTTCTTTGATGCAAAGTTTAATTCGGTAAAGGAAAGCAAAAAAAAATTGTTAGTTGCCTATTCACCCCCCCTCTAGTCAACTATATCGATCCTTTCAATTGGTATCAGAGCCTCGTCTCTTTTTAAGGACTTTACCGTCCAAAGAGTATGGTTGACGTTGTAGACAATGTGGGAGAGCACTCCGGTGCGAATCTGATATCGTCTATGGGAGATAGGGGTAACTCGACCTCACGTGAGGAATTCAATGTGGCGTTGGACACATTGAAAACCTCCATGACGACCGAGGTCAAGGACATGTTTAAGGAATTCTTAGAAGGGCTTAAACTTTCCACCGCGCCCATGAAAGTGGGTGATCCCGCCAACACGGAGACGGATGCTAACCCCGACAAGGGAGAAGCTACTAGTGAGAAAGCTTCTATGTCTAGTGGTAAAAATGGCACCGGCATCTTTGCCCATGTGCAACTTCCACACATTTATGGTGGACCGAATCCTTCTACTCATTTGAATCATGCCGGTCCTCCCCCTAAGATTGATAAAAAGGAGGATTTTGATTCTTGGGTCTATCATTTTAAGCGTGATTTAAATCATGTGAACACTAACCTTTGGAGAATCATTGAAGAAGGTTTTTATCCGCATGACCGGAGCAACTTCACTCCTAGAGAAGCCGTGGATGATCAATTCAATGAAAATGCTCTCTTCATCATCCAAGAAGCAATCCTTCCGAAGACCTCCGCATCTCGGCCCTACTCATTGGCCAAAGATGCTTGGCTCAAAGTGGTTTCCCTCTATCGTGGAAGCGCAAGCGTTCAACGGTCCAATTATGAAGTGGTTGAAGATGAAGCCGATGAGTTTGCAATGAAAGAAGATGAAGAACCTCGTGAACTTTATCGGAGAGTCACCAAACTCGCCGTCTCTCTTCGGGATCATGGAAGCAAGGACACGGATGACAATTGGATCAAGCGCAAATTCCTCAAGGCAATGATGCCCTACCACAAGGCCATGTCCTCCGTCATCCGTGAAAGGCCGGACTTTCACACCTTGTCCTCAAGTGATGTATTGGATGAGTTTGTGGCTATGAGCATATTGGACAAGACCGCCGACAATGCGGTGCTTCGCTCCCAAAGAGCAAAGAAGCCCAACCTTGCTTTGAAGGCCAAGGTTTGTGTCGAAGAAGAAGATGAGGAGGAAGAAGAGGAGAGCAACCTCGAAGATACGAAGTATGCCTATCATGAACACATGGCCCTTGCTTCAAGGAAATTTTGGAGCAAGAAGAACTCAAGGCCCAACTTCAACAAGAGCAACTCAAGTGGCGCAAAGGGCAAGCAACGAGTGAGGACTTGCTTCAATTGTGGCAATGTGTGTCATTTAGATTCTTGAGTGCCCATATGAGAAGAGGGAAGACAATGGTGGCAAGTTCATCCGTAAGGACAAGGCCAAGTCTTTCCCCAACAAGAGCAACTTCACCAAGAAGGCTCCTCACAAAGCTTTGGTGGTACAAGAAGAGTACAATGAGGATGATGATGATGATGAAGATGGTGAGTTGGTTGCCATGGCCTCCGTTGCCATTGCGACAACTCCTCGGGTGTCTCTCTTTGACTCACCCAATGAAAGCATCACCGCCAAGTGCCTCATGGCTAAAGCCACCAACAAGGTAACCCCCAACATCAAAACTACCATCATCAATCATTCTTCTTCGATGGATTGCATTGATGAACATGAGGGAACTAATGTGGAGGAGAATGAGTTTGAGAACTTTATGGGTAAACTCAAGGGCAAATCCAAGAAGCACTTCGTTGCTCTCTTGGAACAACTTGGTGAAGCCAATGACATGATCGAGGCTCACGAAGAAACCATCTCTAAGATGGAGGGGCATAGTCGTGACTATGCCGATGAGATTTCGTATCTTTCCAATGCTCTTGGGGAAGAGCGTGGTCTTCGTTTGGCTCTTGAGGAGTCATACAACGATGATCATGCTAAATTAAAGAAAGATCTTGATCATGCTCTTGTTGTGTATCGTGTGCTAAGCTTCGAGAAGGCAAAGCTTGGAGTTGATCTTGCTAGACTCAACGAGGAGTTTGACATTCTCGACAAGGCTCACAAAGTCTTGAAGGGTGTTCATGCTAGCCTCAAAGAGTCTCATGATCAACTCCAAGTGAAGCTAACCAAGGAGAAAGCCACCTTTCCTCATATGGTGTTGATTGATAATGCAAATGCTACTAACCCTTGTTGTGAGCATGTGCATCTTGTTGAGGAGAATGCTAAGTTGAAGGAGCAACTTGAGAAAGGCCTTGTCACATGCATACAAGGTGAGAATAACCTCAACGACCTTCTGGGTAATCAAAAGGAAGTTGTGGCCAAGGAGGGGATTGGGTTACTTTTAAGCCCAAGAACAAGAACAAGAATGACAAGACCAAGCGACCCCTCCTCTCAAGCAAACTTTTGTGAGGGAGGGAGAGGGTGCTTCAAGGAGAAGAAGAACAACGCAGAGGGTGGCGATGCCAAGAAGGGCAATGCCACCCCTCCCAACAAAGCCCGATTTTAATCCCTCTTATGTGTTATGCCGTGCTAGTGATGGGCACGTTTATGCCAAATTTGTTGGTTCTCCTCATGAGTACATTGAATGGTCTATTTGGGTTCCTAAGACCCTTGTTACTGACATCAAAGGACCCATTACAAAATGGGTACCTAAAGCCAAGCATTGATCTCTTGTAGGTGTTTGCTTCCGGTGGAGGATCATGGTTGCTCAATAGTGGAGCTACAAATCATATGACCGGAAGCAAGGACTTGGTGGTGGACGTGCACAAGATTCCTTCTATGCCCACAAATGTCGAGTGGGGTGATGCCTCGTATTCTAAGGTATTGGTACTCGGCAAGGTTGTCATTTCTCATGATCTCACGATCGAGAAGGTCATGCTTGTTGAGTCCCTTACATACAATTTACTTTCCATTCGTTAACTTGCAATCATGGGCTTTACCACTTTCTTTGATATTGATACCGTGGCCCTCTTGTGGAGCAAGACTCTTAAAGTAGCCTTTGTTGGGCATGTCGAGAACGGTCTCTATGTGATTAACTTTTCGGAGGTACCCACTAAGACCGCGACATGCCTAATGGCTAAAGTTGATGCAGGATGGCTTTGGCATCACCGTTTAGCCCATGTCAATATGAGATCTTTGCAAAGTCTTCTCAAGGGGGACCATGTCCATGGACTAACGAATGTTAGTTTTGCTAAAGATCGTGCTTGAAGTGCTTGTATCAAAGGAAAGCTACATGAAAAGGCTCACCCTCCCATGACTATCATATACTCGAAGAGGCCTTTGGAGCTCCTTCACTTGGATCTCTTTGGGCCTCCATCCTTTGATAGTCTTGGGGGTAGGAAGTATTGCTTGGTGATTGTGGATGACTACTCAAGATATACTTGGGTGTATTTCTTCAAGAGGAAGAGCGAGACCCAACAAACCATCATTGACTTTGCAAATGAAGCACAACGTCAACATAATGCAAAGATCTTGATAATAATAAGTGACAACGGCACCGAGTTCAAGAACTACACCTTGGATGAGTTTCTTAGTGATGAGGGGATCAAGCATCAATATTCTGCTCCCTACACCCCTCAACAAAACGGTGTCGCGGAGAGGAAGAATCGGACGTTGATGGACGTGGCAAGGACCATGATGGCGGAGTCCAAGTCTCCATACAACTTTTGGGCCGAAGCCATCAACACCGCATGTCATGCATCCAATCGGCTCTACCTCCGCAAGGGCTTGAACAAGACTCCATATGAGATTCTCACCGGTAACAAGCCCAACCTCAAGTACTTACGGGTGTTCGGGTGTAAGTGTTTCATTCTCAAGAAAGGTGTTCGGTTGTCTAAGTTTGAAGCTAGAGCTTATGAGGGCATATTTGTTGGTTATGCTACAAACTCCCATGCTTACTGTGTCCTCAATAAATCCACGGGACTTATTGAGGAGACATGTAACATGGAGTTTGATGAGAATAACGGCTTCCAAGTGGAGCAAAGTGGCACTTGTGATGTAGGTGATGAAATTCCTCCTCAAGCCATAAGAAGAATGGGTGCTGGTTTTATCATACTCGTTGAGGAACTCCTTGTGGCCGAAGGAGAAGGACAATGCTCCACTCAAGTGTAGCCATACCCAACCCAAGGCCCACACGCTTTCGAAGAACAAAGTGAAGGCCCTCAACCTCATGAACGAGACCAAGGGCAAGATCATGCTCAAGACGAAGTTGACACACCAAGTGATGCCCAACGTCAAGTTCTCTCCCCCGAGCAAGTTCAAAATCATGAACATGCTCAAGACGACGCTCAAGATGATCAAGTGACCGCTCCTCAACTCACCCCCGAGGAGGAATTAGAGCGTCGTGCCACCAAGATTGCTTCCAAGCTCACCACCAAGGGTCATCTCATGAAGAATGTACTTGGAAGAATCCAAAAGGGGGTAAGCACTCGTAGACAATTGGCAAACTATTGTGAACATCACGCATTTGTTTCTTGTGTTGAACCCCAAAAGGTATATGAGGCACTCGAAGATCCGGATTGGCTTAATGCCATGCATGAAGAACTCAACAACTTCGAGCACAACAAGGTGTGGAGGTTGGTGCCAAGGCCAACGGGGAACCACAATGTCATTGGGACCAAGTGGATTTTTAAGAACAAACAAGATGCTCATGGAACCATCATTCACAACAAGGCAAGATTGGTGGCACAAGGTTACTCCCAAGTCGAGGGTATCGACTACGGTGAAACCTTTGCTTCCGTTGCTCGTCTTGAATCCATTCGTTTGTTGATTGCTTATGCTTCTCATCACAACTTTAAGTTGCAACAAATGGATGTGAAGAGTGCCTTTCTTAATGGTCCTATTAATGTGTTGGTCTCGTCAAACAACCCCCGGGTTCGAGGATCCCTACTTTCCGATCATGTGTACCAACTCGATAAGGCACTCTATGGCCTTAAACAAGCCCCACGTGTGTGGTATGACCACCTTACCGAGTTGCTACAAGATCGTGGATTTGAAGTTGGGCTCATCGATCCCACTCTTTTACTAAGAAGGTCAATGGGGAGTTGTTTGTGTGCCAACTATATGTTGATGACATTATCTTTGGTTCCCCTAACAAAGCTTTCAATGATGAATTTGCCGCACTAATGACCTCAAAGTTTAAGATGTCTTCCATGGGAGAGTTGAAGTTCTTTCTAGGTTTCGAAGTGAAGCAAAGAAGAGAAGGTACCTTCATCAACCAAGCCAAATACACGCAAGACATGCTCAAGAGATTCAAGCTAAGCGATGTCAAGCCGGCTTCCACTCCAATGCCCTCTAAGTGTCAACTTGACATCGATCCCAATGGTAAAGCGGTGGATCAAAAGGTATATCGCTCCATGATTGGATCCTTGCTTTATCTTTGTGCATCTAGACCGGATATCATGTTGAGTGTGGGAATTTGTGCACGGTTTCAAGACACACCTAAGGAAAGCCACTATGTGGCGGTCAAGTTAATCTTTCGATATTTGGCTCATACCCCAAACTTTGGCCTATGGTACCCGAGAGGAGAAAACATAAAGCTTGAAGGATATTCGGATTCTGATTGGGCGGGAGACAAAGTGGATAGGAAGTCCACTTCCGGAGGGTGCCAATTCCTTGGTTTCTCTTTGGTAAGTTGGTCTTCCAAAAAGCAAAGTTTTGTGTCTCTCTCGTCCACCAAGCGTAGTATGTAGTGGCGGTAGTTGTTGTGCACAACTCTTATGGATGAGGCAAACTTTAAAGGATTACGGTGTCATTTGTGACAAAGTGCCTCTTTGGTGTGACAATGAAAGTGCCATCAAGATTTCTCTCAACCCGGTGCAACACTTCAAGACGAAGCATATTGAGATTCGGTATCACTTCATCCGGGATCACATTAGGCTAGGGGATATCGAGCTCAAATACGTCAACACTCATGACAACCTTGCAGATATCTTCACGAAGCCTTTGGATGAAGCAAGATTTTGCGAGTTAAGGCATGAGCTAAATATCATTGATTCGAGCAATGTTGCTTGAACCCTTGCACACCCCACCATACTCAGCTTGTTATCTTATTTAGGTGTAGGCATGGACATAGGGGGAGTGTTGTTCTCTCAATGAACTCTCCCTCCCCCCATTATGCATAAATCGATCAACTCTTTCACATTAGCCATTCTTGATGGTACATGTGCTTCAAAGACGAGTTTTGGTCATGGACCCAAGGATAATTCTTCTCGGTGCCATACCAAGTGACTCAAACATAGGTGGCTCCGGCCACCGCCCTCCCTTGGAGAAGGTGTGTCTCGTAGTTGGTCTTCGGTGTCGTGTAGTTTTCTCTTCTCCTTGGTGTGTTCGAGTCGGTGTCTGTGTTCTCCTTTTTGTTGCTTCGTCTTTTTCTCCTTTGTCTCTTGAGTTCTAGCACTTTCTTGGTTCATGGTACTACCGTGGTGCGCCACGGTACTACCGCTGGAGTAGGTGGGTCTCTGCCAAGTGTGTGACCCTCTAGGGGCACGGTACTACCGCTACTTCCACGGCAGAATTTTTTTTTATCGCCCGAACGAGCGGTACTACCGCAGGCGGTACTTCCGCCCGGGCGGTACTACCGCGATGACCCGCGGTACTTCCGCGCCCCCGCGAGCGGGTGGGGGTTAAGAGCGGGACAGGGGGAGTTCTAACTCCCCCATACCCATTCATCTCTATTCCCCACCCCGTCTCTCTCTCTCTCCTGACCAAGAACGGCGCTGTAGGCCTTCGCCGGATCTCCATCTCCGGCCGCTCTCCTCGGATTCCGACCGGTGGGATCGTTCCCCACCTCGCCCTCTTTCCATGGACCCAGGTTTTTCCCCAAGTGCCTCTTCTTTTTGTCCTTCCTTGTGCTTTTAGGTTTTGGGGAGATGCATGTGGTGTTCTTGAGATTTTTGGCTAAATCTGTGCAAGTGGGATCTGTTGTAGAGTGGTAGTGTAGTCCCATGCTCTTTGGATAGTCAAATTAGTTCCGTTTGATCAACGGTAGTACCGAAGTTGTCGTGCAGAGGTTCTAGATCCAGATCCGCGTCCTCTGTGGCGGTTTTCAAACCGTGCGGTACTACCTCTCCTCCTGGAGCGGTACTACCGCAGCCTCACCTAGATCTGGCACTCAGCGGTACTTCCGCACCTTGGTGCGGTGATACTACCGCTTAGCGTCTGGTAAAAAATTACTTCCGCCCCAAGCGCGTTACTACCGTGCTACCCCGGCACGGTACTACCGCGGCTGGATCGGATGTAATTTATTACTTCCGCAGCCCTGCCCGGTACTACCGCAGATTCATCATGCGCTCCTTTGTTTCGTCCAAATTGCATGTTTTTGTGTTTCTCTCGGTTCGGTCTTAATCCTTTTGTTCCCGTGCGTGTCTTTTTGTCTTTGTGTCTAGGTGGTGGCTCCGGTTTTGCTCATCGCTCGAATCCCAGCCGTGACCACGAGGTCAAAGCGTCACAAGAACCCAGATGATGTTCCAGAGGGGTCCTCTGCTGCTCCCCAACGCAGGACTAAGACCACCGCCAACAAACACAAGGAGCCCGTCATGGGCATGGATGCGATGCCCCAGGCCGAGTTTGTCATTCAAAGGAAGCTCAATCCCTATGTGAATCCCCGGGCTAGCACGCGAGGCAATGAACTCTTCTGGAACAAGCAACAGAATCTGATATGCATGGATGTGATCAAGGCCAAGAAGAATCACTATGTTGAAGTTCACTACATTGACATGCATCATATGAGGGAGGACAAGCACCATGAGTACTTTGGAGAGGCCTTGGATCTAGTCGAGCAGTTCGCCATTGAGCACTTGCTCACCTTCCACAAGGATTTTGATCCGTAGATCATCGCACGCTTCTTTGCTTGATCCATTTCGGCGTTGATGATGCGAGGACCATGACTTGGATGACTAATGGTCGCCGAATCGTGCGCTACTTGGAAGGAGTTCATGGAGTTGCTTAACGTTCCAGATGAAGGGCTCAACACGCCAGTTGGAGTTCGCCCTCCTGCCAACTCTGAGTCTGCCAATAAGAACAAGCTCATGCCATTCCTTGTTCCGAAGACTCTTCCCAACAAGAATACTGCGTGGGTGCTTAATCCCTTCCTTGACATCATGCATCGGCTCTTTCGGAACACCCTCTTCCCATGCATTGGGGACATGGGCCAGGTACATGCTTACCTTGTTGACATGATGCTTATCTGCGAGGAGGCCCGTCAGGCTCAGACTCAACCACTTGATGTCTCACATATCATGTGGCGTGAGCTTCAGTTCGCCGTGTTCAACCGTAAGGTCCCCATCTATGGGCCTTACCTGTTCCACTTGATCTCCATAACATGGGAGAGGCTGTTTCCCAATGATGAGTTTGAAGCTCCAGGGTGTATTCGTCATGAGCCCATCAGGCTCCGCATCAAGCCACAATGGGCTAACACCACCACTTCTGCTGAGGCTGCCAGGAGGGCTGTGGATGAGGAGGAACTTGGGGAGGAAGAAGCTGCTGCTGACCGTTCTGCATTCACTCCTCCCTCTGCTGAGCCCTCTTGGGAAAAGAAGCTGAAGAACAAGATGAAGAGGCTGTTCTGCATGCAGGTTCAGGGTCAGTACAAGGCCCATGTTGCTCAGAAGGATAGTCGCCGTCGCGACATCAGGATCTTGAGGGCTTGCGGGGAGGATGTGGCCAGCGGCTCTGAGAAGCAGATCACCCCAAAGACTGCCTGGATGGAGAAGCAGGGCTACAAGTGGACCGATTCGGAGGAGGAGTTTGTTCCTTCTGCGGAGTCTGGCGTCGACGAGTCGTTTTCCGCCTGAGCTACCACCTTTGTTGTAGGTGAACTCTCTGCCTTTTTGGTGTCTCGATGCCAAAGGGGGAGATAGTGTAGGATTTGCGTGCGTGTCGTGTGTTTCGTCATTTGCTTTGCCTTCCGTCGTTGAACTTGCTTGCTTTGGTTTGGTTGCGCTCGTGAGACTAAGTTTATCATATGGTGTAAGACATATGCACTCTATCGTATCTTATTTCCTATTGAGCTTGTGCTATATCATGCTATTCATGTTATGCTCATATCTACTATCTTGTTTAGTGTCAGCCTCACCTTTGCAAGATATGCTCTGTTTCTAAAATATAGGGGGAGTGGTGATCCTAGTATTCGTGCCGTGCAGTCCAAAGCACTTTACTCTCTATCACGAATCTAGGGGGAGCTCATCTATATTTTAGAGATGTGGGGTTTGCTTGTGCTATTTTCATCTCCTTTGTGCAAATCCTGTATTGTCCTCAATCCATCAAAAAGGGGGAGATTGTAAGGGCACTTTTGTCCCTAAGTAGTTTTGGTGATTGATGACAACGCCTTTGCGGACTAATCGTGTGTATTGAGCTTTTCAGATTCATCATGACTATACACAAGACGATTTGATGCCCCTCAAAGATTATTGAAGACGGCGTTTCTCTACGGTTCGATTCGGTGGAGTTGAGTCGTAGGAGAGCCGTACTATTAAGAGGGGGTCCGCTTTGGAAAGGTTTGGGTGGAATCTCACGTACACATTCCCTTTTGCACCGCCTTTCCTTGAGCTCCTTGGAGTGTTCCTCCGTCTCACCTTGTCTCTGCGATTTGAAGGTCTCCGCCTTGCTCTTCTCAGGCTAGCAGTAGTACTGCTCTTCTGAGTGGTACTACCGCAAGAGCCAGCGGTAGTACCGGGCTCCGGCACGGTAGTACCGTAGGCTCCCATGGTAGTACCGCTCCTCGGAGCGGTAGTACCGTGAGCTCTGGTCTGGCACCGCTGCTCAAGCGGTGGTACTCGCGGATGTAATTTTTTACATCCGCACTCCCCGCGGTAGTACGTGCTGCGGCGCGGTAGTACCGTGACGCCAGGCCAGGTTCAGTAGCAAGTGTGGAGGTAAGGGCGGATGTAATTTTTTACATCCGCACCTTTCACGGTAGTACCGCACCCATGGTCGCGGTAGTTCTGTGTCGGATTTTTTGCACGACAATTTCTCAGCGGAGGTAGTCACGGATGTAATTTTTTACATCTGCGCCTACCGGGCCTGGCCTGCGGCTGTCTTGCGGTAGTACCGCATGGGGCCGCGGTAGTACCACTTCTGCAGATCTACCGCGCCCTGTTAGTGCTCCTTTTGCCAGGTCTGGTCTTTGCCGTGCCCACGGTAGTACCCTTGATCCGCCCAGCGGTAATCTTCTGAGCCCGTCTTGTAGTACCGAGCCTGTGGTGCGGTAGTTCCGTGGGTCGCAGGCTGATTGGTGGGTAACGGTTGAATTTGTCCCCCCACTATAAAAGGGGGTCTTCTTCTCCAAGAAGACCCACCTCTTCCAACCCTAAACTCCATTGTTGCTCCAAGCTCCATTTTCGCCCGATCTCTCTCCCTAGCCAATCAAACTTGTTGATTTGCTCGGGATTGGTTGAGAAGGCCCCGATCTACACTTCCACCAAGAGAAATTTGATTGCCCCCACTAATCCCTTGCGGATCTTGTTACTCTTGGGTGTTTGAGCACCCTAGACGGTTGAGGTCACCGTGGAGCCATAGTCCATTGTGGTGAAGCTTCGTGGTGTCGTTGGGAGCCTCCAATTAAGTTGTGGAGATTGCCCCAACCTTGTTCAGAAGGTTCGGTCGCCGCCTTCAAGGGCACCAATAGTGGAATCACGGCATCTCGCATTGTGTGAGGCGTGAGGAGAATCTGATGGCCCTAGTGGCTTCTTGGGGAGCATTGTGCCTCCACACCGCTCTAACGGAGACGTACTTCCCCTCAAAAGGAAGGAACTTCGGTAACACATCCTCGTCTCCACCGGCTCCACTCTTGGTTATCTCATCCCTTTACTTGTGCAAGCTTATTTGCGTTTCATTCATTGCTTGCTTGTGTGCTTGTGATTGTTGCATCATATAGGTTGCCCACCTAGTTGCATATCTAGACAAACTTCTTTGATGCAAAGTTTAATTTGGTAAATAAAAGCAAAAAAAATTGTTAGTTGCCTATTCACCCCCCCTCTAGTCAACTATATCGATCCTTTCGGCATGCCACTCACCGGAAACCGAGAATACGATAACTTTCCCGCCTGCTTGTCGATGGATCGCTCCATGGAGTACTAGTACTACTGGAAGAGATTGACGAGTTGGGGGAGGACAGCTAGCTGTAGCACGGACTCCCAAGAACTTTTTACATGCATGTTGTGGCCGGCTATTGGGACCTTTGAACGCGGAGCAGTCACGTGCACCAAGAAGCGGCGCGGGCGACGCTCTCTCGGCCGGCGTGTAAGTGCATCTAGTGCCCCTTAGTGATTTTCGTGTATTGAAGACTTATAGGTTAAGGGACTAATGTGTTTGTGAGTGTACACAAGTCTATAAGTCTATGAGGGGTTTGATATTTACAGAGAAAGTCGACCCCTAAAAATGAAGTTCTTCGGCTGAAGACTTTGATATTCTGAGGACTTTCTGAAGACTTTGAAAGTGAAGAAATTGGTGTGACCTTGTAGACTTGGTATTCATTTGAGGAACATGAAGCGTGAAGACTTTTGTTTTCTTAGTTTCATTTTCTCTTTCTTGAGTCATAGGAAACACCGTCTTTGTTAAAGGGTCGAGGAAATACTAAGGAAAAATTTCCATGTGATGCTCAACTCAAAATCCTACACCTACCAATCCCTTGAGTGAATCCTTTGGAAATCTCATACAGCTCGATCAATTTCTTGATGAGGCGAAGTTCTTCCGGTCACGAGGAATTTGTTCGACCGAGGAGTTAGGAATTCGTCGGTCTTGGATTGCCTACACAAAGTGAGGAACATGATAGCCCCGAGGAATTTGAGAGTCAAATTTCCGACCGTTCTTTGTCTTGGCTTGGCCACCTGTCCCAAAATATCTTATCCACCTAACGATCATATCATTGAAGGGCATTTATGTCTTATCATGTCGGGCTGCTCCCTAGGCTATAAATAGCCGCCCCTACAACCACTAGCTGGTTGGCTGCTCGAGAGAACTTGACACTTGTCATTTAAGAGCAACCCATCCTCTCGAGGACTTTGAGCGAAAATCATCGAGTGAGGAAAAAACCAAAAACCAAACCCCTACAAACCCAAAGTGATTGAGCATCACTGAATAGATTGATCCTGTGTGGATCCGACGCTTGTTACCTTTGAAGACTGTGCTTCTTCCAGACAGTTAGGCATCATGGTCTAGAGCATCCAAGAGCAATTGTGGTTCGCCGAGTGACCAAGTCTGTGAAGGTTTGGAAGTCGCCTGAAGACTTACCACGAGTGATTGGATGAGGTCTGTGTGACCTTAGTTCAAGGAGAACACAGTGAGGACTTGGTGTCCTGAGCTGCGTGCTTTCGGCTATTTGGGTGTCCGGGACTGTGTGTCCTCGAGTTTAAATACTCAGCCGCTCCAACCAGACGTACAACTGAGACAATAGTTGGAACTGGTCTACCAAATCATTGTCTTCACCAACCTAACTGGTTCTATTTCCTCAAACCTTTCATTTCCTCATTACTATGTTGAGTGTTCGTTCATATCTGTGTTTGAAGACTTTGACTAAAGACTTTCTCAATTTCCTCAGTTCAGTTTCTTCAGTCTATTTGTCTTCATCTTGTGCTATCTTGTGTTTACGCTTTCTGTACTCTTTGATTGTCTTCATTTCATCATGATGACCATGTCCGCATTCTCTTATGCTTACTTCTGAGTACTTATTCCGCTGCAAGTAGTTCTTCACTTAGGAATTTCCTCACCGGCAAATTCCTCATTGAAGAATTCATAAAAATCGCCTATTCACCCCCCTCTGGTCGATATAACGCACTTTCAATTGGTATCGGAGCAAGGTACTCCCTTGTTCTGTGTAATTTTGGTTTAACCACCTAGAGTTTTAGTTATGTCGACCACATGTATGATCAAGGTCTCAGCTGGGTGTCCTACCTTTGATGGGACGGACTACCCCTACTGGAAGAACAAGATGCGAATGCATCTTGAGGCAATTGACAACGATCTCTGGTATGTTGTGGAAAATGGTGTTCCCTCTGTCACACCTTCTCTGAACGCTGCCGATGTGAAGAGATTCAAGCAACTCGATTCTCAAGCGAAGAATATCATATGTGGCCATCTGAGCAAAGGACAATATGGAAGAGTGAGTGCTTTCAAAACTGCTAAGCTCATCTGGGACAGGCTTTCCAAAGTAAATGAAGGAGTCTCAACTCAGCGTGACTCTCGAGTTAATGTTCTTCGCAATATCTTCAACCGCTTCAAAAGACTCGACAACGAAAATGTTCAACAAACCTTTGATCGCCTCACGGACATCTCAAATGAGCTTCAAGCGCTTGGTGCCACTGACATCACCGACCATGAGGTGGTGAAGAAATTGTTGAGATTGCTTGATTCCTCATTTGATACTCTGCACCGATGATACAAGAGCGTCTGACTACAAGTCACTTGATCCGGTGATATCCTCGAGAGGCTAAATACTCATGAGTTCCACTTCTTTGAAAAAGAGAGATCTCTATGGTTCTAGCTATGGAAAATCACGTGCCCTGAAGGCCAAGGCTGTGTCTGAATCTGATTGTGAAGACTCTGGTAGTAGCCTTGGAGATCATGAAGAATTGAGCCAGGAGCTAGCACTGCTTGTGAAGAAATTCCAGAAGTTCTCAAGACGTGGTCCCTTTGGAAAATCATCAAGGAGCAGTGATTCCTCATCCAGTGACTATAAGAGAAGACTTTGTCACAAATGCAAGAAACCTGGTCACTACATTCAAGATTGTCCTCGATTGGGAAAAGGAATTAAAGAAGAAGAAATACAAGGATTACGATTACGATGGCGCTAAGAAGAAGACGAAATCGTCGAAATCTACATCATCAAAATCCTCAAAGCCATCTTCTCACAAGAAGAGCAGCTCCAAGAAGGCTCGGGCATTCATTGGCAAGCAAATGGACTCTGAAGCTGAATCTGAGGAACATGAGGAAGAGGAGGCATCAGAAGAATCTGAGTCTGGTGTGGCGAGTCTAGCTCTACGCTCGCTTTAAATCGACAAGTCCATCTTCAACTCTGAAGAAAATGACCTCACCAACAAAGATGATGAAGATAGTGATGACTACACTCCCACCTATTGCTTCATGGCAAAGGGTGCCAAGGTACTCAAATATACCTCCTCTAAATCTAGTGAAAATGAATCTAATGAAGATCTAAAGCCCAGCTACTCAAAACTTGCTAAGATTGCTGTAAAACAACAAAGGGCTTTTGAAAAGGTTCAAAACATGCTAGATAAAAGTGATGATATGTTGGGTGAAGAAATGGATCGCATCAAGCCCCGATCGAAAATCTTCGAGACTTGATCTAGGTTTGACAACCTTCAAGGTCATCATAACACTCTCTTGTCTCGATCATGAGAAACTTTCTTATGAATTTCTTCAAAGAAAGCAAGATCTTGAGAAGCTAATAGTGAGTTATGAAGATCTTGAAGGAGCGCGATTCATTACTTGCTCAACAAATCAGCGCTTCTCGAGGAAGAATTTGTTCCTCCATGCTTAAAGTGCATTGGGCGTGAATCTACTAATTCTTCACCGAGATGTTCAAATGCTTCAACTGTTACAAATTTTTCACCTGCCTCTGCTATCACTAATTCCTCATCCGAGGACATCGCTAGTATCACCGACGATGCAGGTGAAGGAATTGTACATGACAGCATGTACAAAAAGCCTCAAAGGGCATCATACTCTTTGTGATGTGCTTAAAAGCAGATCCTCAACGAAACCCTAGGAAAGAGGGTATTGCCTTTGAGAGGAAACTCAATGCTGATGGAACATATTGGAAGCCTGAGAAGTACCCCAAAACCTCATGGGTTGCTGGAAAGGGACCTCCAGTTGATCCATCTAACTTATCTGTCTTTACATGTGAATCTACTCATTCTTCTGATGAGTCATTTGACTCCAACTATAAATTGTTCAAAAATCAGAATGGTGAAGTATTTGCTAGATATGTTGGTACTAACTACAGAAACGGTTCCCCTATGAAGAAAATCTGGGTTCCCAAGAAGTGCCTTGAAAGTATTTAGGTGAATGTCCTCATGACACCACCTGTGAAGAAAAGGAACCCCAGATCAAACTCTTCATATGGACCAAATTCTTCATATGGATCCAAGTCCTCATACGGACCAAATTCCTCACGTGGATCAAATTCCTCAAAAGGATCAAAGTCCTCATATGATTATCATCGTGCTAACAACTCTGTTTCATGAGGTAGAGCTAAGGGCTATGAATATGTGCATTATTATTCAAACTAATATGTTCATAAGTCCTCGAAGAATTTCTCTGCTTATTCATATGCTTACCCTAACCTCTCTTATGTGAAACAAAATGGATTGGCATCTATGCCACCATTCTCATATGGTGCTCGCAGAGTGATGAACTCTTTGCCACCCCTTCAGATGTGGGTGGTGAAGAAAAGGAACTAATCTCTTCTGCAGGGTCAGGTCTCCAGACGTGCTCTAACGTCCGAAGAATTTCTTTGGGGCACGACAAAACTGCACTGAAAGGGCCTTGAGCAAATCATGAAGAAATGAACTTTCATTTCACACGTCCTCACACTGCTTATCTGTTATACTGCCTGATGAAATTCATCTGATGAAATTGTTATCATATTCTTCACCGATGAAGTATATGAGATCGTAAGTTGCACTAATTCATCTACAGGACGATCAACCCAAAGCCAATGAGTGGGTCCTCAATAGTGGATGTACAAATCACATGACTGGTGACAGGAATCTATTGATGGATACTCCCTTATCACCGTCACATCTAAAGCATATCATCTTTGCTGACAAAGGCAAAAGTCAGGTATTGGGTCTTGGTAAGTGAGGGAGTTCCGGATTAGGGGGTGTTCGGATAGCCGAACTATCATCATCGGCCGGACTCCAAGACTATGAAGATACAAGATTGAAGACTTCGTCCCGTGTCCGGATGGGACTTTCCTTGGCGTGGAAGGCAAGCTTGGCGATACGGATATGTAGATCTCCTACCATTGTAACCGACACTGTGTAACCCTAACCCTATCCGGTGTCTATATAAACCGGAGGGTTTTTAGTCCATAGGACGAACAACAATCATACCATAGGCTAGCTTCTAGGGTTTAGCCTCTTTGATCTCGTGGTAGATCCACTCTTGTAACACACATCATCAGTATTAATCTAGCAGGACGTAGGGTTTTACCTCCATCAAGAGGGCCCGAACCTAGGTAAAACATCTTGTCCCTTGTCTCCTGTTACCATCCGCCTAGACGCACAGTTCGGGACCCCCTATTCGAGATCCGCCGGTTTTGACACCGACATTGGTGCTTTCATTGAGTGTTCCTCTGTGTCGTCGCCGATAGGCCCGATGGCTCCTCCGATCATCAACAACGACGCGGTCCGGTGAGACTTTTCTCCCGGACAGATCTTTGTGTTCGGGCTTTGCATCATGAGCCAATTAAAGCAGCCATCTGGAAGCAGATCGAAAGCTATGCCCCTGGCCATCAGGTCTGATTTGGAAGTTTAAACTATACTGCCTATATCCTCAGAGACTTGATGTTAGACGGTTTCGAGCCGCAGCAAAGCGTGCCGCCTTTGTCTCGATGGGCATGATCTAGCTCTGCAGCGAGCGATTGCCACGGAGGCCGCACCGATATCCGCTCCGACCCTTAATCCGGGCGGATTCCCCGACCGAGGATGAGTGGTTGGAGACCGCCTCGGGGCTACAATCTCTACGGCGATCGAGCCGAACTCCATCCTGTCCTTTGCAAAGGCTGCGACTCGAGCGCCGGACTCCTATCCGGACTCGAACCCTCCGCGCCCTTGCCGATCGAATCCGATTGGGCGCCCGTTATGGAGTTCGCGGCCGCGGACATCTTTCAAAGACTCGCCTTTTGGCGACATCCTGAATTCACTAAAGTCTCTCTCTTTATCCGGAGAGCCCTGGCGGACTACGGTCGGAAGGTTGGGATGCGATCGACGAAGAAATTCAACGCCCACCCACCACCCACTTGGTAGCCGCGTCGGCGATCTAACCGACATGCTAGACTACGAATCCGAAGACATCGACGGTATGGGCGGCGATGCGGAGGCGACCAAGACCCAGCGCCTACGAGGGCCTTTGGAAGGCCACCTCGTCATACGACATATACATGGTGGACATCCCAAAAGATGGAAACGGCGATGGAACAACGGAGGATGACCCCTCCAAGAAGCAGCCCAAGCGCCGGCGTCAGCGGCGCCGCTCTAAATCCCACCACAGCAAGAATGAAGATTCCGGCACCGGAGATAACAATACACCGAACAACGCCGAAGACAATCCACTCCAGCAAGATCCAGCGCAGGAGGATGGAGACGCCAGCCCTCAAGAGAGAGCGGCAGAAGAAGAGGTAGAGGATTATATGCCTCCCTCCAAAGACGAAGCAAGCCTCGACGACAATGAATTCGTCGTGCCTGAGGATCCCGTCGAACAAGAGCGTTTTAGACGCAGGCTCATAGCCACGGCGAACAGCCTCAAGAAAAAACAACAACAACTTAGAGCTGATCAGGATCTGCTAGCCGACAGATGGACCGAAGTCCTCGCGGCCGAAGAGCATGAGCTCGAACGCCCCTCCAAAAGCTACCCTAAACGCAAGCTGCTCCCCCGATTAGAGGAGGAGGCTTACGAACCCGCATCACTAGGAGACAATACGGCTGGCCGACCACCCCGTGGCCGCGACAGAGAGGCCTCTAGGACCTTCACTAGAACCGTACCCCGACATCGCTCAAAAAGCACACGACCAAAGGGGAACGCTCCGGGCATGCGAGATATATTGGAGGACAAGGCAAGACAATCAAGATCGATCTATGGATCGGCGTGGGCGCCCAGTGCGTGGCGACAACCGTCGCGCGGACCACGATAAGTCCGGCGGGCGAACAAAATAGACCAAGTCCTTTTGAGCTCCGTCGTGATATCGCCCGATGCTGGGCGCCGCACACCCACTATGCTTTCTGAGGCGAAGTAATGGATCATCAAATCCCCGAAGGGTTTAAACCCGTCAATATTGAATCCTATGATGGCACAACAGACCCCGCGGTTTGGATCGAAGACTATCTCCTTCACATCCACATGGCCTGCGGTGACGATCTTCACGCCATCAAATACCTCCCCCTCAAGCTTAAAGGACCAGCCCGACATTGGCTCAACAGCTTGCCAGCAGAGTCAATTGGGAGCTGGGAGGACATGGAAGCCGCATTCCTCGATAACTTCCAGGGCACTTATGTGCGACCACCAGACGCTGATGACCTAAGCCACATAATTCAGCAGCCAGACGAATCGGCCAGACAATTCTGGACACGGTTCTTAAGCAAGAAAAACCAAATCGTCGACTGTCCGAATGCGGAGGCCCTCGCAGCCTTCAATCATAACATCCGCGACGAGTGGCTTGCCCGGCACCTAGGACAGGAAAAGCCGAAATCCATGGCAGCCCTCACATCACTCTTGACCCGCTTCTGCGCGGGTGAGGACAGCTGGCTAGCACGCAGCAACAACCTCAGCAAAAACTCTGGCAGTCCGGACTTCAAGGACCAAAATGGCAGGTCGCGTCGTAACAAAAACAAGCGCCGCATTAATGGCGACAATATTGAGGTTACGGCAGTCAATGCTGGATTCAAAGGCTTTAAACCCGGTCAGCGGAAAAAGCCATTCAAACTAACTACTCCGGGTCCGTCCAATTTGGACCGAATACTCGACCGCTTGTGCCAGATACACGGCACCCCCGAAAAGCCGCTTAACCACACCAACAGGGACTGTTGGGTATTCAACGGCAGGCAAGTTAATTGCGAAAACAATGACAAGGGGCTGCATAGCGATGACGAGGACGAGACCCAACCGCCCGAACAATAGAGGATGAAGGGTTTCCCCCACAGTGCGGACGGTGAACATGATATACATAGCGCACATACCCAAAAGGGAGCGGAAGCGTGCACTCGAGGATGTCTACGCGATGGAGCAGTTGCCCGAAGTTCAACCCATGGTCCTCCTGCCCGATCACTTTTGGACCAAGGGACCATCGACAAAGATCCGCCACGGCGGATTCGGGCCAGACCGGTCTTAGACCCAATCGTCGATGGATTTCACCTAACGTCCCGATGGGCCGGCGGCAGCAACCTGAACCTGCTTTACCGGGATACGGTCGCGCAAAATGGGCATAGACCCCTCAAGGATTAAACCTACCAAAGCGACCTTTAAAGGCGTCATACCAGGTGTAGAAGCCAATTATGCAGGCTCAATTACATGGAAGTGGTCTTGGATCCCGGATAACTTCCGAAGCGAGGAGTTAATCTTTGACATAGTCCCGTTCCGCAGCGGCTATCATGCCTTGCTCGGACGTACTGCGTTTGCAAAGTTCAACGCAGTGCCGCACTACGCATACCTCAAGCTCAAAATGCCAGGCCCTCGAGGAGTCATTACGGTCAACGGAAACACTGAACGTTCTCTCCGCACGGAGGAACATACAGCGGCTCTCGCGGCAGAAGTGCAATGCAGCCTCTTAAGGCAATTATCGATTTAGGCCGTTAAGCGGCCGGACACAGCCAAGCGCGCCCGGATTAACTTACAACAAGACCTCCTGACACGTTCCGAGCACGCGTAGCAGTGCGGCCCCAACCCCAGCTCCTGTGAAACGTCAACGCAGGTCCTTCACGTACACCATTACGCTCTGAAGATACCATGGGCATGGGGAGGGGGGCACGACCACAATACACCCAGACTGCGGCTCAACCACACAAGGGGCTCTCAAGTGTGTCGTTCCTTTTTCTTTTCTTTTTACCTTTTACTTTTTAACCACAGGACACCGTTTGTCGAAGCCCTGTCCCGGCGAGACTGCCGAACTCACGATGCAACAACCAGGGAAGGATAAAGGCTACAACGAATATACAGGTGGTATCCATTACGAGCATTTTCGTACACCAATCTGCAGCCTACCCTTGGAGGGGGACATGCTTAACAGTCTCCTACCTTGCTTATCGCACTATTTGTCTCGTTCTGCATTCGTAGCAGCACTTATTGAATAAAACAATGCAGCACCTTTTTGCTTATAATTGCATTTCTTTTTCATACATATGTTCATTCACGACATGTTGCATCCGTACACTTTGGTACGGCTAATATACACCGAGGGCTTATGTTTCCAGCGTTATGGTGTGATGAGTCCTAACACTTTCACAAGTGCGGCACCCGAACTTATAGCACTATATGCATTGGCTCGAATCATGTCTTGGGTCAATAGTTGGGTTTGCCCGGCTCCGTGTTTTGGTACCTTACGTTCCGTTATATCGGCTAAGGTAGCACCGGGAGAACCACTGCGATTCCGCCCGGTCTGAGTTAACGCCTCGATGGAGAAAGCTAAATCTGACCCGTCATGATGAGGCGAGAGACCGGTCGCTGTTCGAGAGGTTTTCTGCGAGTCCTTAAAGACTTATGCCACTTAGAGCGAGGAGCCGGATACTGTCCGGCCAAGGCGTGGATAGCGCCCCAAATTCGGCCTTCCGAAGACTAGGGGCTTCGCCGAAATTTAAAATTATAGAATTCTATGACTAAGTGAGAGTGTTCAAGCATTATAAGTCCGGTTGCCTTGTTCGCTGTGTTGAGCGCCTCCCTAAATGGACCCAAAAATGGGAACAAGAGCGCTCAAGTTTATCCCGAACACCCCAGCACTCGTGGCATGGGGCTGAAGCCGACGACTTGCCATCTCTCAGATTTGATAAACAGCCGCACATAAGGTAATATTTTAAATTAACAAGCGTTGCTTAGCGCATATGAACTAAGTTTTCAACGCACAGGATAACAAAATGCGAGTCTACTCAAATATTACATCTTTGGAGCACTCACCCGCAATAGTGCAGGCGCCCTTCAGAACACTCTTATAATACATCTCGGGCGTGCGATGCTCCTTGCCCTCTGGTGGCGGGTCCGTCACGAGCTTGTGGGCATCCATCTTGCCCCAGTGCACTTTTGCGCGGGCAAGGGCCCGACGGGCACCCTCGATACAAGCGGAATGCTTGATAACTTCAACCCACGGGCACGCATCCACCAGCCACCGCACCAGGCCGAAGTAGCTCCCAGCATGGCCTCCTTAGGCCACAGCCGAACTATGAGGCCCTTCATGGCCTGTTCGGTCGCCTTGTGGAGCTCGACTAGCTGCTTCACTGGTCGCTATAAGCACCGGATGTCCGGCCTCAGCATACTGAGACCAGAAGACCTTATCCGTTGAGCTCCCCTCCTCGGCCCGGTAGAATGCGGCAGCACCGGACACGCTGCGAGGAAGATCTGCGAACGCCCCTGGAGAGCTCCGAATCCGGGTAAGCAACAGGTAATTAACACTCACACGCTTACTCTGCATGAAAAATGCCTTACCTGCTGCTATTTTCTTCACCGCCTCAATCTCCTGGAGGGCCTTGTAGGCTTCGGCCTTAGCGGTTTTGGCACTCTCAAGAGCCGTTGCAAGCTCAGACTCTCGAGTCTTCGAGTCACGCTCCAAGTTCTCATGTTTTTTCACGAGATCCTGGAGCTCTTGCTGTACCTCCGCCACCGCGCCTCCTGCTTCTCTCGCTCGGTGCGTTCATGCGGCCGCGTACGTTCGGCCGTGGCCACCGCCTCCTTCAGGTCACCACCTCGTTAGCGGCCCCTACAATACCCACGTTATCCTTGTCATTTTTCTTGCAACCAAATCCTTTTCTCAGAAGGTACAATTTTCATAAGGTATTACTCACCTTCTTTTTCCTCGAGTTGCTTCTTGGCATGGCCGAGCTCGTTCTCGAACCGCTCGAGGTTTTCCTTCAAAGTATTGACCTCCGCAGTAAGTACGGCGGAGGTCAGCAGCACAGCCCGCAATCACATATTGACATATTTTTATGGCTCCTGCGTTTATCTTTCTAAAGATCCTCAGTCCGGCTTTTCTTTCCGAACACCGAACCGAGCATCGTGGCTCTTGTCTATGCGGTACCATTTTACATATATTGAAATTCTTACCTCAAAGCCTGTTAGAAGGCTACTGCGAGGCTTGGTCAGCCCACTCTTGGCGAGCTGAACCTTCGAATCACCGCACTCATAACGGCGGTGTTCCTCTTCGATGGAGGCGCCATTGAGCGCCTCCAAAGAATTATCCGGCACCTCCGGTTGGGCCGGAGGCAGCGGCGTCTTGGTCTTGCCCTTCTTACGAAGGGTCGCCCGGGACTCGAGCCACCGCGGCCTCCGGCTGAGTCCGTGCCGCAGTCCGGGAGGTGTCCTGCGACACCTCGGGCCTCCTCCTCCTGGTGGGTCCTTTTCAATCCCACCTCGGCGTCGTGCGGCAAGGGGTGGAGGCAGTCAAGGAATCCATATCCGACGCACCCAAGGACCCGCTCGACGAAACGGGAAGATCATCCTTGGGCGGACTGCAGGGTTGTATGCGGCATTAGAAAGACGTTATGTGGCGAAAATAAAAACCTTGAAGTTATTCGGGAGTCCGGATACTTACGATCTCGCCAGGGGCTTGGCCCTTGGATGCCAGTCGTCGTCACTGGCATTGGCGGAGCAGTCCGGAGGAAGAGTTTTTCCCTTCTTGGACCCTTCGGCCTCCCTTGTTGGGGAGGCCTTCCTGTTCTTTCCTCCTTCACCGGGGAGAGGCTTTCTTCTTCTCCCCTCACCTTGGTGGGAGGAGTCGGCCTCGGATTCATCATCCGATAGCACCTGAAAGCGAGAGCTGTTCCGAGTCCCGTGGCCGTCTTCTTGGCCTTCTTCTCCGGCACCACGTGGGGTCCGGAGCCAACTCTTCCGTTAGGCGAGGCGTCCGCCGGGAATCCTCGGCAATGGGGCAGACGGGTAATCCGTTCGGCCTTCGCCACCATTCTGTCAAAGGCAAGGGGAGTTTAGATCCCGCATAGAGCCAAACTATGGAAAACAAGTGGAGAAATCACTTACCTCGTCAGCTGGACACTGCGAGCAGAATCCGCGATCTTCGGTAGCGGATGCGGGAGCTTCGGCGCCCTTGAACAGCACCTTCCAGACATCTTCATACGTAGTGTCAAGAGCCCGCCAGTGCAGTGCTGCACGGATCAAACTCCCACATATTAAAGCCCGTCGGCTGGCACGGGAGAATCCGGCGGATGAGCATGACCTGGACTACGTTGACAAGCTTGAGCTTCTTGTCCACCAGCTTCTGGATACAGGCTTGGAGTCCAGTCAGCTCCTCCGAATCCCCCAAAATTTGGCCACTCTCTTTCCAGGAGGAGAGCCGTGTGAGAATACCAGATCTGAATTCGGGGGCCGCTGCCCAATCAGGGTCACGCGGCTCGGTGATGTAGAACCCCCCCGATTGCCACCCCTTGATGGTTTCCACGAAAGTACCCTCCAGCCACGTAACGTGGGACATCCTGCCCACCATGGCGCCTCCGCACTCCGCTTGGCTGCCCTTCACAACCTTCGTCTTGACACTGAAGGTCTTGAGCCACAAGCCGAAGTGGGGCTGGATGCAGAGGAAGGCCTCGCACCTGACGATAAACGCCGAGATGTTGAGGATGAAATTGGGGCGAGATCATGGAAATCTAGGCCGTAGTAGAACATGAGCCCCGGACAAAGGGATGAAGCGGAAGCCCAGTCCAGCGGAGGAAATGGGGAAGAAATACTACCCTCTCATGGGGCACAGGGGTTGGGGACGAGCTCTCCCTCGTCGGGGAGCCGATCTTGCGATCTTCTTTGGGCAGATATCCGGCGTCAGCGCAGCTTCTGGATCTGCCCCTCCGTGACGGAGGAGGCCATCCACTTGCCTCCCGCTCCGGACATAGTTGGAGAAGGTTGAGGTGAGAAGTGCGGACTTGGGCGCTGGAGTTCGAGTTCGCGGAGATGTATAAGCCAAGGAGGAAGAAGGCGCAAGTAAAAGGGTTGGATCCTTATCCCCTTATATGGGCGGACAAAAATGTGTGTCCCCACCGGCCTGGTAAAACTCGCTTATCTCCCAAGCGCCACAATCAATGGCGCGGTTGGGTTACCCACATCCGTATTGTTGGGAATCCCGGAATAAGGGGAACACGATCTCTGCCTCGACAAGACGTGCCAAGGAAACCGCCTCGCTAAACGCGCTGAGGTGGAACAGTAAAAACAATTTGAATAAAGGCTTGGTAGTGGTGCCACGTCACGCCACAAAATACGTCAGCAGATTGATCTTGTGTAATATTATTCTCTCTACGGTGGTATGTGGAATTTATTTTTGCAGAGCGGACACTATCCCGGTGTTCACAATCTTCTATGAATTATTCGGAAGAAGAACCCGCCTTGCAATGCCGAAGACAACATGCGCGCCGGACTCATCGTCATTGAAGCCTGGTTCAGGGGCTACTGAGGGAGTTCCGGATTAGGGGGTGTCTGGATAGCCGAACTATCATCATCGGCCGGACTCCAAGACTATGAAGATACAAGATTGAAGACTTCGTCCCGTGTCCGGATGGGACTTTCCTTGGCGTGGAAGGCAAGCTTGGCGATACGGATATGTAGATCTCCTACCATTGTAACCGACTCCGTGTAACCCTAACCCTATCCGGTGTCTATATAAACCGGAGGGTTTTTAGTCCGTAGGACGAACAACAATCATACCATAGGCTAGCTTCTAGGGTTTAGCCTCTTTGATCTCGTGGTAGACCCACTCTTGTAACACACATCATCAATATTAATCTAGCAGGACGTAGGGTTTTACCTCCATCAAGAGGGCCCGAACCTAGGTAAAACATCGTGTCCCTTCTCCTGTTACCATCCGCCTAGACGCACAGTTCGGCACCCCCTACCCGAGATCCGCTGGTTTTGACAACGACAGTAAGGTTGCGATCTCTAAGGACATACACATGGACAAAGTCATGCTTGTTGAGTCCTTAGGATACAACCTCATGTCAGTCTCAATGCTTTGTGATCTTGATATGGTTGTTGTCTTTGGCAAGTATCGTTGTGTTGTGATCATGGAAGCTGACAATTCCAATCTTCAAAGGCTTTAGGAGAGGAGACTTGTATATTGTTGATTTCTCTACAGGACCACAACCAGCCGTGTGTCTACTTGCAAAAGCTTCAGAAGGCTGGCTATGGCATCGGCGACTTGGTCACGCAGGCATGAGGAATTTACTGCACGCTTGCGAAGAAGAAGCATGTCATTGGCATTGAAAATGTCAAATTCCTCAAGGATCACTTGTGTGGAGCCTGTGAAGCTGGAAAAATGACCAAGGCCAAGCATCCAGCAAAGACTATCATGACCACTACTCGTCCATTCAAATTGCTTCACATGGACCTCTTTGGTCCTAATCATTACTCAACAGCCACTAATGATGCATCTCTATATGGCTTTGTTATTGTTGATGATTACTCTCGTTACACATGGGTACACATTGTTACTTACAAAAATGAAGTGCGGGAAGTCTTCAAATGATTTTCCTCGAGGGCTTCAACCAACTTTGGTGTGAAGATCAGACACATCAGAGTGACAATGGAACCGAAGTTCAAGAATTTCGGTCTTGATGACTATCTTGATGAACTTGGTATTACTCATGAGTTATCTGCTCCCTATACTCCTCAAAGAAATGGCGTCGTGGAGCGCAAGAACAGAACTCTTGTTGAGATGGCTCGCACTATGCTTGATGAATACAAAACGCCTAGTCATTTTTGGATTGATGCAATTGATACCGCGTGCCACATCATCAACAGTAGTATATCTTCACAAATTCTTCAAGAAGACTGCCTATGAACTCCTCAACGACAAGAAACCCAATGTGAGTAATTTCAAAGTCTTCTGCTAAATGCTGGATTAGAGATCCTCATCACAATTCTAAATTTGCACCGAAAAGCACGTGAAGGTTTTATGCTTGGTTACGGAAAGGACTCGCACACCTACGTAGTCTTCAACATCGCTTCTTCATAAGATTGTTGACATCGAGATGTGCGGTTCGATGAAACTAATGGCTCGCAAAGAGAGCACCTACCTTCCGTGTTAGATGAACCAGCACCTGAGGAATCTATCAAGTTCAAGGCAACTGAGGATGTCATTCCTACTGAAGAATCTGCTAAAGAATTCATTCCTGTACGCGAAGAACGTCGAGCTGATGCACCTGAGGATAATGCTGAAGAAAATGGTACTGAAGAAAATGCTGATCAAATTCCTCGATGACAACCAGCTCATCCTCGCGTTGCAAAAGAAGTGCAAGTTGACAAGATCATCAATGACATTGAAGCGCCAGGTCCTCTCACACGCTCAAAAGCTTCACATTTATCTAACTTTTGTGGGCACTATGCTTTTGTCTCTATCACAGAGCCCACTAAGGTAGATGAAGCATTTCGAGCCCGAGTGGATTCAGGCAATGCAAGAAGAATTACATCATTTCGAGCTCAACAATGTCTCGAACCATAAAACATCCAGATCCTCACAAGCATAATATCATTGGCACAAAGTGGATCTACCACAACAAGCAAGATGAAAATGGCCTTGTGGTGAGGAATAAGGCACGACTTGTAGCTCAAGGCTACACACAGGTTGAAGGAATTGATTTCAATGAAACTTTTGCATCTGTTGCTAGACTTGAGGCTATTCAGATACTACTTGCTTATGCTAACCATCATAATATCACTTTATATCAAATGGATGTGAAAAGTGCATTCCTCAATGGTAAGCTTGAGGAAGAAGTATATGTTGCTCAACCCCAGGTTTTGAAGATCCAAAGAATCCCGACAAAGTCTTCAGACTCAACAAGGCCCTCTATGGTCTCAAACAGTTCCCCAGGCGTGGTATGATACATTGAAGGAATTCTTCGTGAAGAATGGCTTCACACACAGTTCACTCGACCATACTCTCTTTACTAAATCATATGACGGTGAACTGTTTGTGTGCCAAATATATGTTGATGATATTATCTTTGGCTGTACTGACCAACGTTATAGTGATGAATTTGCCTATATGATGAGTGAAGAATATCAAATGTCTATGATGGGAGAGTTGAAATTCTTCTTAGGTCTTCAAATTAAATCAACAACACAATGGCATACTCATATCTCAGGAGAAATACCTCAAAGATGTCCTGAAGAAATTCTTCATGCAAGATTGCAAAGGCGTCAAAATTCCTATGCCCACAAATGGCCATCTATGCACTGATGAAAATGGTATTGACTTCGATCACAAGGTATACCGCTCCATGATTGGTTCTTTATTGTACTTATGTGCATCTAGGCCAGATATAATGCTTAGTGTTTGCATGTGTGCCCGATTTCAAGCTACAATCAAGGAATCACACCATAAGGCTGTGAAGCATATTCTTCGATATCTAGCTCACACACCAACACTAGGATTATGGTACCCCAAAGGGCTCTATTTTTGATCTCATTGGATATTCTGCCTCGACTATGCCGGTGATCGTGTGGACCGCAAGTCAACATCTGGTACTTGTCATTTCCTCGGACGATCTTTGGTCCGTTGGTCCTCGAAGAAAGCAGAACTGCGTATCAACATCTCTGCGGAAGCTGAATATATTGCTGCTGGCTCTTGTTGTGCTCAATTGTTGTGGATGAAGCAAACTCTCAAGGACAACGGCATCAACGTGAATAATGTGCCTCTCTACTGTGACAATGATAGTGCCATCAAGATTGCTCACAACCCACTTCAGCACTAGAAGACAAAGCACATACAAATTCGTCATCATTTTCTTCGTGATCATGTGTTGAAGGGCGACATCTCCATCGAAAGCATGTGAAGATCAAGAACAGCTAGCGAGATATCTTCACAAAGCCCTTGGATGAGAAGAGATTTAGCAAGTTGCGGTGTGAGCTAAATATCTTAGAATCTTCGAATGTTCTTTGAAAAGGACACACATCCTGACACTTATGCAAAATTGATGACTTAGATGTGCAACACATGAAGAAACATTTTTCTTCAATCAATGAAGAATAACACTCTAAGTGTGAAGAAATTAATGTAGAATTTGATTCTCGTAACCCTACAACAACCGTGACGCTGTGTCTCGAAATCATCATTCTTATACGGTGGGTCACGCCACCACCAAAGTTGAAAATCTTCAATTTGAGTTTTTCCTCAGTTTTTGAAATTCTTCAGTTTTTCAAATTCTTCAACTTTGCAAAATCTTCACTGTTTCCGTCGTTTTTTTCCATTGGCTATATATATATATATGGGTTTATGTCCTCAACAGCATTCACTTATGGCTATTTCTTCAAGTTGCATTTTCTTCTAAGTGAATGTGATCGGACCCTTCCCCCTCTATGCTATACTCAACCCAGTCCATTCACAAATTCTTCATGTGCGTTCTATTTGAAACTTGTTCAAAATCTTCACTGTATCCTTGTCAAATTTGAAGAAATTGCGAACGGAACTTTAAAACTGATCTTATCCAAACTTTCGTTTTTGCCGCTCAAACCGTTCCGCATCCCACGATAGATTTATCTATTCACCCACGATCTAACACAATCTCCACTTTTCAGTACGTGGGTGACACATGTCAAGCGAATGAGAAGGGTCAGGGGCACGTTCGTCCCAAATCTTGAGCAAACAGTTTTTCACCGTGGCTATATATACCCCCTCTCCCCTTCCTCACTTCCTTTACTCCGCTCGACCGCTCTCTCTCGCTCGAGCTTCTCAAACCCTAGCGCCGCCGCTACTCCATCGTCGCCGGTGAGGAAGAGCTTCATTGCCTCGACCTCGTCACCGTCGTACTCGCGCCGACCGTGAAAATCTTCACTCCGCCGCCGCCGTAGTTGTCTCCGCCGAGTTAGGGCGTGGAAGATCTAACCTGACGAACTTCCCATATGTTCTTCTCAGTTCGTCGTGTTCTTCACTTCGGGTAATTAAAAGTTACTTTTATTACTCGCTTTGATTCTCAAACCTTCCTGAAAATCTTCAAAGGTGTTTATTCTTCAAATCTTCACATATATGAACACCTCAAACAAAATATGCTCTTGATTCATTTCTCTAAACAATGATTTTTCTTCAAGATTCCTCAATTGTGTGGATCCTCGATCTATACAACTCTGGAACCTAAGGCAAAGATCGCTTAGTGAAATTCTTCAAGGCTCATCTGGTCAAATTCCTCAAACTAGTTCTTTTTGAAAAACCTTCTGAGAACGCATATGACCTCTCCAAATTCCTCGCAACTATACTCTGTTCACAAGTACTCATGTCCACTGCTGAATCACTAGGTTCTCATCAACTTAACTCATTTGCAGCGTTCCTCGAAGAAAAGTTGCATACTTCTTCAGAGAATTCGATTGTTCAAATTCCTCACCAAGAATATGGCGTAAGGAAAGAAGCCACGTAAAGGAGGAAAGAGGCCTGAGGTCATGACTGCGTTTGAGATTCCTGAGGACATCTATGCTGATTATTGCACACCTGATGAAGCCGAGTTCGGCAAAGAAAACAAAAATCAGCGCAAGGTGCGCATTCAAAGGATTGAAAGGAGATGGGCAAGGGAATGGAGGGAGTACAGATATGTTACTCCAAAGTACATGAAGAAATTCACTCTCAATCCTCCATGCCCAAGAGCTCCACTGGAACCTGGTCAAGAAGCTGATCCCACCAGCATCAAGCATGGTGAGGACTTTCCGGAAGAATGGGCCAAGCGCCAAGCCAATGAGGCAGTGAGGAAATTTAATGAGGACTCTGCTACTGCTGCTGCCACTGATGCCTCTGTCAAGCCAAGAAAATCTATGGAAAAGAAGCCCGCACACAAGCCAAGTGCTTCACCAACAGTGCCCTCACGGCCAAGTTCCTCAGCAGTGCCCTCACGGCCAATTCCTCATGCTGCTCCCTGCTCCTCCCAAGTCCTCGGCAGTTCCGACAAAGTCCTCAAGACTGCATGCATCCGCCACGTGCCAAAGGACTGCAGGCATCTCCATTGCCTCTGGTGTTTGAGAAGTTCCTCGGTTGCACCAAATTCTTCATCCGCCCAACTCTGCTGAAGACTAAGGCCACAATCGGACGAGGTCCTCGGCCAAGTCCCAGAAGAAACAGGTCGCCTTCCAAGAGCCACGAAGATGATGAGGCTGATGATGATGAACTTGCGAAATCATCGAGACCGACAAGAAAAGGGCCGCTAGAGCCAAAGGCACACACATGCCCTTCTTTGTTGGATCCAAGAGCGATCCTAGACTACATTGATCTCTGGCACAAGGACCCAAACACTCATATGCCTGACTTCAAGCTGACACCTGGCCAAAGTCACATGCTGACTCATTTCATCCAAGAGGAGAAATGGAAATTTGATAAGGCCAGAGAGATCAAGAAATCGCAGTACAGAAAAGAGAAACTGCTGAAGAAAAAATGTTGTCAAGATGACAACTGAAGAACTTATCAAGATGCAGGCAGATATCAAAGCCCTCAGCGAAAAATTTGACTCATATTATGCTGATTGGCAAGGAGCCAAAGTCAGATTTGTCAATCTGACAAAGAAGTTCTCAAATGTTGCTGCCCCAACGCAACAAGAAATTCCTCAGGCTGGAGCTTCTGCTCACCGATCGAAGAACATGCCAAAGACCGTGATGAAGTTCAGCCGAAGTCAATGCCGTTCGAGCTGATGATTCCATTCCACCCGGCCGAAGAAATTGCCGTGGCATCCACTAGTGGTGCGCTGAAGAAAGCCCGAAGAAGTCGAGCAACCGCATCGATTGCGCTGAGGAAATTCAACCAGATTCCTCGGCTCCTCCTGCACCTACACCAACTCCAATCCTTCCATCTACATCGATGTGAAGAAGACCAAGGCTGCGAGCGAGCTGCAGTGAAGAAAAGGAAAGCATCTGCTGCTTCAAATTCTTCAGCCCCGAAGAAGATGAAGATAATGACCAGCTCATTTGAAAATCCCATTGATGCTGTTCCAATTTCCTCCGTGCCATCAAAGGACCTTGTTCCTTTTGGTGAAGATTATGAGATCCCAAGCGGATCTGATGAAGAAAATCATTCTTTGCCCGTCAGAGCAGATTGATGAAGAAATTGAAGTGGAAGCTATCCCTTCAACCCCAATCATTTCCTCGCCTATGCCTCGGTTCACGGTGAAGAGGCCCGTGTTGAGGAAATTGAAGAAGATGTGGATATTGGAAGCACAACGCCGGTGATGAACGATGACTTTTGGGAAAGTCAAGATCCAAATTCTCCACTCTTCACCCCAATCCAACAGATTCCTCGGTCCCTAACAACAGTTCAAATGGGCTCAAGAAACTCATCCCACTTCATCTCGTACATGAAAAAATTCCAGCCATCGGGCCGATGAACTCTGCTGCTGATCCTCAGACTGCACCTGTAGAGGAACCAGAAATTCCTCAGCTTGAAGAACCTGAGATTGCGATTCCAGAGGTCGTGATGCAACTCACAGACACTCCACTGCCAAAGCCAAGGAATCCATTCTCAACGAAGCAAAAGTTCAAGGCTAAAGACTTCTTTGGCGAGGATGTACTCTTCACTGATTACAACCCTTATGACTCTGCTCGCATAAGGAAGAGGCGTTTCTCGACTGCTAGTCAAGCCAACTTCTATTCCTCAGTGCTGTTCAACAAAGACAAAGTCTTCGATCATGCACATATTCCTCATGTGGACATGGAATCTCTGCCAGGCTTCGAGCCAGTCCTCAGTGTTCTTCACGATGCAGACTTCTAAATTTCTGCCGACATTTGCGATTGGAATGAGGAACTTATTCTTCAATTCTATGCAACGCTGCACATCACCGGAGACGCCAAGATGTGAACTCATGGGTGTTAGATCGATGTCTGAAAATACTCACTACAAGGCAGCAAAGAATCGAATTGCTTCGTGCCCTACCACTCGATCCTCCCTTTGATGGTGCTCGTTGTATCTACAACGAACCTGAAGCTTTCAAATCACTATATGCAAGTCTTGATGAAGCCTTTGAAGCCCGGACAGCCACCTCGAACCAAATTCCTCGTCAAGGAATTACTATATGTGCCTCGGACTGTCTATCGGATTCTGACGAAGACAATGAGTCCTATCAAAGGCCACGACTCAAATGATGAAGAAGTCGTTGGCATCATGAAGAATATGCTTTTCAATATCATTCATGGCGTTCCCGTCAACTTCCATGATTTCTTCATGAGGACTCTGGCAAACATTGCTATGTCACCTTTTGAGCTGAAGCCTTATGCACCATGGATTATGAAGTTCATCAGGACAAGGTCTTCACTCAATTACAAGGCCGATACTCTGAACCACTGCAGCTACTTGCCTCCAATTGAAGTCCTCAAACGGACATTTTCCTCAGCTGATGACAAGGGCAAGGCTATCACTGTGATAGATGAAGGCATTCGTCCATTGGATGGTCGGTTTCGCAAAGTCGCATCCTACTCCACCAATGATGACTCGCCACACATGACTCTGCCGCCAATACTTCAGCCAAGCAAAATCCTCAAGCCACAACACCTGTGGTGATGACTGATCGTGAGTTACTCCTCGGTCTTCATCAAGGTTGATCGCAATCATAAATGGGTCAAGCGTCAGTTTGGTTCAATTCTTCACAACATGACCTCTACACACAATGCAGTGAAGAAAAACCACTACTACCTCCATGAAACCTTCCAACGCACCTGGGTTGTTCTTTCTAATGTCTACAGTGCGGAAGAACTGAAGAAAATGGGTCTCAAGGAAGAATTTGACTGGTCTGCACCTCCTCCGAAGAAATACAAGAAGGTCAAAGTTCCTTCCTTGGTGGCCAGCTCCTATTCTTCATCGTGAGACACTGATGAAAATGAAGACTTGGACGACACTGCGGCAGGCCCTACTACGACAACCGACCCCAACAACCCAGGCGCTCCTTCATCAACTTGGAATTCTTGAGCGTTAGTCCTCGGTTTGATCCTTTTGGTCATTCGTGACAAAGGGGAGAAATGTGAGTTAGTCTTCAAGCGGGTCTATTATATGGGCAATTTTTGTTAAGTTACAACTCTCGTTCTTACGAAACTTCTATTGGATCGAGTTGTAATCTTAAACCCGATGGTGCTCGATACTTTTGATGCATCAGTGCTCGATACTCTTGATGCGTTATTTTGCATGCTTGTTCCTCATTAATGTTATTGCACGCATGCTGAATTTCATCAAGCACCATATTTCATCATGCATTTCAAATTCTTCATATTATATGTCAAATGCGTGTATGAATTACAAGATATAGGGGGAGATCTCCATGATTCAACTCTTCAAATGTGCATTGCCTCAAAAGCAAATTCCTCACTATGCACATCTTCGTGGGGAGTTCTTCTATATCCTGCAATCAAATTCCTCAATATCAGTATTTACACATCATATGTTTATCCCCGTTGAAAACTTAACCTATATTGTCATCAATCACCAAAAAAAGGGGAGATTGTAAGTGCATCTAGTGCCCCTTAGTGATTTTGGTGTATTGAAGACTTATAGGTTAAGGGACTAATGTGTTTGTGAGTGTACACAGGTCTATAAGTCTATGAGGAGTTTGATATTCTGAGATAAAGTCGACCCCTAAAAGCGAAGTTCTTCGGTGAAGACTTTGATATTCAAGACTTTACGAAGACTTTGAAAGTGAAGAAATTGGTGTGACCTTGAAGACTTGGTATTCATTTGAGGAACATGAAGCGTGAAGACTTCGTTTTCGTAGTTTCGCTTTCTCTTTCTTGAGTCATAGGAAACACCGTCTTTGTTAAAGGGGGTCGAGGAAATACTAAGGAAAAATTTCCATGTGATGCTCAACTCAAAATCCTACACCTACCAATCCCTTCAGTGAATCCTTTGGAAATCTCCATACAACTCAGTCAATTTCTTCAAAGGATGTGAGACGAAGTTCTTCTGGTCGCTGAGGAATTTGTTCTGACTGAGGAGTTAGGAATTCGCTAGTGCGGATTGCCTACACAGTGAGGAACATGATAGCCCTGAGGAATTAGAGACTCAAATTTCCGACCGTTGTTGTGCTGCGCGCCAGCTGTCCCAAAATATCTTATCCACCTAACGGTCATATCATTGAAGGGCATTTATGTCTTATCATGTATGGCTGCTCCCTAGGCTATAAATAGCCGCCCCCTACAACCACTAGCTGGTTGGCTGCTCGAGAGAACTTGACACTTGTCATTTAAGAGCAACCCATCCTCCGAGGACTTTGAGCGAAAATCATCGAGTGAGGAAAAACCCAAAACCAAACCCCTACAAACCCAAAGTGATTGAGCATCACTGAAGAGATTGATCCTGCATGGATCCGACGCTTGTTACCTTTGAAGACTGTGCTTCTCCCAGACGGTTAGGCGTCATGGTCTAGAGCATCCAAGAGGAATTGTGGATCGCCGAGTGACCGAGTCTGTGAAGGTTTGGAAGTCGCCTGAAGACTTACCACGAGTGATTGGACGAGGTCTGGTGACCTTAGTTCAAGGAGAACACGGTGAGGACTTGGTGTCTGAGCTGCGTGCTCGGCCGATCGGGTGTCCGGCACTGTGTGTCCTCGAGTTTAAATACTCAGCCGCTCCAACGAGACGTACAACTGAGACAACAGTTGGAACTGGTCTACCAAATCATTGTCTTCACCAACCTAACTGGTTCTATTTCCTCAACCCTTTCATTTCCTCATTACTATGTTGAGTGTTCGTTCATATCTGTGTTTGAAGACTTTGACTGAAGACTTTCTCAATTTCCTCGATTCAGTTTCTTGATCTGTTTGTCTTCATCTTGTGCTATCCTGTGTTTACGCTTTCTGTACTCTTTGATTGTCTTCATTTCATCATGATGACCATGTCCGCATTCTCTTATGCTTACTTCTGAGTACTTATTCCGCCGCAAGTAGTTCTTCACTTAGGAATTTCCTCACCGGCAAATTCCTCACTGAAGAATTCATAAAAATCGCCTATTCACCCCCCCTCTAGTCGATATAACGCACTTTCACGGCGCGCCGCCTCAATGCCGGCGCCAGTGAGAGGCCGCGTCCGCCCTGGCCGGGCATGAATGTGGCACTGACCGTTTAGGGCGGGAAGCACGCGCGGGTGATGAAGAGGATTCGGGTTGGTCAGGAGCGGCCGTGGCAGCAGTCCGGACACCTGCAAACAAGAGATGTTGTACGTTAATATTGCTGCGTATATAATTAACAACGTAAATAATGTGCCAGTTGGACAAATATGATTGGAGATGGAGATGGAAATGGAATTTTACGTCAAACGGATATGCATGTCTATGTCTATGTGTGTGTGCGCGACGACTCTCGCGACCTGGAAGCGGGGCGTGTTATTGATCAAGTTTTCTTTCTTGGTACGTTAAAAAATTGTCCGCCAGTTTTCGTTTCTTTTTTTCGGGAACGCACGTATTCTATTTAAAACCACTGCTATGGAGAGATTATTTTACTCCATTATAGCCTCTTGTTTGGTAGAGTTTCTCGCGTCTCGCTCTCTCACCCTCTCCATATCAAAACAAGATGACAGTGTCCACACTATCTCTCTCCTCACCGGTGGTCATAGATCCGGCCGAATACCGTCTGCTGCAGGAGGTGAGGAGGTGCAACATTGACGTTGTCGCCGTCGGTGATGGAGGAAGCCGATGCGCACCGTCCTCTTGGAGCGGGCGTTGGCGCGGACCAAGGTCCTCCACGCCCTTGTTCGCTGCTGCCGTGTGGGCAGATCTCGCCCGCCTGCCTAAGCGACATCTCGCCCACCTGAGGTATAACTTCTTGTACTGGTCCAGCTCCCCAGGTCGCTGCATGCGGGTTTTCTTCTATGTGACTACTCCCCAGCTCCCCATGTATAGTAGGTAGGGTTCGTCGGCTGGTCCAACATCACCTACTATTATAGAGGAAATGCCACTCGAAAAGTTGTCCTGATTTATGCCTCGGTGGAGGTATACATATTGTTTCGACAAAAAGTACATGGTGATTGTGCGGTCATTGTCCATATGCTCCTATTGCTGCTGCTAATCTAATACTATCACTGGTTAAATGCAGAAATGCTTTTTTTCTCGGGTATCCTGGTTTAGTTCCCATCAAGATAATCATGATGCTTTTGTTTGTTGGTGTACTTTTCATAATTCTTATTGAAAATTGAGATGTCTTTGTTAATCTTGTAAAACAAAGTAACAACACTATATCCCTTTTTTATATTTTTGGAAACAGCGATGCGTATCTCCATACCCGGGCATGTCTTCCTCAATTTTAGTGGAACTGCACAAAATTGGATGACCATTGTTGTTTCGCCTCATCGTCCTCGCCACGTGGTTCTTCCTTCCTCGAGCTTCATTACTGAGAAGAAACAGACCACAGTGAGGATTTGTCAAACTTCATAGGTGCCTCACCCAAACTTGATGCCAAATGGATGATGCATCACCATGATGACCTATCGATGCTCATGGTTGCGCCTCATGGTTGCGTCAGCTGGTGAAGCTGATCGATTTTCAATGAAAAACAAGTTGTTCTTCCATCAGTGCTCTTTGCTTGTTACCCACAAAGATGATATCCTTCGTCAGTTCACCTTGGTTGCGTTGGAGACGCAGTCATCTTTCACGTTGGTGCAATTTTATCACACAATTGGCTATGAACCAAATGTTTCCTCGAAGAAGGATCGACGTTGGTACTAAGAGCATAAGTTTTGTATTGATTTCTAAGCCTTCTCACAACTTTGTCTCCAGCTCCCCTGTAATTTTATTTGTCTAGCTATTAACTTTGATTAAAAAATGGTGTGGACTAAAAACCTGGATGGACGTAATAGCCCTCCATTTTTATTTACTCCGCATATTAGATTTGACTAAAGTCAAACTTTGTAAAGTTTGACCAAGGTTAGGCCGAACACAACAAACCATAATTGTTAGAGAGGGCAAACTGTACATACTCTCAAACCTTTCCGATAATTGAAATTAAAATTCTTTATTTGTACACACTCTCACACATTTCCGATAATTTGGCGCATGTGTGGTTGTTCACTTAAGGGAGGGTAGTGTACCGCACGTGAAGGACAGGAAGTGCGACCAGGACGCGTGGATCGTTAGTTCATCGAAAGTACTCCCTCCGTTCCTAAATATTTGTCTTTCAAGTGGTTTGAAATGGACTACCACATACGAATGTATATAGACATTTTTTACAGTGCAGATTCACTAATTTTGCTCCGTATGTAGTCATTTGTTGAAATCTCTAGAAAGACAAATATTTAGGAACAGAGGGAGTAGTAGTTTTCTTCAACTGCACGTTAAATAAAGAGTTTCGTTTCGTACTTACACAATTTAAAACGATTGCTATGAAGAGAATAAGAAAACCACTCCACTATATATTAGTCGTATACACGAGTACTATATGGACGCAACTTCATTGACTTTAGTGCACCTGCCCTTGGGTTTATGACAGGTGGGCCCAAAATGTGGCTGGCCCACCTGTCATACAACCAAAAGCAGCTGCAGTTAAGGCACCAGAGCTCAGTCCGTACTATAGTATATATATATAAGATGGAGCCTCAGCGCTTGTTCGCTAGGGTTTGCACTCTCCACACTCTAGCCGCACTACATATATATATACACACACGCTGGAGGCTCAGCGTTCCTTTGTTAGGGTTTGCTATATTCACAGTCTCTCACCCTTTTCACCAGATCTAAACAAGACTGCGTTGTGGCCTTTGTCTCTCTCACCCCCTCACAGCTAGCGAAGGAGGCATCCGGATCCCGTCACACCGGGAAGGGGAGGAGGTGCAACGTTCACTCTATCGCCTTTGGCGAGGGAGGCAATCCACTGCCGGCTACGCTTTTCTCTTTCACCCAGCGCCTGTGCGGGAGGGCCACCGACCCCTTCTTCCTCGCTGTCGTACGTAGTGTGGGCAGATCCGACCTCCCGCCGCACGCCGTGCCACATCCCGACGACCCTAAGGTATAAGTTTCTTTGAAACCGTGATTGGTCTAGCTGCATGCGGATCTTTTTCGATTCTGTAGTCGAATCTAGGTCTTGGTTCAAAGCGGAAAGAAGGGTGCGGTGGGGTGGAGCATGAATCTAGGACGTGGTTCAATGAGGAAAGGAGGGAGGGAAAGTAGTATAGACTAGCTATCCAGCCGCTTTGTTGGTCGAAAAGGGAAAAAGGGGGTAACCCAGTACACACATCCGTAAGGAACCGAACTCTTTGTTGAAAAGGGAAAGAAACTGGGGGTTGGGTAGCTTGTGCAGGACTAGATTTGCCGCCCTCACATAGGAAAAAGTTTCAAAGAGAACAAATATGGGACCAACGCAGATATGCTGCTTGGCTACATACTCTGCATCACCCATTTATACGTGTGGACGCACATGGTGCTGGCATGTCCCATGTCACACCCACATGATCGTGCAGTGTGTTTTGAGATGTTGTGCTACTTGTATTGGTACTGTTTTATATAAATATTGAATTGAAGCTATTGTATTGCTCTCTTTTCCCATTAATTAGGGAACAAAAATGGTACCAACCCAGACATGATGCTTGTTGCTTTGTTACAACAAACTCTGCATCACCCCCTTTATAAGTAGATGGAAGCACATGGTGTTGTTGCGCCCACTCGCCCCTGGAACTGTTTATGCTTTTTATTAATCTAATGCTGATGGTAAAATTAAGCAATGCCACTCTCAGAATTAACTACTGAACTATTTTAAGAGAATTTCTCTGTTAATATGAATCGATGCAACCGTTTTAGAAATGCTACTGTCCTATACTTTGTTTTCCATCAAGATAAGGTAGATGCTTCATTTTGTGGCCGCATGTTTCATCCTCCTTTATTGGCAATACTTTTTTCCTTTTTTGCCTCTGTTAAATCAGGGATATCTATTCAACTTGTTGCTATAGCAAACTTAAATGTCACACCGGGCGATTTTATTTTTTATTTCAAAGGCAACTGCACAAAACGAGATTGGATTTCCTATTCGTGTTGGTAGATTTGTACGTGATCTTGTGTGCGTCATGACAGGTTGGTACTTGCCTTCATCCACATGATCATGCAGTGTGTTTTGAGATGCTGTGCTACTTGTATTGGTACTGTTTTAAATAAATGTTGAATTGAAGCTATTGTATTGCTGTCTTTTCCCATTAAGTAGTGAACAAAAATGGGACCAACCCAAACATTATGCTTGTTGCTTTGTTACAACAAACTCTGCATCACCCCCTTTATAAGTAGATGGAAGCACATGTTGTTGTTGAGCCCACTCTCCCCTGGAACTGTTTATGCTTTTTGTTAATCTAATGCCGCTGGTAAAATTAAGCAATGCCACTCTCAGAATTAACTACCGAATCTTATTTCAAAACTGCAACACTTGTTAGGGATTGGCGGGATTACCATTTTTGTGGCCGCATGTTTCATCCTCCTTTATTGGCCAGTAATTGATTCCTTTTTTGCCTCTGTTAAAACGGGGATATCTATTCAACTTGTTGCTATTGCGACATTTTGCTTCGCATAATTTTGGTGGAACTACACAAAATGAGACCGGATTTCCATATATGTGTTGAGATATCTTTTAGATCTTCCTCAGGAGTTGTTTCAAATCTTGGTCTTGAAAGGTCAGTACCTACTTTCCTCAGAATTAACTACTGAATCTTAGTTCAAAACTGCAACACTTGTTAGGGATCGGCGGGAGTACCATTTCTGTTAGGGATCGGTCGGAGTACATGTTTAAGAAATGTATTGTTCAGATAATGTCTCTGTTATTATATATCAGTTACAGTGTTTTACAAATGGTACTATCCTGCTAGTTCTTTCTACATGTTTAACCAAGGTATTGTTAAGATAATGTCTATTTTAAAATGAATCAGTCGCATTGTTTTAGGAATGATACTTTTCTGCTTTGTCGTTCTTTATACATGTTGAAACAAGGCATTGCTAAGATAATGTCTCAGTTAATATGAATGAATCACACTGATTGCGAATTGCTACTCTCCTGCTTTGTTTCCCATTAAGATAAGGTAGATCAGTAGATGTTTTTTCTTCTGGGAGTACAAGTCATCAACCGTTATCTCTCAGTAATTTTTTCCCTTATACATATTTTTGCTTACAGGCGTACCAAAATTAAAGCTCGGTCTTATTCCGACTTTGATTTTAGTTGAACTGCACAAAAGGAGCCAATGTGTCTAAGGCAAACTGCTGCATTACTGGGTCCAATTGGTCTTACCACTTTGCAGAAAGAAGCAGTCACTGTTTGCACTACATTACACAAGGAATGATCGAGAAGCTTTACAGAGTATTAGTAGACGCTGGTGACATGACTAGTCTGCAAAGAGCATAGGAAACTCTACAACACGTGGAGTGCACTGGGCAAAAAGTGCCCAAACAAGTACAGGAAGCCGTGACAGACTCCAAATCTGTCAATGTCAGCCTAAGCAACAATGTTGGGGCATCCGGTATGGTAATCTGTTTACCGTGACTTTCGGTTTGTTAGTCCACCGATTGGTGGGTTGACACTGGGCCAATATTTATGTGTGTTCTGCTGTGTCTTTGTTTTCGTGCAGCATATAAATACGATATCCACAGGGATGCTCAGCTTGATTTTAGTGGAACTGCACAAAATGTCCAGATGGTTTGTGTCCTCCATAATACTTCATCATGCACAATACATCGAATGGTTCTCTAATCATTCGTCATCACCTTGAGCCACCGGACTATATGTTTGAATGGTGATGCCAGCGTCGGCCATTAAGAAGAGTAAGAAGAAAGACAAAAAGAGAGATGGTTGCTTTACTTGTGGTTCAGAGGAACACTAGGCAAACAAGTGCCCAAACAAGTACCAAGAAGCCAGGACAGGACTCCAAGTCTGTCAATGTTACTCTAAGCAACAATGATGGGGCATCTAGGTATGGTAATCTGTTTACCGTACTTTCAGTTTGTTAGTCCACCGATTGGTGGGTTGACACTAGGGCCAATATTCATGTGTGTGCTGATGTGTCTTTGTTATCTGGCAGCATATAAATACGGAATCCACAGGGATGCTCAGCTTGATTTTAGTGGAACTGCACAAAATGTTCAGATGGTTCGTGTCCTCCATAATACTTCATCATGCACAATACATCGAATGGTTCTCTAATCATTCGTCGTCACCTTGAGCCACCGGACTATCAGATGACAAACGGATGACAAACCCTGCCGGTTCCACAATCATAGGCATTACATATTTTGAATGGGAAAAGCTTGTCAAAGTTGACATTAGTTTAATATATTGGAATTGGAAAACCTTGTCAATTTTTGCTCATTGATGTTAGCCGTAAGACATGCATTTGATATTTTTGAGTGGGACACCCTTTGCCGTGAGCAACATCGATCGTTTTTCCTATTCCCTGTCTTCGCTTAGAAGTAAATATTTACTCACTGAGATGCATAGTCACATGAATGTTGACTTATGTAAGATATTTTAAGATTTTGTTCTGAATATTGTCTATGTAATGCCAGGCCTTGTGTTTGATTGCAAAGTTGAGCGTGGAATGTTGTGGCATGCGGCATCACGAGTTGTTCACCATGCCTCCTGAGAATAATGCTTCCTATTGTTTTGCATGTCGATCTAATGCCAGTGATTTGCTTGTTAGGAAGATCATCCTCTTCTGTTGTTTCCGTGCTAAAGAAGTTCATCATCTTATGTTTCATTCATAGCCTATACGACAAGTCGGGTAGGTTAGACGTGAAACCATATGGTCTTCCGACCAACTCATCATCTTAGGCCGTGATTGGATCGTTGTTTTCCAATCAAAACCGCTTGTAAAACTAGCGCTTGTAAATAAAAGCAGATGATCTCGGGCGAAGTGCTTGGTTGGTTGATTTTGACTAGTAAAATATACACTGGTCTCTCAAATTACACGCGTAACCTGCCGATTTTACTTACAGACCACGGGCCCTCGGTTTCATTACGCCTGTATTTTACGCGTTGTTTCCGATGATGAGTAAATTACACTTGTATCTTAATACAGGTGTGAAATAAACCAGGGCTCCCAAGCGCGGCCTTACTGTTTCATGCCGTCTCAGTCTCTCGAAGGTGCTCCTGGCTTCCTGAATGAGCAACGGGCGCTGTATCAGACCATCCGTAGGGCCCGCGAGGCCCTCTCCGTTGTCCTTCGAGTTGTTGCGCCATTGGCGCCGAGCATTGTTAACATGGTCAATGAACATGAGGATTCAGGAGATGACTTTATTTTGATCGATGACAGTAGGGACCCACTAGGGCCATAGCCGTACGTACGCAAGTGCCTCCTTATTATGTACAACTATATATTTTTTGCTTCCTCCTAGTTTCCTGACATCACGGTCCCACACCATTGTCAACCTATGTAGTCAATATAAAGGAGAGAATTGCACAAAGTGCGGCCGAAAGCTGGGACCAAGCAGCTCGAGCAGTATTTGTGTTTTTGAGGCGTGAGCACTACAGAGTTTTTCTTGGCGATGTTTCCGTTGTTGTTCAGAAGAGAGCAGGGTATTAACTGGGCGGGTTGTGGCCCATCTAGCCCAGGACAGATATCCAGCCCAGATATTAATTTTTTTCAAGATGAAAATGGCTAGCCCAGCTATTCATTATTTTGAGGAATACCAAGGCAAGTCCAACCTGTTATTCTCCGCCCCGCTGGGCTACAAATCTTTCCTAGGAGGGGTGCATTAGGCTTAACAGGAAAATGGGATTTAAAAAATAATAAATGGGATGTAATTTTAAAAACTGTGCAGTAACTATAAAAAAATGCACCAAACACAAAATTAGTTTATAAAATATGATTTATGGATTTTGAAAATCTTAATTTTAGTTGTTGCGCTCGCAATGTTTCGTTAGATTTTTACGTAATACAAATTTATATTTAATCTAACTAGAAATTTCGGGATAAAAATATTTTGAATCCCATCAAAATGTGGGAAATTTTATTGAATTATGTCTTGAACGGTTGGTTGAAATTATTAATCGTTATGCTAGCTAGAAAATGGGCTGTACTTTTAACAAACTCTAAATGGGCTGTAGTAAATTCCATTAGAATTCAAAAATGGTCTGTACATTCTTACAAATCGCAAATGGGCTATAAGTTCTCTGCCACACATTTGTGGGCCTACTAAGTTGACGTGTCCCCTAGAAAAAAGATGACGCGTATGCAAGGCTTTGTCAACTTATTATAGTCAGCACCGTCGGATCTTGGGTTCCAGCAAAACCCTTAAGGTTCGAACTTTGGGGAGCGCGCGAAGATCTCTCCCTCACAGATCACACCCTCACACGCTTCGCGATCTCTAAGGCTAGCTCCACGAACTCGTAACACAAGGGACACAAGATTTATACTGGTTCGGACCACCGTTGTGGTGTAATACCCTACTTCAGTGTGGTGGTGGTGGATTGCCTCTTGGGCTAGGGATGAACAGTACAAGGGGAAGAACAGCCTCCTGAGGAGAGGTGTTCTTGTGCTTGGTGAACTTGAGGGTGTCCCGATTCGATCCCCTCCTACTGTGGTGGCTAGTCCTATTTATAGAGGCCCTGATCCTCTTCCCAAATATTGAGCGGGAAGGGATCCAACAACGGCCAATTTGAAATGGGACAACTAGTACAGCTTATCCTGACAAAAGTAGTCTTCGCCTGCTAAAGGCTCTGGTGGTGACGCCGCCTTGGGCTCCACGGTGACCTCCGTCCTGCCGTCCTGCTGGTCTTGGTCTCGTTGCACCGATATGGAAACCCTTGCTTGACGCCTCGGTACTCCTTGCCCGCGCTTGCCTCCTTAGCACCGAAGAGGAAACAAGGACATTGTGCGTGCTGGCGCCTGCCTGGCACCCGCCTGGCCTTGGTTGTCATGGCTCAGGTCACGAGAGCCTCGCGAGGTTAGCCTTGCCTTGATCTCTCCGCCCCTCGCAAGCCTGCCTGGTGAGGCCGCTCCCGAGGAGGTCTTGTGTCGTCCGCCTTGTGAGGCTTGGCCCCTCGTGAGGGTCTTGAAAGCTTGTTGGTGAAGATGGGCCGTACGGGCCCGCTCGCAGAGCCACGTCATGGGCCATAGGCAGGCAAGTCTGGGGACCCCTGTTCCCAGGACGCCGACAGTAGCCCCCGGGCCCAAGGCGCGCTCGGACTTGGCTTCGAGGCGAAGCCAAAGGGCAAGTGCGGAGCGCCGCAGGCCCCAATAGCCTGCGGCCTTGGTCGATGCGTGGCGGTTGATTGGACGTGGGCGTCTCCGCTTCCCCACGCTGCCTCGGCAACTGCCCGACTTGACGAGTCACTGCTGCATGCAAGGAGAAACCATCATTACCTGTGATCATGGGGGGCGCTGGTTGGCCTTCTCCTGCTATAAATAAGGAGGGGGCAGAGCCCCCGTCGCCCATCTCTTCCCATTCCGCTTGCTTCTCCCCCTTCGCTCCATTGCCAACACCGATGGCGCCCATCTGAAAGTTTTCTGCTGCGGAGAAGGGAAAGACTCCCCTTGACGGGCCGGGGCCGCTCCCGCCGAAGAAGAGGCCGGTCCACCACCACGACGCGGCGGCGATGCTGGTGGTGACGAGGCCTTGGTGCGAGCGGCCTCCTCCCGGGTATTCGTTACCCTTGTACACCCAAGCCGAGGGCTCAGTAAGAAGTGGCGACGAGAGTCGGCGCGCGCGCCATGGTCATGGTCGCCGTACCGCGGTGGCGCGCGTCGTCGCCCCTGGAGTCCACGCCACAGACTCCTCGCGCGAGCTTGTGCTATGGGCGGCGATGCCCCCGAGCACTTGGATCCGCTTCCCCTCTTTCTTCTCTGTCGAGATGCCGCCGAGGGGACCCCTCGAGCTTTGGCTGACTGCGACATGCCGGCGACTGGAGCGGAGGTTGAGGCCGTCTCCTCGGGGAAGATCTTCATGACGAGAGGCTGGTGCGAGGTCGCTCGGGTGTGCCGTGCGGAGGGCGCCCTCGCGATTCATTTCGAGTTCGATGGTGCCTCCACACTGTTCTTCAAGGTCTTCGACGCAGAAGGACGCCGCCTGGAGTGCTGCTCCGGGAGGGGCCATCAGGTGGACGCCGCAGCAGGGTCAGGGTCCGCTGTCTGCGTCACCAGCGACTCCTTTGGAGGCAGCAGTGGTGCTTGGGAGTCCAGCGGTTCTCCCGAGTTCTACGAGACTCCGGAGATGAGCGACGACAGCTACGTGCCTCCAAGCTCTCGCCGAGCCTGGAGCACGGTTGCAGCGTCCGGCCGCCGCCGCTGATCTGGATGAGGTTGGCGCTGGCCTCTGGTAGCCCACTGTTGATGATGGCTTCAGCCATAGGGGCACGTGTAGATAGGACTCCTTGAAGCTTTCCCTTTTGTTTCCTGCGAAGAATCGAGAGGTACCCCACGGGGGCGTGTAAAGGGTCTGCAATATCTTTTGTTGATATTATCCTTATTATAAATTCATGCATGTGTGTGTCCCGTTCCAGCTCGGTTTTCCCTTTCCAACCCCGCGACGGCTTGGTGCTCTACGCCGACAGGTCCTGGTCCCCAGGCAAGCTTCAGTAGTCGCTGGTATGCTAGGTCGCGATGCCGTGCTGAAGGCCAGGAGGTGAGCGGCCCGATGTCCAGTAAGAGCCCCTGAGACGTGATGCTCAAGAGGTCCCCTTTAGCACCCAAGCGACCGCCGAGAGGCAGGAAAGGGAGGCTACATCGCCGCAGCGGGGTAATGCGAGTGGGAATCCTATGCCGGAGCAATTGGTTGACCCGAGTGTGAAACTTATCTTGGCAGTCCAGGGTCGGTCCTTCGCGAGGCACCAGGCTCGTGCGCAGGCGGTCGTATTGTAGCCAGATCGGGCCCGTACGAGTCTTCCTCTCCTCCCACACTCTTCTTCGTGCTCTACGTTCATAGGTCCCGGCCCTCGAGCGGTCTCAGCCGCCGCTGGTATGCCAGGTCGCGATGCCGTGGTCAAGGCCAGGGGGTGAGGGCTGGAGAGCCAGTAAGAGCTCCTGAGTCGCGATGCTTAGGAGCCCCCCTTTTAATGCGCAAGCGGATTACATGGGAGAAGAGGGAGCCCGTGGTACCACCCGTTGTTGTCCTCAGGAGGTTCCTGCAAATCAGCACGAGGTAGGGCATAGATTGCCATTATGATAGCCGAGCGGACACTGATTGCTTCGCCAGAGAATGGAGGCACTGAGGGCCCGGTGAGGTGGCGCGCGTGGCCAGAGCTCGGTCGCTCAGATTTGTTGACATTGCAGGGACAGACCCAAGAACAAGCTCCGTGCCAGAGTGAGCAGCTCCCGGGGTAGGTGACAATCAAGCAGGTGATAATCATGTATAGATTAGGCATGGAAAGCAAACTGGCTCAGGTAAATGCAGGGAAGAAACATGCCACTAGGTCAAGCCCGAGCGGCTTGGGGATGATGCAGCCCGAGGGGCGCCCCCAGCAAGGTAAGCTAAAGACATAGGAAAGGGATACATGCCGCAGGGATGGACTCACGCGGCATGGGAATAATGCGGCCCTAGATGCGCTCCTAGCTAAATAAACATGGAAAATGTCACCTGGTTCCGTTGCAGAAGGGATGTTGGAGTAGCTGAAGGTACGCGGCGAAGGGGTTGTTCCTCACGAGCCACCGGGGCCCTGAGCCTCGGGAGGCCCTGGGGGTCTAGGCGTTTCCTTGAGGACCGTCTCCATCTCCGTCAGGACGGCGTGGTGCCTGGCCTCCTGAGACGCTAGGACACGCGTAGGTTGCGCTGATAGGCGGATGCCACGTTCGGCAGGCCAAAAGGCATGCGAACGTAGCTGTGTGGTGGGCCCTCGCAGCATCCCACGCGCGAAGGCCGGGAGAGCTCCTGAGACACGGCCTGGTTGAGCCCTGGGACGTCGACGCACATGCGCAGCCCGGCATCCTCGCCTGGATGGGGAGCTGCGCCCGGTGAGCGGCGGTCGCCGCGCATGGCTCTCGCGTCCTGCAGTTCCTGAGTGGTCTTGGTAATGAACTCCTGAGCGGTGGGCGCTCCTCGCCTTGTGTCCTCCTGAGGGAGACGTGCCGCGAAGCACGCCTCCAAGTGGTGCCCGAGCGCCTCCCTCGTGACGTTGGCAAGGTCTGAGGCCCTCCAGAAGAGAGCCCCCGAGCCCTGCCCAAGGAGGGCGCCGGGCGCGCCTTCCTATGCGAGGGAGGGAGGTGCCCCAGGTGCAGTCGCTGATCCTGACGAGGTACCTTTCGCGACGCCACCCTCCTGAGGTCCTGCACAAAGTAGCTACTTCTTCTTCTTGGGGACAACCTCCGGAGGGTATCGAGCTGCACTGTTGTCGGGGTCTTCTATTGGCGCTGCTTGGAAGGCACGCTCGAGGGAGCACACCGCATCTCTTTCTTCGCAGGGGACTGTGATGATCCCGCCGCTCCCTGGCATCTTGAGGACGTTGTAGCCGTGGTGCATCACCGCCATGAACTTGGCCAGGGCTGGATACCCGAGGATGGCATTGTACGGCAGACGGATGTGTGTGACCTCGAAGTCGATGAGTTTGGTGCGGTAGTTGTTGCATTCTCCAAAGGTGACAGGGAGGCGGACCTGCCCTATCGGTGTGGTGGAACTGTCGGTCACTCCTGAGAAAGGCTTGGTAGGTTGAAGCTAGTCGTAGGGCACTTGAAGGTTGTCGAACGTGTCGACGGACAAGACGTTAAGCCCTGCGCCGCCGTCGATGAGAGTCTTGGTGACTTGTACGTTGCTGATGACGGGTGAACAGAGCATCGGGAGAGCGCCAGCGGTAGCCGCGCACTTGAGCTGATCTGCTGAACTGAAAGTGATGGCGCACTTGGACCACCTGAGCGGGCGAGTGGCCTCGAGCTTGGGGAGGACTGCATTCACCTCACGGGCAAACTACTTGAAGATGCGCTGTGAGGCTGGGGCTTGAGCTCCGCCCAAGATGCATGCTATAGCACGCGACTCCTGGAAACCCCCAGCCCCCTCATCCTGATGGTGGTCGCTGTTCCTTCTTGGTGGTGGCGGCAGCGGAGGAAGCCCAGCATTGCCCTGAGGACGGTCCTCGCGAGGCTGATCCCTCCAGGCACCCTCGCAAGGCTGATCCTGCCAGCGGTCCTCACGAGGCCGGTCGCGCCACTCCTGGCGTGGGCCACGGTCGTCCCAGTGTCCTCCGCCACGTCCTCCGCCTCGGCCGTAGCCCCAGTCGTTGCGCTCGGGGCGTCGACCGAAGCGTCTGTCGCGAATGGCTCTGAGCTCCTGGCAATCGTTGGTGTTGTGACTGTGCACATTGTGGAAGGCGCAGAACAGTCGGCTGCTCTTGGATGACTCGGGCTGGTCCCCGCTGCGCTTCGTGTCCGGCTCTGCCTCGAGTACGGCTGCTCCCTTGCACTTCACGTCCTTGGCCTTGGCTTTCTTCTCCTCCGGGTCGGCAGCTGGGAGCTTGAGAAGGGAAAGGCGCTGATACGTCTCCAACGTATCTATAACTTTTTATTGTTCCATGCTATTTTATTATCTGTTTTGGATGTTTATGGGCTTTATTAAAAACTTTTATATTATTTTTGGGACTAACCTATTGACCCCGAGCCAAAGCCAGTTCTGTTTTTCCCTTGTTTCAAGAGTTTCAAGAAAAGGAATATCAAACGGAGTCGAAACGGAATGAAACCTTCTCGAGAAGTTATTTTTGGAAGGAAAGCTACCCGAAAAACTTGGAGTGCACGTCGGGAAAGAAAGCGAGGGAGCCACGAGGCGGGGGCGCGCCACCCCCTGTGGTGCGCCCTCCACCCTCGTGGGCCCTCGTGGCTCCCTGACGATTTCTTCCGCCTATATATCCATATACCCTAAAACGATCGGGGAACAGAATAGATCGGGAGTTCCGCCGCCGCAAGCCTCTCAGAGCCAACAGAAACCAATCGACCCTATTCGCACCACAGCCGGAGGAGATCCCTCACCGGTGGCCATCTTCATCATCCCAGCGCTCCCCATGACGAGGAGGGAGTAGTTCACCCTCGGGGCTGAGGGTATGTACCAGTAGCTATGTGTTTGATCTCTCTCTCTCTCTCTCTCTCTCTCTCTCTCTCGGGTTCTTGATTTGGCATGATCTTGATGTATCACGAACTTTGCTATTATAGTTGGATCTTATGTTGCTTCTCCCCCTCTACTCTCTTGTAATGGATTGAGTTTTCCCTTTGAAGTTATCTTATCGGATTGAGTCTTTAATGTTTTGAGAACACTTGATGTATGTCTTGCCGTGCGTATCTGTGGTTGCAATGGGATATCATGTGATTCACTTGATGTATATTTTGGTGATCAACTTGCGGGTTCCGCCCATGAACCTATGCAGGGTTGTGTCGGCGTTCTGGGAACGGGGGTACCCAAACTTGCCTGCCTGCGGCCTGCGGAGAGGCTCAAGGGGCGGCCCATCAAGGCCCATCTTCATCAGCACAAGCTCAAGACCCTCGTGAGGGGCCAAGCCTCAAGGCGGACAGGAAGCTTCCTCAGGCACGGCCTCGTCAGGCTGGCTCGCGAGGAGGCGGAGAGATCAAGGCGGGGTACCTCACGAGGTGCCCATGACGCAAGCCATGACGACCAAGGGCGCCAGGCGGGCGCCAGCCCGTGTAGTGTCCTCCTTTCCTCTTTGGTGCAAAGGGAGCAAGCGCAGGCGAGAGCATCAAGCAAAGGCATCCATTTCGGTGCAACAAGACCAAGACCAGCCCAACGGCAGGAAGAAAGTCATTGTGGAGCCCAAGCCGGCGTCACCACCAGAGCCTTTGACAGGTGAGGACCAACTTTAGTCAGGATAAGTGTACCAGATGTTCCCCTTCAAAATGGCCAATTGTTGGCGCCCTTCCCGCTCAATATTTGGGAAGAGGCCCAGGGCCTCTGCCTATATAAGTAGAGCTAGCCACCATAGTAAAGGCATCTTGGATAGACAGAGCTAGAAGCCAAGCAATCTAGATAGATAGATAGAGAGAGAGAGAGAGAGAGAGAAGGCGACTGAACTCCTCCTAGCAGTTCAACGCCCAGCCAAGAACAGACCCTCGCGAGGCTGTTCTTCCTTGTATTGTTCATCACCATCAGCCCAAGAGGCAATCCACCACACCACAAACTAGAGTAGGGTATTACACCACAATGGTGGCCCGAACTAGTATATACCTTGTGTCTCTTGTGTTGTTCCTTTCAGAGTTTAGATCCTAGCGAGGCGGCGGGGTGCAGGTAGGTAGAGGCGAGATCTCCGCGCACCCCAGTGTTCGAACCTCAAGGGTCTGCCGGAACCCGAAATCCGACATTTGCGCGCCAGGTAGGGGTGCGCCAGAGTTTTCCCTTCCGCCACCGCCGCGACCCGCCTCGCGATGAGCAGCACGCCGCCCGCTCCGGCCGCCAGCACTAGCGCTGGGGCCAAGGGGCTCCGAGCCCTGGCCCCGGCCTTGCAATGGGTGCGGTGGCCGGACAAGTTCAAGCCGACGACGCCGCCGTGCTACAACGGATGGCCTTCGTGCTGGCTTACGAGGAGGCAATCCTCGAAGCTAGAGGTGACGACAGGGTCATGGCCAACTGGCTTCCCATGGCCCTCACCGGCCCTCCGCACGCGTGGCTGCTCCACCTTCCGGTAGCCTCCGTGGCCTCTTGGGAAGAGCTCCGCGGCCTCTTCCTCACCCACCACGCTGCGCCAGCGCCCCCGGTCATCGCGGCCCCTCCTGGGCGACTCGCGGGCGCCGCCCTCAAGTCACCACGTCAAGCCGTTCGGCCACCGGGTCGGCGCCGCCTCCACGCGGCAGGAAGCCCCCTAGGACCGGTCGGCGCCCAAGGCCAGTCTGACCTTCAGCTCGGAGGACCACCCCTCCAACTCAGCCTGCTCGGGTGCGCTCCCCATGCTGTGCACCCCCACCATCTGCCAGGTGGCCGTCACCAGGACTCTCATCGACGGCGGCGCGGGCCTCAACGTGCTCTCAGTTGAGGCCTTCAACCTCCTCTACATACCCCGGGAGCGGCTGCAGCCCAGCCGGCCTTTCTCGGGCGTCGGGGGCGGGTCATCTAGCTCCTTGGGACAGATCCGGCTCCCGGTAACTTTCGGCACCTACGACAACTTCTTCACGGAGCTGGTCGATTTCGACATCGCCCCCATCGGCCTCCCCTACAACGCCATCCTCGGCTACCCAGCATTGGCCCAGTTCATGGCCGCGACTCACCCGGCGTACAACCTCATGAAGATTCCCGGGAGCAACGGTGTCCTCACCGTACCCGGGGACACCTGAGATGCGCTGCGAGTGCTCAACCTCGCCTTCAAGACGGCGGCGCCAGCGCAGCCCGCCACGCGGAGACCCCTGAGCCCAAGGGGGCTGCACCAACCAAGAAGAAACAGTTGTTCACCCAAGACAAGGCAGAGACCAAGCAAATACCCGGCCGCGAGGACGGGTCCACTGACGCCACATTCACCATAGGCGCCCACCTCGAGCCCGGCAGGAGGAGGCCCCTGGTCAAGTTCCTGTGCAAACAAGAAGGTATTCACACGGGAGCCTGATCAGTTGGTGGGGATCCCTAGGGGCGTAATCGAGCATCACCTCCATGTGTGCCCCAACATACGCCCCGTAAAGCAGAAAGCGAGGCGGCAGTCCACTGAAAAGCAAGCCTTCATCGTCTAGGTGACCCGCAAACTAGAAGCCGCTGGGGTCATTCGCGAGGTCCGGTATCCAGATTGGTTGGCAAACCCTGTCGTTGTACCAAAGAAGGGAGGGAAGGAGCGCATGTGTGTCGACTTCACCAACCTCAACAAGGCATGCCCGCAAGATTCGTTCCCGCTCCCTCGCATCGACCAGATCGTCGATTCCACCGTTGAGTGCGACCTGTTATGCTTCTTGGATGCCTTCTCCGGGTATCACCAGATCAATATGGCGGTAGAAGACATGGAAAAGACGGCTTTCCTGACCCCGTGTGGTGTGTACTGCTACACGTGCATGCCATTCGGGCTGCGCAACGCAGGGGCGACCTTCCAGCGGCTGATGCACATCACCTTGGGTCTGCAGCTCGGGAAGAATGTTGAGGCTTACGTCGATGACATTGTGGTGAAGTCTCAGGAGGCCATAACCCTGATACAAGACCTGGAGGAAACCTTCGCGAGCCTCGACGCAGTGAACCTACGGCTCAACCTGGAGAAGTGTGTGTTTGGAGTCCCCTCGGGAAAGCTCTTGGGCTTCCTCGTATCCCACCGAGGCATCGAGGCTAACCCAGAAAAGGTCAAGGCGGTCGAGGACATGAGCCCGCCAAAGACCCTCGAGAAATGCGTAGCTCACTTTGGGCACGTGATCGCGCTAGGGCGCTTCATCTCCAAGTTGGGGGAACGAGCGCTGCCTTTCTTCCAGCTAATGAAGAAAAAGGGACCCTTTGAATGGACTGAAGAGGCCGACAAGGCGTTTCAAGATCTCAAGAGGTACCTGACCAGCCCTACGGTCATGGTGGCCCCACGCCCGCAGGAACCCCTGGTGCTCTATCTCGCCGCCACTCCCTACTCCGCCAGTGCAGCTCTGGTGGCGGTTAGGGAAGAGCGTCAAACCAAAACCACAGCAGCAGCCCAGTTCAAGGCAAAGCAGGAACAAGGAAGACCCATAGAAACCACTACCGCGGCTGAGAAGGATCACCACGCCCAGGGAGCGACTGGGATGTAAGAGGTCCCTCCCCCAGACTACCAGCCTCTGGAGGCTCCATCACCTTAGGAGACGCGACGGTCCCCAGAGGGCGCCAGCGGCACTGGCGCTCCAAACCTCGTTGAGCACCCAGTGTACTTCGTCAGCACAGTGTTGCGGGACGCAAGGGCGCGGTACCCCATGCCTCAGAAACTCCTCCTCGCGCTATTGGTGGCCTCGCGCAAGCTGCGACACTATTTTCAGGGTCACCCCATCAAGGTCGTCTCAGCATACCCCTTGGAAAGGGTGCTCAGGAGCCCTAACTCAGCCGGAAGGGTCGCTGAGTGGAACATTGAACTGCAAGCGTTTCAGCTCGAAAAGACGCGACCGAGTCATCAAGGGGCGCATTAGCGGATTTCGTGGAAGAGTGGACAGAGGCACCGAGCCTCAAGGCCGACGAGGATCGGTCCCTCTCCCCGGAAGCGGCGCCGTATAGGCTGGGTCATGTACTTCGATGGGGCGTTCTCTCGGGCATGGCGCTGGGTCAAGGCGGTGCTCATATCTCCCACCGAGGACAAGCTCTACTACACGGTGCAGCTCTGTTTCCAAAGAAGGTGAAAAGGTCTCCAACAACATAGCGGAGTATGAAGGTCTAATAGCGGGCTTGAAGGCGCGGCTGCCCTAGGGGTGAAGCGCCTTACCATCAAGGGCGATTCGCAGCTCCTCGTCAATTTCTCCAACAAGGTGTCTGAGCCAAAAGATGAGCACATGGAAGCCTACCTTGCGGAGGTCCGCAGGATGGAGAAGCGATTACAGGGGTTGGAGTTGCAGCATGTGCCCCGCGGCACCAATCAGGAGGCCGACGACATCGCCAAACGAGCATCCAGGCGGTTACCTCAGGAGCCTGGCGTGTTCGAGGAGCGGCTCTTCAAGCCCTCGGTCATGCCAACACTATCAAACACGGCGCAGCCTCGGGAGGAGCTTCCCCACCACTGCCTCAGAGCCCCGGCCCAGGGTCTGCCTCGAGCGCCTGTTCCTAGCGATGGAGCCTCAGGAGGGGTGCTGGATCACAGAGCTCCAGAGCTACTTAACACAAGGGACCCTGCCGGAGAAGGAGGAGGAAGCGGAGCGTGTGGCGCGGCAAGCCACAGCGTACTGCATCAGGGATGGAGAGCTCTACCGGAAGCGACCGAATGATGTGTCACTACGCTGCATCTCCAAGGAGCAAGGGAAAGAACTGCTGGCGGATATACACGGTGGAGACTGTGGGCATCACTCGTCTTCACGAACCCTCATGGGCAAGGCATTCCGGAGCGGTTTCTATTGGCCTACTGCACTCAACGACGCCGTCGAACTAGTGAAGGCTTGCGAAGCCTGCCATTCCATGCCAAGCAGATCCATCAGCCAGCGGGAGGTCTGCAAACTATACCCCTCTCGTGGCCATTCGCAGTCTGGGGGCTGGATATCCTGGGCCCGTTTCCTCGAGCGCCAGGGGCTATCGCTACCTCACGTCGCCGTGGACAAGTTCACCAACTGGGCTGAAGTGGAAGCCGTCCGCACCATCCCCGCAGGTTCTGCGGTCAAGTTCGTCAAGGGCATCGTGAGCCGGTTCGGGGTGCCGAACCGCATCATCACCGACAACTGTTCGCAGTTCACTAGTAACCTCTTCAAAACATACTGTGCTAACCTGGGAACACAGATATGCTACGCTTCAGTGGCGCACCCTCGAAGCAACGACCAGGCCGAGCGGGCCAACGCAGAGGTCCTGAGGGGCCTCAAAACCAGAACATTCAAGAAGAAACTGGAGGCCTGTGGCAGAGGTTGGTACGACGAGCTTCGATCCGTCTTGTGGTCCATCCACACGACCACGACCAAGCCAACCGGAGAGACCCCATTCTTCCTGGTCTATGGAGCCGAAGCGGTCCTCCCTCACGAGGTCAGACTTCGTTCCGCACGGGTCCTGGCATTCGACGAGGCGCATCAGGACGCCATGCGGGGGACGGACCTCGTACTGGGGGAGGAGCGTCCTTGAGAAGCCGTGTTGCAAGCGGCGAGGTCCCAACAAGCACTGCGACGATACCACTGCCGCAACATCCGCCCCAGAACTCTTGAGGTAGGGGACCTCGTGCTTAGGCGGGTTCTCTCTAGGGAGGGGCTGCATAAGCTCTCTCCCATGTGGGAGGGCCCATTCAAGGTTGTTCATGTTTCCAGGCCCGGCTCATGCTTGGAGACTCGTGGAGGGGTGCCAGTCCAGAACGCATGGAACATCCAGCACCTCCGGAGGTTTTACCCCTGAAAAAGGCCCAGAGCCTGCGAAGAAGGTGAATGCCTGTGAAGCTATCTTTTTGGAAAAGGCCCAGAGCCTGTGAAGAAGGCGAATGCCTGTGAAGCTACCTTTTTGGAAAAGGCCCAGAGCCTGTGAAGCTATCTTTTTGGAAAAGGCCCAGAGCCTGTGAAGAAGGAGAATGCCTGTGAAGCTATCTTTTTGGAAAAGACCCAGAGCCTGTGAAGAAGGCGAATGCCTGTGAAGCTGTCGTGTTTTTGGAAAAGGCCCAGAGCCTGTGAAGAGGGCCAATGCCCTTGAAGCTTGCTTCCCCCAAGAAAGGCCGAGAGCCTGTGAAGAAGGCCAACACTGTGAAGCTCGCCGCCCGTGACACTCTCACGTAATAATGAGTTGGGGCTGTACACGCCCCGGAGTCTCAGGAGTGCCGGCCTCAGGCCCTGGGGCTCCCTCCCACGCCCAGTGGCAGCACTTAGCTCCACGCTGGTGAGAAGACGTCGAAGACTAGATTAGGTGTCGGACGGGCTTTTTCATTTGCTTTCTGTAGTTGGCTTGTTCATTCTCATTTGAAGTTTTATCGAAGCTGTTGTCGTTTTGATTTTTGGCTCTTCGACCTTTCGCCCTCCTACCTCGATTTCTCTCGCGCAAGGTCTTGCGAGGGGCAGCCCTGGCGCCCCTGAAAGTGTTTTCTGCCCTTATCGTTCGAGGTTTCCCTACCCGGGTCCACTACAGGAGCACCCCTCCAGTCCATGCCCCACAGGCACCGCGACACGAACACAGGACCTGGGTCGGTCGCCTCCACAACTGAAGCCGGGAGCTACCTCTCCAGACTAACCTTCACAGGACATGAAGCGTTCAACGAGGCCTCGGCCTCAGGAAACGAGGGCCTGACAGGCGCCCAGGCTAAGTAATTTCTACGCTACAGCGCGTGTAGCACAAAGGCATAATACCGAGATAGCGTAACAAGTCACGATAATTAACAGCAATAGTCCAAGCACGCCCATGCGGGGCCCTACACTACTGTCTCTTTGCGCACGAAAAGGAAAAAGAACAAAACAGGAGCGGCTCGCCTGACACCAACTCGCGGGGGAGACTCGAACTGCCTCCAGAGCTCAGGCGGACTCCCTCTCGTGCTTCACCGAGGCGAGACGGCGGGCGGACTCGCTACCTCCCTCCAGGCGGGCGCGGCGGCGCGGGGGCTGGTCGCGGCCACCGCTGGAGGAGCCGCTGCCCGAAGAAGAGTCGTCAAAGCTCGACGAGCCCCGAGCGTCGCCGACCACGCGCGCGCTGTCGTCTTCATCGTCGCTGGGGCTGGACCCGCGGCCGCGGTCGTCGTTCTCAGGGCAGCACCCAGCGCGGCGACCATCTTCCCCGAACACCCTCACGTAGAGGGTGGCATCGCCGTCGAACTTGAAGTGCAGGGTGCACCGCCATTGCTCAGACCAGCAGCGGCAAAGCGTTTGCCGGCCAGCTGGGTCAGGCCAGGCTCCCGGCTGCAGAGACCTCCAGCGAAGCCCAGGAGGCCCGACTGCAGCAACCATCCGCCTGAAGCCAGAGGCCGTCCGGGGCACCAGCCGGAAGCTCACCCAGGAGGAAGCGAGGAAGCTGGAGCCGGGTGCCGGTTGGCTCCGCTGACCACACAACAAACTCCGGCAGCACCTCTGCCGAGTGGAAGCACGACCTAGGGGGTCGCGCGGCCGTAGCGCGCTCCCCAGCAGCATCCTGCCGCCCGCCACCGCGCGGGAGATCACCTCCACGACCGCGAGGAGCCACCATGGGAGCCACAGGGTGTTTGCAAGGACGGCCTTGACCGCGCTTGGGCGGGGGAGAGTCAGGCTCCACCTGGCGAGCCTTCCCCTTCTCCACGGCCGAGAACCTCTTCGGCGGAGCCATGGAGAAGAAGAAGAAGCAAGAGGAGATGGACTAGAAGGGCAGGTGCCGTCCCGTACTTATAGCCGGGTAAGACCAACCACCAACCTCCACGATCGCAGGTAATCATGACCCGCTTTGCATGCAGGGACTTGTCAATTCGTGCAGTCATTGAGGCGTCGTGGGGGAGCAGGGCCGCCCATGTCCAATCAACCGCCACGTGGCGCCCAAGGCCGCAGGCTGTTAGGGCCCGCGGTGCTTCACACTTGCCCCTACACCTCTCTGCTCAGCCAAGTCCAGGCGCGCCTTGGGCCCGGGGGCTACGGTCGGCGTTCTGGGAACGGGGGTATCCAGACTTGCCTGCCTGCGGCCTGCGGCGAGGCTCAAGGGGTGGCCCATCAAGGCCCATCGTCATCAGCACAAGCTCAAGACCCTCGTGAGGGGCCAAGCTTCGCGGGGCAGACAACAGGAAGCTTCCTCAGGCACGGCCTCATCAGGCTAGCTCGCGAGGAGGCGGAGAGATCAAGGCGGGGTACCTCACGAGGTGCCCATGACGCAAGCCATGATTTACCAAGGGCGCCAGGCGGGCGCCAACCCAGCAGTGTCCTCCTTTCCTCTTTGGTGCAATTGGTGCAAGCGCAGGCGAGAGCATCAAGCAAAGGCATCCATTTTGGTGCAACAAGACCAAGACCAGCCCAACGGCAGGAAGGAAGTCATTGTGGAGCCCAAGCCGGTGTCACCACCAGAGCCTTTGACAGGCGAGGACCAACTTTAGTCAGGATAAGTGTACCAGATGTTCCCCTTCAAAATGGCCAATTGTTGGCGCCCTTCCCGCTCAATATTTGGGAAGAGGCCCAGGGCCTCTGCCTATATAAGTAGAGCTAGCCACCATAGTAAGGGCATCTTGGATAGACAGAGCTAGAAGCCAAGCAATCTAGATAGAGAGAGAGAGAAGGCGACTGAACTCCTCCTAGCAGTTCAACACCCAGCCAAGAACAGACCATCGCGAGGCTGTTCTTCCTTGTATTGTTCATCACCATCAGCCCAAGAGGCAATCCACCACACCAAAAACTAGAGTAGGGTATTAGACCACAATGGTGGCCTGAACTAGTATAAATCTTGTGTCTCTTGTGTTGTACCTTTTGTAGTTTAGATCCTAGCGAGGCGGCGGGGTGCAGGTAGGTAGAGGGCGAGATCTCCGTGCGCACCCCAGTGTTCGAACCTCAAGGCGCTGCCGGAACCCGAAATCCGAGAGGTTGGCACACGTTTTCGTCTTGATTCTCTGGTAGAAACTTTGGGGCACTCTCTGAGGTTCTATGTGTTGTTGAATAGATGAATCTGAGATTGTGTGATTCATATCATATAATCATACCCACGGATACTTGAGGTGACATTGGAGTATCTAGGTGACATTAGGGTTTTGGTTGATTTGTGTCTTAAGGTGTTATTCTTGTACGAACTCTAGGTCTGTTTGTGACACTTATAGGAATAGCCCAACAGATTGATTGGAAAGAATAACTTTGAGGTGGTTTCGTACCCTACCATGATCTCTTCGTTTGTTCTCCTATATTAGTGACTTTGGAGTGATTCTTTGTTGCATGTTGAGGGATAGTTATATGATCCAACTATGTTATTATTGTTGAGAGAACTTGCACTAGTGAAAGTATGAACCCTAGGCCTTGTTTCCTAGCATTGCAATACCGTTTACGCTCACTTTTACCATTAGTTACCTTGCTGTTTTTATATTTTCAGATTACAAAAACCTATATCTACCATCCATATTGCACTTGTATCACCATCTCTTCGCCGAACTAGTGCACCTATACAATTTACCATTGTATTGGGTGTGTTGGGGACACAAGAGACTCTTTGTTATTTGGTTGCGAGGTTGTTTGAGAGAGACCATCTTCATCCCTCGCCTCCCACGGATTGATAAACCTTAGGTCATCCACTTGAGGGAAATTTGCTACTGTCCTACAAACCTCTGCACTTGGAGGCCCAACAACGTCTACAAGAAGAAGGTTGCGTAGTAGACATCAGGCACCCTTCCTCAGCCCTTGCGCACTTGGTCGCCAGGTTGAACAGCTCTAGGGATGTACACAGCTCCTCGTGGATGGCGAGCTCCTCCTTCATTTTGACGTCGCGAACGCCATCGGAGAACGCCGAGATGATGGCCTCGTCCGTCACCTTGGGGATCTTGAGACGAACGTTGTTGAAGCGCTGGATGTACTTCTGGAGGGTCTCTCCTGGTTGTTGCTTGACGCGGCGCAGATCACCCGCGGCCGGGGGGCGGTTGCGAGTGCCCTGGAAGTTGGCGACGAAGCGGTCGCGCATCTCGTCCCAGGAGGAGATCGAGCCTGGAGGCAGGTTCAGGAGCCACGAACGAGCACCATCTTTGAGCGCCATGGGGAACCAGTTCGCCATGCCTTTCTCGTCGCCGTTGGCTGCCTCGATGCTCAGCTCGTAGAGCTGCAGGAACTCCGCGGGGTTGGGGACGCCATCGTAACGAGGAGGCAGATCCGGCTTGAACTTGCCCGGCCAGGCGACGCTACGCAGCTCGGGGATGAAGGTGCGGCAACCAGCCGTGGTCACCGGGGCCCGTCTTGGAGGTGGAGCTTGGTCTTGGCGCCCGCGTGCCTCCACAGCAAGCACGCGGGGCCCTGCCGCAGCAAGCGATCTTTTTTGCAGTGGTGCAGGGAGCGGTGGAGCGTTCTCTTGGGGGCGATGGACTTCTTGGCAGCTTCCTTCTTCGCGCACGGGTGCCGGACGCGGTGGGTCGCGCCGCAGAGCCGCGTGCCTTGGCGCCAGGGCGCCGTCTTGGTGCAGAGGTGGTGGAGGTGCTCCATGAGCTATGTCGCCCGTAGCTGGCGGTGTACGAGGCAGCGAGAGGGACGATGGGGGCGAGCCCCCTGCGGAGCTAACAAGCTCGGCGATGTGGTCGAGCTAGTCCTCGTAGAGATCGTCGATGGGGGGGGGGTAGCGCAGGAGTTCACGCTCCATGCACAACGCAGCCTGCGCGTCCACGGGAGCACGGCGAGCGTGGGACGACGAGTCGGCCGGGGTCAGCGATGGAGTGGCGGTGCGGCCGTCACCCTGCACCGAGGGGTGCAACGAGGAGGCTTGCTGCTCGTTCCCCGCCGGGCCGGTGACGGCGTTGGCGGTAGGCGACGGAGAACGACGAGGTGGCCCGCCGACGGGGGCCGTCTATACGGCGAGGGCAGCCCGGCGCTCAGCGCGTGCTCGGCGAGCGTCCGCCATTGATGCGACAAAGCGATGGGACGCGGATCAATGGACGGAAAACTCCGGCGCACCCCTACCTGGCGCGCCGAATGTTGGATCTCGAGTTCCGGCAAAACCCTTAAGGTTCGAACTCTGGGGTGCGCGTGAAGATCTCTCCCTCACAGATCACACCCTCACACGCTTCGCGATCTCTAAGGCTAGCTCGACGAACTCGCAACACAAGGGACACGAAATTTATACTAGTTCGGGCCACCATTGTGGTGTAATACCCTACTCCAGTGTGGTGGTGGTGGATTGCCTCTTGGGCTAGGGATGAACGGTACAAGGGGAAGAACAGCCTCCTGAGGAGAGGTGTTCTTGTGCTTGGTGAACTTGAGGGTGTCCCGATTCGATCCCCTCCTACTATGGTGGCTAGGTCTATTTATGAAGGCCATGGTCCTCTTCCCAAATATTGAGCGGGAAGGGATCTAACAATAGCCAATTTGAAAGGGGATAGCTAGTACAGCTTATCCTGACAAAAGTAGTCTTCGCCTCCTGAAGGCTCTGGTAGTGTTGCCGCCTTGGGCTCCACGGTGACCTCCGTCCTGCCGTCCTGCTGGTCTTGGTCTCGTTGCATCGCTATGGAAACCTTTGCTTGACGCCTCGGTACTCCTCGCCTGTGCTTGCCTCCTTAGCACCAAAGAGGAAACAAGGACACTGTGCGTGCTGGCGCCCGCCTGGCCTTGGTCGTCATGGCTCGCGTCACGAGAGCCTCGCGAGGTTTGCCTTGCCTTGATCTCTTTGCCCCTCGCGAGCCTACCTGGTGAGGCCGCTCCCAAGGAGGTCTTGTGTCGTCCGCCTCGCGAGGGTCTTCAAAGCTTTTTGGTGAAGATGAGCCGTACGGGCCCGCTTGCAGAGCCACACCGTGGGCCGCAGGCAGGCAAGTCTGGGGACCCCCGTTCCCAGGACGCCGACAAACACACGGTTCTAGCAACAGTGGTTGTTGGATGTCCATCCAACGGATGCCGTGCTTATTCTTCAATCTCGGATATTCTAGCTTCACCCGCCCAAAAAATGATTCCTCCCCCTGACATCTGGGGTGCATCGTTTCGGAAGCTGACCTGTGGGCCTACTAAGTTGACGCATACCAAGGGCTTTGTCAACTTAGTCAATATAAACGATTCTAGCTGCAGTGACCATACGATGTCCATCCAACGACCGTAGAGCTTCTTCAACCTCTGGTCTTCTTGCTCCAGCCGCCCAAAGCAGCGCCGGTCGTGCCGCCTGCTCCTGCCTCCCGTGGCCGGGTGTGCTGCCGCGGAGGCCTCACCGCCACCTACTCCTCCCACCGCTGGCTAGGCCATCCCTCCACTCACCCACACCCCCTGTTATTCTGCGGCGACGGCAGCCTCACACCACAACCGAACCAGTGAACCCTCGTACTCCTCTCCGTGCGGGCTTTCACTGCCGCGTCTTCCCCGGCTCCATGTCGTCCCCTTCCTAGGCCTCGTCGTCGTCCACCGCCCTGGTGCTCTCGGCGCGGCGTGGTCAACATGGTCAAGGAACGACTTCCATCAGAAGAGCACTGTACATGGAGAGGCTGACAGCTGGGTCCACGGCGGCCGCAAGGAAGTGCCTCCTTATTACGCGCAAAATAATTATTCCTACACCTGACAGCAGGGACCCACTGGACGGGCCACCGTATTTCATGAAAAAAACGTTTCCCCCTGACTGCTGGGACCCACCAGCTACATCTTCGCACGCAAGGAAGTGCGTCCGGGCAAAAAAAAAAACGATTCGCCCCTTGATTGCTGGGACCCACCAGCTATATCTTCGCACGCAAGGAAGTTCTTGACAGTCGGGACCCACCTGGTCGAAGCATACATAGCATTGTCATTCTGGTTGCGAACGTCTATGTACATACTGGTCGATGTAGAGGCACGAACGTAGCATGTACACGTACGTACAACAACAGTGTGCAAGAAAGAAAATACGGCCACGTACGTACATACGGGCGGGGTCTCGAACGCCTACTCGCGCGTACGTACGGCCAGGGCTCGTGTACATGGCTGGATCGGAACGGAGAAGCTGCGTCGTCGTCGTGTTCAAGGGGAGGCAACGGAATGCGTCGTGTTCATCGGGAGGCAACGGAATGCGTGGGAGCCAACCGACTTGGACGAAACAGCCGATAGAAATGAGGCCTGGCGTACAGCAGAACAGAGGAAACGGCCTTGTGTTCGACCGGCCACGGTCGAAACGGGATCCTATTCATCGGGAGGGGTCTGGCGTACCGCAAAACGGAGGAAACGGACCTCCTAAGGTCGAAACAGGGGTCCTGTTCATCGGGAGGGGTGTGGCGTACCGCAAAATGGAGGAAACAGACTTGTGTTGGAGCGCTACGGTCGAAATGGGGGTCATGTTCATTGGGAGGAGTGTGGCGTACCGCAAAACGGGACTCCACGGGATACTGCTCATCTCCACCGTCGACCCCTCCAGCCTCCATGGGCTACTATTCATCCACCGTCGACCTCCTCCAGCCTCCACCTGCGACTGTTCATCCACGGGCTTCTGTTCATCCAGCCTCCACCGCGCGCTACTCCACCGGCTACTGTTCAACCAACCCTCTCCACGGGCTCCTGTTCAATCACCCCTCCACGGGATACTGTTCATCCAGCCCTCCACGGGGTCGTCCTATTCATCCAGCCCTCCACAGGGTCCTGTTCATCCAGCCCCAACTGGCTTGATCGATCGGGGTCCTGTTCATCCAGAGGCAACACCACAGGGTCCTGTTCATCCACCTCCACCGGGAACTGTTCATCCAAACCACCCTAGCAACACTCACTGTTCATCTAGAGGCAGTATCGATCGGCTTCAGTTAGCAGCAGTAGCGAAGGAACCGCTCGATCAGGTTCAGTTAACAGCTGAGGGAGTTCCGGACTAGGGGTTGTCCGGATAGCCGAACTATCATCATTGGCCGGACTCCAAGACTATGAAGATACAAGATTGAAGACTTTGTCCCGTGTCCAGATGGGACTTTCCTTGGCGTGGAAGGCAAGCTTGGCGATACGGATCTGTAGATCTCCTACCATTGTAACCGACTCATGTAACCCTAACCCTATCCGGTGTCTATATAAACCGGAGGGTTTTAGTCCATAGGACGAACAACAATCATACCATAGGCTAGCTTCTAGGGTTTAGCCTCTTTGATCTCGTGGTAGATCAACTCTTGTAACACACATCATCAATATTAATCAAGCAGGACGTAGGGTTTTACCTCCATCAAGAGGGCCCGAACACAGGTAAAACATCGTGTCCCTTGTCTCCTGTTACCATCCGCCTAGACGCACAGTTTGGGACCCCCTACCCGAGATCCGCCGGTTTTGACACCGACATTGGTGCTTTCATTGAGAGTTCCTCTGTGTCGTCACCGATAGGCCCGATGGCTCCTTTGATCATCAACAACGACGCGGTCCAGTGAGACTTTTCTCCCCGGACAGATCTTCGTGTTCGGGCGGCTTTGCACCTTTGTGGGCCAATTCGCAGCCATCTGGAGCAGATCAAAAGCTACGCCCGCCGCCGTCGAGTCAGATTTGGAAGTTTAAACTACACGGCCAATATCCGCGGAGACTTGATCTTCGACGGATTCGAGCTGCCGCGACCAAGCGCCGCCTTGTCTCGATGGGCATGATCTAGCTCTGCGGCGAACAAAGGCCACAGGCCGCACCAGTATCCGCTCCGACCCTTAATCCGGAGCCGGATTCCCCGATCGAGGACGAGTGGTTGGACACCGCCTCGGGGGCTACAATCTCTACGGCGATCGAGCCGAACTCTATCCCTGTCCTTTGCGAAGACCTCGACTCCAGGGTGCCGGACTCCTCTCCGGACTCCGAACCCCCCGCGCCCCTGCCAATCGAATCCGATGGGCGCCCGTCATGGAGTTCACTGTCGCGGACATCTTTCAGCACTCGCCCTTTGGCGACATCCTGAATTCACTAAAGTCTCCCTCTTTATCCGGAGAGCCCTGGCCGAATTACGGTCAGGAAGGTTGGGATGCGGATGACGAAGAAATTCAACACCCACCCACCACCCACTTTGTAGCCACTGTCGATGATTTAATCGACATGCTAGAATTCGGCTCCGAATACATGGACGGTATGGACGACGATGCCGGAGACGATCAAGACCCAGCGCCTATAGGGCACTGGAAGGCCACCTCGTCATACGACATATACATGGTGGACATCCCAAAAGATGGGAACGACGATGGAACAACGGAGGATGACCCCTCCAAGAAGCAACGAGCGCCCGACGCGTCGTGGCGCCGCTCTAAATCCCGCCATAGCAAAAACGGTGATTCCGCACGGAGATAATAACACCCGGACGGTTGCGAAGAAAACCCCCTCGGCAGGACTCGGTAGCGGGGAGGAGGAGACGCCATCCCTCACGAGAGCGGCAGAAGAAGAGGTAGAGGATTATATGCCTCCCTCGGAAGACGAAGCAAGCCTCGACGACAATGAATTCGTCGTGCCCGAGGATCCCGTCGAACAAGAGCGTTTTAGACGCAGGCTTATGGCCACGGCGAACAGCCTCAAGAAAAAGCAGCAACAACTTAGAGCTGATCAGGATCTGCTAGCCGACAGATGGACTGAAGTCCTCGCGGCCGAAGAGCATGAGCTTGAACGCCCCTCCAAAAGCTACCCTAAACGCAAGCTGCTCCCCCGATTAGAGGAGGAGGCTTACGAACCCGCATCACCAGGAGACAATACGGCTGACCGACCACCCCGTGGTCGCGACAGAGAGGCCTCTAGGCCCTTCACTAGAACCGTACCCCGGCATCGCTAAAAAAGCACACGGCCACAGGGGAACGCTCCGGACCTGCGAGATATATTGGAGGACAAGGCAAGACAATCAAGATCGAACACAGTAAGTCTGGCCGGGCCGAACAAAACAGACAAAGCTCTTTTGAGCTCCGTCGTGATATCGCCCAGTACAGAGGTGCCGCACACCAACTATGCTTCACAGACGAAGTAATGGATCATCAAATCCTCAAGGGTTTAAACCCGTCAATATTGAATCCTATGATGGCACAACAGACCCGCGGTTTGGATCAAGACTATCTCCTTCACATCCACATGGCCCATGGTGACGATCTTCACGCCATCAAATACCTCCCCTCAAGCTTAAAGGACCAGCCCGGCATTGGCTCAACATCTTGCCAGAGAGTCAATTGGGAGCTGGGAGGACCCAAGCCGCATTCCTCGATAACTTCCAGGCACTTATGTGCGACCACCAGACGCTGATGACCTAAGCCACATAATTCAGCAGCCAGACGAATCGGCCAGACAATTCTGGACACGGTTCTTAACCAAGAAAAACCAAATCGTCAACTGTCCGGATGCGGAGGCCCTCGCGGCCTTCAAGCATAACATCCGCGACGAGTGGCTTGCCCGGCACCTAGGACAGGAAAAGCCGAAATCCATGGCAGCCTTCACATCACTCATGACCCGCTTCTGCAGCGGGTGAGGGCAACGGTAGCTAGCACGCATCAACAACCTCAGCAAAAATTCTGGCAGTCCGGACTTCAAGGACCGAAATGGCAGGCCGCGTCGTAACAAAAACAAACGCCGCACTAACGGCGACAATATTGAGGATACGACAATCAATGCCGGATTCAAAGGCTCTAAACCCGGTCAGCGGAAAAAGCCATTCAAAAGAACTACTCCGGGTGCGTCCAATGTGGACCGCATACTCGACCGCTTGTGCCAGATACACGACACCCCCGAAAAGCCAGCTAACCACACCAATAGGGACTGTTGGGTATTCAAGCAGGCAGGCAAGTTAATTGCTGAAAACAATGACAAGGGGCTGCATAGCGATGACGAGGACGAGACCCAACCGCCGAACAATAGAGGACATAAGGGTTTCCCCCACAAGTGCGGACGGTGAACATGATATACGCAACGCACATACCCAAAAGGGAGCGGAAGCGCGGCGCTCGAGGATGTCTCGCGGTAGAGCCAGTTCTAAGTTCAATCCATGGTCCTCCTGCCCGATCACTTTTGACCCGAAGGGACCACCCCACCAAAGATCTGCCACGACGGATTCGCCGCACTGGTCTTAGACCCAATCGTCGATGGATTTCACCTAACGAGTCCCGATGGGACGGCGGCAGCCTGAACCTGCTTTACCAGATACAAGGTCGCAAAATGGGCATAGACCCTCAAGGATTAAACCTACCAAAACGACCTTTTAAGGCGTCATACCAGTGTAGAATCCAATTGTACAGGCTCAATTACATCGGAAGTGGTCTTCGGATCCCGGATAACTTCCGGCGAGGAGTTAATCTTCGACATAGTCCCGTTTTGCAGCGGCTATCATGCCCTGCTTCGGACGCATCGCGTTTGCAAAGTTCAACGCGGTGCCGCACCACGCATACCTCAAGCTCAAGATGCCAGGCCCTCGAGGAGTCATCACGGTCAACGGAAACATCGAACGTTCTCTCCGCACGGAGGAACATACAGCCGCTCGCGGCGAAGTGCAATGCAGCCTCTTAAAGGCAATTCTCGAGTCCGGCCGTTAAGCGGCCGGACACAAGCGGCGCCCGGAGTAACTTACAACAAGACCACCTGGCACGCTCCGAGCACGCCAGAGTAGGCGGCCCCAACCCCAGCTCCCGCGAAATGTCAAAGCAGGTCCTTCCAGACACCATTACGCTCACGAAGATACCATGGGGATGGGGAGAGGGCGCGACCACGATAAACCCAGATCATGCTCAACCACACCAGGGCTCTCAAGTGTGTCGTTCCTTTTTCTTTTCTTTTACCTTTTACTTTTTATCCACAGGACTCCGTTTGTCGAGGCCTGTCCGGCAGCAGACCTGCCGAACTCACGATGCAACAGCCGGGGAAGGATAAAGGCTACAATGAATATCTGGTGGTCTCCATTACGAGCATTTTTATACACCAATCTGCAGCCTACCCACGGAGAGGACATGTTTAACAGTCCCATACCTCGCACTATTTGTATCGTTCTGCATTCGTAGCAGCACTTATTGAATAAAACAATGCAGCACCTTTTTGCTTATAATTGAATTTCTTTTTCATACATATGTTCATTCACGGCATGTTGCATCCGTACACTTTGGTATGGCTAATATACACCAGGGCTTATGTTTCCCGCATTATGGTGTGATGAGTCCGAACACTTTCACAAGTGCGGCACCCGAACTTATAGCACTATATGCATCGGCTCGAATCATGTCTTGGGTCAATAGTTGGGTTTGCCCGGCTCCCATGTTTTGGTACCTTATGTTCCGTTATATCGGCTAAGGTAGCACTGGGAGAACCACTGCGATTCCGCCCCAGTTGAGCTGGGTTAACGCCTCAGTGGAGAAAGCTAAAACTGACCGTCATGATGAGGCGAGAGCCGGTCACTATTCGAGAGGTTTTTTGCGAGTCCTTAAAGACTTATGCCGCTTAGAGTGAGGAGCCGGATACTGTCCGGCCAAGGCGTGGATAGCGCCCCAAATTAGGCCTTCCGAAGACTAGGGGCTTCACGAAATTTAAAATTATAGAATTATATGGCTAAGTGAGAGTGTTCAAGCATTATAAGTCCGGTTGCCTTGTTACATTGTGTTGAGCGCCTCCCTAGATGGACCCAAAAATGGGAACAAGAGCGCTCAAGTTTATCCGAACACCCCAAAGACTTTCGTGGCATGGGGCTGAAGCCGACGACTTGCCATCTCTCAGATTTGATAAACAGCCGCACAGAAGGTAATATTTTAAATTAACAAGTGTTGCTTAGCGCATATGAACTAAGTTTTCAGCGCACAGGATAACAAAATGCGAGTCTACTCAAATATTACATCTTTGGAGCACTCACCCGCAATAGTGCGGGCGCCCTTGACACACTTATAATACATCTCGGGCGTGCGATGCTCCTTGCCCTCCGTGGCGGGTCCGTCACGAGCTTGGGCATCCATCTCGCCCAGTGCACCTTTGCGGGCAAGGCCCGACGGGCACCCTCAATACAAGCGGAATGCTTGGCGACTTCTATCCACGGGCACGCATCCATCGGCCGCCGCGCGCAGGGGCGAAGTAGCTCCCGGGCATGGCCTCCTTAGGCCACAGCCGAACTATGAGGCCCTTCATGGCCCGTTCGGCCGCCTTGTGGAGCACGACCAGCTGCTTCATTTGGTCGCTAAAGGCACCGGATGTCCGCCTCGGCATATTGAGACCGAAGACCTTCTCCGTCGAGCTCCCTCCTCGGCCCGGTAGAATGCGGCAGCATCGGACACGCTGCGAGGAAGATCTGCGAACGCTCCTGGAGAGCTCCGAATTCGGGTAAGCAACAGGTAATTAACTCTCACATGCTTACTTTGCATGAAAAATGCCTTACCCGTTGCTATTTTCTTCACCGCCTCAACCTCCTGGAGGGCCTTGTAGGCTTCGGCCTTAGCGGCTTGGCACTCTCAAGAGACGTTGCAAGCTCAGACTCTCGAGTCTTCGAGTCACGCTCCAAGCTCTCATGTTTTTTCATGAGATCCTGGAGCTCTTGTTGTACCTCCGCCACCCGCGCCTCCTGCACCTCTCGCTCAGTGCGATCCGCGGCCGCATTTCGTTCGGCCACGGCCACCGCCTCCTTCAGGGTCGCCACCTCGTTAGTGGCCCCTACAACACCCACGTTATCCTTGTCATTTTTCTTGCAACCAAATCCTTTTCTGTAAGGTACAATTTTCATAAGGTATTACTCACCTTCTTTTTCCTCGAGCTGCTTCTTGGCATGGCCGAGCTCGTTCTCGGACCGCTCGAGGTTTTCCTTCAAAGTATTGACCTCCGCAGTCAGTGCGGCGGAGGTCAGCAGCACAACCTGCATTCCCATATTGACATACTTATGTTAGACTCCTGCGTATATCTTTTTAGATCCTTAGTTCGGCTTTTCTTTCCGAACACCGAACTAAGCATCAGGGGCTACTGTCTATGCGGTTATATTTTTACATATTCTAAAACTTACCTCAAAGCCCGTTAGAAGGCTGATACAGCTTCAAGATGCAGCTCTTGGCAGACTGAATCCGCATCACCGCACTCATAAAGGCGGTGTTCCTCCTCGATGGAAGCGCTATTAAGCGCCTCCTGTAAGCTATCCGGTGCCGCCCGGTTGGGCCGGAGGACACGGCGTCTTACCTTCTTGCGAAGAGATCCATTGGCGGACTTCGGAACCGCTGATGGTTCGGCATGGAGTCCGGACGGCGTCGGGCCTAGAGCCCCTGAGGTCTTGCCTCCCAGCGCTGAGTCCGGGAGGTTGCCTTGTGGCACCTCCTGCGCTACCTCCTCTTGACCAAGCCCCTCTTGAGGCCCCGCCACAAGGCCGCCGCAGCATGAGGTGAGGAGGCGGTCGGAAGCGAGGTACTCTCCATTTCCCTCTGAGCCCGAGGACCCGCTCGATGAATCGGCGAACTCGCCCTTGGGCGGGCTGCACGGTTGTTCGACATTAGAGAACACTCTGCAATAATAAAAAGCCACGGGTATCCGGACACTTATGATCTCGCCAGGGGCTTGGCCCTCGTAGGCCAATCCTCCTCGTCGTCATCGACGCTGGTAGAGAAGTCCGGAGGAAGGGTTCTTCCCTTCTTGGACCCTCCGGCCTCCCCAGTCGGGGCGGCCTTCCTTTTCTTCTCCTCCCCCGCTGGGGGAGGAGCTTATTCTTCTTCCTCCTCGTCTTCAGGAGAAGATTCCGCTTCGGAATCTGACAGCACCTGGCGTCGGGAGCTCCTTCGAGTTCCCGTGGCCTCCTTCTTGGCCTTCTTCTCCGGCACCACATGGGGTGCGGAGCAGCTTCTTCCAATCAGCAAGGCGTCTGCTGGGTCTTCAACAAAAGGCAGACAGTTAATCTGTCCGGCGTCTTCTACCGATCTGTCAAAAAATAGGGAGTTTTAGATCCTACATAGGGTCAATCTATGAAAAAAGAGTCCCGTAAAGGGTAAAATAACTTACCTCGCCCGGCTTGACGCCGCGAAGCTGTATCCGCGATCTTTGGTAGCGGATCTTTGAGAACTTCAGCGCCCTTGAACAGCACCTTCCAGGCGTCTTCGTACGTAGTGTCGAAGAGCCGGCTCAAGGTTTGGTGCTGTGCCGGATCGAACTCCCACAAGTTAAAAGCCCGTTGTTGGCATGGGAGAATCTGGCGGATGAGCATCACCTGGATTACGTCGACAAGCCTAAGATTCTTGGCCACCAGGTTTCGGACGCATGTTTGAAGTCCGGATGTCTCGTCCGAATTCCCCCACGTCAGGCTCGTCTCTTTCCATGACGAGAGCCGTGTGGGGAAGCCAGATCTGAACTCGGGGGCCGCCACCCATTTGGTGTTGCGGGGCTCGGTGATGTAGAACCACCCCAATTGCCACCCCTTTATTGTATCCACGAAGGCGCCTTCGAGCCATGGGACTTTGGCCATCTTGCCAACCATGGCGCCTCCGCCCTCCAGCAGACGGCCGCCCACTACCTTCGGCCGGACGTTGAAGATCTTCAGCCATAAGCGAAGTGGGGCTGGATGCAGAGGAAAGCCTCGCACCTGACGATAAACGCCAAGATGTTGAGGATGAAATTGGGGCCAGGTCGTGGAAGTCCGCATCGTAATAGAACATGAGCCCCGAACAAATGGGTGAAGTGGAAAACCTAGTCCGCGGAGGAAGTGGGGAGAAACACTACCCTCTCATGGGGCACAGGGGTTGGAATAAGCTGCCCCGCATCGGGCAGCTCAGGCGCAATGTTGCGGACAAGTATCCCGGCTTCCCTTGATCTTGTGATGTGCCCCTCCGTGACGGAGGAGGCCATCCACCTGCCTCCCGCTCCTGACATGGTTGGAGAAGTTTGAGGTGGGATGTGCGGACTTGGGCGCTGGAGCTTGAGTGCGCGGAAATGGATAAGCAAAGGAGGAAGAAGGCGTGGGGGAAAAGGTGGATCCTTATCCCCTTATATAGAAGGACGAAGCTATGCGTCCCCCACCAGCTTGGTAAAACTCGCTTATTTCCCAAGTGCCGTAATCAATGGCGCAGATGGGTTACCCACGTCCGTATTGATGAGAATCCCGGAATAAGGGGGCACGATCTATGCTTTGATAAGACGTGCCAAGGTAACTGCCTCGCTAAACACGCCGAGGTGGAATAGTAAAACGATTCGTATGAAGGCTGGCCGTGGTGTGATGTCACGCCAGCGGAATACGTCGGCAGATCTGTGCAAAATTATTCTCTCTACGGTGTTATGTGAAACTTGTTTTGCGAGCGGACACTATCCTTGTGTTCACAATCTTCTATAAATTATTCGAGGAAGAACCCGCCTTGCAATGCCGAAGACAACATGCGCGCGGACTAAATCGTCATTGAAGGCTGGTTCAGGGCTCTTGAGGGAGTTCCGGACTAGGGGTGTCCGGATAGCGAACTATCATCATCGGCCGGACTCCAAGACTATGAAGATACAAGATTGAAGACTTCGTCCGTGTCCGGATGGGACTTTCCTTGGCGTGGAAGGCAAGCTTGGCGATACGGATATGTAGATCTCCTACCATTGTAACCGACTACGGTAACCCTAACCCTATCCGGTGTCTATATAAACACGAGGGTTTTAGTCCAGAGGATCTAACAACAATCATACCATAGGCTAGCTTCTAGGGTTTAGCCTCTTTGATCTCGTGGTAGATCCACTCTTGTAACACACATCATCAATATTAATCAAGCAGGACGTAGGGTTTTACCTCCATCAAGAGGGCCCGAACCTGGGTAAAACATCGTGTCCCTTGTCTCCTGTTACCATCCGCCTAGACGCACAGTTCGGGACCCCCTACCCGAGATCTGCCGGTTTTGACACCGACAACAGCCATCGATCGATCGCTCGGGTTCAGTAACGCGTAGCTAGCAGTGCAATCGCTCGGGTTCAGTAGGCGAACGCCTCGCTCGGGTTCAGTTAGAGCCCAACGCCTCGCACCCACGCGCGTGCCTGTACGAGAGAAATGCGCAAACCTCCGTGCATCGCTCGGCCCCGACCACCCATCATTACCGGGAACACCCCGGTATTTTCCTCGCCCTCGCTTCTACCATGGTTTTTTCCGTCATGGACGGCCCAAAGAATGTCATGCAGCTGCGTCTCCGGCCCGCCCAGGACGAAAAGCCCATTTTCGGTCATGATTTTTTGTCATAGAAGTAGGAGCCCACCACATCTATGATGATACCGGGTTTTGTCACAATTATCGTCATAGAAGTGTCATAAGTATGAAAGAAAACAAATTCATTCGGCCCAAAATGTCACAGATGTGTATTTTTTTGTAGTGCATGTCTACATGTTCACGAACCCGTAGGGCTGCACACTTAACATTCGGTAACACTAGGGTAGTGTTGAGATATTGATAATGTGTAACACCCTCTATGTCACGCTACAGTGACCTCACACTAATGGTGTTGTGTCATCAAGTTTGACTAAGCCAAATTGCCCCTTGTTAAAAATCAAAGACAAATTCAAAATTCAAATTGCAAGTGAAAATTAAAGTTCACAAACATGGTTGGAAAATAGTTCATCATTTAGCAAATATTCCATAACACACACGCATGCACACGCACACACTCTGCCTCCGACACACCCGCGAGTACACGATGGAGCACATTTGTTCACGAAGAGGCAACTTACATGATAATTTGACCCTTTAATTTCTTCACTTAATTGTGGAGGGTCGGGGACCACACGTGAGGTATACAAAGTGCAACCTGGAATGGGGGGCGTGTTATTGATCGAGTTTTCTTTCCTTCTCACCAATTTTCATTTCTTCTTTCCGGGAACACGCGTATTCTATTTAAAACCACTGCTATGGAGAGATATTTTTCACTCCAGTGTATATGTAGCCTCGTGTTTGATAGGATTTCTCGCGTCTCGCTCTCTCATCCTATTGATATCTAAACAAGACGATAGTGTCCACTATCTCTCTCCTCACCGGTGGTCACCGATCCGGCCGGATCCCGTCCGCTGCGGCAGGTGAGAAGGTGCATCGTTGGTGTTATCGCCGTCGGCGATGGAGGAAGCCGATGTGCACCGTCCTCTCTGAGCCAGCACTGGCGCGATGAAGGTCCTCCATGGCCTTATTCACTGCCGTCATGTGGGTAGTTCCCGCCCGCCCGCCTAAGCCATATCTCGCCCACATGAGGTATAACTGCTTTTGGATTTCATGCTTGATTGTACTGGTCCAGCTCCCCAGGTCGCCGCATGCGGGTTTTCTTTGATACCACTACTCCCCAGCTCCCCATGTACAATAGCTAGAGTTCGTCAGCTGGTCCAACATCACCTAATTTTTACTTAGAGGAAAGGCCACTCCAAAAGTTGTGGTTTATGCCTCGGTGGAGGTATACATGTTGTTTTTTACAATAGTACTTGGTGGTTGTGCGGTCATTGTCCATATGCTCCTATTGCTGCCGCTAATCTAATACTATCACTATTAAAATGAAGCAATGCCCATGTTAAAGTGACGTCCCTTTTAAGTAGCAGATTTGCTAAAGCACATCTAGATGTGCTCTCATCTAATTCCTATGTGATTACTTTTACGCTAAGATTCGTGCAAGCATTTTCTTTTGTCCTTTTTCCTTTTCTTTCTAGATTTATTGAGTCACTTAGATGTGTGATAACTAGGGCACATCTAGACTTTAAGTAATGTTGCTTGCTACTTGTGAACTGCGTTGGGATTTCCCTTAAGTGGACAGGATAATGCAGTACAATAGAGATAAGTATTTCTGTCAGTTAAAAACCAAGGTTATCAATCCAATAGGAGAACCACGCAACACCTTGTTAGAAGCGCCTACACACAAACAACAAATCCTCGGAACCCAACTTGAACAAGGGGTTGCCAATCCCTTGGCGGTTATGTGCAAGATTAAATTGTGTAGTGATTGATAGATAGACGGAACAAAAATACAAAATAAAGTACATAAATAAAAAGTGCAGCAAGGTATTTTTAGGATTTTTAATATATGATAGAAGTAGACCCCGGGGCCATGGTTTTCACTAAAGGCTTCTCTCTTGAAAATAGCATACGGTGGGTAAACAAATTACTGTTGGGCAATTGACAGAAAAGCAAATAATCATTACGATATCCAAGGCAATGATCATGTATATAGGCATCACGTGCAAGACAAGTAGACCGACTCCTCCCTGCATCTACTACTATTACTCCACACATCAACCGCTGTCCAGCATGCATCGAGTATTAAGTTCATAAAGAACGAAGTAACGCCGTAACCAAGATGACATGATGTAGACAAAGTAAACTCATGCATGAATAAACCCCATCTTTTTATCCTTAATGGCAACGATACGAATACGTGTAATATCCCCTTCCGTTCGATGCATAGCAAAGTGAGGGGGAGAGCGTGTCTACGTACCCTCGTAGAATGAAAGCGGAAGCATTTGACAACGCGGTTGATGTAGTCGAACTTCTTCTGGCTCCGACTGATCAAGCACCGAACGTATGGCACCTCCGAGTTCTGCACACGTTCAACGCGATGACGTCCCTTGCCTTCTTGATCCACCAAGGTGTCAAGGAAGTAGACGAGTTCCGTCAACACGACGGCGTGGTGACAGTGATGGTGAAGTGATCCGCGCAGGGCTTCGCCTAAGCACCGCGAGAATATGACCGGGGTGTAAACTGTGGAGGGGGGCGCCGCACACGGCTAACAGTTGATGTCGTGTGTTCTAGGCGCCCCTCCCCATATATACATAAACACTATTCTGATCACGGGATGAGAATAATATTCTGATCACAACCTGACCTGCCCCGCTAGTAGTACGTTGAACTTCCCTGTGAACTAGGTTGAACTTCCGCCAACATTGCCCAAATGGGGCTTGCGATATACCGTTGGAAAGCTATGGACACCAATATCATGACCCAACTTAAATTTTTGGCAAAATATAAGCGGTTTAAGAGCAGTTTTGAAAACCGTTTTTTGTTCGCGCAAAAAACATGAATGGTATTTTCAATCGCATTTCTAAACCGTTTATCGGAATGAGGCATATAATATGGCATTGGAAAGTTGCTGCAAAACCTCTCCTTCCACATGTTGAAAGTTTTCTCTAATTCCCTATGGTTAAAGAGTAATTTGAAAAAGCGTAAAATTTCGTAAACCGAACAGCCGAGTTCGTTTTTTCGATGTCATTTCTAAAAGGCTAATCCAATAGCATATGATATGGAGTTGGAAAGCTTATGAAAATGCGCTAATTTTTCATCTAGAAAGTTTTTTTTTCTAATTTTGAATGGTTTAAGAGTAATTTAGAAAATGGTTCAAGTCCTACCGAGTCCGTATTTTCGAGCTAATTTTTTAACCGCGCGTCCGAATGCAGCAAATGATATGGCGTTGGAAAGCTTGGACAAACGCGAAACTTTTTGTTATGTATTATTTCTACCAATTCGTTACGCTTTAAAGTCAGTTTTGAAAATGAAGAAAAACGTATTTTCGCCGTATTTTCTACAAACTTTACCGGAATGGCTCAAATAATATACCGCTGAAAAGCTACGGAAAATGCGAAACTTTTTCATGTTGATAGTTTTCTCTGATTCCTAGCCGTTTTCAAGTAATTTCAAAAATGGCAAGATCATTCGTTCTGCCTTTATCGCGAAACAGATTCGCCAAAAATGCATCGCATGAAGTACCTGAACTTCTCGGTATGAAACCTTGAACTTGACTCTGTTTTTCACGTGCTTTTTTTCCACGTATATCTCTATCCACTGCTCCTAGCTCTCCATCCACTCACCGGAATTGAGCAAGTGATATACCGATGGAAAGGCGATGTAAACACGCAACTTTCCCGTGTTGATCATTTTTCATACTACTTAGCGATTTAGAAGTTTTTCATCTGAAATTCATTCAGCGTAGTAGTTGAACTTCATGCTATTTTCACGTTGAACTTTTGTGACGTATTTTTGTTTGTACACGCACCTGAACTTCCCTCTATACGAACCCGACCTTTATCCAAATTTTGAAAACCGTTTTTTCTTCATACAAAAAACGTGGATCATATTTTCGATCGCATTTCTAAACCGTTTAGCAACTAAATACTCGTTTTAGATAGGAATCTCGCTCATAGGAGGATTTTGCACTCGGGTCGTGAAGAACTCGTGTTTTTTGTGATTTTACTGCCTGAGTTGTTCGACCTGAACTTCCCCTTGTGGTAGATTGAACTTCCCGCAACATTGCCCAAATAGGGCCTGCTATATACCGTTGGAAAACTATGGACACGAGTATCATGACCCAAGTTAAATTTTCCGCAAAATGTAAGCGGTTTAAGAGCAGTTTTGAAAACCGTTTTTTCTTCACACAAAAAATGTGAATCGTAATTTCGATCGCATTTCTAAACCGTTTATCGAAATGAGGCATATAATATGGCGTTGGAAAGCTGCTGCAAAACCGCTCCTTCCATATGTTGAAAGTTTGTTCCAATTCCCTATGGTTAAAGAGTAATTTGAAAAAACGTAAAATTTCATTACCCGGACAGCTGAGTTTGTTTTTTCGCTGTCATTTCTAAACAGCTAATCGAATGGAGGCATATGATATGGCGTTGGAAAGCTTATGAAAATGTGCTAATCTTTCATCTTGAAAGTTTTTTGCTAAGTTTGAATGGTTTAAGAGTAATTTAGAAAATGATCCAAGTCCTACCGAGTTTGTATTTTCAAGCTAATTTTTTAACTGTACGTCCGAATGCAACAAATGATACGGCATTGGAAATCATGATGAAATGCAAAACTTATATATATATATATATATTGTTTCTCTCAATTCCTTACTGTTTTAAGTCGATTTTAAAAATGGCCAAAAATGTATTTTTGCCGTAATTTTTACAAACTTTATCGGAGTTGGACAAATAATATACCGCTGGAAAGCTACGGAAAATTTGAAACTTTTTCATGTTGATGGTTTTGTCTGATTCCTAGCCGTTTTCAAGTAATTTCGAAAACGGCGGGATCATTCGTTCTGCCTTTATCGCGAAACAGATTTTTCAAAAATGCATCGCATGAAGAACTTGAACTTCTCGGTGCGTGTACCTGAACTTCACTCTGTTTTTCACGTGATTTTTCTTGCTCGTAGCTCTTCATCCACTGCTCGTAGCTCTCCATCCACTCACCGGAATTGAGCAGGTGATATACCGATGGAAAGCTGTTGTAAACACGCAACTTTCCCGTGTTGAACATTTTTTCATACTCGCGATGATTTTAAAAGTTTTTCATCTGAAATTCATTCAGCGTAGTAGTTGAACTTCCTGATGTTTTCACGTTGAACTTCTGTGACGTGTTTTTGTTTGTAATTTTGTCATGCATTTCGTCAGTGTTAGACAAATGATATTCTTTTTGTACAAACCTCTCACAATATTTTTTAACTTTCTCCGTCCGAGGACTTGAACTTACACAAATGATATTCTTGCCGTTTTGAAATAAATTAGAAAATGACGAGATCATGATTTTTGCCTTCATCGCGAATGGAAATGCACTGCGTGAAGTAGTTGAACTTCTTGGGCATATCTGTTTTGAACTTCACTCTGTTTTTGACGTGCTGTTTTTTGCAATGCGTGAAGTAGTTGAACTTCTGGGGCGGTCTGTTTGAATTTCACTCTGTTTCACCTTATTGTATTTTTCTTATATGAAATACACACCATGTAGTACGTGAACTTCCGGTTGTTATCATTTTGAACTTCTCTCTGGTTTGAGAGAATTATTTTAAAACACAAAAAATAACATATTTTTTATGTATTTTGGACATCTAAATACACGGTGAACCTCTCTCAGAAGAATTTTTCAACTTTTCCTCGCCGAGCACTTGAACTTCTAGCAACCATTTTTTTCGTTTATGAGTTGTTTTAAAAGTGCAAAAAATGGTGGTGTGTTTTTTATTTTTTGAACAGGTAAATCCTATATTTAATTTGGACTTCTCTAAGTTTTTGAAATGCTCCTCTTTTTTAATTTGGACTTCTCTGATTTTTGAAATGCTCCTCTCTTTTTAATTTGGACTTCTCTGATTTTTTTATAAACAAGGAAAATCCGTTATAAAGATTTTTGAAGTACCTTTTTATTTGAACTTCTTGCTCAAATTTTTAACCTTCCAAATTTGACTTCTAGGTATTAAAAACTTCATTTTTTTAACGTCGACCTGTTTGGTTTTTAAATTTGAACTTCTTATAGAATTTTGTCGTGACATTTTTATGCATTTTTTGCTTTTTAGTGAAATGGCCTCGGCGGTCTTTTTTTTCATTTGATGATTTTTCTTCTGTATGTACTACACATGAACTTCGGAATTTCTGAAACATGAACTTCCCGTGCTATTTTTTTATGAAACTCCATAGTTTTTATTCTTTGAATTCCATGCTTTTTTTTGTTTACATGAGAATATATACTTGAACTTGGAATCACAAGATTACATAGGAACATATATATTGTGTGCACATACAGAGACAAAAGGTATGTGTATTACTTTTTCTCGCTTAATAAAATACTATTCTCTTGTGGGAATAAACACAAACACTTGTTGTGCACACAAGCTGGTTACAATATCTAAAACTTTTTCTTCAGTTCGTGTGCACACATGCACCACACCATAACAATGCTCTAGCACAGGACGCACCCAACATAACAATGCTCCACGCTCCTCATCCTCTTTGCGACAACACCCATCACCGCTTTCGTCTCCCCGTAGTGGTTCGCATGAGCAACAGATCTCACTGTCCAGCAACAAAAAAAATCAAATATGAATCAAACTCAGGAAGGTCAAAGTGGCCTCCACGAGAAGTACAACATGGCAACGGGGCGAAGCAGTTGGGGGTCGGGAGGAGGCTGGTGGTTGCCCGTGGCGGTGCGCCAGAGGGAGGGAGCTCCGTGGTGGTGGGGGTTGGCGGGTGGAAATGACGCGTGGTGCTCCCTCCACGGGATCCAGTAGGAAACGGCAACCACGACCGCCGGGATCCGGCAGGAGGAACGGTGACAGCTAGCGGAGAGGCGGCGGAGGCCTCTTCTTTGGAGGAAGCGAGGTGGCGGTGCTGGGAGATGGGGCGGCCGCGCCGAGGTGGGGCGGCGGTGCGCCGGAGGAGGCGGGTGGTGGCAAGGCGGCAGCGGCAGAGAGGGCGGCGGCGCCACGGACGGGCGGAGGAGCGGCCGAGGAGGGGCGGGGGCTGCGCGCCGGAGGAGGCGGGGTGGCGCGGCAGGCCGGAGGGGACGAGGCGGCACGGATGGGGCAAGGAGCGGCCGAGGAGGCGGAGCCAGCCAAGTGGCCGAGGAGGCGGGCGGCAGCCGGAGGAGGGGGGCGGCGGGGCGCCGGATGGGGCGGAGGAGGCGGTAGCGAGATCGGGAAGAAGGTCTGCGAGGTGTGGGGGTGGTTGGTCTGATGTTTTTTTGTTCGAAGCACCTAATCGGGCCCTATATAGGGTGTGACGTGATCCAAATAGTTATTCTAATCCCGGGATTAGAATAGTGCTACTATATATATATATATACATATATATATATATATATATATATAGGCGGGAAGGGGAGGAGAGGCAGCCAGAGGCGCCCTAGGGTTGGCCTCCGCCCCCTAGGGGCCCTGCCTTGCCCTGTGCCCCCTTTCCATGTATGCATGAAGGATTGAAGGGGAAGGAAAGAGGGTGGGGGTGAGGGAAGGAAGTGGGAATCCTAATCCACACTTTCCTTTCGCTTCCTCCCTTTCCTTCTCCTCCTCCTATAGCCTTATAGGGCGCACCAGCCGCTTGTGGGCTGGTGTGTTCCTTCACAAGGCCGATATGGCCCATAGGATTGCCGGGGGGGGGCGGGGGGTACATGAAACACCTTCCGGTGACCCGATAAGTACCCGATACCCTCCGGAACACTTCCAGTGTCCGAATACCATCGTTCTATATATCAATCTTTACCTCTCGACCATTTGAGACTCCTCGTTATGTTTGTGATGTCATTCGGGACTCCGAACAACGTTCGGTCACTGTCGGTGTCAAAACCCGCGGATCTCGGGTAGGGGGTCCCGAACTGTTCGTCTAGGCGGATGGTAACAGGAGACAAGGGACACGATGTTTTACCCAGGTTCGGGCCCTCTTGATGGAGGTAAAACCCTACGTCCTGCTAGATTAATATTGATGATGTGTGTTACAAGAGTAGATCTACCACGAGATCAAAGAGGCTAAACCCTAGAAGCTAGCCTATGGTATGATTGTTGTTCGTCCTACGGACTAAAACCCTCCGGTTTATATAGACATCGGATAGGGTTAGGGTTACACATAGTCGGTTACAATGGTAGGATATCTACATATCCAGACGCCAAGCTTGCCTTCCACGCCAAGGAAAGTCCCATCCAGGACAATCGGGCGAAGTCTTCAATCTTGTATCTTCATAGTCTTGGAGTCCGGCCGATGATGATAGTTCGGCTATCCGGACACCCCCTAGTCTGGAACTCCCTCAGTAGCCCCTGAACCAGGCTTCAATGACGATGAGTCCGGCACGCATGTTCTCTTCGGCATTGCAAGGCGGGTTCTCCTTCAGTCTTCATGTTCCCGTCGAATAGTGTCCGGCTTCTTTATAAATGTTGCGCTCCTTGGCTTCTATGCCCAATAATGGCCTTCTTCCACGTGTCGCATTTAATGCGAAAAGGCTGGGATATTTTTACATTTTACCCCCTAGCCGTGCGAACGAGCCGCCTACAAGAGAGGCGAGGATCTAGATCCAGCTCACACCATCCTCCATCCGCAAGTTCTCATTGAAGCGCCTCTGACAAAAATCCATTCCATCATGGATACCCGACGCGGCTCCTCCTCTCGCGCTCCCAACCCTAAGCCAGGAGATTGGGGGGAGATGCTCAGTTCCACACAGCGAGCTAGTGGTGCTTCAAACCGAGGGATATCTTCCCCCAGCTTTCATGGTTCCGGTTCAAGCCGGACTGGCCACCTACAAGGGTGGGAAGCAGGCGGAGAGCGTCCCCAACCCTTCCAAAGGGGAGCGGGTATGCTTCGTCCCCTATCTAATAAGGGGACTCGGATTTCCCATACATCCGTTTCTCTGGGGGCTCCTAGAGTTCTACGGACTCCAACTTCACCACCTCACGCCCGCCTCCATTTTGCACATCGCGGGCTTCGTAGCTTTTTGCGAGCTGTTCTTGGGCATCGAGCCCCATTTTGCCCTGTGGAAGAGATTGTTTTGTCTCGTACCCCGTTCTCATGAGGGGTCGATACACCAAGTGGGCGGAGCCGAAATATGGCGCATCGCCGGGACCGGATATCTATCCGGCACCCTGAAGAAGGCGTCCGAAGACTGGCCTTTGGAATGGTTTTACATGGAGGACGCCCCTCTGCCGGATCCAGTCCGGATCGGCCTCCCGGAGTTCAACAATGCTCCCTTGAAGAAACGCTGAGTTGGCGCCATGAGCCCTCAACGGAAGATGACAGAGCGTCCATTATCCGATGGGCCGGATTAGGATATCGCCCATTCCGGATTGACCATGATTGGAGTCATGGCCACGTGCATTACGCGAGGGTGCAGCCACTCCAATATAGGGGCCACCCTATGTGGGATTTCAACGGGAAGATGATGCCACCCGTCATGGCCGCAAAGGGCTAGGCTCGGCAGCCGATCTGGCAAAGATCCTGTCCGGCTTGTACAAGGGCGAGGAGGAGGACTTCCTCCGCAAGAATCCGTTGAATGGATTTTCTATGCATAACCCTCGGAGCTGGGTAAGCGGACGTTCATCTACCCAATCCATACCTTTTTTGTAAAGTCAAGTATCTTACTCTGTGATTTTGACGCAGGAGCTGCACCGGGACGTGGAGGGCATACGAAGCCTAGCTCCACAGCCCGAGGATCCGGAACAATCCCTTGATCCAGCCTCCGAAGAGGATCCGGACATAAAGGTGGAGCTGATTGACGGGGTGTTCCACCAACGTAGCATAGACAATGCCCTAGTCGCCATTACGGCTGACTACCCCGGTTTGTTTTCGGCCTCCCAGGTGACTACGACCGAGGTCTTGACACCATCATTTGATCCGTGCTCAATTCTGACCATCCCGTGCTGATGGTGTATCGTAGGATGTGCCTTTAAGGCAGGAAGCCGAACCCGCGGCGGCTGACCAACAAGGATCAGCCCGGCCCGGTAGGAGGAAGAGGAGTGCGGCGCGAACCGAGACGTTGCCGCAACGATACGGAGCACCGTTATTTTTAAGGGAAGGATCCCCAGAAGGTATATTAATGCTCATAACTTTTCCAGAAAGAGCACTCACGGACAAAGTGTCCGGAGAGGTTGCCAATCAAGCCTCCGCCGCCATGCTCCAACGCATGGTCCGGAGGGGAGGTGAATACAAAGGCGTAACTGGACGCTCCTCCGACGGAGGATGCCGAAAGGCTGTCCGCCACCCGGTCTGAGGTGGAGAGCGCCATGAATCACAAGCGTCACCGGACAGTTCTTCGTGACGCGTGTTTCTCTCCGGAGGCGTTAAATGCCTTTAAAGCGGGAAATGCGCACCTCCGTGCCACTCAAGATGGGTTAACCAGAGCCACGGAGCAGTATGTGAAAGACATACGGGTAAGTAATTTTAATAGTTATATATGCCAAGAGCCCCGAGACTTAAAATAGTTGAAATAACTGATTTAAGGATCAATTATTATGCAGGGTCTTGCGGAGAAGAATACCCAGCTGTCCCAGGGGCTCCAAGAGTGCAAGGCCCAACTTGAAGCCGCACTGGCCGCCACAGGGGGAGCCACAGAGACCCCTGCTGGTAAGACATACTTTTAAAAGACAGTTATTTAGCAAAGTGTGGCGTGAATCTGACAATAATATTGCAGAGGGCGCCGGACTAGATCCGGACAAGCAATAGCTACTGCATTAGCTAAAGGCCGGCGAGAGGGTGCTTATGAAGGTGCAGCAGGAGAGAAACAAGCTCCAAGATGCCCACACCCAGCAAGGAGAAGAGCTGAAAGGTGTTCCGCCCGGTATGCAGCTCAAGTGAAGGAGAATCAGTGGCTTCGTCACGGCATTTATAGTAAGTGCTTGAACGAATTCCTTTAAAAAGATGAATTCGGCGAGGAAGATGATTGACGGAAATATGTCTTTAGGTGTGCTCACAGGTCGCCCTGCGGAGGAAATGCCTGAGTCAACGGGTGACCAACTTCCCGAGCTAGTTCAATTGCTCGAACGTGTTCGGCAAAGCGGCGAGTGGCGTCGTTCATGCTTTATGGCCATCCGTCTCCCTACCCGAGGGCCTTGGTGAGCTTGCTGAGAAGCTTCAGGGAGCACGGTGATGCCTCCGTTTGTGGAATATATCGGCCTGCCGTCAGGGCGCCAGGGAGGCCTGGGCCATGGTGAAGACACGTTACCCGAAGTCTGACCCAAACCACATGGCCGAGGTCGGACCTGCGGGGCCTGATGGGAAGGAGATCCTGTGAGCTTAATGTACGGCCAAGTAGAATCGGCGCGAAATATTCCCAACAGGACTGTAAATTAGACAGCCTGTTAGATGGGATTGAAGAGGAGTACAATCGGTCGGTTTGACGATGTAATTTGAAATGACATGTAAAATGCCTTCTAGCCGGATTGTAGATCGTTTGTCTTTGCGGACCGTTTCGCTTCAACCTCGGGACCCAACAGTCCGGAGTGTGTCCAAATACCCTTACGGTTATAAAAGAACCGGGGCATGCATGGAGACAAGGCGTCGGGGTCATAATTGCTTTATCAGACAAGTGCCCAACTAGTTGTGTTATATTACATGGTTAGTAAGAAACATCTTCCGGGGAGAATAGTTCCGTTAAGGGTTCCTTTTCACAGGAGGCATGCCCTAAAGTGCAATGCGGACTGCGAAAATAGCGTAAAAGCATCCGGGGCAGATAAATAAGTAAGTAATAAATCATCTTTCAAGTCACCGACCGAATATTCTCTTAAGAACGCTTAGCTTTTCGGCTTCACCCAGTCTGAGGTACACATCCGGTGACCGGCAAGAATAATCGCAGAGGTGCTCCCTTTACCTCCTAGCCGAACAATCGGGAACGTGGGGGTAAGCACGAGAGCCGAGCAACCCAGCTTGGCTAAAACTTAAGTCATATCGATGCATATAATGGTGAATAAAAGGTACATGCGGAAGTATGACACATGTATTGGGCATGAAGCCCGTATGAATAAGCTTCATAAAGAAGCCCCTGTGTATAATGAGTGCCAGGGCACATCAAGTGTGTCGAACAAAGCGCAAATCAGCCCATAAAAGGTAAAAAAGGTGGGAAGAAGGAGGAGGAGGAGACAGTAAAAACAAGGAGTGGGCGGGGAGTGAGACGAACCCGAGTCCGGGTTAAGCGTAGAATCTTTGGAGACGGGCTGCGTTCCATGGGTTCGGCTCGAGTCGGTTGTCCGATGCGTTACGTGAGACGATGCAGCTCCGCCGGTCAGGACTTGGTCGATGATGAAGGACCTTCCCACTTGGGCTTGAGTTTGTCCTTTTTCTTGTCTCGGCGGTAGAACAAGTTCGCCAACATTGTAAGTTTTGGCCCGTACTTCTGCTTTGATATCTTCGAGCCTGCTGCTGATAAAATGCGGAACGAGCCTTTGCCATGCCCCGCTCCTCCTCTAAGGCGTCCAGACTGTCCTGCCGATCTAGCTCGGCTTCTCTTTCTTCGTACATGCACACACGAGGTGAGTCATGAATTATATCGCAGGGCAGGACTGCCTCTGCCGTATACCATAAAAAATGGTGTGAATCCGGTAGTTCAGTTTGGCGTGGTCCACAGCCCCCAGTACTGGTCGAGCTCCTCTACCCAAAGGCGTGTTAGATTCCTTGAGGGACCGCACTAGTCCGGGTTTGATGCCGCTCATGATTAGACCATTTGCTCGCTCAACTTGACCGTTAGTTTGGGGGTGATAGATCAAGCGTAATCGAGCTTAATGCCCATGTTTTTGCACCAGAGTTTAACCTCGTCGGCCGTGAAGTTCGTGCCATTGTCGATGATGATCTTTGTGGGGACACCAAACGGTGTACTACCGGATATGAAGTCTATCACCGGTCCGGATTCTGCCGTTTAACCGCTTGGCCTCAATCCATTTGGTGAATTTGTCCACCATGACCAATAAGTATTTGTGCTTGTGGGTTCCCCCTTTAAGGGGTCCGACCATGTCAAGCCCCGGACCGCAAACGGCCGTGTAATGGGTATAGTTTTGAGGGCGGTGGGTGGCATATGGCTCGATTAGCAAAGAGCTGGCAACCGACGCATCGTTGGACTAAATCCGGAGCATCTGCCCGGCCGTCGCCAATAAAATCCTGTCACGGAAGGCCTTGCCTACAAGGGCCCGGGCTGCAGCGTGGTGCCACGAGTCCGGCGTGAATTTCAGCCAGGATATTTCGCCCTTCCTCTTCGGAGATACACCTTTGAAGGACTCCGGTTGTGCTTTTCTTATAAAGCTCTCCCTCATGGACCTTGTAGGCTTTAGATCGCCAAACTATGCAGCGGGCCTCATTTTGGTCTTCGGGAAGTTCTGCCGCATTAAGTAGGCTAGGAATGGTTCATCCGCACGGGCAATGACCGCCATTATTTCGTGAGCTGAAGGTGTTATTTCGTTGGCTGAGCCACCGATTGTGTCAGAATGGTCTGAGTTAGGTGATGCAGCTGGCTCCGGATTGTTATTTCCGGACTCCTCTTCCCATAATACGGATGGCTTAAAGAGCCGTTCCAGGAAGATGTTAGGAGGGATGGCGTCTCGTTTCGCGCCGATGCGTGCTAACACGTCTGCTGCCTGGTTATTATCCTGGGCTACATGATGGAATTCTAGTCCTTCGAACCGAGCTGACATTTTTAGGACGGCGTTGCGGTAAGCTGCCATTTTTGGATCTTTGGCATTGAAGTCTCCATTTACTTGGGATATTGCGAGGTTTGTATCCCCGCGCACCTCTAGGCGTTGAATGCCCATGGAGATTGCCATCCGTAGGCCATGTAGGAGGGCCTCGTATTCGGCTGCGTTGTTGGAGTCCATGTACATTATTTGAAGTACGTATTGGATTGTGTCTCCCGTTGGGGACGTCAGGACGACGCCAGCCCCCAAGCCAGCCAACATTTCGGATCCATCGAAATGCATGATCCAGTTGGAGTACGCGCCGTACTCTTTAGGGAGTTCGGCTTCGGTCCATTCGGCGATGAAGTCCGCTAGAACCTGCGACTTTATAGCTCGCCGTGGTTTCTAGGTTATGTCAAATGGTAAGAGCTCGATAGCCCATTTTGCAATCCTGACCGTTGCGTCGCGATTGTTTATAATATCGTTGAGAGGTACTTCGGAGGCCACCGTTATTGAACAATCTTGAAAGTAGTGATGCAGCTTCCGGGATGCCATGAACACCGTGATACGCTATCTTTTGATAATTTGGGTGCAGGATTTGCATGGAGTTAGAACGATTGGATACGTAGTACACTGGTTTTTGAAGAGGGAATTTGTGCCCTTCGCTTTCTCGTTCAACGACGAGTACCGCGCTAACAACTTGATGTGTTGCTGCGATATATAATAACATAGGCTCGCCCGGGTTGGGCGCGCCGAACCGGATTTGTTGCCGGTATGGCCTTTATTTCTTCGAAGTCCGGCCAGGGCAGCATCCGTCCATTCAAATGTTCGATTGCAGCGGAGGAGGCGGTAGAGGGCGAAGCCTTTTCTCCCAAACGGGAGATGAAGCGACTTAAGGCCGCTACGCATCCAGTTAGTTTTGTATCTGCTTGAGGTCTTTTGGAATATCCAATTGTGACAGAGCTCGGATTTTGGCCGGTTTGCTTCAATTCCTTGACCGGACACGATGAAGCCCAAGAGCTTTTCCTACCGGTACGCAAGGCGATTTTTCCGGATTGAGCTTAATGTCATATGCTCGGAGGTTGTCGAATGTCACCCTCAAGTCTTCTACTAGAGTTCCGACGTGTTTGGTCTTGACGACCACATCGTCTACTTATGCCTCCACTGTTTTGCCTATCTGGGTAGCCAGACATGTTTGAATCATGCGCTGATATGTTGCGCGGGCGTTTTTGAGTCCGAAGGGCATTGTGTTGAAGCAGAATGGCCCGTATGGAGTAATGAATGCCGTTGCGGCCTGGTCTTTCTCCGCCGTCTTGATTTGATGGTATCCGGAGTATGCGTCGAGGAAGCACAATGAATCGTGCCCTGCGGTAGCATCGATGATTTGGTCGATGCGAGGGAGGGGGAAAGGGTCCTTTGGACAGGCCTTGTTAAGGTCTTTAAAATCGACGCAGAGGCGCCAGATTTATCCTTTTGGGTACCATTACTAGATTGGCTAGCCAGTCCGGATGCTTTATATCTACGATGAATCCGTCTTCTAAGAGTTTGGCTAGCTCTTCTCCCATTGCACTGTCTTTTGGGCTCGGAAAATCGCCAAGAGTTTGTTTGGTAGCTTGAATCCTTTTAGGATATTTAGGTTGTGCTCTGCCCGACTGCGTGGGATTCTGGCATGTCTCAAGGATGCCGAGCAAAATGTCCCAATTTTCCGAAGGAATTCTCGTAGTGCGGCCTCGACATCAGGACTTAATTGTGCCCCAATGGAGGCCGTCCTTGTGGGGTCCGTTGGATGGACCTGAAATTTGACTATCTCGTCTGCTGGTTTAAAAGAGGTGGATTTGGACCTCTTATCGAGTATCACATCGTCCCTATACACCGTGGAGCGCAGCGTAGCTAGTTCCTCTGCCGCTAGGGCTTCAGACAATGCCTCTAGGGCCAGTGCGGCTGTCTTATTTTCAGCGCGGAGTGCCGTATCTGGATCACTGGCGAGAGTGATTATCCCATTGGGTCTGGGCATTTTGAGCTTCATGTACCCGTAGTGGGGTATAGCTTGGAAGATTGTGAATGCCTCTCGCCCTAACAAAGCGTGATATCCGCTGCCGAATGGGGCCACTTGAAACGTGACCTCCTCGGACCTGTAATTGTCTGGTGAGCCGAACACTACATCTAGTGTGATTTTTCCTGCGCAGCGTACTTCTCGACTAGGGATTATCCCTCTGAAGGTTGTGCTGCTTCGCTCAATGCGGCTCGATGAAATTTCCATTTTTGAAGGGTTTCGTCATAGATGAGGTTTAATCCGCTGCCGCCATCCATGAGTACCTTAGTAAGACGAAAACCGTCCACTATCGGACCGAGGACCAATGCGGTGGTGCTCTAGCTGTTCGAATTTAGGTTCGTCGCTGGCATTGAAGGTGATAGCCGTGTCGCTCCATGGATTTGTTGTTGCTACTTGGTAGACTTTGGCGAGGCTGCGGATTGTTCGTTTCCGCATATTGTTTGATGCGAAAGTCTCGAAGACTGTTGATACCGTCTTCGGTACTGCTGGGTTGGTTGCGGGGCTAAAAAGCCTACGCCACTTTTGGCCACCTGCCGTAGTATCCAACACGCCAAGGCTGTGTGTTGGAGTGGCGCCCTCCGTCTTTGTGGATTTTGCAGGTCCGTTGAGCCAACCCTCCAAAGATCTGGTTCCGTACCCTTTAGGGGGTTTTGGTTTTTGGTATTCAACCCGGTGCTTGATAATGATGCACCCTTTTGTTCCGGACTAGGGATGTATTCGGGGCCGGATTATCCCAAAATTTACTTTCGGTTTTCCAGGCGCTCTCCATCGCACAGTACTTTTGTACTATGGTGGCCAAGTTAGTAAAGCGTGTAATTTCGCGACGACTTATGGCGTTTAGGATCCCCTTGTCCGTGCAATTATTGCAGAAAATTGGGATTGCGTCCTCCTCTCGGCAGTCCTTTATCCTGTTCTTAGCCAGGAGGAATCGCCCGATAATGATGTACTGTTTCAGCGGGCTCTTGCCGAATTCCAGAGAGGTCGCTAATGTTTGGGTGGGCGGGTGGAACTAGATCCGGAACCCTGTCCAATTCAGGATTCAAGGGCCGAGAAGTTTCTGAACTTGGAAGTTTGGATTTTTTAGTGTTATCCAATGAGTCCAACCCGCCGCCTGACTTTAAGTTCAGGGCTTGGTCGACGTCCGTCCCTCTGCGGGAATCCGGCATGGAGGGATCAGGAATCCGGACGCAACTAGTCTTTAAGATACAAGAAGAATCGCCGCATTGCTGCTCTATCACAACAACATGATGGGTAGCCCGGGAAAATTGATCTCTCGGATCGGTTTTAGGCCCGATCCGGTCGTAGTCTGTGGCGACTCCCAGGGCAGCGATGCGATCCAAGAGCTCGTTTATGGAGGAGAGCTCGATCGGATCTAACTGTTCGGCAAGTTCCAAACTAACCTGGAGATTGGTTTCGATGACTCGAGAGGTCATCGTCGGTAGCGATGGCGGATGGCGGTCATAAGAAAACCACCTAGTCAAGAGTCGGCCAGCGGCCAAGGCTCCTTAGGCGATAGTGTCGTCTCTAAAGACGAGATGAGGCATCCTACTGGCGGCGACACGCAGGAACTCTCGATGAAAGCACCAATGTCGGTGTCAAACCGGCGGATCTTGGGTAGGGGGTCCCGAACTGTGCGTCTAGGCGGATGGTAACAGGAGACAAGGGACACGATGTTTTACCCAGGTTCGGGCCCTCTCGATGGAGGTAAAACCCTACATCCTGCTAGATTAATATTGATGATGTGTGTTACAAGAGTAGATCTTCCACGAGATCAAAGAGGCTAAACCCTAGAAGCTAGCCTATGGTATGATTGTTGTTAGTCCCTACGGACTAAAACCCTCCGGTTTATATAGACACCGGATAGGGTTAGGGTTACACTGAGTCGGTTACAATGGTAGGAGATCTACATATCCGTATCGCCAAGCTTGCCTTCCACGCCAAGGAAAGTCCCACCCGGACACGGGACGAAGTCTTCAATCTTGTATCTTCATAGTCTTGGAGTCCGGCCGATGATGATAGTTCAGCTATCCGGACACCCCCTAGTCCGGAACTCCCTCAGTCACCAAATCACATAACTCATATAATACTAAATCATCATCAAACGTTAAGCGTGTGGACCCTACGGGTTCGAGAACCATGTAGCATGACCAAGACACCTCTCCGGTCAATAACCAATAGCGGAACCTGGATGCTCATATTGGCTCCTACATATTCTACGAAAATCTTTATCGATCGAACCGTTATGACAACATACGTTATTCCCTTTGTCCATCGGTATGTTACTTGCCCAAGATTCGATCGTCGGTATCTACATACCTAGTTCAATCTCGTTGCCGACAAGTCTCTTTACTCTTTCCGTAATACATCATCCGACAACTAACTCATTAGTCACTTTGCTTGCAAGGCTTCTTATGATGTGCATTACCGAGAGGGCCCAGAGATACCTCTCCGGTACTCAGAGTGACAAATCCTAATCTTGATCTATGCCAACCCAACAAACGCCTTCAGAGATACCTGTAGAGCATCTTTATAATCACCCAGTTACGTTGTAACGTTTGATAGCACACAAGGTATTCCTCCGGTATCCAGGAGTTGCATAATCTCATAGTCGAAGGAATATGTATTTGACATGAAGAAATTAATAGCAATAAAACTGAACGATCAATATGCTAAGCTAACGGATGGGTCTTGTCGATCACATCATTCTCCTAATGATGTGATCACGTTATCAAATGACAACACATGCCTATGGTTAGGAAACCTTAACCATCTTTGATCAACGAGCTAGTCTAGTAGAGGCTTACTAGGGACACAGTGTTTGTCTATGTATTCACACATGTATTTAGGTTTCCGATCAATACAATTCTAGCATGAATAATAAATGTTTAATATGATTTAGGAAATATAATAATAACCATTTTATTATTGCCTCTAGGTCATATTTCCATAAGCTATGCATAGTCGGCTGCTGTAAGGTGAATGTTTTGGTGCCCAAGATGAGTGAGTCGATGTCGATTTTTTCCTTCCCTTTTCCTAACTCGACTGCTGCAGCACTTGGTGACTTAGCACGCCACACTTGATTGCCGACCCTTTCTTGATAATGTTGCGTTGGCCGGTTGACACCATTGTGCAAACGGCCTCGTATGGGTTAAGAAAGCCTCTCACGAATGGGCCTCCTTGGTTCTGCCCACCCGGGATGAAATGCATAAGGGGCCATTGGAGGCTGCCCCCATACTCCAATGAAGTCTCCCATTTAGTATGGCGCATAGGGTGGTGGCGCCATCCATGGTCCTGGTACCCACAACCCATATGGCCTTGTGTGATGCTAAAATTCTTTCCTCGGAGGTGATCTTGACTTCTTCAAATTTGGTGACCGGTTAGAGTTAGAACCGGCCGCTTGATTGGCATATCTGGACAGCAACACATCAAAAGTTGGCTTGCACTTAGCTTCATTCGTCTTCCACTTGCCAACCTTTGGACTCTCGGGCTTAACAAATTTGACATGAGTGTTCTCGTGCACTTGTGGTAGCCCCCCCCCTACTGTAGGATTCTTGATGGTGAGTTTGATTGCCTCCTTGCCATCGGGTTGCTTGTCAAGCACACCCTAGATCCCCAAGACCTTGCTATCGTCCTTGCTTTTCTTGGGCTCACCTATGACAACACTGGACTTGTTAGCAGATTTGGCTAACTCCGGCCGAACGAGCATATTTCCCCCCTCCAAATCAATGGTATTCATTGGAAAGGGCTATTTATCAACTTGCATCTCAGAAAAGTTCAATCGTCCGTCATTAATGGACGATTGTATCTACCGTCGGAAAACATTGCAATCATTAATAGCATGAGAAAAAGAATTATGATACTTGCAATAAGCACTCTTTTTTAGCTCTTCAAACGACAATAAAGTATGAGATATTCTAATAATCTTACCTTGTTGCAAAGCATCAAATATTTATCACACTTAGCAATGTTAAAAGTAAACTTCATCTCTTCATCACGTTTCTTATGAATCGGTTTCAAATCATTGCAAGTAAACTGTTTGGCCTTGGACGGCCAAACAAATTCAGTAGCATACATATCATCTTCATCGTCCGAGCAATCACTATCATATTCAACCATATTCATCTTAGGACAATCATCTTTATATCTATGCACTTCTTTGAAATCTTTTCTTCGCCTTTCCTAAGCCAAGCCCTCTGCAAGACTTTGTTGATATTTAAAAACTCATAGCCTTCTAGCTTTTCTCTAATGTGAGTTGTCAAACCACTAAGCACAAGATCAGCCAAATCTCTCACGGTTATCACCAAACAATAACACCATTTTTTTATCTCCAAATCTATTGACGTAATAGAGACCAATTCATCATGCTTTTGCTTAACTGATGTAATATGTGACAACTTAAGTTCATTATCGCCGCTATAAAAATGATCATGAAATTTATGTTCTAGCTGTGACCAAACACGAATAAAACCATGTGGCAAAGAAGAAAACCATGAAAATGCGGCGCCGGTCAATGATAAAGGAAATAAATGCACTTTAAGTTCTTTTAGTGAGCCTGCTTCACCTAATTGTGCTCAATATTGACTAACATGCTCCCATGTGGTTTTCGTGCGCTCTCCATTGAACTTAACAAAATCTAGAATTTTATATCCTAGAGGGCACTGGATTGCATCAAAGTACTTGGGATACGGTTTTTGCTAAATCTGATTCCTAGGTAATTTAACACCAAAATTCTCCCGAAGCATTTTAGCCATCTCTTCTCTAAAATTAGCTAAAGCATCGTCCGTAGTAGAATGAAGCTTGCTGAAGTGACATAGGTGGAGTAGGGATTGCTAGATGTAAGTAGGAACTGTGGCCTAGCAGCATTTGCACCTATAGGTAGGGTTTGGTTTCGCATTGCCACCGAACTTGGCATACTCGTGATAGGATTAATGGGTGCAACCACAATCTGGTTTGTATGTGTAGGAAAATAGTTCATCGGTACTGGAGGTGCCGATGAAAGAGGTAAAGCCAAATTAGGGTTTTGCACGCTAGCAGGGACACCAACATTACCACTAGATGACTGAGGCATATTTTTCTGAGCATAGGTATTTTCTACGAAAGTTTAATAGACTAGATTATTACCATCAACAATACAACTTTCAATATCAGCCCACTATTTAGGGGAAAAAGTAGTACTCACAGAGGATTTAACATGCTCGTCGGAACTTGATTTCTTCAATTGGAGTGATGTTGCCTAGGTGATCCTTCTTGAATTTTGCAAGGAACTCATGCAACTCCTTCTCTTCGCGCGCCTTCTTGTAATCCTCATAGACTTGGCGATGGTCGGCCAATAACTCATCAAGACTAGACTTAATGATGTTATCGGTGTCTACCTCAGATGGCTTGGGAAGATCAGTCATGATGGTTGACGGTGATGATGATTGATCTTGAGTTCCCCAGCGGAGTTTCCAAAAAGTGTGCTGACACACGAACACGTCACGTGTACCCTCGATGCCGGGGGTGGTGCACCGCAGCTCACATCGAAGGAGACACGACCAACAGCGCGGTATGCAAGCCAGTCGGCGGGCGTTTTTGAAGACCCGAAACCCCACACGCCCGGGAGGGACCCCATCAGGGAGTGCGATGGCTATGGGCTGCCCTAGAGCCTCGGGATTCGCAGCTCTCAAACACGAAGAATCGAGAAGAACAAGATGAAAAAGTAGTATATTGATTTGTTTGATTGTGTGTTGTTTCAATCGGCCGTCACCCCCAAAAAAATAAGAGACATCTGGACTTCTCGTACAAGTAAAGGATTCATCTAGGCTTTTCTTACAACAAAATTACATCAATTCACGCCCTAGAGTCCTAGTTCCAGTCTAACTTGGATTCAACCCGAATCTGGCCCAAACTTCTGTCTTGCTCCTTGTGCGGGCCATATAATTTACATATGATCTCGATTGAGATGATCAAAATACCAAATTTATGCGCCTCGACGAGACAAAAAACTCCCCTGTTGATCACTTTTCCAAATATGGCTGATGACCCACAAGTATAGGGGATCTATCGTAGTCCTTTCAATAAGTAAGAGTGTCGAACCCAACTAGGAGCAAATGGAAATGACAAGAGGTTTTCAACAACGTATTCTCTACAAGCACTAAAATTATCGGTAATAGATAGTTGTGTGATAAAATAATTCGTAGCGGGTAACAAGTAACAAAAGTAACTTAGGTGCAGGGTGGCCCAATCCTTTTTGTAGCAAAGGACAAGCCTAGACGAACTCTTATGTAAAGCAAAGCTCTCCCGAGGACACATGGGAATTGTTGTCTAGTTAGTTTTCATCATTCTCATATGATCCGCGTTCATTACTTTGATAATTTGATATGTGGGTGGACCGGTGCTTGGGTGCTGTCCTTACTTGGACAAGCCTCCCACTTATGATTAGCCCCTCTCGCAAGCATCCGCAACTACGAAAGAAGAATTAAGATAAATCTAGCCATAGCATGAAACATGTGGATCCAAATCAGCCCCTTACGAAGCAATGCATAAACTAGGGTCTAAGTGTCTGTCACTCTAGCGACCCATCATCTACTTATTACCTCCCAATGCCTTCCCCTAGGCCCAAATCATGGTGAAGTGTCATGTAGTCAACATTCACATAACACCACTAGAGGCTAGACAACATACATCTCATCAAAATATTGAACGAATACCAAAGTCACATGATTACTTATAACAAGACTTCACCCATTTCCCCAGGAACTAACGTAACTACTCACAAAGCATATTCATGTTCATATTCAGAGGGGTATTGAATAGCATTAAGGATCTGAACATATGATCTTCCATCGAGTAAACCAACTAGCATCAACTACAAGGAGTAATCAACACTGCTAGCAACCCATAGGTACCAATCTGAGGTTTTGAGACAAAGATCAGATACAAGAGATGAACTAGGATTTGAGAGGAGATGGTGCTGGTGAAGATGTTGATGGAGATTGACCCCCTCTTGATGAGAGGATCATTGGTGATGACAATGGATTCGATTTCCCCCTCCGGGGGGGGGGTGTTTCCCCCGCAGAACAGCTCTATCGGAGCACTAGATTGCTTCTGCCCAGGTTTTGCCTCGAGATAGTGGCGCTTCGTCCTGAAAGCTCTCTCCTGATTTTTCCAGGACAAAACCCTCCATATAGTAGAAGATGGGTGATACGTCTCCAACGTATCTATAATTTTTTATTGTTCCATGCTATTATATTATCTGTTTTGGATGTTTTATATGCATTAATATGCTATTTTATATGATTTTTGGGACTAACCTATTAACCTAGAGCCCAGTGCCAGTTCCTGTTTTTTCCTTGTTTTTGAGTTTCGCAGAAAAGGAATACCAAACGGAGTCCAAACGGAATAAAACACTCACGATGATTTTTCTTGGACGAGAAGACACTCAGAAGACTTGGAGTGCAAGTCAGAAGGGTGGAGGGCGCGCCCCCAACCTTGTGGGTCCCTCGTTAACCTCCTGACCTAGATCTTCCTCCTATATATACTCTTATACCCCAAAAACATCCACGGGAGCCACGAAACCACTTTTCCACCGCCGCAACCTTCTGTACCCATGAGAGCCCATCTTGGGGCCTATTCTAGCATCCTGCTGGAGGGGGATTCGATCACGTAGGGCTTCTACATCAACACCATTGCCTCACTGATGAAGCATGAGTAGTTTACCTCAGACCTATGGGTCCATAGCTAGTAGCTAGATGGCTTCTTTTCTCTGATTCTCAATACAAAGTTCTCCCAGATGTTCTTGGAGATCTATTTGATGTAATACTCTTTTGCGTTGTGTTCGCCCAGATCCGATGAATTGTGGATTTATGATCAGCTTATCTATGAATATTATTTGAATCTCCTCTGAATTCTTATATGCATGATTTGATATCTTTGCAAGTCTCTTCGAACTATCTATTTCGTTTGGCCAACTAGATTGGTTTTTCTTGCAATGGGAGAAGTGCTTAGCTTTGGGTTCAATCTTGTGGTGTCCTTTACCAAAGGATGAGGGGCAGCAAGGCACGTATTGTATTGTTGCCATCGAGGATAAAAAGATAGGGTTTTCATCATATTGCTTGAGTTAATTCCTCTACATCATGTCATCTTGCTTAAGGAGTTACTCCGTTCTTTATGAACTTAATACTCTAGATGCATGCTGGATAGCGGTCGATGTGTGGAGTAATAGTAGTAGATGCAGAATCGTTTCGGTCTACTTGACACGGACATGATGCCTATATTCATGATCATTGCCTTAGATATCGTCATAACTTCGCGCTTTTCTATCAATCGCTCGGCAGTAATTTGTTCACCCACCGTAATATTTTCTATCTTGAGAGAAGCCTCTAGTGAAACCTATGGCCCCCGGGTCTATTTTCTATCATATAAGTTTCCGATCTACAATTCTAGCTTCCTATTTACTTTATTTGCAATCTTCTACTTTCCGTTCCTTAAACCAAAAATACCAAAAATATTACTTTACCGGTTTATCCATCTCTATCAGATCTCACGTTGCAAATAACAGTGAAGGGATTGACAACCCCTTTATCACATTGGGTGCAAGGTTGGTGTTTGTTTGTGCAGGTATTTGGTGGCTTGCGCGTTTTCTCCTACTGGATTGATACCTTGGTTCTCAAAACCGAGGGAAATACTTACGCTACTTTGCTGCATCACCCTTTCCTCTTTAAGGGAAATACCAACGCAAGCTCAAGATGTTGCAAGAAGGATTTCTGGCGCCGTTGCTGGGGAGATCTACGCCAAGCCAAGACATACCAAGTACCCATGATAAACTCTCATCCCTCGCATTACATTATTCGCCATTCACATCTCGTTTTCCTCTCCCCCACTTCTAAAATGATTTTCGAGAAGATTCGCCTTTTCTTCGCCCCTCTTCCGTTCATCTTCTTCGTTTGCTTTTTGTGTGCTCGTGTGTTGGATTGCTTGCTTTGTCACGATGGCTCAAGATAATACCAAATTGTGTGACTTTTCCAACACCAATAATAATGATTTTATTAGTACCCCGATTGCTCCCGATGCTAATGCGAATCTTGTGAAATTAATACTGCTTTGCTGAATCTTGTTATGAAAGATCAATTTTCCGGCCTTCCCAATGAAGATGCCGCATCCCATCTTAATAACTTCGTTGATTTGTGCGATATGCAAAAGAAAAAAGATGTGGATAATGATATTGTTAAGTTGAAGTTATTTCCGTTCTCGCTCAGGGATCGCGCTAAAACTTAGTTTTCATATTTTCCTAAAAATAGTATTGATTGATGGAATAAGTGTAAAGATGCTTTTATTTCCAAGTACTTTCCTCCCGCTAAGATCATCTCCCTTAGGAACGATATTATTAATTTTAAACAACTTGATCATGAACATGTTGCACAATCTTGGGAGAGGACAAAATTGATGATTGGAAATTGCCCTGCTCATGGTTTGAATTTGTGAATGATTATACAAAAAAATTATGCCGGATTGAATTTTGCTTCTAGAAATCTTTTAGATTCGGCCGCGGGAGGCAATTTTATGGAAATTACTTTAGGAGAAGCTACTACACTCCTAGATAATATCATGGTTAATTATTCTCTATGGCATACCGAAAGATCTTCCACTAGTAAAAAGGTGCATGCAATTGAAGAAATTAATGTTTTGAGTGGAACGATGGATGAGCTTATGAAATTGCTTGCTAGTAAGAGTGCTCCTATTGATCCTAATGATATGCCTTTCTTTTGTCTACTTTGATTGAAAACAATAATGAATCTATGGATGTGAATTTTGGTTGTAGGAACAATTTTGGTACTAACGCGTACAGAGGTAATTTTAATCATACGCCGTTTCCTAGTAATTCCTCTAATAATTATGGTAATTCCTACAACAATTCTTATGGAAATTATAATAAGATTCCCTCCGAATTTTAGAATAGTTTTAAATAATTTATTAGTTCGCAAAAGAATTTCAATGCTTTGATTGAAGAAAAATTGCTTAAGATTGATGATTTGGCTAGGAACGTGGATATAATTTCTCTTGATGTTGATTCTTTGAAACTTAGATCTATTCCACCTAAGTATGATATCAATGAGTCTCTCAAAGCCATGATAGTTTCCATTGATGAGTGCAAAGAAAACCTCTAAGATGCGTGCTAAGAAAGATCGGTTATAAAAGCGTGTTCTTCTAGTTTCCGTGAAAATAATGATGAAGATCTTAAAGTAATTGATGTGACTCCTATTGAATCTTTGTTTTCCAATGTATATCTTGATAAATATGGGACTGGAGAAGATTCAACTTTAGTTAGAAGGCGTCCCAATGATTCGGAGTTTTTAGATCTTGATGCAAAAATTGATAAAAGTTGGATTGGAGAGGTGAAGACTTCAGATAGCAATGAAACCACTATTTTGGATTTCAAGTACTTTAATTATGATAATTGCTCTTTAATTGATTGTATTTCCTTGTTGCAATCCATGTTGAATTCTCCTCATGCTTATAATCAAAACAAAGCTTTTACTAAACATATAGTTGATGCTATGATGCAATCTTATGAAGAAAAGCTTAATTTGGAAGTTTCTGTCCCTAGAAAACTTTATGATGAGTGGGAACCTACTATTAAGATTAAGATTAAAGATTATGAATGCTATGCTTTATGTGATTTGGGTGCTAGTGTCTCCACGATTCCGAAAACTTTATGTGATGTGTTAGGTTTCCGTGAATTTGATGATTGTTCCTTAAATTTGCATCTTGCGGATTCCACTATTAAGAAACCTATGGGAAGAATTAATGATGTTATTATTGTTGCAAATAGGAATTATGTGCCCATAGATTTCATTGTTCTTGATATAGATTGCAGTCCTACATGTCCTATTATTCTTGGTAGACATTTCCTTAGAACGATTGGTGCAATTATTGATGTGGAAGAAGGAAACATTAGATTTAAATTTTCGTTAAGGAAAGGCATATTACACTTCCCTAGAAAGAAAATTAAATTGCCTTATGAATCTATTATGAGAGCCACTTATGGATTGCATGCCAAATATGAGGATACTTAGATCTATTCGTGTTTTTATGCCTAGCTAAGGGCGTTAAACAATAGCGCTTGTTGGGAGGCAATCCAATCTTATTTTTGTTTTTGCTTTTTAGGTTCTGTTTTGCAATAAATATTTCATCTAGCCTCTGGTTAGATGTGGCTTTGTGTTTAAATTATTGTTTGTGCCAAGTAAGACCTTTGGGATAACTTACGGTAATAGTTGATTTGATCTTGCTGAAAAAATAGAAACTTATGCGCTCAGTCCCAGAATTTTTAAAAATCACAGAAGCGTCAAAAAATTCTGAATTGTTTGCAGTAGACTTATATACAAGTTGCCTAGGTCCTCCTAATTTTTTAGGATTTTTGGAGTTACAGAAGTATGCGAACTATTCAGATTACTACAAGCTATTCGATTTTTGACAGATTCTGTTTTTTGCGTGTTCTTTGCTTATTTTGATGCATCTATGACTAGTATCGGGGGGTATGAACCATGTAAATGTTGGAATACAGTAGATATTACACCAATATAAATAAAGAATGAGTTCACGACAGTACCAAAAGTGGTGATTTATTTTCTTATACTAACAGAGCTTACAAGATTTTCTGTTGAGTTTTGTGTTGTGAAGTTTCCAAGTTTTGGGTAAGGATTTGATGGACTATGGAATAAGGAGTGGCAAGAGCCTATGCTTGGGGATTCCCAAGGCACCCCAAGGTAATATTCAAGGAGGTCAAAAAGCCTAAGCTTGGGGATGCCCCGGGAAGGCATCCCCTTTCGCCTTTTGTCTATCGGTAACTTTACTTGAGGCTATATTTTTATTCACCACATGATATGTGTTTTGCTTGGAGCGTCTTGTATGATTTGAGTCTTTGCTTTTTAGTTTGCCACGATCATACTTGCTATACACACCTTTTGGGAGAGACACGCATGAATCGTGATTTATTAAAATACTCTATGTTCTTCACTTATACCTTTTGAGCTAGGCAATTTTGCTCTAGTGCTTCACTTATATCTTTTTAGAGCACGGCGGTGGTTTTATTTTAGATAAATTGATGAACTCTCGTACTTCACTTGTATTATTTTGATTCTTTAGAACAGCATGTTAATTTTCTTTGGTTATAAAATTAGTCCTAATATTATAGGCATCCAAGAGGGATATAATAAAAACTTTCATATAAAGTCCATTGAATACTATGAGAAGTTTTATTCCTTATGATTGTTTTGAGATATGAATATGGTGATATTAGAGTCATGCTATTAAGTAGTTGTTAACTTGAGAAATACTTGTGTTAAGGTTTGTGATTCCCGTAGCATGCACGTATGGTGAACCATTATGTAACGAAGTTGGAGCATGAGTTGTTTTTTGATTATCTTCCTTACGAGTGGCGGTCGGGGACGAGCGATGGTCTTTTCCTACCAATCTATCCCCCTAGGAGCATGCGTGTAGTACTTTGTTTCGATGACTAATAGATTTTTGCAATAAGTATGTGAGTTCTTTATGACTAATGTTGAGTCCATGGATTATACGCACTCTCACCTTTCTGCCATTGCTAGCCTCTCTAGTACCGCGCAACTTTCGCCGGTACCATAAACCCACCACATATCCTTCCTCAAAACAGCCACCATACCTACCTATTATGGCATTTCCATAGCCATTCCGAGATATATTGCCATGCAGCTTTCCATCGTTTCGTTTATTATGACATACATCATCATTGTCATATTGCTTTGCATGATCATAGTTGACATCATATTTGTGGCAAAGCCACCGTTCATCATATTTTTTATACACGTCACTCTTGATTCATTGCACATCCCGGTACACCGCTGAAGGCATTCACATAGAGTCATATTTTTTTCTAGTATCGAGTTGTAATTCTTGAGTTGTAAGTAAATAGAAGTGTGATGATTTTCATTATTAGAGCATTGTCTCATGTGAGGAAATCAAATAAAATAAAAAGGTGAGAAAGGCAAAAAAAAGAAAAAAAAGAAGGCCCAAAAAAAGAAAAAAAGAAAATAAAGGAAAAGAAAAAAATGAGAGAAAAAGAGAGAAAGGACAATGTTACTATCCTTTTTGCCACACTTGTGCTACAAAGTAGCACCATGATCTTCATGATAGAGAGTCTCTTATGTTATCACTTTCATATACTAGTGGGAATTTTTCATTATAGAACTTGGCTTGTATATTTCAACGATGGGCTTCCTCAAACGCCCTAGGTCTTCATGAGCAAGCAAGTTGGATGCACACCCACTTAGTTTTGTTTTTTGAGATTTCATAAACTTATAGCTCTAGTGCATCCATTGCATGGCAATCCCTACTCACTCACATTGATATCTATTAATGGGCGCCTCCATAGCCCGTTGATACGCCTAGTAGATGGGAGACTATCTCCTTCTTTTTTGTCTTCTCCACAACCACCGACTATTCCACCTATAGTGCTATGTCCATGGCTCACGCTCATGTATTGCGTGAAAGTTGAAAAGGTTTGAGAATGTCAAAAGTATGAAACAATTGCTTGGCTTGTCAACAATGTTGTGCATGATTTTAATATTTGTGTGATGAAGATGGATCATAGCCAGACTATATGATTTTGTAGGGATAAGCTTTCTTTGGATATGTTATTTTGAGAAGACATAATTATTTTGTTAGTATGCTTGAAGTAGTATTGTTTTTATGTCAATATTAAACTTTTGTTTTGAATCTTACGGATCTGAACATTCATGCCACAATAAAGATAATTACATGGATAAGTATGTTAGGTGGCATTCCACATCAAAAATTCTATTTTTATTATTTACCTACTCGAGGACGAGCAGGAATTAAGCTTGGGGATGCTTGCTACGTCTCCAACGCATCAATAATTTTTGATTCTTCCATGCTATTATATTATCTGTTTTGGATGTTTTATATGCATTAATATGCTATTTTATATGATTTCTAGGACTAACCTATTAACCTAGAGCCTAGTGCCAGTTCCTGTTTTTTCCTTGTTTTTGAGTTTCGCAGAAAAGGAATACCGAACGGAGTCCAAACGGAATAAAACTGTCGCGATGATTTTTCTTGGACCAGAAGACACCCAAGAGACTTGGAATGAGAGTCAGAAGAGCCACGAGGTGACCACAAGGGTGGAGGGCACGCCCAGGGGGGTAAGGCACGCCCCCAACCTTGTGGGCCCCTCTTTGACCTCCTGACCTAGATCTTCCTCCTATATATACTCTTATACCCCAAAACATCCAGGGAGACACAAAACCACTTTTCCACCACCGCAACCTTCTGTACCCATGAGATCCCATCTTGGGGCCTTTTCCGGCATCCTGTCGGAGGGGGATTTGATCACAGAGGGCTTCTACATCAACACCATTGCCTCTCCGATGAAGCGTGAGTAATTTACCTCAGACCTACGGGTCCATAGCTAGTAGCTAGATGGCTTATTTTCTCTCTGATGTGACAGAGTTCTCCTCGATGTTCTTGGAGATCTATTTGATGTAATACTCTTTTGCGGTGTGTTTGCCAAGATCCTATGAATTGTGGATTTATGATCAGCTTATCTATGAATATTATTTGAATCTCCTCTAAATTCTTATATGCATGATTTGATATCTTTGCAAGTCTCTTCGGATTATCGATTTGGTTTGGCCAACTAGATTTGTTTTTCTTGCAATGGGAGAAGTGCTTAGCTTTGGGTTCAATCTTGCAGTGTCCTTTCCTAGTGACAGTAGGGGCAGCAAGGCACGTATTGTATTGTTGCCATCGAGGATAAAAAGATGGCATTTTCATCATATTCCTTTAGTTAATTCCTCTACATCATGTCATCTTGCTTAAGGCATTACTCCGTTCTTTATGAACTTAATACTCTAGATGCATGCTGGATAGCGGTCGATGTGTGGAGTAATAGTAGTAGATTCAGAATCGCTTCGGTCTACTTGACATGGACGTGATGCCTATATTCATGATCATTGCCTTAGATATCGTCATAACTTTGCGCTTTTCTATCAATTGCTCGGCAGTAATTTGTTCACCCACCGTAATATTTTCTATCTTGAGAGAAGCCTCGAGTGAAACCTATGGCCCCCGGGTCTATTTTCTATCATATAAGTTTCCGATCTACAATTCTAGTTTCCTATTTACTTTCTTAGGATAAAACTTTTGATGAAATTCCAATTTCAATCGATTGTAGTTCCAAGATCCAATATCATCACATAGCCTATACCATGTCAATGCCTTTCCCTTAAAAGATAAAGGGAAGACCTTCTTCTTGACATCATCCTCGGGCAAACCTGCAAGCTTAAATAATCCACAAACTTCATCCACATAAATTAGATGCATATCAGGACGTAGTGTTCTATCTCCTGCATAAGGATTAGCTAGCAGTTTCTCTATCATACCCGAAGGGATTTCATAATAAATATTTTCAGTAGGTTCAGTAGGTTGAGGAGCAACTTCTTGCTCTACCGGTGGAGGTGAAGATACCCCGAACAAGCCCCTCAAAGGATTATTTTCCATAGTGACAAGTGACAGTAAATTTCAGCACGTAATATAAATGTTTCCTTACCAAATTCCACTCACCAAAGGTGCTTCACTCCCCGGCAATGACGCCAGAAAAGAGTCTTGATGACGCACAAGTATAGGGGGTCTATCATAGTCCTTTCGACAAGTAAGAGTGTCCAACCCAACGAGGAGCAGAAGGAAATGACAAGCGGTTTTCAGCAAGGTATTCTCTGCAAGCACTAAAATTATCGGTAACAGGTAGTTGTGTGATAAAATAATTCATAGCGGGTAACAAGTAACAAAAGTAACTAAGGTGCAGCAAGGTGGCCCAATCCTTTTTGTAGCAAAGGACAAGCCTGGACGAACTCTTATGTAAAGCAAAGCGCTCCCGAGGACACATGGGAATTGTTGTCAAGTTAGTTTTCATCATGCTCATATGGTTCGCGTTTGTTACTTTGATAATTTGATATGTGGGTGAACCGGTGCTTCGGTGTTGTCCTTACTTGGACAAGCCTCCCACTTACGATTAACCCCTCTCACAAACATCCGCAACTACGAAAGAACCATTAAGATAAATCTAACCATAACATGAAACACGTGGATCCAAATCAGCCCCTTATGAAGCAACGCATAGACTAGGGTTTAAACTTCTGTCACTCTAGCAACCCATCATCTACTTATTACTTCCCAATGCCTTCCCCTCGGCCCAAATCATGGTGAAGTGTCATGTAGTCGACATTCACGTAACACCAGTAGAGGAGAGACAACATACATCTCATCAAATTATCAAACGAATACCAAATTCACATGATTACTTATAACAAGACTTCTCCCATGTCCTCGGGAACAAACGTAACTACTCACAAAGCATATTCATGTTCATAATAAGAGGGGTATTTGATAGCATAAGGATCTGAACATATGATCTTCCATCGAGTAAACCAACTAGCATCAGCTACAAGGAGTAATCAACACTACAAGCAACCCACAGGTACCAATTGAGGTTTTGAGAAAAAGATCGGATACAAAAGATGAACTAGGGTTTGAGAGGAGATGGTGTTGGTGAATATGTTGATGGAGATTGACCCCCTCTCGATGAGAGGTTCATTGGTGATGACGATGACTTCGATTTCCCCCTTCGGGAGGGAAGTTTCCCCGGAAGAACAGCTCCGCCGGAGCCCTAGATTGCTTCTGCCCTGGTTCCGCCTGGAGACGGCGGCGCTTTGTTCCGAAAGCTCTCTTCTGATTTTTTTTCCAGGTCAAAACCCTCTATATTGCAGAAGATGGGCACGGGAGGCCTGCCAGGTGGCCCACAAGCCACACGGGCGTGCCCAGGGGGTAGGGCGTGCCCCCACCCTTGTGGTCACCTGGTGGGCCCCCTCTGGTAATTTATTTGCACAGTTATATATATATATATATATATATATATATTCCAAAATAATTCTCCGTAAATTTTTAGGACTTTTGGAGTTGTGCAGAATAGGTCTATTAGATTTGCTCCTTTCTGGTCCAGAATTCCAGCTGCCGGCATTCTCCCTCTTCATGTAAACTTTGTAAAATAAGAGAGAGAAGGCATAAGTATTGTGCTAAAATAGTTAATAACAGCCCATAATGCAATAAATATCAATATAAAAGCATGATGCAAAATGGACATATTAATGGCCATCTTCAATACCCTATGGGGCCATCTTGAACTTCCAGCCGGACTCGGTCATGCAGTTTTGTTGGTTGTCCAAGTCTTGTAGCAACCTTCAAGGTCGATACTATCTTAGATGATGATGACTCCAAAAGCAAATTTGACAGTTTGAACGATATGCACAACTTCCATGTAGAACACTTTTTTATCCGAGGCCATCTAGATAATCTTTTGAGCCCATCTTCAGCTTCTGGTCGGATTGGCCTTGACAGTTTCCACTTGGCCGACAAGATTTTTGCCAGCAAGCTTTTCATTATAGCAAGCTTTTCACTCGGCTAGCAAGCTTTCACGCCAGAAAGCTTTTCACTTGGCCGGCAAGCTTTTCACTCGGCCGGCAAAGGCTGAATAGCTAACGCGACCCATCAGACACCACCTAGGTGGGTGTCTGGTCCCTCACATCAGTTTTTCACTCAGGACCGGTCCGGAGAGTGTTGCCTATAAATTTTGCGTATGAACTCAGATTGTAATGAATTTTATATCAAAACCAACCGATTCGACGGGGCGAAGGCAATTCATGTAGAACATATTTTGATATGATGCCATTTTGAGGGCGTAATCAGCCAAACAGTGATCTGAACATAAAATTTTAGAACTTTGAACACTCTTTCGGCTCCTAAGATGAGGTCGGATGGTGATGACCCAAACATCAAAGTATCTCAATTGGATGATACGAAACATTTTCATGTTGCAACCCTTTTCATTTCAGGCCATCTTAATTGTGTTTTGTACCATGCCAAAATCTGGTGTTAACACAGTGGAGCTCAATCACTTTGGCTCTGGTTGGGTTTTTCATCACTTGGGTTTCTCTCAAAGTCGTCAAAGGAAGGGCTGCCCTCGAATGACAAGTGTCAAGTTCTCTTTAGAGCAGCCAACTAAAAAGTGGTTGTGGGGACGGCTATTTATACCCAGAGGCAACCCGACATGAAATGTCATTAATGCCCCTTTGGACATGACTGTTGTCAGGATAAGTATCCACTCAACAGCTAGCACGCACGGCAACAACGGTCAGAAAATTGAACTCCCAATTTCATCTGGGCACTCAATTTCCTCACGATAGGCAGATCGCACTGGCGAAATCCTAACTCCTCGGCGTGACCAAATTCATCAGCAATCAGATGAACTTCGTCACTGTCGCTAGCAAAGTCGTTAGTTGTTCCGAAGGTTTCCAAAGGCTTCACCCAAAAATAAGAACTATGATTCACCTAGACCCCCTTCAACAGTACGATTTTTCCTATAACTCAAAATAAGAAGAAAGAAACTATGAAAACAAAGTCTTCAAGCTTCAAGGTCTTCACAACAATTTCTTCAAAGGCCGTACCAATTTCTTCACTTGAAGAAATACATTTCTAGGGATCGTCTTCCATGGGTTAAACCAAACCTTTAGGGACTATAACACCTGTGTACACTCACATAAACATTAGTCCTCCACCCATTTGTCTTCAATACTCCAAAACTACTAAGGGGGCACTTGGTGCATTTACATCTATGTGTAGATGTATATGCACGACTAGAACACAAAGAAGTCATGGCGTTGATGTTCAAATTGCTTACTTCCTTTGTCTTATTTGGATTAGGTAGTATTGTGGGATGAAGCGGCTCGGGCTAACCTTGATTGTCCTCGCACAAGGGACTGGTTCCACTGACTGACATGCAACTTGTATTGCATAAAAGTGACTTTACGGATATCTGTCTCTCCCACTTTAGTTGAATCTGATTTGACAATGGCGGTCCTTGTAGAAGGTTAAAAGGCAACTTGTATATCACTGTTGTTGTTTTGCGTAAATAAGAACAGTTCTTATAGTTTGCCCTAGTAGCCACATAAAAATTGCAACAACAAAGTAGAGGACGTTTAACTTGTTTTTGTAGGGCATGTTGTGATGTGGTATATGGCCAAAACATGATTTGATATATGTTGATGTATGTTATGATCATGTTTTGTAATAGTTTCACGACTTGCATGTCGTTGAGTATGTCAACCGGCATGAGCCATAGGGTTGTCTTTGATTTATTGTATGACCTGCATGTCAATCATTAAATGCCATGTAATTGCTTTACTTTATCGCTATGAGTTAGCAATAGTCGTAGAAGCAATATTTGGTGGAGACAACCACATGACGGATGATGATGGAGATCATGATGTCATGTCGGTGATGATGGAGATCATGCCGGTGCTTTGGAAATGGAGATCAAAAGTTAATGGCCATATCATGTCACATATTGATTGCATATGATGTTTATCTTTTTATGCATCTTATTTTGTTTAGGACGATGGTAGCATTATAAGTTGATCCCTTCACTTAATTTCAACACAAAATGTGTTCTCCCTAAGTATGCACCATTGTGAAAGTTTGTCATTTCGAAGCACATCGTGATGATCGGGTGTGATAGACTCTACGTTCAAATACAACTGGTGTAAACCTGTTTTACACATGCGGAATACTTGAGTTAAACTTGACGAGCCTAGCATGTACAGAAATGGCCTCATAACACGGAGTATCGAAAGGTCGAACATGAGTCTTATAGTAGATATGATCAACATGGAGATGTTCACCATTGATAACCACCCCATCTCACGTGATGATCGGACATGGGTTAGTTGATTTAGATCATGTAACACTTAGACAACTTGGGGGATGTTGATTTAAGTGGGAGTCCACTAGTAATTTGATTAATTGAACCCGTTATCATGAACATACACTACTGCAGGTTGCTGCTAACGCGACACTACGACCAGAGACCCTTCGATGAAACTGTGTGCGATGCAATGATCACAAACGGTGATGTAAAAAAACCGTAAAAAAAGATGAAAAACGTTTGCGATGACGGATGCATCAAACAAGGTTCAGATTTTAGTTGTGTGTGCGATGCATGGCATACGGTTGAATTCAATGAACTGTTTACGATGAGGCAGAAGAACAGGAACGGGCAGCCAGATGAAGGTGTGTGCGATATATGTCATACGGTTCACTCGGATGAACTGTTTGTGATTAGGCGGAACAAAAGAAACGGTCAGCCAGATCAAGGTGTGTGCGATAGAGGGCAAACAGTTCAATCGGATGAACTGTTTGTGTTGAGCCAAGATAACAAAAACGGTTCAATATAACATGATGTGTGTGATACGCGACAAATAGGTCTGTAATCAGAAATGTGTGCGAAGACCGATAATAACACAGACGATTGATGCTAATAAGACGTGTGTGTTGCGTGTTGGGATTGCATACAGAACAACAACAACACACACACACACACACACACACACATACACACTTATAAGGACATGGTTGCATAACCAAATTAAACATCCAATTACATAGGTGGCTACTACACACATGACATTTGCACACACCAAAGTATACTATTACATGCATAATTACATACGTGGCTACTACACACATGACATTTCCACACACCAAAGTGAACTATATATTACATGCATAATTAACTAGGATAAACGATCATCTGATCATCATCTACTTCTTGTGACGTTTGCCGCTACTACTCTGCTTGTGGCTTGATCCGGCCTCGTCGATTTTGGTAACGAGGCACATCTTCATGTCAAAGATCCGCCTATGCATATCGTAGCATGTGTACACGCTCTTGGCCGTGAACCTGAGGTGAGGTTCATCCAGTTGCCGCATCCAGGCCCTGTGCCAGGATACGGGATGTGTTCTGTTGGCATCCTACTTCATCTTTTCGAAGTATGGGTCGATGATGACCGAGGTGAGTTCAACCAGGGAGTCCTTCTTCATGCTGCCCCAGACCCTGTAGTGCTCACGGATTTCGACAATGTTCTTGCATGCCAAGCCTGTAACCCTGAGCGCTTTTACATCATCGGTGGTTTCCACCATAGCGAACTTGTAGTCGGTGTTGTTGACAAACCTGGTGAAACGGTAGCAAGGCTCTGTGGCCATGCAGTAGCGGTAGATGAGGACATGATGGCGCATGTACAATTGGGCGACGGCAACCTTCTGATCTATGTTGGGACGACCGCCGGTGTACAGGAGGTCGATGCCGACCACCTTGTACTTGTCTCGAGCAAGCAACTGCTCAACGGTGTTGATTTATTCGTCCACCACGGCCGGGTCGATGGTGTACACCACCGAGAGATCCGTCTCCCTCGCGTGGGTCTCCACTTTATGCTCGCCAAACTCCATTGGAGCGCCACTAGACATCCCCTCTCTATGTGTCGTCGTGGGTGTGCTTGTTGTGTTATGAGGCGCGATTGAAAGGCTGAAGAGACTAAGGTTATAATGGACACGGGAATTAAATGGGAAGCCAGACGGCCTGGAATATCGGCACGCACAGATGGCAGTTCTAATTTGCAGCGCGTAACTCTATCGGGCTGCACGTAACTGCATTGTGGTAATGCGCGCGACGCAACCGCATGCATATGGGCCCCCAACATGATCTTGTGCAGGCTCCATTAACTGGCAGAGCGCGCGTGCAGGGACACGAGCAGGGCACTCAGCGATCGCCTCAACGGTGAGCAATCATATATATGCATATAGCAGTTGAACATGCAAGGAAAAGATATCCACATGCCGAGCGTGTGGAGGTATGCGAGCAGAGCACGCTGCGGCGCCTAAAAGCGAGCAGAGCGCGCTGAGGGACGCGAGCAGAGGCCGGCACAGTGATATGTGGCAAATAAGACAAACTGTGCGAGCGATGCCGGAGACATCAAGCACGAATCAGATTAGAATTGCGTGTGCGATACGTGACATACAGTTGATCCATCCGAGCTGTTTGAGATGGAATAAGCCGTGTGTGTCATGGGCAAACGCTTGCTAGTATATAACCGTTTGCGATTGATGAATTCATCACCGACGGATTCCCTAGTGTGGTCCATGTGCGATGTGATATGCTCTCTCTACAGAACATCTATACTATGTGTACAAAAGAACAACATATATATACTTGTAACAGGACATGATTGCAAGACCAAATTAAACATCCAATTAAGTTATATAATAAATACCATAAATATTGCAAGGTTCAAATTCCAGCATTACAAGGCCCAAATTCAAAGATTACAAGGTTGAAACTGATATTAGAAATGAAATTCAGCTCATTCAGCTGCAAACGCCCGTGCTGATCAGCTGGACATGGATATAAGAGAGGTTCAAACTAAAAATTAAAATAGTAGGGCCGCTGACAAGTCATATATGGGTTTGACACAATAACATCCATTATGCAATAGCTGCTGGCTCTGATCAACAAACCATTCATCTTTCCTAATTAAAAGCGTGTTCAACCTCAGTACCTTCAGCACCCTTGCTCTGGCAAGAAAGAACCTGGCGAATGTAATCTCCTGTAAGGTCCCTCGGTAGGAGTTCAAATAATATTTGGGAGAGGCAGATCCAGGCATTCGATGTGATTGTCATTATAAACATTATCCACCTCTGGGGCTATTATTATCTGCAAAAGAACAGAACGTGTTAGTGCCTACATGTAGTTTTGAACAATAGTACACACCTATTTGGTTTGCAGGATTTGTAAAATGCACCAATGTGCCATCTTCGATCTCACATAATTAACAAGGGCATTTGATTACACTCTAGAAAAATGTAGCCTTCTTCACAAGAGGTTGGATTGGATGAAAAAATCCCTAAGAAAACTAGTACAGATGAATCCAAAGGAGAAATGCTTATGGATTGTAACCATATCAATCAAGCAACCAATATGGGGTGGGGATGTATGTTCTGAAATCCTCCAAAATTCCTTCAGAAATCGTAGTACATTGTCATTGTAAACTTGGGAAAAGGTGCAAAAAAATTGAACTCTCTTATGGTTAAAATTTAACAGGAAATGAACATCACCTCGATATACAGCTTCTTCAGGCACGGAAAGCATCTCAGGAAACTAACAACTTGGTCCAGGTTGGGGCCGACAGATTCTAGTGCCAAGACCTTCACTGTGCGCAGAATCTGGGTGAAGCTTTGCTGGATGACAGATGAACATACATCTTCAAAACTAGAAATAATGTTGATATCAAGAAGGAGAGGTAGAAGGTGACTGTTGTACCTGAAAGTAGTAGTATTTGACAGACGAGTAGCCCACCACTGTCAATTTCAGCGCAGAAATGACATTGATTCTTGTCTGACCTTGTTGATCAACTACAAGTAATCTCTCAAGTGAAGGTGTGTCCTCAATGACCATATTGTGGTCCGCCTTTTGTGATCTCTCGTTGCAGCACCAGCAACACACATAAATAGCCCGGAGAGTCCTGGAGGTTATGTGGAAGCTACTCGACCAATCCATCGCCTGAATACGAAGGAACTCGAGTGCAGTACAGCCGTGGAGCGGGCGCTCCCTGTCATCCATTGGGATGTAGACGGCGACGAGCTCGAGGTGCTTTAGTCATGGTAGAAAAAGAGCGGGCGTGTCATTAAGGGGGGATGGCAGTTCATGAACTTGGTGAGGCGCAGCATGGGCGTGAAGTGGAGCACGGACGTTGGCAGCTAGGGCATATGCCCATCATTAAAACTAAGCTCCTCAAGCTGATCTAGGGCGGGGGATCGGAACCACTCGTCAAGCTTGGCTCGGTCCTTGCCATTGGAATGGAACTTGCCCGTGATAAGGCCTCTGATTGGGCCATGGTGACTGCCGAGGATCTGGGAGAACACATCCAAGCTTATGTGATAGCCATGGCAGAGCTCGTGGGCGTCAAGGAGGTCGAGAGGGGTGGAGAGCCATGGGGGAGCCACCGTCGGGAAAGGGCGGTTGTCCTCGCCCCATATTTGATTGGGAGGAGGGATATGATGACTATCAACACATCATCGGGGAGGCTGCTGATGAAGTCTAGGCCTGCTGGAGTCACTTGCGGTTCTTTCTCGACCTGCCTCCGCTTGTTGGCAGCCTCGTTCTCCACCTCGTCCGCAGCGACGGAAACCTCTATCTCCATATTCACGTCGTGCTCTGGTCCTTCAGCAGCCCCGTTGTCGCCACTCCCTCCGATGGGGCGCTTCGGCGGCATCCTCATACACTGACGGCTTTGAGGACTGAGAGCGGTGTTGAGGATGCGGGCGGAGAGAGAGGATTGTGTGTCTGGCGAGGATGGGGGGTGCCGACTTTGAGGACTGAGAGCGGCGTCGAGGATGCGGGCGGAGAGAGAGTATTGCGTGTGTGGTGAGGATGGGGGGTGCGGCCGCTCGGGCGCGCCATTAATACGAACCATTGGGAGCGAGGCGGGTGGCGGTCAAAGGATGTCTCGCTTTCTGGTGAGCTTGCGCGGTGGACTTCTGGCATTCTTATACCATCATTTCACAGAGCAGGTGGGCGCACCATTAATATGGAGAAGTGGGACTGATGTGGGCGGCGGTCAAAGGGCTAGCTCGCCTCCCGGTGAGCCAGCGCGGCGGACTGCTGGCACGCCTACCGTCATTTCACACAGCTTCTAGCATGCCCCACGGTGAGTGCGTAGCGAACACGTGCATGCCTCGGCCTCCCGGTCTGTCTGCTAGCATGTGTCTCGTCAACTCACGCATGCTCGTACAGCACACGGGACGCGTGCGTGGCATGTATTATATTGATTTTTCCTTTTTGATGATTAATTCTGCCGCTTTATTGCTTAACAGAAGCACATCACTTACATTGTTGGTCTAACGCACATGGTTCGAATAAAGAATTCATTTGCGATATTGGTTGATAATTATTTATAATTTCCTGTATGTAAGAAGATTATATCAAAACTTGTCTCAAATTTGAGAAAAATATCACAGTCTGTTGGTGTCCTTCCATATGACACCACGATAAGTTTCATGAATTTCAACTTAGTTTTGGATTTATTGGATTTTAAAATCAAGATTATAGATGTTAGAAATTTCTTGCATGGGGACTAAACATGCACCCAGGGACACGTACACATATGATTTTGCAATCCATTTTCGTGCACTATCACATGTCTTAGTAGATCAAATTTGATTTTGCACATTTAAATCCCTGGGAAATCAATACATGTATAAAAAACGAATAGATGTTATCTATTTTTTTCAATTTTCAGCACTAAACTCCTTTGGTCGCATGTTCGCTGCAAAAAAAAGTTTGACATGCATCTTTGGGCCACATGCACGCGGTGGTCCTAAGACACTCACCCGCGTGGGCCCGTGAGGTCACCGTCCAGCACCATGACATGCGATGAGAGAGGTTAATTTGACCAACAAAGACGGTAATTTTTTGGTTTTTGTTATATGTACGGTAGGAGTATATATATAGTACGCGTTGAAGAGGGTGGTCGGGGGCAATACTACGCGTCCTATAGGACACTCACTCGCGTGTGATGCTTCCAACCATGGGCCCACGAAGTTGTCCTCCATCACTTTGACCCAGCAAGGAGGCTTCTTTTTGGATTGTGTTGCGGTAGGAGTATATAGTACGCGTCGAAGAGGGGAGAAGGGGGTCGGGGCAGCACATATATACTAACACGTCATGAATCGATCTCGCTCTATGTGGGGACTTTTCGGTTTCCGAGGCAGGTGCCGCAAAGAAGTTGTGCATATTGGGTATTAAATACATCACCAACACATTGGGCCACGTGCAGATGATGGTTTTCACTCATTCTCCTGCGACTCTTCCTTCCATGGGCCCGCAAGGTCGTCGTCCATCTAATATATGACACAACGAGAAAGGTGATTTGACGAACAAGGAGGATTATTTTCTGGTTGTGTTACGGTACGTATGTAGGAGTATATATTACACGTCAAAGAGGGGAGGGGGACCATATATATACTACTTGTCATGAACCTCTATTCGTGTGTGAGGGACTTAAAGGTTTCCAAGGCAGGTGCCACATCAAAGTTCTTCATATATATTAGGTATTCAAACATCACAACCACACATCTCCATACATATGTATTTGGCCCACAAGCAAGCGATGGCGGTTGTCCTCTAGCATTCACTCATGGGGTTATCGGCGAGATGCTTCGTCCATCTTTGTGTGCCCGCTTGGTCAATCACTTCGACCGACATCGATAGAGGTTAATTTGACTTATAATTAGGAGGGGATTAAATTTTGGTTCGTCTTATATGGTTCGGTACATGCAACTATACTTCGCCCGCATGTGTACGCACGAATCCCTCCCACCAGGTCGAAGTGGGGGGGGGGGGGGCGGAGCACGCGACACATATCATGAACCAGATCTGTGTGGGGACTGTGCGTTTTTTGACGCATGCACCACATCAAATTGTTGTGCTTTTGGTATTCAAACATATATGCATGCATAAGGCATGTCCATACATATGTTTGGGGCACATACATGAAGCTGTTGCCATTGGACACTCTCCCTCGCTTGGTTATCATCGACGGCCTATATATTCGTGGGCCTGTGTTGACGTCTCCATCACTTCGACCAACAACGCGAGAGAGGTTACCAGGGTAGATTCTTCTTCTCTTGGTTCACGTTACTATATAGTCATACGTCGATCATGGCGAGATTCGAGACCTAAGTTTGAGGGCTCGCATACACATGAATCAAAGTTGTGCATTGGGTATATTCAAACACCACATGACACTTCATACATATGTTTGGGCCACATGCACGCAATGGTTGTCTTCAGGCACTCCCTCGCGTGGTTATCGGCGACAAGCTAGCCTATTTCGTGGGGCCGCGTGTGGAACGTCAATGCATGACTTTGACCCAACAAACAAGAGAGGTTATACGACCAAGGTGGTGACTCTTCTTGGTCAGTCTTATAATACGCCTTGGTGAGATGCCCCTCCCACCGACTGAAAGTGTGTGGGGGGGGGGGCATAGTACTACTTCATACTAGATGAACCTTCGTGGGGTTGGGGATACCCGGTTAATTTGCAATGCACGTGTGCCACATCAAATTTGTGATTTGTTTATTTAAATATCATAGCACATCGTTTTCACACACACACACACACACACAAACACACACACACACACACACACACACACACACACATCGGGCCACCCGCAGGTGTGGTTGGTAAGTGGTGTCGCCCATCTAACGCCAGAAGAACACATCTGTGGGCCCACACACGGTCCACATTTGATCGGAAGCAAAGGGGGAGGGGGGTTGATGTACTCCTTTCGGTTTTGTCTTACGGTACGGTGAAATGTCAGGCCTGGTTATTTGGGGGCATGCGGGGGGGGGGGTAGCAATAATTACATGCACTTTATGCGACATGTGCCACATCAAAGTTGTGCATTGGGTATTTGAACATCAAACCGCCCTTTTCATACAAATATGATACGTCTCTAACGTATCTATAATTTTTGATTGTTCCATGCTATTATATTACCCCTTTTGGATGTTTATGGGCTTTATTTTACTCATTTATATCATTTTTAGGACTAAACTACTAACCGGAGGCCCAACCCATATTGCTGTTTTTTTCCTATTTAAGTATTTCGAAGAAAAGGAATATCAAATGGAGTCCAAACGGAATGAAACCTTCGGGAGCGTGATTTTTGGAATGAACGTGATCCAGAGGAGTTGGAGTGCAAGTCAAGAAGCAGCCTAGGCCTCCACGAGATAGGAGGGCGCCCCCCCCCCCCTATAGGGCGCGCCCCCTGTCTCGTGCGCCCCTCGGGCGGCCACCAACATACTTCTTCTTCCTATATATACCTACGTACCCCGAAAACATCCAGGGGCACCACGAAACAAAATTTCCACCGCCGCAACCTTCTGTATCCGATCTTGGAGCCTTCACCGGCACTCTGCCGGAGGAGGAATCAAGCACGGAGGGCCTCTACATCAACATCCTTGCCCCTCCGATGAGTTGTGAGTAGTTTACCACAGACCTACAGGTCCATAGTTATTAGCTAGATGGCTTCTTCTCTCTTTTTGGATCTCAATACAATGTTCTCCCCATCTCTTGTGGAGATCTATTCGATGTAAACTCTTTTTGCGGTGTGTTTGTCGAGATCCGATGAATTGTGGGTTTATGATCAAGTCTATCTATGAATAATATTTGAATCTTCTCTGAATTCTTTTATATATGATTAAGTTATCTTTGCAAGTCTCTTCGAATTATCAGTTTGGTTTGGCCTACTAGATTGATCTTTCTTGCCATGGGAGAAGTGCTTAGCTTTGGGTTCAATCTTGCGGTGTCCTTACCCAAAGGATGTAAAGGGTTGCAAGGTACGTATTGTATTGTTGCCATTGAGGATAACAAGATGGGGTTTATATCATATTGCATGAGTTTATCCCTCTACATCATGTCATCTTGCTTAATGCGTTACTCTGTTCTTATGAACTTAATACTCTAGATGCATGCTGGATAGCGGTCGATGTGTGGAGTAATAGTAGTAGATGCAGGCAGGAGTCGGTCTACTTGTTATGGACGTGATGCCTATCTACATGATCATGCCTAGATAATCTCATAACTATGCGCTTTTCTATCAACGGCTCGACAGTAATTTGTTCACCCACCGTAATACTTATGCTATCTTGAGAGAAGCCACTAGTGAAACCTATGGCCCCCGGGTCTATCTCTTATCATATTTGCTCCCAATCTACTTTTATTTGCATCTTTACTTTTTGCATCTATATTATAAAATACCAAAAATATATTTATCTTATCATACTATCTTTATTAGATCTCACTTTCGCAAGTGGCCGTGAAGGGATTGACAACCTGTTTATTGTGTTGGTTGCGAGTTCTCAGTTTGTTTGTGTAGGTGCGTGGGACTTTTGAGGAGCCTCCTACTGGATTGATACCTTGGTTCTCAAAACTGAGGGAAATACTTACGCTACACTTGCTGCATCACCCTCTCCTCTTCGAGGAAAACCAACGCAAGCTCAAGACGTAGCAAGAAGGATTCATGGCGCCGTTGTCGGGGAGGTCTTCTCTCAAGTCAAGACATACCAAGTACCATTCACAAACCCATCTCCCTCGCATTTACATTATTTGCCATTTGCCTCTCATTTTCCTCTCCCCCACTTCACCCTTGCCGTTTTATTCGCCCTGTCTTTCCCAATCTCCTCCGCTCTTTTGCTTGCCCTTTCGTTTGCTCGTTTGGTTGGATTAGATGCTTATTCATTACTAAACAGAGAACTTAAGATCTATGGATCCTCATTCGCTTGCTAATCTTTTTAAGAGATCCAATTATGATGAACCAATTGCTAGTGAGTTTTGTGCACTAGATTATCTTTATGAAGTTTTGCTTGAATTCGTGAATCTGAAAATTGTGATGAAGAAATTTATGAAGAGATTCACAATAACTTCTTGAATAAAAAGCATGATTGCAATGATTTTCCTATAAACTCTCTTGATGTCAATTGTGCTAATAATATGCAAAACCCTAAGCTTGGGGATCTTAGTTTTGCTATGCCTACTACTTGTTGTAATGATTGGGGTGATTCTTCTTATGATCTTGAAAATTTATTTAAGCCCCATGATGAATATGAGATTGATAATATTGTTTGCAATAATATTGAAAGTGGGTTTGGAAGAGTGTGAACTTTAGATCCCACATATTTGGAGAATATTCAATCTTATGAAATTTTTGATAAAAGTGGGTTTGGAGAGGTCATGACTTTAGTTAACATTAATCCCACTATTTTGGAAGAGTGTCAACTTTGCATACATGTGGATCATGTTAATAATATGTTATGTGATAGATATTTTTTTGAATTTGCTTATGATCCTACATGTAATTATTATGAGAGAGGAAAATATGGTTATAGAAATTTCATGTTATTAGATTACCTCTCGTTATGTTGAGATTGCTATTGTTCTTTTCCGCTTCCTTGCATATGCTATTTTTTTCTTGCTGTTATTCAATAAATAATCCATCTACCTTCTGTTTAGATGTGTTTTATGTTTTAATTAGTGTTTGTGCCAAGTTAAACCTATAGGATCTTCTTGGATGATAGTTATTTGATCTTGCTGTAATTTCCAGAAACTTTCGGCTCACGAAAACAATTGTTAAAAATCACCAGAACGTGATACAATAGTGATTCAAATTGCTGCTGATCAATAAAAAAATTGCCTAGGTTGTACTATTTTGGCTGAAGTTTTTGAGTTCCAGAAGTTTGCGTTAGTTACAGATTACTACAGACTATTCTGTTTTTGACAGATTCTGTTTTTCGTGTGTTGTTTGCATATTTTGATGAATCTATGGCCAATAAAATAGTTTATAATCCATAGAGAAGTTGGAATACAGTAGGTTTAACACCAAATTAGATAAAGAATGAGTTCATTGCAGTACCTTATGTGGTGATTTTGTTTTCTTTCACTAACGGAGCTTATAAGATTTCTTGTTGAGTTTTGTGTTGTGAAGTTTTCAAGTTTGGGTAAAGCTTTTATGGACTATGGAATAAAGGGTGGCAAGAGCCTAAGCTTGGTGATGCCCAAGGCACCCCAAGATATTCAAGAATATCCAAAAGCCTAAGCTTGGGGATGCCCGGGAAGGCATCCCCTCTTTCGTCTTCGTTCATTGGTAACTTTACTTGGGGCTATATTTTTATTCACCACATGATAAGTGTTTTGCTTGGAGCATCGTGTATTATATTAGTATTTTCTTTTTAGTTTACCACAATCATACTTGCTGTACACACCTTTTGGGAGAAGCCTATTTGATTAGAATTCGCTATAATATTCTATGTGCTTCACTTATATCTTTTGAGCTTGATAGTTTATGCTCTAGTGCTTCACTTATATCTTTTAGAGCACGGTGGTGTCTTAATTTTGAAGAAATTGCTAGTCTCTCATGCTTCACTTATATTATTTTGAGAGTCTTTTAGAACAGCATGGTATCTGCTATGGTCATAAAGTTGGTCCTAGAATGATGAGCATCCAAGTTGGGTATAATAAAAACTATCATAGGAAGTGAATTGGATGCTATGATCAACTTGATACTTGATAATTGTTTTGAGATATGGAGGTAGTGATATTAACGTCATGCTAGTTGGGTGATTATGAATTTAAAGAATGCTTGTGTTGAAGTTAGCAAGTCCTGTAGCATACACATATGGTTAAAGTTGTGTAACAAATTTGAAACATGAAGTGTACCTGGCTTGTGCATCCTTATGAGTGGTGGTCGGGGACGACCGATGGTCTTTTCCTACCAATCTATCCCCCTAGGAGCATGCGTGTAGTACTTGATTTTTGATGTCTTCTAAATTTTTTCAATAAGTATATGAGTTCTTTTGACTAATGTTGAGTCCATGGATTGTACGCACTTTTACCTTTCCGCCTTTGCTAACCTCTTCGGTACCGTGCATTGCCCTTTATCACCTTGAGTGTCGGTGCAAACTTCGCCGGTGCATCCAAACCCCGTGATACGATATGCTCTATCACACATAAACCTCCCTATATGTTCCTCAAAACAGCCACCATACCTACCTATTATGGCATTTCCATAGCCACTCCGAGATATATTGTCATGCAGCTTTCCATCGTTCCGTTCATCATCATTATGACATACTTTACTTTTGTCATATTGCCATTGCATGATCATGTAGTTGACATCGTATTTGTGGCAAAGCCACCATGCATTATGTCGGATTTCGGGTTTCGGCAGACCATTGAGGTTCGAACACTGGGGTGCGCGCGGAGATCTTTCCCCTACCAGTTCGCGTGCGTCGATGGATTGCGAGGGACCTAGACTATGAACGATGAACAACACGAGAGACACAAGGTTTATACTAGTTCGGGCCACCGTTGTGGTGTAATACCCTACTCTAGTTTGTGGTGTGGTGGATTGCCTCAGGGGCTGATGATGAACAATACAAGGGAAGAACAGCCTCGCGAGGGGCTGTTCTTGAGCTGGTGCGATGAATCGCTTGGGTGAGTTCAGTCGCCTCTTTCTCTCTCTCTAGGGGGGTTCGACCTGTTTTCAGTCTGCCCTGCTCTTTGTGGTGGCTAGCCCTATTTATAGAGGGAGGCCCTGGGCCTCTTCCCAAATAATGAGCGGGAAGGGCGCCAACAATTGGCCATTTTGAAGGGGAACATCCAGTATACTTATCCTGACTAAAGTTGGTCTTCGGCTGCCAAAGACTCTGACGGTGACGCCGCCCTGGGCTCCACGATGACCTCCATCCTGCCGTTCTGCTGGTCTTGGTCTTGTTGCACCGAAGCGGTAACCTTTGCCTGATGCCTTGGCCTCTGCTTGCCTCCTTTGCACCAAAGGGGAAATGAGGACACTGCGCGGGCTGGCGCCAGCCTGGCGCCCGCCTGGCCTGGGTCGTCATGGCTTGCGTCACTGGGCACCCTCGCGAGGTACCCCGCCTTGATCTCTCCGCCTCCTCGCGAGCCTGCCTGACGAGGCTGCTCCTGAGGCAGGTTCCTGTCATCCGCCCCGCGAGGCTTGGCCCCTCGCGAGGGTCTTGAGCTTGGGGTGATGAAGCTGGGCCGTGCTGGGCCCCCACTTGAGCCACGCCGCAGGCCGCAGGCAGGCAAGTCTGGGGACCCCCATTCCCAGAACACCGACAGTAGCTCTCGGGCCCAAGGCGCCCCTGGACTTGGCTTAGCAGGGAAGCGAAGGGGCAGGTACGAAGCGTCGCGGGCCCCAACAGCCTGCGGCCTTGGGCGCCGCGTGGCGATTGGTTGGTCGTGGGCGTCTCCGCTTCCCCATGATGCCTCGACAACCGCATGACTTGACAAGTCCCTGCGTGCGAGAATGGGTCATGATTACTGCGATCATGGAGGCCGACGGTTGGCCTCCTCCGCTATAATGAACGGCAGCGCGAGCCCTTCCACCATCTCCTCTTGCTGCTCCTTTCTCTCCATGGCTCCGTCGAAGAGGTTCTCGGCCGCGGAGAAGGGAAAGGCCCGCCAGGTAGAGCCTGACTCTCCCCCGGCCAAGCGCGGTCGAGGCCGTCCTCGCAAGAATCCTGTGGCTCCCGCAGCGGCTTCCCGTGGACGTGGGGGCGTTCTCCTGCGCGGCAACGGGCGCCAGGTTGTCAATGGGGGGCGCGCTGCGACCGCGCGGCCTCCTAGGCCGCGCTTCCACTCGGCAGAGGTGCTGCCAGAGTTTGTCGTGTGGTCGGTGGAGCCGACCAGCACCTGGCTCCAGCTTCCCCGCTACCTTTTGGGTGAACTCCCTGCCGGCGCCACAGGCGGCCTCTGGCTTCAGGAGGACGGTTGCTGCAATCGGGCTTCCTGGGCTTCGCTGGAGGTCTCTGCCACCGGGAGTGTGGCCCTGACCCACGGTTGGCAGACGTTTGCCCGCGCGCGTGGCCTAAGCCGGCGATGCGCCCTGCACTTCAAGTTCGACGGCGATGCCACCCTCTACGTGAGGGTGTTTGGGGAAGATGGTCGCCGCGCTGGGTGCTGCCCCGAAGATGACGACTGCGGCCATGGACCCAGCCCCGCCGATGATCGGGATGAAGATGATAGAGCGCGCGTGGTCGGCGGCGCTCGGGGTTCGTCGAGCTTCGACGGCTCTCCTTCGGACAGCAGCTCCTCCAGCGGTGGCCGCGACCAGCCTCCGCGCTCGCCTGGAGGGAGGCAGCGGATCTGCCCGCCGTCGCGCCCCGGTGAAGCGCGAGAGGGAGTCCGCCTGAGCTCCGGAGGCAGTACGAGTGAGGGAGTCCTGGATTAGGGGGTGTCCGGATAGCCGGACTATGACCTTTGGCCGGACTCCTGGACTATGAAGATACAAGATTGAAGACTTCGTCCTGTGTCTGGATGGGACTTTCCTTGGCGTGGAAGGCAAGCTTGGCGATACGGATATGTAGATCTCCTACCATTGTAACCGACTACAGGTAACCCTAACCCTCTTCGGTGCCTATATAAACCGGAGGGTTTTAGTCCGTAAGACAAACAACAATCATACCATAGGCTAGCTTCTAGGGTTTAGCCTCTCTGATCTCGTGGTAGATCTACTCTTGTACTACCCATATCATCAATATTAATCAAGCAGGAGTAGGGTTTTACCTCCATCGAGAGGGCCCGAACCTGGGTAAAAACATCGTGTCCCTTGTCTCCTGTTACCATCCGCCTAGACGCACAGTTCGGGACCCCTACCCGAGATCCGCCGGTTTTGACACCGACATTGGTGCTTTCATTGAGAGTTCCTCTGTGTCTTCATATTTAGACCCGATGGCTCCTGCGATCATCAACAACGATGCGGTCCAGGGTGAGACTTTTCTCCCCGGACTGATCTTCGTATTCGGCGGCTTTGCACTGCAGGCCAATTCTCTTGGCCATCTGGAGCAGATTGAAAGCTACGCCTGTGCCACCGTGTCAGATTTGGAAGTTTGAACTACACTACCGACGTCGCGAGACTTGATCTTCGACGCGTTCGAGCCACAGCCAAAGCGCGCCCGCCATCACGAGGGCATGACCTAGCTCTGCCGCCGAACAGTGTCCTGGAGGCCGCACTAGTGTCCGCTCCGACCTTTAGCTCGGAGCCGACTGCGCCGATCGAGGACGGGTGGCTGGACACCGCCTCGGGGGCTGCAATCTCTATGGCGATTGAGCCGTACACCTACCCCGTCCTTTGCGAAGCTCGTGACTCCAAGGTACCGGACTCCTCTCCGGACTCCGAGCCTTCCGCGCCCCCGCCAATCGAATCCGATTGGGCGCCGATCATGGAATTCACTGCCGCGGACATCTTTTAGCACTCGCCCTTTGGCGACATCCTGAATTCACTAAAGTCTCTCTCTTTATCAGGAGAGCCCTGGCCGGATTATGGCCAGGAAGGTTGGGATGCGGACGACGAAGAAATTCAAAGCCCACCCACCACCCACTTCGTAGCCACTGTCGATGATTTAACCGACATGCTCGACTTCGACTCCAAGACATCGACGGTATGGACGTCGATGCAGGAGACGACCAAGAACCAGCACCCACAGGGCACTGGAAGGCCACCTCGTCATATGACATATACATGGTGGACATCCCAAAAGATGGGAATGACGATGGAATAGTGGAGGATGACCCCTCCAAGAAACAGCCTAAGCGCTGGTGTCAGCGGCGCCGCTCTAAATCCCGCCACAGCAAAAACGGTGATTCCGGCACGGGAGACAATAACACACCGGACAGTGCCGAAGACAACCCCCTCCAGCAGGATTCAGCGCAGGAGGATGGAGAAGCCAGCCCTCATGAGAGAGCGATAGAAAGAGAGGTAGAGGACGATAATTACATGCCTCCCTCCGAAGATGAGGCAAGCCTCGGACGACGATTAAATTGCCGTGCCCGAGGATCTCGTCGAACAAGAGCGTTTCAAACGCAGGCTTATGGCCATGACAAGCAGCCTCAAGAAAAAGCAGCAACAACTTAGAGCTGACCAAGACTTGCTAGGCGGATGATGGATCAAGTCCTTGCGGCCGAAGAGTATGAACTCGAGCGGCTCTCCAAGAGCTACCCAAAACGCAGGCTGCTACCCTGATTAGAGGAGGAAGCACCCAAACCTACATCACCAGCGCATGATACGGCTGACCGGCCACCTCGTGGCCGCGACAGAGAGGCCTCTCGGCCCTCAACTCAAGCCGCACCCCGGCGCCGCTCAAAAAATACCAAGGCGCGGGGAAATGCGCCAGACCTGCGAGATATATTGGAGGACAAGGCAAGGCAAACAAGATCGATCTACGGATCGCGTGGGCGCCCCATGACACGTGACGATAACCGTCACGCCGGATATGGCAACTTCGGCCAGGCGAACCACGATGACAAAGCTCATTTGAGCTGCGTCGTGATATAGCCCAATACAAAGGCGCCAAGACACCCACTATGCTTCACGGATGAAGTGATGGATCATCAAATCCCTGAGGGTTTCAAACCCGTAAACATTGAATCATACGATGGCACAACAGATCATGCGGTTTGGATCAAGGACTATCTCCTTCACATCCACATGGCCCGCGGTGATGATCTACATGCCATCAAATACCTCCCACTCAAGCTTAAAGGACCAGCCCGGCATTGGCTTAACAGCTTGCTAGCAGAGTCAATTGGTTGTTAGGAAGACCTGGAAGCCGCATTCCTCGACAATTTCCAGGGCACATATGTGCGACCACCAGACGTCGATGACCTAAGCCACATAATTCAGCAGCCAGAGGAATCGTCCAGACAATTCTGGACACGGTTCCTAAGCAAGAAAAATCAAATCGTCGACTGTCTGGATGCAGAGGCCCTTGCAGCCTTCAAACACAACATCCGCGACGAGTGGCTTGCCCGGCACCTAGGACAGGAAAAGCCAAAATCCATGGCAGCCCTCACAGCACTCATGACCCGCTTTTGCGTGGGAGAGGACAGCTGGCTAGCTCGTAGTAACAATATGACCAAGAGCCCTGGTAATTCGGATACCAAGGACAGCAATGGCAGGTAGCGTCGCAACAAGCACAAGCGCCGCATTAACGGCGATAATGCTGAGGATACGACAGTCAATGCTGGATTCAGAGGCTCTAAACCCGGTCAGGGGAAAAAGCCATTTAAAATAAATACTCCGGGCCCGTCCAATTTGGACCGAATACTCGATCGCTCATGCGGATACGGCACCCCGAAAAACCAGCCAACCACACCAACAGGGATTGTTGGGTGTTCAAGCAGGCAGGCAAGTTAAATGCCTAAAACAATGATAAGGGGCTGCATAGCGATGACGAGGAGGAGCCTCAGCCGCCGAACAATAGAGGACAGAAGGGCTTCCCCCCACAAGTGCGGATGGTGAACATGATATACGCAACCCACATACCCAAAAGGGAGCGGAAGTGTGCACTAAGGGATGTATATGCGATGGATCCAGTCGCCCCAAAGTTCAACCCGTGGTCTTCCTACCCGTTCACTTTTGATCGAAGGGACCACCCCACTAGCATCCGCCATGGCGGATCCGCCGCATTGGTTCTAGACCCAATCATTGACGGATTTCACCTCACTACAATCCTAATGGACGGCGGCAGCAGCCTGAACCTGCTTTATCAGGATACAATGCGCAAAATGGGCATAGACCCATCAAGGATTAAATCCACGAAGACGACCTTTAAAGGCGTCATACCAGGTGTAGAGGCCAACTGTACAGGCTCAGTTACACTTGAAGTGGTCTACGGATACCCGGATAACTTCCGAAGCGAGGAGTTAATCTTCAACATAGTCCCGTTCCGCAGTGACTATCACGCACTGCTCGGACGAACCGCATTTGCAAAGTTCAATGCGGTGCCGCACTACGCATATCTCAAGTTCAATGCGGAGTCATTACGGTCAATGGAAACACCGAACGCTCTCTCCGGACGGAGGAGCATACGGCGGCCCTCGCGGCGGAAGTACAAAGCAGCCTCTTAAGGCAATTCTCGAGTCCGGCTATTAAACATCCGTACACCGTCAAGCGCGCCCGGAGTAACCTACAACAAGACCGCCTGGCACGTCCCGAGCACGCATAGCAATGCGGCCCAAACCCCAGTCCTCACGAAATTGCGAAACCAGTACTACGCGTACATAATTACGCTCTGGAAATACCATGGGCATAGGGGGAGGGGCACGACCACGGCATGCCGTAATGCGGCTCAACCGCACCAGGGGCTCCAGATTGTGTCATTCTTTTCTTTTCTTCTTTCTTTTTTACTTTCAGGACTCCGTTCTCACGAAGCCCTATCCGGCAGTAGAATCCCCGAACACACGATGCAACAGCCAGGGAAGCAGAAAGCTACGTCGAGTGTCCATGTGGTCTCTATTACGAGCAGTATACCTGTTTTACATACCATCCCGCAGCATACCCCTGGAGGGGGACATGTTAAAAAGTCCCGTCCCTTGCTTATCGCACTAATTGTATCGTTCTGCTCTTACCGCAGCCCTTTTGAATAAACAATACATAGCTTCTACCTATTATTGAATTCCTTTTTTCTATATATATATATATATATATATATATATATATATATATGTTCAGTTATGACATTGTGAAACCGAACACTATGTTACGGGCAAAACACCGAGGGCTTAAGTACCCCACAATATGGTGTGATAAGTCCGAACACTTTCACAAGTGCGGCACCCGAACTTATAGAATTATATGCATCGGCTCGAATCATGTCTTGGGTCAATAGTTGGGTTTGCCGGCTCCCATGTTTTGGTACCTTATGTTCCGTTATATCGGCTAAGGTAGCGCTGGAGAACTGCTGCGATTGTGCCCGGTTGAGCTGGGTTAAGCACCTCGGTGGAAAGCTAAAACAGACCGTCATGATAGGTCGAGAGCCGGTCGCTGTTCGAGAGGTTTTCGAGTCCCTAAAGACTTATGCCGCTTAGAGCGAGGAGTCGGCATTGTCCGTCCTAGGCGTGGATAGCGCCCCGAACTCGGTCTTCCGAATACCAGGGGCTTCACCGAAATTTAAAATTATAGAATTCTATGGCTAAGTGAGAGTGTTCAAGCATTATAGTCTGGTTGCCTTGTTACGTTCGTTGAGCGTCTCCCTCGAAGGACCCAAGAATGGGAACAAGAGCGCTCAAGTTTATCCCGAACACCCCAAAGACTGTGGCATGGGGGTGAAGCCGACGACTCGCCATCTCTCAAATTTAATACACGGCCGCCTGAAGGTAATATTTTAAATTCAAAAGTGTTGCTTAGCGAATATGAACAAGTTTTCAGCGTCAGGATAACAAATGCGAGTCTACTAAAAATTACATCTTTGGAGCATTCACCGCTATAAGGCGGGCACCCTTCAGGACGCCCTCATAATACATTTCAGGCTTGCGATGCTCCTTGCCCGGTGGTGGTCCGTCCGTCACAAGCTTCTCAGCGTCCATCTTGCCCCAGTGCAGCTTAGCACGGGCACCTTCGATGCAGATGGAGCGCTTGACGACTTCAACCCATGGACAGGCGTCCACCAGCCGCCTCACCGGCCCGAAGTAGCTCCCAGGCATGGCTTCCTTAGGCCACAGCCGAACTATGAGGCCATTCATGGCCTGTTCGGCCACCTTATGGAGCTCGACCAGCTGCTTCAACTGGTCGCTTAAGGGCACGGGGTGTCCGGCCTCAGCATACTGAGACCAGAACACCTTCTCCGTCGAGCTTCCCTCCTCGGCTCGGTAGAATGCGGCACCATCGGACACACTGTGGGGCAGATCTACGAATGCTCCTGGAGAGCTCCGGATTCGAGTAAGTAACAGATAATTAACTTTCACATGCTTTCTTTGCATAAAGAATGCCTTACCCGCCGCTATCTTCTTCATCGCCTCAATTTCCTGGAGGGCATTTTGGGCTTCGGCCTTAGCGTCTTTGGCGCTCTCAAGGGCCGAGGCGAGCTCGGACTCTCGAGTCTTTGAGTCACGCTCCAAACTCTCGTGTTTTTCCACGAGAACCTGGAGCTCTTGCCGCACCTCCCCCACCCGCGCCTCCTGCTTCTCTCGCTCGGTGCACTCCGCGGCCGCATTGCTTTCGGCCTTGGACACCGCTTCCTTCAAGGTCGCCACCTCGTTCGTGGCCCCTGCAATATTCACGTTATTCCTGTCATTTTTTGCAACCACATCTTTTACATACTCCCATAAGGTATTACTTACCTTCCTTGTCCTCGAGCTGCTTTTTGGCAAGGCCGAGCTCGTTTTCGGACCGCTTGAGGCTCTGCTTCAATGCATCAACCTCCGCAGTCAGTGCGGCAGAGATCAGCAGCGCAGCCTGCATTCCCATATTGACATACTTATGTTAGACTTCTGCGTATATCTTTTAGATCCTCAGTTCGGCTTTTTCTTTCCAAACACCAAACTGAGCATCAGGGGCTACTGTCTATGCGATAATATTTTTAGATATCTCAAATACATACCTCAAAGCTTGTTAGCAGGCTGGCACAGGCTTCAGTCAGCCCGCTCTTGGTTGATGGAAGCGCCGTTAAGCGCCTCCATCAAATTATCCAGTGCCTCCGGTTGGACGGAGGTCACCGGCGTCGCAGTCTTGCCCTTCTTACGAAGGGGTCGCCTGCTGAACTCCGGAACCACTGAAGGTTCGATGCGGAGTCGACACAGGCGGACTTAAAAGCCCTTCGGGGTTTTATCCCTTGCGCCCGAGTCCGGAGGTCGCGTTCTTGGCGCCTCGAGGCCACCTCCTCCTGGCTGGGCCCCTTTTGGGACTCCACCTCGGTGTCATCCACGGCGGGAGGAGACGAGACGGTCGGAAGTGAGGTGCTATTCACATCCGACGAATCCAGGGACCCGCTCGAAGCGTTGAGCCCATCCTTGGGTGGGCTACATGGTTATATTCGGCGTTAGAAGATGTTGTGTGACAAATGGAACGCCATGAGTTATTTTGGTGTCCGGACACTTACGATTTCGCCAGGGGCTTAGTCCATGGTGGCCACTCCTCTTCGCCGTCATCGGCGTTGGTGGTGTAGTCCGGAGGAAGGGTCCTTCCCTTCTTGGACCCTCCGGCCTCCCCGGTTGGGGCGGCCTTTCTTTTCTTCTCTCCACCCGCTGGGGTAGAGGCCTCTTTTTCCTCCTCCTCGTCTTCGCGGGAGGAGTCCGCCTCGGAGTCGTCGGACGATGAGTCCGACAACACCTGGAGCCGGGAACTCCTTTGAGTTCCCGTGGCCTTCTTCTCTGGCACCACGTAAGGTGCCGGAGCCAGCAGCCCCGTCAATCGGGAGTCCGCTGGGTCTTCTGGCAAGGGAGCCGGACAGTCAACCTATCCGGACGTCTTCTGCCAGTCCTATCAAAGGTGAGGGAGTTTTAGATCCCGCATAGAGTCAAACCATTAAAAAAGAGTCCCGTAAAGGGTAAAATAGCTTACCTCGCTGGCTTGATGCCGCGAGCTAAATCCGCGATCTTTGGTAGCGGATGCGGGAGCCTCGGCGCCCTTGAACATCACCTTCGAGGCGTCTTCATACATAGTGACGAAGAGCCGGCTCAAGGTTCGGTGTTGTGCCGGATCAAACTCCCACAAGTTGAAGGCCCGTTGCTGGCATGGGAGGATCCGGCGGATGAGCATAACCTGGACTACGTTGACAAGCTTGAGCTTCTTGTCCACTAGGTTTCGGACGCAGGTTTGGAGTCCGGTCAGCTCTTCCGAATTACCCCACATTAGGCCCATCTCTTTCCATGAGGTGAGTCGTGTAGGGAAGCCAGATCAAAATTCGGGGGTCGCTGCCCATTTAGAGTCGTGCGGCTCGGTGATGTAGAACCACCCCGATTGCCACCCCTTTATGGTCTCCACGAAGGAGCCCTCGAGCCATAGGACGATGTCCAACCAGCCCAGAATGGCACCTCCGCACTCAGATTGGCGGCCGCCCACTACCTTCGCTTGACATTGAAGGTCGTCGACCATAAGCGAAGTGGGGCTGGATGCGAGAGGAAGGCCTCGCACCTGACGATGAACACCGAGATGTTGAGGATGAAATTGAGGGCCAGATCGTGGAAATCTAGGCCGTAGTAGAACATGAGCCCCGGACAAATGGGTGAAGTGGAAAACCTAGTCCATGGAGGAAGTGGGGAGGAACACCACCCTCTCATGGGGCCCGGGGTGGGGATGAGCTGCCCTTGCCGGGGAGCCGATGCGTGATGTCGTCGGACAAGTATCCGGCCTTTCGCAGCTTTTTGATGTGCCCCTCCGTGATGGAGGAGGCCATCCACTTGCCACCCGCTCCGGACATAGTTGGAGAAGGTTGAGGTGGGATGTGCGGACTTGGGCACTAGAGCTCAAGTGCGCGGAAATGGATGAGCAAAGGAGGAAGAAGGCGTGTGTGAAAAAGTGGATCCTTATCCCCTTATATGGACGGACAAAGCTATGTGTCCCCACCGGCCTGATAAAACTCGTTTATCTCCCAAGCGCCATAATCAATGGCACGGTTGGGTTACCCACGCCCGTATTGATGAGAATCCTGGAATAAGGGGACACGATCTCTGCTTTGACAAGACGTGCCAATGAAACCGCCTCGCTAAACGCACTGAGGTGGGACAGTGAAAACGATTCGAATAAAGGCTTGGCCGTGGTGTGATGTCACGCTGCGGAATACGTCAGTAGATTGAGTTTGTGTAAATAGTATTCTCTCCACGGTGGTATGTGGAACTTATTTTGCATAGCCGGACACTATCCTTGTGTTCAAAATCGTCTATGAAGAATTTGGAGGAGGAACCCGCCTTGCAATGACGAAGACAATATGCGTGCCGGACTCGTCGTCATTGAAGCACAGTTCGAGGGGCTACCGAGGAGTCTGGATTAGGGGTGTCCGGATAGCCGAATATGACCTTTGGACGGACTCTGGACTATGAAGATACAAGATTGAAGACTTCGTCCGTGTCCGGATGGGACTTTCCTTGGCGTGGAAGGCAAGCTTGGCGATATGGATATGTAGATCTCCTACCATTGTAACCGACTCTGTGTAACCCTAACCCTCTTCGGTGCCTATATAAACCGGAGGGTTTTAGTCCGTAGGACGAACAACAATAATACCATAGGCTAGCTTCTAGGGTTTAGCCTCTCTGATCTCGTGGTAGATCTACTCTTGTACTACCCATATCATCAATATTAATCAAGCAGGAGTAGGGTTTTATCTCCATCGAGAGGGCCCGAACCTGGGTAAAAACATCGTGTCCCTTGTCTCCTGTTACCATCCGCCTAGATGCACAGTTTGGGACCCCCTAGCCGAGATCCGCCGGTTTTGACACCGACAACGAGCCTTAGCCGCGAGTTGATGCCAAGCGAGTCGTGCTTATTTTGTTCTTCTCCTTTTCCTGCGCAAAGAGACAGTAGTGTAGGGCCCCGCGGGGGCGTGCTTGGACTGTTGCTGTCAATTATCGTACTGTTTCCGCTATTTCTGTATTGTGCTTTTGTGCCACATGCCCGCTGAAATTACTTAGCTCGGGGGAGGGGTCCTGTCGCGATCTTCGCCTCCCGAGGTCGAGGCCTCGTCGAACGCTTCATGTCCTGCAAGGATTAGCTAGGAGGGGTAGCTTCCGGCCTCGGTTGTGGGGGCGACCGACCCAGGTCCTGTGTTTGCGTCGCGGTGCCCGTGGGGCACGGACTGGGAGGGGTGCTCCGGTAGCGGACCTGGCTTGGAAAGCCTCAAACGATAAGGGCAGAAAACAGTCGCGAGGGTGCCCGCGCCGCTTCCTCGCGAGACATTCGCGAGAGAAATCGAGGCAGGAGAGCGAAAAAGGCAAAGGATTGCGAGCCAAATATGGCAACAACTTCAATAAAACTGCAAATGGGAATGAACAAGCCAACTGCGGAAAGCAAATGAAAAAGCCGTGTCCGGCACCTAATCTAGTCTTCGACGTCTTCTCACCAGCGCAGAGCTAAGTGCTACCACTAGGCGTGGGAGGGAGTCCCAGGGCCTGAGGCCGGCGCTCCTGAGACTCCGGAGCGTGTACAGCCCCAACTCATTATTACGTGAGAGTGTCACGGGCGGCGAGCTTCACAGGCATTGGCCTTGTTCACAGGCTCCGGGCCTTTCTTGGGGAAATGAACTTCACAGGCGTTGGCCTTCTTCACAGGCTCCGGGCCTTTCTCGGGGAAATGAACTTCACAGGCGTTGGCCTTCTTCACAGGCTCTGGGCCTTTCTCAGAAAAATAAGCTTCACAGGCATTTGCCTTCTTCACAGGATCTGGGCCTTTCTCAAAAAAATAAGCTTCACAGGTGTTTGCCTTCTTCACAGGCTCTGGGCCTTTTTTTCAGGGGTAGAACTTCCGGAGATGCTGGATGTTCCGCGCGCTCGGGATGGGCACCCCTTCCTGAGTCTCCAAGCGTGCGGAAACATGAACAACTTTGAATGGGCCCTCCCACATGGGGGAGAGCTTATGCAACCCCTCCCTGGAGAGGACCCGCCTGAGCATGAGGTCCCCTACCTCCAGAGTCCTGGGGCGGATGTTGCGGCAGTGGTATCGCCGCAGCGCCTGTTGATACCTTCCGCTCACAGCGCGGCCTCTCGACGATGTTCCTCTCCCAGCACGAGATATGTCCTCCGCATGGCGTCCTACTGCGCCTCGTCGAACGCCAGGACCCGTGCAGAGCGACGCCTGACCACGTGAGGGAGAACAACTTCTGCTCCGTAGATGAGGAAGAAAGGGGTCTCACCAGTCGACTTGGCCGCGGTCGTGCGGATGGACCACAACACTGACTGGAGCTCGTCGTGCTAGCCCCTGCCGCAGGCCTCCAGCTTCTTCTTGAAGGTCCTGGTCTTGAGGCCCTTAAGGACCACTGCGTTGGCTCGCTCAGCCTGGCCGTTGCTCCGAGGGTGTGCCACCGAGGCGTAGCATATCTGTGTTCCAAGGTTAGCACAGTACGTTTTGAAGAGATTACTAGTGAATTGCAAACCGTTGTCGGTGATGATGCGGTTAGGCACCCCAAACCGGCTCACGAGGCCCTTGATGAACTTGACCGCTGAGCCTGCTGGGATGGTGGGGACAGCTTCCACCTCAGTCCACTTGGTGAATTTGTCCATGGCGACGTAGAGGTAGCGCTAGCCCCCTGGCGCCCGAGGGAACGGGCACAGAATTTCCAGCCCCCAAACCGCGAATGGCCATGAGAGGGGTATAGTTTGCAGACCTCCCGCCGGCTGATGGATCTACTTGGCATGAAATTGGCAGGCCTCGCCAGCCTTTACCAGCTCGACTGCATCGCTGAGCGCTGTGGGCAAGTAGAACCCGCTGCAGAACGCCTTGCCAACGAGGGTTCGCGACGATGAGTGGTGCCCACAGTCTCCGCCGTGTATGTCTCCCAGCAATTCCTTCCCTTGCTCTCTGGGAATGCAGCATAGGGACACGTCATTCGGCCGCCTCCGGTAAAGCTCCCCGTCCCTGATACAGTAGGCCATGGCTTGCCGCGCCACGTGCTCCACCTCCTCCTCCTTCTCCGGCAGGGTCCCTTGTATCAAGTAGATCTTGAGCTCTGTGATCGAGCACCCCTCCTGAGGCTCCAATGCCAAGAGCAGGCGTGCCCCTGATGCCGGGCCGCAGGCCGGGGCTTCCGAGGCAGGCGGCTGGGGGAGCTCCTCCCGAGGCTGCGCCGCGCTAGATAGTGACGGTGCTGCTGAAGGTCTGAAGAGTTGCTCCTCGAAGACGCCAGGCTCCTGAGGCAGCCGCCTGGACGCTCTCCTGGCGATGTCCTCTGCCTCATGATTGGTGCCGCGCGGCACATGCTACAGCTCCAGTCCCCAGAACTGTTTCTCCATCCTGCGAACCTCCATGAGGTAGGCTTCCATGTGCTCGTCCTTCGGCTCGTATATCTTGTTGGAGAAGTTGACGAGGAGCTGTGAATCGCCCTTGATGATGATGCGCTTTACCCCCAAAGTGATTGCGGCTCTCAGGCCGGCTATCAGGCCTTCGTATTCTGCTATGTTGTTGGAGACCTTTTCCCATGCTGGAAACAGAGCTGCACGACGTAGTAGAGCTTGTCCTGAGTAGGGGATACAAGCACTGCGCCGGCCCCCGCGCCATGTCGGGAGAATGCCCTGTCGAAGTACATGACCCAGCCGTCCGGTGCTTCGCTCCTCGGAGAAAGCGACCGGTCTTCGCCTGCTTCGAGGCCAGGTGCCTCCGTTCATTCTGCCACGAAATCTGGCAATGCGGCCCCCTTGATGACTCTAGTTGTGCTGAACTCCAGCTGAAATGCTTGCAGTTCGACGTTCCACTCGGCAACTCTTCCAGCTGAGTTGGGGCTCCTGAGCATCCTCTCCAGAGGGTATGCTGAGACGACCTTGATGGGATGACCCTAGAAGTAGTGCCGCAGTTTGCGTGAGGCTACCAATAGCGCGAGGAGGAGCTTTTGGGGCATGGGGGACCACGCCCTTGCGTCCCGCAGCACCGTGCTAACGAAGTACACCGGATGCTCGACGAGGTAGGAGTGCTGTCGAGGCCCGTGCCCTCCGGAGGGTCTGATGCCTCCCGAGGCGATGGAGCCCCCAGCGCCTGGCCGCCTGGCGCGGCCTCTTCGGTTCTAGGGGCATCTTCCTGATGAGGCTGGTCTCCGTCTGCTGGGGCCGTGACCTTCGCGAGGTCTTCTTGGTCTTGTGTTGCCACGACCGGGGCCGTAGCCGGGCGTGGTGCAGCCTTGATCTGATGCTCTTCCCGAACTGCCACTAGGGCTGCGCTGGCGGAGTAGGGTGTGGCGGCGAGGTAGAGCACCACGGTTGCATCTATATGGACGGACAAAGCTATGCGTCCCCACCGGCCTGATAAAACTCGTTTATCTCCCAAGCATCGTAATCAATGGTGCGGTTGGGTTACCCACGCCCGTATTGATGAGAATCCCGGAATAAGGGGACACGATCTCTGCTTTGACAAGACGTGACAATGAAACCGCCTCGCTAAACGCGCTGAGGTGGGACAGTGAAAACGATTCGAATAAAGGCTTGGCCGTGGTGTGATGTCACGCTGCGGAATACGTCAGCAGATTGAGTTTGTGTAAATAGTATTCTCTCCACGGTGGTATGTGGAACTTATTTTGCAAAGCCGAAGCACAAGTGTGGTAAGAGGATAGCCACGCACCGAAGACTAGATTAAGTGCCAGACACCGGGAAAGATCTGCAAAATAAGTTCCACATACCACCGTAGAGAGAATAATATTTACACAAATCCAATCTGCTGACGTATTTCGCAGCGTGACATCACACCACGGCCAAGCCTTTATTCAAATCATTTTTACTGACCCACCTCAGCGCACTTAGCGAGGCGGTTTCCTCGGCACGTCTTGTCAAAGCAGAGATCGTGTCCCCTTATTTCGGGATTCTCATCAATACGGGCGTGGGTAACCCAACCGTGCCATTAATTACGGCGCTTGGGAGATAAGCGAGTTTTACCAGGCTGGTGGGGGCACATAGTTTCGTCCGCCCATATAAGGGGATAAGAATCCACCTTTTCCATCTACACCTTCTTCCTCCTTTGCTTATCCATTTTCGCGCACTCGAGCTCCAGGGCCCGAGCCCGCACATCCCACCTCAATCTTCTCCAGCCATGTCCGGAGCGGGAGGCAAGTGGATGGTCTCCTCCATCACGGAGGGACACATCAAAAAGCTGAGGGAGGCCGGATACTTGTCTAACGACATCGCGCACCGGCTCCCGGATAAGGGGCAGCTCATCCCCACCCCCAGGCCCCATGAGAGGGTGGTGTTCCTCACCCACTTCCTCCGCGGACTAGGTTTTCCACTTCACCCATTTGTCCGGGGGCTCATGTTCTACTATGGCCTGGATTTCCACGATCTGGCCCCGAACTTCATCCTCAACATCTCGGCGTTTATTGTCGTGTGCGAGGCTTTCCTCCGCATCAAGCCCCACTTCGGCTTATGGCTGAAGACCTTCAATGTCAAGCCAAAGGTAGTGGGCGGCCAGCAAGCGGAGTGCGGAGGCGCCATAGTGGGCAAGATGCCCAACGTTATATGGCTCGAGTGCTCCTTCGTGGAGACCATAAAGGGGTGGCAATCGGGGTGGTTCTATATCACCGAGCCGCGTGACCCCGAATGGGCAGCGGCCCCCGAATTCCAATCTGGCATCCCCACATGGCTCACCTCCTGGAAAGAGAAGGGCCTGTCGTGGGGTAATTCGGAAGAGCAGAACGGACTCCAAACCTGCGTCCAAGACCTGGTGGACAAGAATGTTAAACTCGTCAACGTAGTCCAAGTCATGCTCATCCGCCGGATCCTCCCGTGTCAACGACGGGCTTTTAACTTGTGGGAGTTCGACCCGGCCCAGCACCAAACTCTGACCAGGCTTTTGACACAACGCACGAGGATGCCTGGAAGGTGCTATTCAAGGGCGCCGAGGTTCCCCCTCCCATTACCGAGGATCGCGGATACCGCGCGAAGCGCCAAGCCAGCATAGTAAGCTTATTTTACCCTTTACGGGATAACTGTTTTTCATAGTTTGATTCTATGCGGGATCTAAGCTCCCGTTCCTTTAACATGCATGGCAGAGGAAGTCCGGACAGATCGACTGTCCGACTCCTTTGCCCAAAGACCCAGCGGATGCCCGCTTGACAGGGCTGCTGGCTCCGGCACCTTACGTGGTGCCAGAGAAGAAGGCCAAGAAAAAGGCCACCGGAACTCGAAAGATTTCTTGGTGCTCGGCGGTGTCGGATTCATCGTCCGATGACTCCGAGGCGCGCTCCTCCCCCGAAGACGAGGAGGAGGAAGAAGAGGCCTCTCCCCCTCCAGCGGGGGTAGGACAGAAAAGGAAGGCCGCCCCAACTTGGGGGGGCCGAGGGTCCAAGAAGGGAAGGACCCTTCCTCCGGACTACTCCACCAACGCTGACGACGGCGAAGAGGAGTGGCTATCCAGGGCCAAGCCCCTGGCAAAATCATAAGTATCCGAATACCAGAATAACTCATGGCATTCCTTTATTGCACAGTATCTTCTGATGCCGAATATAATCATGCAGTCCATACGGCCCAGCTCGGCCTTCGCCGGCGGATCCCTGGATTCGTCGGATGTGAATAGTCTTTCACTCCCGACTGCTACCTCCCCTCGTCCTACGGACGATGCCGAGGTGGAGTCCCAAAAGGATCCAAGCCAGGAGGAGGTGGTCCTGGAGGCGCCGCAAGGCGACCTCCCGGACTCCAGGCGCAAAGGGGGTAAAACCCCCAAGGGCTCCAAGTCCTGCCCTAGGCCGGACACCGCACCGGAACCTTCAGTGGTTCCGGAGTCCGGCAGGCGCCCCCCTGGTAAGAAGGGCAACCCTACGACGCCGGTGACCTCCGTCCAACCGGAGGCACCGGATAATTTGCTGGAGGTGCTTAACGGCGCCTCCATCGACGAGGAGCACCGCACTATGATGAGTGTGGTGATCCAGAAGGTTCAGTCCGCCAAGAGCGGGCTGACCGAAGCCTGTGCCAGCCTTCTAACAGGCTTCGAGGTATGTATTTAAGATATATAAAAATATTACCGCAGGAGTCTAACATAAGTATGTCAATATGGGAATGCAGGTTGCGCTGCTGACCTCCGCCGCACTGACTGCGGAGGTCGATGCATTGAAGCAGAGCCTCGAGCGGTCCGAGAACGAGCTCGGCCTTGCCAAAAAGCAGCTCGAGTACAAGGAAGGTAAGTAATACCTTATGTAAGTATATAAAAAGATGTGGTTGCAAAATGACAGGACAACGTGAGTATTGCAGGGGCCACAACCGAGGTGGCGACCCTGAGGGAAGCGCTATCCAAGGCTGAAAACAATTCGGTCGTGGAGCGCACTGAGCGAGAGAAGCAAGAGGCGCGGGTGGCGGAGGTGCGGCAAGAGCTCCAGGCTCTCGTGGAAAAACACGAGAGGTTGGAGCTTGACTCAAAGACTCGAGAGTCCGAGCTCGCCTCGGCCCTTGAGAGCGCCAAATCTGCTAAGGCCGAAGCCCAAAAAGTCCTCCAGGAAATTGAGGCGATGAAGAAGATAGCGGCGGGTAAGGCATTCTTTATGCAAAGCAAGCACGTGAAAGTGAATTACTTGTTACTTACCTGAGTCCGGAGCTCTCCAGGAGCATTTGCAGATCTTCCCCGGAGTGTGACCGATGCTGCCGCATTCTACCGAGCCGAAGAGGGGAGCTCGACGGAGAAGGTGTTCTGGTCTCGATATCTTTGAGGCCGGACACCCGTGACCTTGAGCAACCAGTGAAGCAGCTGGTCGAGCCTCATAAAGTGGCCGAACAGGCCATGAAGGGTCTCGTGGTCGGCTATGGCACAGGAAGCCATGCACAGGAGCTACTTGGCTGGTGAGGCGGTGGTGGGCCTTTGTCCGTGGATTGAAGTCATCAAGCGCCGTATGCATCGAAGGTGCCCGTGGGGCCCTTGCCCGTGCTAAAGTGCCTTTGGGGCAAGATGGACGCCGAGAAGCTTGTGACGGACGGACCACCACCGGGCAAGGAGCATCGCAAGCCCGAGATGTATTATGAGGGCGTCCTGAAGGGTGCCCGCCTTATAGCGGATGAATGCTCCAAAGATGTAATTTTTGAGTAAACTTGTATTTGTGATCCTGTACGCTGAAAACTTGTTCATAGGCGCTAAGCAACGCTTTTGTATTTAAAATATTACCTTCTGTGCGGCCGTTTATTAAATTTGGGAGATGGCGAGTCGTCGGCTTCTGCCCCCATGCCACGAAAGTCTTTGGGGTGTTCGGGATAAACTTGAGCGCTCTTTTTCCCATTCTTGGGTCCTTCGAGGGAGGCGCTCAACACAACGAACAAGGCAATCGGACTATAATGCTTGAACACTCTCACTTAGCCATAGAATTCTATAATTTTAAATTTCGGTGAAGCCCCTAGTATCCGGAAGACCGAGTTCGGGGCGCTATCCACGCCTAGGCCGGAGAAAGCCGACTCCTCGCTCTAAGCGGCTTAAGTCTTTAGGGACTCGAAAACCTCTCGAACAGCGACCAGCTCTCGCCCTATCATGACGGTCAGTTTTAGCTTTCTCCACTGAGGTGCTTAGCCCAGCTCAACCGGGGCACAAGCGCAGTGGTTCTCCCAGCGCTACCTTAGCCGATATAACGGAACGTAAGGTACCAAAACATGGGAGCCGGGCAAACCCAACATTGACCCAAGACATGATTTGGCGCCGATGCATATAATGCTATAAGTTCGGGGTGCCGCACTTGTGAAAGTGTTCGGACTTATCACACAGTATTTTGGGGTACTTAAGCCCCTGGTGTATTTGGCCGTACCAAAGTGTACGGGTGCAACATGTCATTAATGAACATATACAGATAAAAAAGGAATGCAATAATAGACAAAAGCTATGTATTGTTTATTCGAAAAGGCTGCGGTAAAAGCAGAACGATACAAATAGTGCGATAAGCAAAAGATGGGACTATTTGACATGTCCCCCTCCAGGGGCGAGCTGCGGGATGATATGTGAAACAAGTATATTGCTCGTTATAGAGACCACCTGGATATTCGATGTAGCTTTCTGCTTCCCTGGTTGTTGCATCGTGTGTTCGGCGATTCTACTGCCGGACAGGCCTTCCGAAGAGCGGAGTCCTGAAAGTAAGAAAAAAAGAATGACAAACTCGGGAGCCCCTAGTGCGGTTGAGCCGCATTTCGGGCATGTCGTGGTCGTGCCCATCCCCCTATGCCCATGGTATTTCCAGAGCGTAATTATGTACGCGTAGTACTGGTTTTGCAATTTCACGAGGGCTGGGGTTGGGGCTGCATTGCTACGCGTGCTCGGAACGTGCCTGGCGATCTTGTTGTAGGTTACTCCAGGCGCGCTTGACGGTGTCCGGACGTTTAATAGCCGAACTCGAGAATTGCCTTGAGAGGCTGCTTTGTACTTCCGCCGCGAGGGCCGCCATATGCTCCTCCGTTCGGAGAGAGCGTTCGGTGTTTCCATTGACCGTAATGACTCCTCGAGGGCCTGGCATCTTGAGCTTGAGGTATGCGTAGTGCGGCACCGCATTGAACTTTGCAAATGCGGTTCGTCCGAGCAGTGCGTGATAGCCACTGCGGAACGGGACTATGTCGAAGATTAACTCCTCGCTTCGGAAATTATCCGGGGATCCGAAGACCACTTCGAGTGTAATTGAGCCTATACAGTTGACCTCTACACCTGGTATGACGCCTTTAAAGGTCGTCTTTGTGGGTTTAATCCTTGAGGGGTCTATGCCCATTTTTCGCACTGTATCCTGATAAAGCAGGTTCAGGCTGCTACCGCCATCCATCAGGACTCTGGTGAGGTGAAATCTGTCAATGATTGGGTCTAGAACCAATGCACCGAATCCGCCATGGCGGATGCTAGTGGGGTGGTCCCTTCGAACAAAAGTGATCGGGCAGGAGGACCACGGGTTGAACTTTGGGGCGACTGGCTCCATCGCATATACGACCCTGAGTGCACGCTTCCGCTCCCTTTTGGGTATGTGGGTTGCGTATATCATATTCACCGTCCGTACTTGTGGGGGGGAAGCCCTTCTGTCCCCTATTATTCGGCGGCCGGGGCTCCTCCTCGTCATCGCTATGCAGCCCCTTGTCATTGTTTTCGGCGTTTAACTTGCCTGCCTGCTTGAACACCCAACAATCCCAGTTGGTGTGGTTGGCTGGTTTTTCGGGGGTGCCGTGTATCTGGCACGAGGGATCGAGTATTCGGTCCAAATTGGACGGGCCCGGAGTATTTCTTTTGAATGGCTTTTTCCGCTGACCGGGTTTAGAGCCTCTGAATCCGGCATTGACTGTTGTATCCTCAGTGTTATAGTCGTTAATGCGGCGCTTGTGCTTGTTGCGATGCGACCTGCCATTGTTGTCCTTGGTATCTGAATTACCAGGACTCTTGGTCATGTTATTACTACGAGCTAGCCAGCTGTCTTCTCCCGCGCAAAAGCGGGTCATGAGTGTTGTGAGGGCTGCCATGGATTTCGGATTTTTCTGTCCTAGGTGCCTGGCAAGCCACTCGTCGCGGATGTTATGTTTGAAGGCTGCAAGGGCCTCTGCATCCTGACAGTCGATGATTTGATTTTTCTTGGTTAGGAACCGTGTCCAGAATTGTCTGGCCGATTCCTCTGGCTGCTGAATTATGTGGCTAAGGTCGTCAGCGTCTGGTGGTCGCACATAGGTGCCCTGGAACTTTGTCGAGGAATGCGGCTTCCAGGTCTTCCCAAAAACCAATTGACTCTGCTGGCAAGCTGTTAAGCCAATGCCGAGCTGGTCCTTTAAGCTTGAGTGGGAGGTATTTGATGGCGTGTAGATCATCACCGTGGGCCATGTGGAAGTGAAGGAGATAATCCTCGATCCAAATCGCAGGATCTGTTGTGCCATCGTATGATTCAATGTTTACGGGTTTGAAACCCTCGGGGATTTGATGATCCATTACTTCATCTGTGAAGCATAGTGGGTGTGTGGCGCCTCTGTACTGGGCTATATCACGATGCAGCTCAAATGAGCTTTGTCTCATCAGTGTTCGTCCGGCGGAATTGCTATATCCGGCGTGGCGGTTATAAATCACGTGTCGTGGGGCGCCCACGCGATCCGTAGATCGATCTTGCTTGCCTTGCCTTGTCCTCCAATATATCTCGCAGGTCTGGTGCATTTCCCCGCGCCTTGGTACTCTTTGAGCAACGCCGGGGTGCGGCTTGAGTGGAGGGCCAAGAGGCCTCTCTGTCGCGGCCACGAGGTGGCCGGTCGGCAGCATCATGCGCTGGTGATGTAGGTTTAGGTGTTTCCTCCTCTAATCGGGGTAGCAGCCTGCGTTTTGGGTAGCTCTTGGAGGGGTGTTCAAGTTCGTACTCTTCGGCCTCAAGGACTTTAGTCCATCTGCCGGCTAGCAAGTCTTGGTCAGCTCTAAGTTGTTGCTGCTTTTTCTTGAGGCTGCTTGCCGTGGCCAGAAGCCTGCATTTGAAGCGCTCTTGTTTGGCCAGGATCCTCGAGCACGACAAATTCGTCGTCGTCGAGGCTTGCCTCATCTTCGGAGGGAGGCATGTAATTATCGTCCTCTACCTCTCTGTCTGCCGCTCTCTCATGAGGGCTGGCTTCTCCATCCTCCGGTGTTGAATCCTGCTGGAGGGCGTTGTCTTCGGCACTGTCCGGGGTGTTACTATCTCCCGTGCCGGAATCGCTGTTTTTAGTTTGGCGGGATTTAGAGCGGCGCCGCGGACGCCGGCGCTTAGGCTGCTTCTTGGAGGGGTCATCCTCCGTTGTTCCATCGTCATTCCCTTCTTTTGAGATGTCCACCATGTATCTCTTATCATATTTGCTCCCAATCTACTTATATTTGCATCTTTACTTTTTGCATCTATATTATAAAATACCAAAAATATATTTATCTTATCATCCCCCCTCCGGTAGGGTGCCGGAACAGGGTCCAGATTGACTTTTGGTGGCTACAGAGGCTTGTGGCGGCGGAACTCCCAATCTATTCTGTTCCCCGAAGTTTTTAGGGTATATGGGTATATATAGGAGGAAGAAGTACGTCAGGGAGCCACGAGGGGCCCACGAGGGTGGAAGGCGCGCCCCCCTACCTCGTGGCTCCCTCGTTTCTTTCCTGACGTGCACTCCAAGTCTATCAGGTTGCTTTCCTTCCAAAAATAACTTCTCCAGAAGGTTTCATTCCGTTTTGACTCCGTTTGATATTCCTTTTCTTGAAACACCAAATAGGCAAAAAAAGCAATTACGGGCTGGGCCTCCGGTTAATAGGTTAGTCCCAAAAATAATATAAAAGTGGATAATAAAGCCCAATATTGTCCAAAACAGTAGATAATATAGCATGGAGCAATCAAAAATTATAGATACGTTGGAGACGTATCAGCTTCCCTTCCCCACTCAAAAATATCTACTCCCTCGCAATCTCGAAAATATCTACCCGCGTCCGCGTAGATGGTTTTTCTGTTTGATAGCACATGATTAGTATGTCTGGACTGTGTGCGATGTCTGTTACTCCTGCTCTGCTTCAATCAGTAGATCCAAATTTTTAGTAGCCCCGACATTTTACTCCCGCTCCGCTCTGCTTCAATCCCTTGATCCAAATTTTTGGTAGCCCCGCCATTTTACTCCCACCTAGTAAAATTTTCAGTACCCGCGGCATTTCCTCGAACACAACCTTGGACCACCTCCACACACACCCGACATCCTTCGCTAACCCCAGATCCCCCGCTCACACACATACACACCACCCCTCCCTCACTCCAAACCTAGCTAGGTCACCGCCGCCGCTGCGCCGCCTCCATCGTCAACCTCTGCCGGACTGCCCGTGCAGTTTACCCACCGATATACATACCCTCGCCGCCCTGAGTTTCTTAGATGACGTCTACGAAACGCCCCCTTTCCCAGTGATCCCCATCCCCACCCCTCCCCCACTCTAGAGCGTCGCAGCCTAAGCCCGGCTACGCTTCCCGGGGAGCTTGATGAGCGAATGGCCCAAAAGAGCTTTACCGCGGCCTCTTCGCCCGACGTCGGCGAGGTGGTCACCTAGTAAGATGACGACAATGACTGGACCTGGATTAAGCCTTTCAATTAGTGGGCTAGAGTATTCTGGCATGTTGCGGACGCCGGCTACGACATCGAGGTCGTCGACACCGACTGCTTGATGCGTGTTATGTCACAGGGTAAGTTGCCCACCCCCAACTCTTCGGGTTCGATAGCCGTCGATCTCATCGATGGCCCTGCCGTTGATCTCCAGCAGCTCGTTGTGAACAATTTGCCATCCTTCGTTGCCATGGAGCCGCTTTTGTCATTTCTAAAGGACACGTTCTGCAACGCTGGCCTGGGATCCTCAGCTGGCAAGTCAGACCTCATCGATGGCGACGACGAGGAGGAGCCAGTCTGTGACAAGTGAGGAAACCCATGATTTGTTTTCTCGAACCCCTTTTGTAGTGAGAACCTTTCCAGTATTTATTGCTATATTAGGTTGTTTGCATTACGCCTTGTTTATTTCTATGGTTTATGGTTGTTCAGTTGTTTGTAGTTAGCATATGTCCAGTTTCAATTGCCATCTTTGGTTGTTCGTATTATGCCTTGTTTATTTCAGCTATTAACAGTGTGATGTTCTATATGTGCTAGTATGAACTGTGCAGTTCAATTTCATCAATACCAAATTTAACAATAGCTCTATGAATGACTATATTTGGTTGTTGTTAAGCATGTTGTACTCCCTCCGAATCTTTTTAGTTCGCATATAAGATTTGTCTAAAGCCAGGCCTCTCAAAGTTTGACCAACTTTATAGAACAAAATACCAAACATTCACAATATGAAATAAATATCAGTACATGTGTCATGACTTAAATTTTCATATTATATAACTTTAGCATGCTAGATGTTGATATTTTTTCATATAAATAAGGTCAAACTTTATGAAGTTTGACTTCAGACAATTCTTATATGCAGAGTAAAAAGGACCGGAGGGAGTATTGAACACGCCTTTCCATTTGATTTAACAATGGCACTGTTTGGATACTCTAACTTAGCTAGAGGTTAGAGTTAGTTTCTAGCTCATGACAGTTAAAAGGGAGAGAGAGAGAGAGAGAGAGAGAGAGAGAGATTGGTGGAATAGTTGATTGTATTGCTTGAGCCTCGTGGGCATATATATAGGAGTACATGGTCATCTTGGAGTACAAGTCAAGGTAGAATAAATCCTATGCTATCCTATGTTTCCTAAATAACAATGATACTCAACAATGACTAACCCTGAACTAACTCTAGCAAAAGATGTGTTTGGATGACAGTGTTAGATTGACAATAAATGCACTAGGATAACTAGCCCCAATCGGCACCTCTTGGGTGGGATAGTTGTTTTGGGTGGGTTTGACACAACTAGCTGAAACTAGCCCTCGTGTTTGGATACTTTAGGGCTATTTGAGCCCAAACTAGCTCAAACTAACTCTAACCCGTGGATCCAAACAGGGCCAGTAGCTAGTGTACTTAGACCTGCACAATACAAGTTTGAATGACTACGTTTACTTGTTTTAAAATATTAGGCCTGTTGTAGTTAATAACACACCTTTCCACTTCTTGTTTTTAAATATCAAGTTTTTAACAATTTGGTCTTGCACATGTAGGTCCTGCTGTCAGAGGTTTTGACCCACTGTTTGACCCTTTTTGCATATGTGGAAACAAGTTGTCCATTAATATCAGTCAAGTCAAGACACTCAAAAAAGATTGTTACGATAAAGAAATTAGCAACAAAAAACAACAAGATCTTTGTCTGCACAATGAAGAAGACATCAGTTCACTATGGGATGGTACTAACTGTTATACCTTGTCTTTTTAATTCCTTTGTGCCATTTCAAATCTAGAGAAGATATTTATGCATATCCTTGTTTTCAGGCCTTTCCAAAGTAGTTCACTGATGATTACCTCTCAAACCACATGTATGGTCTGGAGGCGAGGAAGGTTTTCATACAACACCCATGGTTCAATATTGAAGTGTTCCTGAAGAGGACGAAGGATGGACGGTCAATCATCCACAGGCACTGGCCTAAAGTTGCAAAGACCTTCAACATCAATGAAGGATCAATATTCGCCTTCCGCTTCAGCAGTTTTCCAGATGAGATTCATCTATCTATGTTCTGTCTGTAATTCTAATTTTGAAAGGTTGTAGATGTTGCATGAGAAACTTGGTGCTGGTGCAGTTGTGTAATAGGGTAGCTGAGTGCTGAAGCTATATGATGTTGTACTCTGATGTATTTCAATTATTAAATCCTACTTCCTTAATATGGAAATGAAATATATTGTGTGCTTAATATGAAATGTCAGTTAGATTAATAAATGGATTATTAATAATAGGGCAATTAGCCTGCTAATGGCAAATTTTCTATTGCAAACGGTTACTGAGAAAACACCGTGGGCAATGACCTCAGGCAACACACACAGTTTCTAGGAATAAACCGTGTTGGATCAATGAACAATCACACACGACATCCTCTTGAAAACTGTTTGTGTTAGGCCACCTTGCACAAACGATTACCACATAAAAAGTGTGTGTGATGGATAGCCTTTGCCACACAGTTTCTGCTATGCACCGTGTGTGATGCATTCAATAACACAAACGATAAAATTGTTAATATCATGTGCAATGGCAACTCTATCACAAACGATTTAATGGGGAAAATTGTGTGTGATGTACCTGCGAATGAAAACGTTTTCCTTGGAGTGACTGTGTGAGATGTATATACGAACGGAAACGTACTTATTGGATCAACTATGTGGGATGTACATACTAACGGAAAAGTATTCCTTGGATTGACTGTGTGGAATGTACATACGAACGGAAACGTTTAGCGTGGACTGTCTATGTGGGATGTACTTATGACCGGAAACAATTTCGCCTGTATAATTGTATTTTTTAGCACTACTGTATGTATAACCGTATTTGATCGCTCGCCGGTCGCACACGACCTCATTTTGCCTAGCGTGTGTGCCAGGAGGGCATATCCCCGACGGTTTCTGGGTCATGTGGGAAGGGCCCCCCTATCGCAGTCACTCACTAGGCGACGATTCCAAATGCCGTCGCCAAAAGGGGTTAAAAACCGTTTGTATAGCACCTCGTTGTACGAGTGATAGTCTTAATGTCTTTGAAAATTATGTTGTAGATCAATGGCTCGCACTATAACTCCCCTAAATTTTAATGCATTCCTAGAGAAAGCTAAGTTGAAAGATGATGGAAGCAACTATGCGGACTGGGGACGTAATCTAAGGATTATCCTCACTGCTGCACATATATTTTATGTCCTTGATGCACTGCTAGGTGAACCACCTGCTCTCACAAACCTAGACGCTATAAACATCTGCAAGACAAGAAATGATGACTAAATGATAGATCAGTGCGCCATGCTTTACGGCTTACAATGGGGGCTCCAATGATGTTTTGAGCACCACAGAGCATATGAGATGTTCCAGGAGCTGAAATTGATATTCCAGGCTCATGCCTGGGGTTGAGATGTAGTGACCCGACCCGAATGGATCAAGTCTCTGTGCTTAACTGTCATCCCTGGATCGGTATGCTGACACACACAGTACTCGAGGATTAATAACAGAGGTAAATCACATGTATAAAGTAACGTAAATACTATTACCTCAATCCAAATAGCGGAAGTAACAAGGTTGTGGATTCCCATCAACACCAACGGCAAAGTTGAGTGTAGAAATTGTAACCCTAACGTATCACTTACTCGTCGTAAGATCCTGCAACATGAGACGTTGCAGCCACAAGGGTCAGTACATTGAATGTACTGGCAAATTCACACCAAAGGATAAATGATGAATAAGGCTATCACTACATGCATATTTGGCTGGTGGAAAAGCTCTATGGTTATAATGTTTTTGCGAAAAGCCAATTTTTCCCTACTGCAAAGGAATAAATTTTATTTAACTATCATGGTGGTTGTTAAACATTGAGAATGGTTGACAGGATTCTCAATCCCAATTGATAATCATCATTAAAACCCAACAAAATTAATTAAAGTAACATGATGAGATTCACTTGATAATCGAAGTACTAGATACTCAAGATGTCCATAATCGGGGACACGGCTAACCATGATTAGTTTGGTACACTCTGCAGAGGTTTGCGCACTTTTCCCCACAAGACTCGATCGCCTCTGTTTGATTTCTCGCACTACATGATGTTTGAGAAACGGATGACCGAGACACAGTCTTTCAGAAGCGCTAGCACTTTACGAAGGGTAGACCGGTACACCTACTTTCCACTACATCTGCTAGTCTACCCGTAAGAGTTCGCACGACTTAATCAACTATGCCAGAGCCCATAATAGCTTGTGGCTGCACACGGAAGTTTCTAGTATGTATAATCTCATGATCCCTTTGAGCACAGGTGGCGGTCCAAAAAAAACAGGCAAGTCCTGGAATAACCAGGTACCTCAATCCACCCAGATGTGTATTAATTTTGCCACCTTAAATAAACCATTAATTAACAATCTCACATCTGTCATGGATAATCACTCACCCAATCCACGTCTACTTGCATAGCATGGCAAAATAAGCAAACGTAGAAGTAACTCCCAAAGGATTGATAATAAAACAGGTAATAGGTACTACCTCATCTACTTCCCATCCCACAATTTAATTAGATCCTAATCATGCAATGTTTGAGGATTGATCTAATGCATAAAAACTGGGTAGTAAAGAGGTATGATCAAAGTGTGAACTTGCCTGCAATGTCGATGAAGATGATTCGCACTCAAAACTCTCGATAGATCTACTCGTCACACTCCGTTCAGTCTATCGTAATCAAGCAGTAGTAACCACACATAAGCAATCACTCAAAAGATCGGAAAGAACGAAGAAGACGATTCGGAAAACATCAAAACCAAGCAAATAACTCTTGTAACATAAAACAATTTCTAACAGTATCAAAATTATATGGATTTGGCCTTATTAGAAAGTTTAGGTCAAGAGCTTCGATTTGCAAAAAGAATCAACTAAATCGGAGTTACGAAACTCAAGTTACAGATGAAACAAGATTGAATACTAATCTGAACTAAACTCAATTTTTAAATTGTCAAAAACATGTTTAAGTTATTTATCTGGATAGAGGGGATCATAACGAAGAAGTGAGCGTTGGTTTCATTGGATTTGGATAAACGGTTGAAAAGTAGTGATCGTTTGAAGTCCGAGGCTAAAGCGTAAAGGAATACTACAAATAGGTCCCTGGGCAGAAGAAAAAGAAAAACCTACTGAGCGAACGCTCGCTTTCTAACTCTAACCAGCGAACGCTCTCTAAATAACTGGACTAAAACAGAAAACCGGGTTTTAAATAAAACCGAAACCCTAAAAAGAAAAACCAGTGAACCGGGCGGTTTATTACCGGACCGGGAAAACCGGCGGGTCGGGCGGCGGATCTGGCGGTTCCGGCGAGGCGACGGACTCCGGCGAGGCGGGGCGGCGGCTCCGGCGGTCGTCGAGGCCGGCGAAGTGGTCGGGGAGGGGCGGCGCTGGGCGGCGGGGTTGATGGTGGCACCCGTGGCGGTCGGCGATGGCGGTGGAGTGTGGGGCAGGGCGGCGGAGCTGCGGCAGCGACGACAAACGGCGCGGCGGCGGCTCGGCTTCGAGCGGCAAGATGCGGGAGAGAGAGGAGGGGTCCGGGCGGCAGCTCTATAGGAATAGGGGAGGCGCTGGCGTGGGGAAGGGGGCGGCCGGAGGCGGGCGGCGCTCGGACTCCAGCGAGTCCGGATCACGCACGGAAGGAGGAGGCGGCGGCGCTGACGGGCCGGCTGGGCCTTGGTCTTGCAGGAGTTGGGCCGGCCCAGTTCGGCGGAAAGAAAGTTTTTTTTAATAAACAGAAAGTCAAAGAAAAAAAAACAAATAAAACAGAAATATAATATAGGCATATTATATAACAAAATTTTCAGAAAAAGATTTCCTACAACATGAACATTTTTATAGAGCCGAATAAAATACACACAAATGCAAATAAAGCAAAGAGTGCTTCTGCCCTAGTAAAATCCAGTAAAAATCATTTTAAAAATACCAAAATTAATTCAAATTTATTTCTCTCCAATTTTCTGATGTAGGGAATCATGTTACCCTATTTTCCATATATTTTATTTTTGGAGAAAAATAATTTGAATAAAACTCAAATAACTCCAAATTGAAAAATAAATTCAAAAGAACTTTGAATTTAATTCTTTGAAACTCCCAACTCATATTTCATATGTTTTGAAGAAGTCATTTTATCTTCGCTCGTGAAAATCATTGAGTTGCATAAAGTTCTGGGTTGGAAATATTTTCCAAATGAAATTCAAATATTTTCAACACCCCTTGTCATTTAAATAAAATGGAAGAAGTCATGTCATCTTCTCTCCAGGGTTTTGTGGTGAAAAGAATTTGAATTCACGGAGATCACGAATGCAAAATGAAAGTTTGGCAAAGTCCTTTTATTCCCTCTCATTTTACTTTCAAAAAAATAAATAAAATGTCACTCAACTTCACACAATAAATCAAACAATCAATCATAACTATCTATTTGTTTATAACATTCCAAAATTTAGAATTTTGGGATGTTACAAACCTACCACCCTTAAAATGAATCTCGTCCTCGAGATTCGGAGAGGCTAGCAAGAAATAGGTTAGGGTAGGGGTCTTCAAAATCCGTCGATCGTCTCCGGGGTCTCGGGTGCTACCACCCTTAGAAGCATTGTTAAGGTTTCATCAAAAACTCATATACTCCATCCTTATTGTTGACAGTGTCGGTCTTCTCAGATCTTAAGGATAATTCCTTCTCTGGGCTCTTCCGGTAGTGGCATAACCTTTTCCTCAATTCTTTTGTCCTTTTTCCTCTTGGTACGGTTATTCCGAGACTGGGTCTTCTCAGCCGACGGGTCTGGCGCCAATGCTAATCAGCTATCGATATCTCATGGTGGTAAAAAATTTATGGTTTCTCCTGCAGAAAACGGGTCTGGGTTGAACCGCATCGTATGACCTACGGTTGGCAACAACTGCCGTGTACAAGGGAAAAAATACCTATACCATTTTAAGGTTTAAACAAGGTTTTGATCGTTGTCTCTCTACTATAGGTAAGTCACTCAGATTTACCATCCCATATAGCAAGGCGAATAAATAAGAGTAAGTCGGTATGGTGATCAATCCATCCCGCACCCAAATCATGACCTTGTACATGGTTTGGCGAATCTCGCATTCTAACACTCGGTCATTCTCACAAGCATTGCAGAATTTTCTCTTGTCGACGAACCAAGTTCGGATAAATCCATTGATTCTGCAAGCCATACAAACATCTATCGTTCCTTAACAACTCTCAGGTTTTGCGTAAACTCCTATAGAATCGTCGGTTAATAAAATCGTAACTTCTTCCAGGGTTTTTTCCTTCAGCAAGAATGTGCTTGCTTCTTGGCAGGTCACAGGGCACGTGGGTTATGGCCCATCTCATCACTTGCAAACCTTAAACACATCCTCGGGGCAACTGATCATTATTCCAACATCCAACTCCCTAGCATCCTAGCATACTAAAAATCCATCCAATTGTATTGTCTCCCTTCCTTCTATTGGCACCAAACTAGGACATGATTACTCAGACTCATCATGAAATTTCCATTGATCCATATTTCCAACATCACACCTCCTTTATATCCAATAGTAATTCATCTCTTCATCCTCGTGGGATATCCCACATATCAAGATAAAAACTTATACTTATGAAGTCCATACTCCACTTCGTGGAACATCATTATCCCTTCCAGGGTCAAGCGTCCTTACAGGGGAATATTGGCCATCTCTGCGTGGCACTTCTTCAACTGGGAAACGTGAAACACATCATGAACTTCTGACAGTCCTTCGGGTGACTCCAACTTGTTGGCCACTTCTCCCATACGCTCCAAAACTCGGCATGGTCCTGCAAATCTCGGGGCTAACTTTCCCTTAACTCCAAATCGTTTAACTCCTCGTAGAAAGGACACACGAACATGCTCATCTCAAATTTCATAGACTACCTCCTTGCGTTTTGAGTCTGCATAACTCTTCCGCTGGGTGAGCTACCTTCAGCCTATCTCGAATCCACTTAACATTCTCTTGACTCCTTGATCACATTTGGTCCAAACAACTGGCGGTCTCCAACTTCATCCCACATCAACGGTGTCCTGCTCCTTCTCCCATACAAAGCTTCAAAGGGGCCATCTTCAAAGCGGCTTGGTAACTGTTGTTGTATGAGAACTCAGCGTAAGGTAGATTTATCATCCCTACTAGATCCATAATCTAGCGCACACGCTCTCAACATGTCCTTCAGAATCTGATTGACTCTCTCGGTCTATCCATCTGTCTGCAGATGAAAGGCTGTACTAAAATCTAGCCTAGTACCCAAAGTGTGGCGCAGCTGATTCCAAATCTTTGAGGTAAACCGTGTTCCTCTATCTGATACAATGGTCCTCGGAACTCCATGCAGACATACGATTCCTGGTCATATATATCTTGGCCAACTTCGCACTTGTATAGGTGGTTTTCACTGGGATAGAGTGAGCCACTTTGGTTAAGCGAATCAACTACTACCCAGATAGAGTCATATCTCGTTCGGGTTCTGGGAAATCCGGTAATGAAATCCATGCCAAGCTTATCCCCACTTCCATTCGGGTATCGGCATAGGCTGTATTAATCCTGCTGGCTTCTGATGCTCTGCTTTTACTCTCTCTGGCATACATCACCTCGACTACATACTCCGCAATATCCTTCTTCATACCAGTCCACCGTAAACACTCCTTCAAATCCAAATACATCTTGGTGTTTCCGTAGGCGAATCGAGTATGGTGAGTCATGAGCCTCTTGAAGTATTTACTTCCTGACCTTTGCATTATTGGGAACATATACACGGTCCTCGAACCATAAGATGTCGTGCTCATTCATACGAAAACCTTTGGCCTTTCCGTTGCTCATTTTCTCCTTTATCTCAGCAATCTCTTTGCCATCCTTTTGAGCTTCTCGAAGCTTTCCCACTAATGTTCACTGAACCTCTATTGCTGCAACAAACTTATGGGGACTATCTCCAAACGAAGCTCCCTGAGATCTTCGGCCAGCTCATTTGGTAATTCTCCGCTTATGAGGGTATTCATCCTTGTTTTCTTTATGGTCGTGTCCTATTTCTCCACAAAGCATGCATGCACCAGGTTTCTCCATATCATTTCCATAAGGCTTCAACTTCTGGGACACAAGCCGAGATTTTAGCAGAGTCAACTTAAAATTCTTTCCAAGTGGTTACTCCTTGCCATCCATTGATGGTTTGGTACATCCTCTACAAGGTAGTGGCAAACCTCTTTCAAAGCACTCAAGAGCATGCTGGGTCATATCCTTTCTGGCTATAGGGTTATTCTCCATGTGATCCTCCATGTTCTGAATCCATCGGTCTGTCTCCAATTGACTCATTGGTACAGACAATACAAGCTCATCCCCATTCATCCTCTATTGGGTCCAGGGGTTTTGGGGTGAGATAAGAGAGATAGAGAGGGATACACACAATGCAAACAATAGTTTTGAAAAAACAGATTTTATTTGTGGCTGTCGGAAAAACATCAAACAAATGACAACTCACAAACGTCGCATCTAACGTAGGTACAACGGGGTTTTGGTCTTCGAATGGTCAATAAATCTTCAACGTCGCCAAACTCTTCAAGTCTTGTTCATGTCTCCGATGGCTTTCTTCCAATCGTGATTGTCCTTCTCAAGTTCTTTTGCCAGATCATCTCTATTGACGCAAGGTTTCTCATGATGTCCTTTAATATTCTGGAGTTGCGTTTCAAACTTCTGGGTTTCAACATCCTTGGCATGAGCCATGGTTCTACTGTCTTTAGTTCCTGACAAATCTCCGGTATCTTGAGGTTTAGCTCCTCCAGCTTGGCTACTTTCAGCTTCTGGTTCCGAGTGCTTCACGAATTTGCCTCCTTGTCAAATATAGCTTCCTGCATATCCATCTTAAACTTCTTGATGTAATACTCCGGATACTGGTGATACACTAGCTAAGATTTAAAACTGCATCTATTGCTGACAGATGCTCCATCAGCCTTCTACCATCCAATCCTTCCATGCATCTGCATACTTAACTCCGCACGGTGACAATAGCATAGGCGGGCAATAACACCATGGTTAGCCATGTCTATGCCCATGTTACTGCCATGAGCTTTCCTTCCATAATTGATATCTCCTGCCTTAGGGTTTTCCTGACAAAACTTTGAGTTTCTAACTCTCCATGTTCCGGTCTTACTCCAATACACCTTGATCTCGGTATTGATAACTTCCATAGTCTGTCAAATTCCATAAGCATAACCTTCCTAGGTCATAAAAATCTGGGAATTCTTCAGAGCCTTCAAAATCTCCTAGTCTTCGGAGTCTTCAACAGTTGTAGTTTCCATTTACATAATGCACGGTAAGAATCCTCTATATTCCAAAGAAGTCTTAGTTGTCCGATATCTTATCTCCTTGGAGTGGTCTCATTGGTCAAATCTTTGAGTGGTCAAAAGGGAAAAGGGGTATGGTCTCACTAAAAGGGAATATTTGAATAAGCTCAGAAGAGAAGAGAGGTAAAAGATCTTTTGAAAATGAAGTTGTAGAGAAAAATCTTTCCTATGGGCTTGTCGGTTTCTAGGGTCACGTCCTCTGATCAACATGTGCTCGATACCATCTTGTAGCGACCCGACCCAAATGGATCAAGTCTCTGTGGCAAAGTGTCATCCACGGATCGGTATCTTTGACACACAAGATGCTCGAGGATTTATAACAGAGGTAAATCACATGTATAAAGTAACGTAAATACTATTACCTCAATCCAAATAGCGGAAGTAACAAGGTTGTGGATTCCCATCAACACCAACAGCAAAGTTGAGTGTAGAAATCGTAACCCTAACGTATCACTTACTCGTCGTAAGATCCTGCAACATGAGACGTTGCAGCCACAAGGGTCACTACATTGAATGTACTGGAAAATTCACACCAAAGGATAAATGATGAATAAGGCTATCACTACATGCATATTTGGCTGGTGGAAAAGCTCTATGGTTATAATGTTTTTGTGAAAAGCCAATTTTTCCCTACTGCAAAGGAATAAATTTTATTTAACTATCATGGTGGTTGTTAAACATTGAGAATGGTTGATAGCATTCTCAATCCCAATTAATCATCATCATTAAAACCCAACAAAATTAATTAAATTAACATGATGAGATTCACTTGATAATCCAAGTACTAGATACTCAAGATGTCCATAACCGGGGACACGGCTAACCATGATTAGTTTGATACACTCTACAGAGGTTTGCGCACTTTTCCCCACAAGACTCGATCGCCTCCGTTTGATTTCTCGCACTACATGATGTTTGACAAACGGATGACCGAGACACAGTCTTTCAAAAGCGCTAGCACCTTACGAAGGGTAGACCTGTACACCTACTTTCCCCTACATCTGCTAGTCTACCCGTAAGAGTTCACACGACTTAATCAACTATGCCAGAGCCCATAATGGCTTGTGGCTGCACACGGAAGTTTCTAGTATGAATAATCTCATGATCCCTTTGAGCCTGGGTGGCGTTCAAAAAAAAACAGGCAAGTCCTGGAATAACCGGGTACCTCAATCCACCCAGATGTGTATTAATTTTTCCACCTTAAATAAACCATTAATTAACAATCTCACATCTTCATGGATAATCACTCACCCAATCCACGTCTACTTGCATAGCATGGCAAAATAAGCAAACGTAGAAGTAACTCCCAAAGGTTTGATAATAAAACAGGTAATAGGTACTACCTCATCTACTTCCCATCCCACAATTTAATTAGATCCTAATCATGCAATGTTTGAGGATTGATCTAATGCATAAAAACTGGGTAGTAAAGAGGTATGATCAAAGTGTGAACTTGCCTGCAATGTTGATGAAGATGATTCGCACTCAAAACTCTCGATAGCTCTACTCGTCACACTCCGGTCAATCTATCATAAGCAAGCAATAGTAACCACACATAAGATCGGAAAGAACGAAGAAGACGATTCAGAAAACATCAAAACCAAGCAAATAACTCTTGTACATAAAAAAATTTCTAACAGTACCAAAATTATATGGATTTGGTCTTATCAGAAAGTTTAGGTCAAGAGCTTCGATTTGCAAAAAGAATCAACTAAATCGGAGTTACGAAACTCAAGTTACAGATGAAACAAGATTGAATACTAATCTGAACTAAACTCAATTTTTAAATTGTCAAAAACATGTTTAAGTTGTTTATCTGGATAGAGGGGGTCATAACGAAGAAGTGGGCGTTGGTTTCGTTGGATTTGGATAAACGGTTGAAAAGTAGTGATCGTTTGAAGTCCAGGGGCTAAACTTTAAAAGGAATACTACAAATAGGTCCCTGGGCAGAAGAAAAAGAAAAACCCTCTTGAGCGAACGCTCGCTTTCTAACTCTAACCAGTGAACGCTCTCTAAATAACTGGATTAAAACAGAAAACCGGGTTTTTTTAAATAAAATAAAACCGAAACCCTAAAAAGAAAAACCGGCAAACCGGGCGGTTTATTACCGGACCGGGAAAACCGGCGGGTCGGGCGGCGGATCTGGCGGTTCCGGCGAGGCGGCGGACTCCGGTGAGGCAGGGCGGCGGCTTCGTCGCCGAGGCCGGCGAAGTGGTCGAGGAGGGGCGGCGCTGGGCGGCGGGGTCGATGGTGGCACCGACGGTGGTCGGCGGTGGCGGTGGAGTGTGGGGCAGGGCGGCGGAGCTGCGGCGACGACGGAAAAGCGGCGGCTCGGCTTGAGCGGCGAGATGCGGAGAGAGAGGAGGGTCCGGCGGCGGCTTTATAGGAGGAGGAGGCGGCGTGGGGAAGGCGGCCGAGGCGGGCCTTCGGACTCCGTGAGTCCGGTCGCGCACGGGAGGAGGAGGCGGCCAGATCGACGGGCCAGGCTGGGCCTTGGCCTGGCAGGAGCTGGGCCGGCCCAGTTCGGAGGGAAAGTTTTTTTAAATAAACAGACAGTCAAAGAAAAAAGAAATAAAACAGAAATATAATATAGGCATATTATATATCAAAATTTTCAGAAAAAGATTTCCTACAACATGAACATTTTTATAGAGTCAAATAAAATATACACAAATTCAAATAAAGCAAAGAGTGCTTCTTCCCTAGTAAAATCCAGTAAAAATCATTTTAAAAATACCAAAATTAATTCAAATTTATTTCTCTCCAATTTTCTGATGTAGGGAATCATGTTACCCTATTTTCCATATATTTTATTTTTGGAGAAAAATCATTTGAATAAAACTCAAATAACTCCAAATTGAAAAATAAATTCAAAAGAACTTTGAATTTAATTCTTTGAAACTCCCAACTCATATTTCATATGTTTTGAAGAAGTCATTTTATCTTCGCTCGTGAAAATCATTGAGTTGCATAAAGTTCCTGGGTTGGAAATATTTTCCAAATGAAATTCAAATATTTTCAACACCCCTTGTCATTTAAATAAAATGGAAGAAGTCATGTCATCTTCTCTCCAGGGTTTTGTGGTGAAAAGAATTTGAATTCACGGAGATCACGAATGCAAAATGAAAGTTTGGGAAAGTCCTTTCATTCCCTCTCATTTAACTTTCAAAAAAAAATCAAATGTCACTCAACTTCACACAATCAATCAAACAATCAATCATAACTATCTATTTGTTTATAACATCCCAAAATTTAGAATTTTGGGATGTTACATGAGAGGTATGACACCTTCGACATGTTCTTTAGCTGCAAGATGGAGGAGAACAACTCCGTTAGTGAGCATGTACTCAATATGTCCGGGTACTATAACCGCTTGAATCAGTTGGGAGTTAATCTTCCGGATGAAGTAGCGATTGAAAGAGTTCTCCAGTCAGTACCACCAAGCTACAAGGGCATTGTGATGAACTATAATATGCAAGGGGTGGAGAAACAATCCCTGAGCTCTTCACGATGCTTAAGGCCGCGGAGGTAGAAATCAAGAAGGAGAATCAAGTGTTGATGGTCAAGAGAATCACTAGTTTCAGGAAAGGAAAGGGAAGGAAAGGGAAAGAAAGGGAACTTCAACAAGAATGGCAAGCAAGTTGCCTCTCCCGTGAAGAAACCCAAGGCTGAGCCCAAACCTGAGACTGAGTGCTTCTATTACAAGGGGAATGGTCACTGGAAGCGGAACTACCCCAAGTACTTGGCAAATAAGAAGGCTGACAACGTCAACAAAGGTATATTTGATATACATGTTATTGATGTGTACCTTACTAGTGCTTGTTGTAGCGCATGGGTATTTGATACTGGTTCGGTTGCTAATATTTGTAACTAAAAACAAGAGCTGTGGGGTAAACAGAGACTAGCTAAGGACGAGGTGACAATGCGCGTTGGAAATGACTCCAAGGTTGATGTTATCGCCATCGGCACTCTCCCTCTACGTCTACCTTTGGGATTAGTTTTAAACCTAAATAATTGTTATTTGGTGCCTGCGTTAAGCATGAACATTATATCTGGATCTTGTTTATTGTGAGATGATTATTCCTTTAAGTCATAGAATAATGGTTGTTCTATTTATATGCATAATATCTTTTATGGTCATACTCCCCTTGTTAATAGTTTATTCTTGTTGAATCTCGATCATAGTGATACACATATCCATAATATCGATGCCAAAAGATGCAAAGTTAATGATGATAATATCCTTTTGTAGCAAAGGACAAGCCTGGACAAACTCTTATATAGAGAAAAGCGCTCCTGAGGACACATGGGAATTATCGTCAAGCTAGTTTTCATCACGTTCATATGATTCGCGTTCGGTACTTTGATAATTTGATATGTGGATGGACCGGTGCTTAGGTGCTGTCCTTACTTGGACAAGCATCCCACTTATGATTAACCCCTATTTCAAGCATCCGCAACTACAAAAGAAGTATTAAGGTAAACCTGACCATAGCATGAAACATGTGGATCCAAATCAGCCCCTTACGAAGCAACACATAAACTAGGGTTTAAGCTTCTGTCACCCTAGCAACCCATCATCCACTTATTACTTCCCAATGCCTTCCTCTAGGCCCAAATAATGGTGAAGTGTCATGTAGTCGACGTTCACATAACACCACTAGAGGAGAGACAACATACATCTCATCAAAATATCGAACGAATACCAAATTCACATGACTACTAATAGCAAGACTTCTCCCATGTGCTCGAGGAACAAACGCAACTACTCACAAAGCATATTCATGTTCATAATCAGAGGAGTATTAATATGCATATAGGATCTTAACATATGATCTTCCACCAAATAAACCAACTAGCATCAACTACAAGGAGTAATCAACACTACTAGCAACCTCACGGTACCAATCCCGGACTTAGAGACAAGAATTGGATACAAGAGATGAACTAGGGTGCGAGAGGAGGTGGTGCTTTGGTGAAGATGTGGATGGAGATTGCCCTCTCCCGATGAGAGCGAGCATTGGTGATGGCGATGGCGATGATTTCCCCCTCCCGTGAAGTGTCCCCCGTGAGCAGCTCTGCCGGAGCCCTAGATTGGTTCCGCCAAGGTTCCGCCTCATGGCGGCGGAGTCTCATCCCGAAAGCATGCCTCTGATTTTTCTTCGGACGAAAGACTTCATATAGAAGAAGATGGGCACTGGAGGGCCAACAGGGGGCCCACGAGGTAGGGGGCGTGCCTAGGGGGTAGGGCGCGCCCCCCACCCTCGTGGCTAGGGTTTGGGCCCCCTCTGGTATTTCTTCCGCTCAGTATTTTTTATTATTTCCAAAAATAACTTTCGTGGAGTTTCAGGACTTTTGGAGTTGTACAGAATAGGTCTCCAATATTTGCTCCTTTTCCTGCCCAGAATTCCAGCTGCCGGCATTCTCCCTCCTTATGTTGACCTTGTAAAATCAGAGAGAGAATAGGCATAAGTATTGTGAGATAATGTGTGATAACAACCCATAATACAATAAATATCGATATAAAAGCATGATGCAAAATGGACGTATCAACTCCCCCAAGCTTAGACCTTGCTTGTCCTCAAGGGGAAGCCGATAACGATAAATATGTCCACATGTTTAGAGGTAGAGGCGTCGATAAAATAAAACACGGACATGAGGGCATCATGATTATTCTCATAACAACAACATATATGGATAATGTCTTATGATTTCTTATGCTTAAGTAATAATCTATTCACAATGCAAAGTATGAATCAGAAACTTTATCGAGAACCAACAACCTATAATCTCAGTCATTGAAGCAATAGCAATTTATCATAACATCAGAAAGAGTCTATGTCGGAGCTTTTTAGCAAGTCCACATACTCAACTATCATTTAGTCTTTCACAATTGCTAACACTCACGCAATACTTGTGGTTACGGGGTTTTAATCGGACACAGAGAAAGATAGGGGCTTATAGTTTTGCCTCCCAACCTTTTACCTCAAGGGTAATGTCAACAATAATAATTCATGCTAACTTACATCCAATTAGATATATGTATCAGGATCTTTCCAACACACTGTGCTTGCCAAAGGATAAAATGTAAAAAGGAAAGGTGAAGATCACCATGACTCTTGCATAAGGTAAAGGGTAAAAGTAAAAGATAGGCCCTTCGTAGAGGGAAGCAGAGGTTGCCATGTGCTTTCAGGGTTGGATGCACAAAATCTTAATGCGAAAGAACATCACTTTATATTGCCACTTGTGATATGAACCTTTATTATGCAGTCTGTCGCTTTTATTTCTTCCACATCACAAGATCGTATAAATCTTATTTCCTCCACACCAATCATACATATTAAGAGAGCAATTTTTATTGCTTGCACCGATGACAACTTACTTGAAGGATCTTACTCAATCCATAGGTAGATATGGTGGTCTCTCATGGCAAAACTGGGTTTAAGGGTTTTTGGAAGCACAAGTAGTATCTCTACTTGCTGCAAAGAATTGGCTAGCATGAGGGGTAAAGGCAAGCTCAACATGTTGGATGATCCATGACAATATACTTTATTTCAGATATAAGAAAACATAACCCATTACGTTGTCTTCCTTGTCCAACGTCAACTCTTTAGCATGTCATATTTTAATGAGTGCTCCCAATCATAAAAGATGTCCAAGATAGTATATTTATATGTGAAACCTCTCTTTCTTTATTACTTCCTATTAATTACAACGATTACCAAAGCTATGTTTGTCAACTCTCAACAATTATTAATCATCATACTCTTTCTATGTGAAGTCATTACTCTCCATAAGATCAATATGATCTCTTTGTTTCTTTTTATTCTTTTCTCTTTTCTGTTATTCACTCAAGATCATGGAAAAATAATCAAGCCCTTGAATCAACACTAATGTTTATTATATAGCTCACGGACTCGTTTACATAAAGGATCATAAGCAAAACTCAAAACTAAATCATACCAAAACTTTATTCTACTAGATCAAGATACTACTAATAGGATCGAACTAAGAAAAACGGTAAAGATAGGAGATGTGGTGACGATACGATACCGGGGAACCTCCCCCAAGCTTGGGAGTTGCCAAGGGGAGTGCCCATACCCATGTGATTATGTCTCCTTTGCTTGTGAGGAAGGTGGTAGTGATGATGGGTAGTCGCACATCGAGTGTAAGAGATCCTCCAGCTTGCGGATAATGCCCTTGAGTGCAACGATATGCTCCTTCAACAAAATATTTTCACGTGTGAGATACTTGTTTTGTATACGAGCTAACTCAATCATCTTGAAAGCTTCAATCTCAGTTGGGGTAAGAAGATTGTGATCAAGTTGAAGGATGTCTTCTGTTGCCAGAGCTTGGTCATCCGTAGCCTTCTTGATCCCTTCATCCTTGTTGGTCTTCATGGGTTCTTCCCACTTCAACTCTATCTTCATTAGCCAAGAATAATTGTCACCATTGTTGGAGGAGGGGGATGACATGATGCCTGGCCTTGACAACCCTGACAGAAAACAACTCGAAACAAGAACAGAGGACAATTGCGTGATACGGTGGTCAAAACCTTCGGGAGATTATATAATGAATTTTTACCGACCAAAATAAGTATCGTGCAAGAAAACGGAGTCCGGAGAGCGCACAAGGTGCCCACGAGGCAGGGGGCGCGCCCAGGGGGTAGGGCGCGCCCTCCACCCTCGTGGAGGCCTCGTGTCCTTCCCGGACTGCTTCTTATTTTTCTATTTTTCTAAATATTCCAAAATGGAGAAAAATTGCCATTAGAACTGTTTGGAGTCGGTTTACTTACCGTACCACATACCTATTCCTTTTTGGAGTCCGAAACGTTCCGGAGAGTGTCCCTTATGTATTCCTCCGGGGTTACGGTTTCAATAACATTCGTTTCAACATTTATGGGATTACCTGAGATATAATGTTTGATTCTTTGACCGTTCACCGCCTTCGGATTTGTGCCTTGAAGTTGTTGATTTTATGGCACCGGAATGATAGACCTCCTCGATAACGTGAGGACCTTCCCATTTAGAGAGAAGTTTTCCTGCAAAAAATCTCAAACGAGAGTTGTATAGCAATACATAATCACCTACATTAAACTCATGCTTTTGTATCCTTTTGTCATGCCATCTTTTAACTTTTTCTTTAAACAATTTGGCATTCTCATAGGCTTGGGTTCTCCATTCATCAAGTGAGCTAATGTCAAATAACCTCTTCTCACCGGCAAGTTTGAAATCATAGTTGAGCTCTTTAATAGCCCAATAGACCTTATGTTCTAGTTCGAGAGGCAAGTGACATGCTTTTCCATAAACCATTTTATACGTAGACATACCCGTAGGATTTTTATATGCAGTTCTATAGGCCCATAATGCATCATCCAGTTTCTTGGACCAATTCTTTCTAGATCTATTAACAGTCTTTTGCAAAATTAATTTGAGTTCTCTATTACTCAATTCTACTTGACCACTAGACTGTGGGTGATAAGGATATGCAATTCTATGATTAACATCATATTTAGCAAGCATTTTACGGAAAGCACCATGAATAAAATGTGAACCACCATCAGTCATTAAATATCTAGGGACTCCAAACCTCGGAAAAGTAAATTCTTTAAGCATCTTAATAGAGGTGTTATGATCAGCACTACTAATTGGAATAGCTTCTACCCACTTAGTAACGTAATCAACAGCAACTAAAATACGTGTGTATCCATTAGAGGCAGGAAAAGGTTCCATATAATCAAAGCCCCAAACATCAAATGGTTCAATAACAAGTGAATAGTTCATAGGCATTTCTTGACGTATACTAATATTACCAATTCTTTGACATTCATCACAAGATAAAACAAACTTACGGGCATCCTTGAAGAGAGTAGGCCAATAAAAACCGGATTGCAATACCATATGTGCAGTTCTATCTCCAGCGTGGTGTCCTCCATAAGCTTTGGAGTGACACTTGCGTAGGATCTGTTCCTGTTCATGCTCAAGTACACAACGTCTAATAACCCCATCTACTCCTTCTTTATAAAGATGTGGGTCATCCCAAAAGTAATGTCTCAAGTCATAGAAAAACTTTTTCTTTTGCTGGTATGTGAAACTAGGTGGTATAAATTTAGCAACAATGTAATTAGCATAATCAGCATACCATGGAGCGATCTGAGAAGCATTTATGACATTTAATTGTTCATCGTGAAAGCTATCATCAATAGGTAGTGGGTCATCAAGAACATTTTCTAACCTAGACAAGTTATCTGCAACGGGGTTCTCAGCTCCCTTTCTATCAATAATATGCAAATCAAATTCTTGTAACAACAGAACCCATCTAATAAGTCTAGGTTTAGCATCTTTCTTTTCCATAAGATATTTAATAGCAGCATGATCCGTGTGAATAGTTACTTTAGAATCAACAATATAAGGTCTGAACTTATCACAAGCAAATACTACTGATAAGAATTCTTTTTCAGTAGTAGCATAATTTCTCTGAGCATTGTCTAGAGTTTTACTAGCATATTGAATAACATTTAATTTCTTATCAACTCTTTGCCCTAGAACATCACCTACAAAGATAATCACTAGCATCACACATAATTTCAAAAGGTAAATTCCAATCAGGTGGCTGAACGATAGGTGCAGAGATCAATGCTTTCTTAAGTATTTCAAATGTTTCTACACAATCATCATCGAAGACAAATGGTATATCTTTTTGTAATAAGTTAGTCAGAGGCCGAGAAATTTTTGAGAAGTCTTTAATGAACCTCCTATAAAAATCGGCATGACCAAGGAAACTTCTTATACCTTTGATGTCCTTGGGACATGGCATCTTTTCAATAGCATCAACCTTGGCTTTATCAACTTCAATACCTCTTTCAGAAATTTTATGCCCCAAGACAATACCTCCATTAACCATAAAGTGGCACTTCTCCCAATTCAAGACAAGATTAGTTTCTTCACATCTCTGCAAAACTCGATCAAGGTTTCTCAAGCAATCATCAAAAGAGGATCCATAAACGGAGAAATCATCCATGAAAACCTCACATATCTTTTCACAAAAGTCAGAGAATATAGCCATCATGCATCTTTGGAAGGTGGCAGGTGCATTACATAAACCAAAAGCATACGTTTATAAGCAAAAGTATCAAAAGGGCAAGTAAAAGTGGTCTTTGATTGATCATCGGCTGACACAGGTATTTGAGAGAAACCAGAGTAACCATCTAGTCTTTCTAGCATTTGATCAATAAAAGGTAAGGGGTAATGATCTTTTTTAGTAGCCTTATTTAATTTGCGGAAATCAATTACCATCCTCTAACCTGTAATAATTCTTTGTGGGATCAATTCTTCTTTATCATTAGGAACGACGGTAATACCTCCCTTTTTGGGGACACAATGGATAGGACTTACCCACTGACTATCAGCAATGGGATAAATGATACCTGCCTCAAGAAGCTTTAGTATTTCCTTTCTTACCACTTCTTTCATCTTAGGATTCAACCATCGTTGGTGATCACGAACTGGTTTGGCATCTTTCTCCAAATATATTTTGTGTTGGCATAGAGTGGGACTAATGCCCTTAAGATCATCAAGAGTATATCCAATAGTAGCGCGGTGCTTCTTCAGAGTTTTCAATAATCTCCCTTCTTCATGCTCTAAAAGGTTAGCACTAATAATAACATGATATATCTTTTTCTCATCAAGATAAGCATATTTAAGAGTGTTAGGTAACGGTTTAAGCTCAAACACAGGATCACCCTTGGGTGGAGGAGGATCCCCTAGGATTTCAACTGGCAAATTGTGTTACGGGATGGGTTCCTGTTTAAAGAATACTTCATCTATTTCCCTTCTTTCATTCATAAACATATCATTTTGATGGTCTAGCAAATATTGTTCTAAAGGATCACTAGGAGGTATGGCAATAGAAGCAAGACCAATAATTTCATCCTTACTAGGCAATTCCTCTTCACGGTGTTGTCTACGAAATTTAGAGAAATTAAACTCATGAGACATATCACCCAAACCAATAGTAACAACACCCTTTTCGAAGTCTATCTTAGCATTAACAGTGTTTAAGAAGGGTCTACCAAATATAATGGGACATAAGCTATCTTGTGGGTGTGACGCCCCCGATTCAATCGTACACTAATCATGCACGCAAACGTGTACGATCAAGATCAGGGACTCACGGGAAGATATCACAACACAACTCTAAAACATAAATAAGTCATACAAGCATCATAATACAAGCCAGGGGCCTCGAGGGCTCGAATACAAGTGCTCGATCATAGACGAGTCAGTGGAAGCAACAATATCTGAGTACAGACATAAGTTAAACAAGTTTGCCTTAAGAAGGCTAGCACAAACTGGGATACAGATCGAAAGAGGCGCATGCCTCCGCCTGAGATCGCCCTAAACTACTCACAGTGCGTCGTCGTGAGCTGCACATAGTAGTAGGCACCTCCGGTAGTAGTCGCCATCGACGGTGGCGTCGCTCCTGGGCTCCATCGTGCAGTCGCAGCAATCGAGTAGAGATAGGGGGAAAAAGGGGAACAAAGGCAACCGTGAGTACTCATCCAAAGTACTACTTAAGCAAGGACCTACACTACATATGCATGGATATATGTGTAAAGGGCCATATCGGTGGGTGAATCGCTGAGAATGCCGAATAAGAGGGGATAGCTAATCACAGTCAAGACTAAACGCTTCAGCAGCCTCCGCCTTGCAGCATGTAGCAGAGAGTAGACTGAAGTCCTCCAAGTAGCATCGCATAGCATAATCCTACCCGGCGATCCCCTCCTCATTGCCCTGTTAGAGAGCGATCACCGGGGTATATCTGGCACTTGGAAGGGTGCACCACATAACCCAACACGCTTGATCCCATTTGGCCGAACACACTTTCCTGGGTCATGCCCGGCCGCGGAAGATCAATACGTCGCAGCCCCACCTAGGCTCAACATAGAGGTCAGCACGCCGGCCTAAACCTAAGCGCACAAGGGTCTGGGCCCATCGCCCTTAGCACACCTGCATGTTGCGTACGCGGCCGGAAGCAGGCCTAGCCTAACAGGCGTTCCAGTCCAATCCGGCGCGCGCCGCCCGACGTCACGAAGTGCCGGTGATACCACGGCGTCGAGTGCCCATAATCGTTCCGTGTAGTTGGTTAGTGCGTATAGACCAAATGGCCAGACTCAGATCAAATACCAAGATCTCGTTAAGCGTGTTAAGTATCCGCGAACGCCGACCAGGGCCAGGCCCACCTCTCTCCTAGGTGGTCTCAACCTTCCCTGTCGCTCCATCTCAAAGTGACAGTCGGGGGCCGTCGGGAACCTAGGCCCACCTCTACCGGGATGGAGCCACCTGTCCTTTCAGCCCCCATCTCCGAGCAGTATCACAGGTAATGCAATAGTGTAAAGTATATAGTATATGCCCATGATCACCACCCGAAGTGATCACAGCCCAGTAGTATAGCATGGCAGACGGACAAGAATGTAGGGCCACTGATGGAACACTAGCATCCTATACTAAGCAGTAGGATAGCAGGTAAAGGTAACAACAGTAGTAGCAAGGACAGGCTATGCAGCAGTATAGGATAAACTGAAAGCATTAACATGCTACACTACTCTAGTGCAAGCAGTATAGAGAAGAATAGGCGATATCTGGTGATCAAGGGGGGGGGGGGCTAGCCTGGTTGCTCTGGCAAGTGAGAGGGGTCGTCAACACCGTAGTTGTCTTTGAGTAGCAATGGCGTCGGTCTCGGTGTCTAAGCGGAACAAGAGGGAAGAAACAATAAATACATAGCAAGCAAGTGCATAACAGACAACAGACATGAGCTAGGCGTGTTCTAACGCATGGCGCTAAGTGATCTTGGCAAAGGGGGAAACATCCGGGAAAGTTTTCCCGCTTCCGGACGTCTGTTAGACAGATGAACCCGAGGGGAAAAGTTGCAAGTTTGCTATGCTAGGGATGCGTAGCGGGCGAACAGACCGCGTATTCGGATACGTCTCATCGTTCTGAGCAACTTTCATGTACAAAACATTTTAATCCAAGTTACGGATTAAAAGATATGATTTTCTAAAGATTTTATTAATTTCTGGAATTTAATTAATTCGAAAATGAATTAATGACATCATCATGATGTCATGCTGACGTCGCCAGTCAACAGAGTTGGTAGTCAACCTGACCGATGGGTCCCAGCAGTCGGTGACACATTTTAATTAAGCAGTTAATTAAACTAATTAGTACTAATTAGGGGGCCACTGTCATTGATTAGTTAATTAGCTAATTAACTAACCAGGTTAATTAGATAACTAATGTTTAATTAGTTTAATTAGTTGTTTAGTTTAGTTAATCAAAATTAATTAAGTTAATTATTTCTTTAATTAATTAATTATTTTTATTTTTATTTTTATCGCTTTCTTTTTTTTAATACGTTCTGGGGTTGGGACCCCACATGTCATAGGCCCTAGGGGCCTTTGCGGTGTCTTGAGTTAATGGGCGGTGCGGGCGAGGTGGCGTGCGCTGGCGGCCTTCGCCGCCAGTCTGAGTGCAGAGGCGAGGCCGAGCTGGCGGCTTCTTGGCGGCGGCCGAAGGGAGGAGGTGGCCAGGGCAGCGTCGCCGGCCTGAGGCGCGGGCGAGGTGTAGGCGAGGTCGAGGCCGTGGCAGCCTTGGCGCTGAGCACGCGCGATGGCCTTGACGGACGCAGCCGAGCGCGCGTCAACATGGCGGGACCGGCGTGACAGCGCGGCAGCGCGAGGGAGAGGGAGCGAGGCGAGGCTCACTGGGGATCTGAGGACCGAAGCGGTGTGCTCGGGAAGCTTCGGGGTGGTCGACAGGGACGACGCTGCTGGAGCGGGAGGCAAAGCCGAGGTAGAACGACGAGGTGGAAGCGACGGCGTCCGGCGAGGTGCGACGGCGGCGGGGCCGGGCGAAGTGCGGCGTCGGGCACCGAGGGCGACGGGATCGGGCAGCGTCGGTGTTTGGGCGGCGAGCGGCCCCGGTGGGGAGGTGACGAGGCGGTCCGGCGGGGAGGGGGTCGTGGCGGCATTCCGGCGACGGCGGGGTCGAGGCAGCGGAGGAGGAGACGAGGAGGCCACGGATCCGGCGACGAAGCTTGGCAGCGGGCTTCGGGGTGCCGACGAGGAGCGGCGGGGCGGCGTGCGGCTTCTACGTCGGCGGGGTCGGGGCGCGTCTGCCCGATTCCGACCCAGACGAGACAGAGCGAGGCTTGAGGCGAGGGAGAGGAGAGGCGGAGGAAGCCGGGAGTGGCGGTGCTCAGCGCGGTGGCGGCCTCTGGGAAGCGGCCAGCGTCGGGCCGATGGGATCGGGGTTTGCCCGATCTAGATCGGCAGAGGAGGAGAGAGAGGAGAGCGAGGGAGAGTGGGGAAGTGGGGAGCGAGGCGTGGGGGGGGGGTCGGTCGTCTAGGGTTAGGTCGGGCGGCGGCTGGGCCGACTGGACCGGCCTAGTGGGTCCAGAGGCCAGCTGGGCCGTGGCCCAGTGGGGGGGGGGGTTCTTCTATTTCTTTTTTTTGTTCTTTGTTAGTTTTGTTTTCTGTTTTTATATTTTCTTGTCTCTTTTTATTTGTAGTTTCTTTTATTTTTAGTCTTATAAAATTACCACTAGTGCCTAATTTGTATTTACCAATAAACTACTATGAGATTAATTCTTAACCCATAATAAAATAGTGTTAGCATTTTATAAATTCAATAGGCATTTTTTTAATTGTTTTCACTATTGTTTTAATTGTTTTAGGGCCTTTAAACATTTTATCAAAGTTTGGTTTCTCCACCATAATTACCTATGTATTATTTGGTTCACTCCGAACATTTAAATTTTAACATTTGAAAACTTTTATTGTTTGCTCGATTTTGAATTGAATTTAAATCGGTTTCGAACTAACACGAGATTAGCTATAGTAATCAAAGTGACGTGGCATCATTAGCAGAGAATTACTATAGCTTAATTATCCGGGCGTCACAATTCTCCTCCACTACAAGAAATCTCATCCCGAGATTTAAGAGGGGGAGTAAGGGGGAAAGATCTGGTTACATATTTCTAACGGATCTTCTCGTTCTTGGTTGCTCTTCTCAAAGTGGTCGATCCATTTCATTGATGTCTTCTTTTCTGCTTCAGGTCATCATGATGAAGTTTGTCGTCCTTCCTTCAGGATCTTCACCGTACTTACGAAAGGGTAAGAAGGGAAAACTCTATATGGAAGGATTCTAACAAGATCGAGCCTTAGACGGTTAACTCAGGGAAGAAGCATAAGTATCTCCCGATTTGAAACTTAAGAAGATATCGAGAGCAAAGTAAGATGGTACCATGAGAAGTTTCAAACGGATAGGCAATCGCTCGATGCCTAATCAGAAGGTGAAAGGGTGTCAGGGCAACGAGAATAGGTATTGCGTATGATACCCGAATAGATCACTTGGCAGGTGGCCTGGGAGTTACATAAGAAGTCAAGCGTGAGGAATAACTTTGGAAACCCGGGGTGTACAGGAGAGTCAGGTTTCAATCCTGGTGGAACTGTGGGTTATGGGCCCACCATGTGGGTTAAGAGTAAGAAGGGCGGTAATGTCTCGCAAGATCATGTAAGCAAGACATGTCAGAGGATAGCCTGTCAGTTATGTCGACAACAACATTGATACCAAGGGCGAGGGACGAAGAGAACCATTTTCCTGCTCGTTAAACAAGGCGGACCAATAGGCAAAGTTCTCGTCCATCGGCGATTACCGGAAGTCATCAACAGTAGAAACAGGGTTACACCAGACAGGATGGTACACCGAGGTGTTTACCTAAGCAGGGAATTACCACTGCTCGGTTAAGTAGAATACAAGAAAGTTTGAACAAAACAACGGGAAGGAAAATGTGCTTAAACACGTATATCAGGGGTATATCCTTCCCAAAGTCAAGCAGAGGATGATATCCAAGACAGGATATAAAGTAGAAAACCCATTAGATAAGAGGAGAGAAATTTCATGACATTACCCAAACAACGGAGTTTGGATAAATGAGCAAGAAACATTTAGGATTGGGCTTCAAATGTTCTTGTTGAAAATCAGAGTATCACAGACATGCTTCGAGATAGCATTGACATGGTCTTCAAGTAAAGGCCGGACTTGGATATACAAAGGATTCATCAGGCACAACTTATAGAATAAGTATCACAATTTCCTCATGGAAGAATGGTTAACCTTGCTAAGATAGAAACTATAACAATAGGTCCTCCGGCCAGTGTCTTTGGGCATGCCATCACCTTACCGGGTCATAAAAGACCAGTGTTATAACTCTTGGAAAAATGTTCCAACCATCATATCTGACCGATTCAGATCTGATCGGTGTTAGGATACCTCAAACTCATGATGCTTGAGGAGAAAAGGTGCGATACAAATTGACGAGATGACATCGAAGATTCTCGGGAGATGAACTATGCAAGCCAGTTCTGAAACAATAGTTCATCGGTAAACCAACGAGAGGATGAGGAGGTGGCTGATGGAATCAGCGACAATTCATTGAGATTAACAAAAGATGGATTTCCACAATTATGTGAACAAGGAGATAACATTTGTCAGATCAAATGGTAAAATGATGTATGCTCGAGGGAAACATACACAATTTAAACATTGGTTGAAAGGTGCACCCAAAATATGGGCTGGGTTGCACAACCAACGTTCGGATGGTGATTCAACAACCAATAGTCTAAGAATGAACGGCTGACCATTAACTTCAAAGCAATAGGGTTGCTATAAGTTTTGGAATTACACATCACAGTCCATTTGTCGGTGGTTAGAAATAACACGGTGACCAGGAAAAGAATGGTGATGGTGATAAGTATCACTTGTATCAAGAATTCTCTAGAGGTGGGGAAATTCTCACAACATTGAGGACATAAGAGATGTTAATGTTCCAAGGTAAAGAAGGACAATTGCTGGATAGCGAGGAACTCAAGGTATATCACCAAACACGAACAAGCTTGTGTTGGTGGGAAGGCACTAAGTGGTCGATGATAACACAGATCATCAAGGGCAAGGATGGTATTTCTCATCATGAACTCAATTGATATCCTGGAAGAGCTCATAAGGCTGATGATCACTACACATTTGTCGAGAGATTTCATGAAGATGTGATCAATCAGCGACGACATTAAGTCAAAGGAATGAGGTAGCGGAAGGTTATTGGAACCGTGGGTAGGACACAAACTTGAAAGCAGGATTGTTGTTCAAGGCGAACTGATATGACGAGGAAGATCGACGTAAGCTTAGCTCATCATCGAAAATTTTGTGCTCCAGGAAGAAGGACCAGGTAACACAGTTAGAAGTTTGCACGATAATGATATAGCCGATCAGGCTAGCAATGACTTGAAGGATTAATAAACTCATAAGCAATGAAGAATACTTAGAGTTATCGAATCGAAGTGCGGAATTGATTCACTTATTAGTGTTCTCGCTTGACGACAACCCAGAACCCGGGAAAATTGGAATCGGTGAGAAATAATAGTTGATGAAGAACCCATAAGAAGTTATGTAGTTTCATGATATTCTCGCGGTACCAGAGGGTATACTCAAGGGTAGAGCGGGATAGAGGTTGGACAAGAGAAATCATTTGCAGAAGGCAAGCACTTAAACTTGTCCAAGAAATGGGATCAAGGAAGAACAATATGGTCGAAACCACGGTCGCAAAAGACCAAGCATAGATAAGAGAAGAAGTTATAACAAGGGGATTATTATTACTACGAGAAGCTTCCATGATAAGTTCCACCTCGGGTCCATGGGCATGAACACAAAGTTCAAGGTCGACTCCCACTTCTCCAAAGCATAACCTTACATTCACTTCTCGTTTCGATAATGGCATTAGTGTTGAAAGTTTTACCTGGTGAAATACCAGATGAGTATGACCCGTGAAAACTTCCGAGTTCACACATAGTAAGGAAGGCATAGGTTCAACCCATCAGGGCATCTTACGAACATATACCACAAACTTCGGGGTAAATAATACAAGCTCGAAAGTAGGGCATTGTTCAAAGGCAGATGATACAATTTACCAAAGGCATTATATACCCATGGAAAGGCTCTCAAGGTTATTCAATATGAAGGACACTGTCGGATAAAATCCAACAAAGGAACCGATGGTCCACAAGGGATCTGATGTGAGCATCGGTACTCAACCAGAGGAAGAAGAATGCACGGGCATCATATTATAGAACCTCTGAATAATTCGATGCTTAGATAACAAAGGAATTTTGATTTCCAAAACAATGGATCGAGCGATCGCTTTGATCAAGGATGGATAAGTTTGATAGACATGAGGCACAATTGACGACCAATAGTTTGGTAGAGAACCAGCTCATGTTCAAAAATGATGTCTGAGCCGGAAAGATAATTTAGAAGGGTTGATAGATGATTGTGTGCATTCGCACACATGTTTAATCAATAGGATCAAAATGACGGTGTCAAAAGATACTAGCGAATATTGCCGGATATGTGGGAAGCATCCATAATGCAAGTAGACAAGTATTTGCAGAGCAATAAAGCTTCTAAGGATTTTCGGAGGATTGCATAGTATTTCAAAGACTTTTGTGAAACACCTGAACAACTGGGGATGAGCGGATACTCGGAAAGTGCGAGAAATTACTCTTATGGGTATTCAGGTGGCAAGGAACTGCAAGGCGATGAGCACAAAATATTCTCGGGGTATCTTGTAATAACAAGATCGACTGGGTATAAAGTAAGAACAACAGGTGTAAGTATTTATCCATAGGGAATTGCAGAAGCAATGGGCACAAGGTCTCGAGAGAAAATCGGAGAGTATCTTCGAAATCTTCTGGTGCAGCCGGCGATCATCTGGACTGAAGGGGCTCTCCGGGAGAAAGTATTATCGAGAACCTAGAGTTAGTTTTATTTTTAGCAAAATCATTTAACCCGAATAGAAGAGATGTCAGAGTCCCAGAGTATAGGTCGAGGAATAAAAGATCCTAATACCACCCAAATGGCGACGTGGGCCCGTAAGACACACAGCCATGTTAGTAAAAGTTTTGTAATGTCTAGACTCGACTTCGGCCAAGGAGTTGGAAAGGGGGATTCCTACAGGGAGTCAGCTCTGATACCAACTTGTGACGCCCCCGATTCAATAGTACACTAATCATGCATGCAAACGTGTACGATCAAGATCAGGGACTCACGGGAAGATATCACAACACAACTCTAAAACATAAATAAGTCATACAAGCATCATAATACAAGCCGGGCCTCGAGGGCTCGAATACAAGTGCTCGATCATAGACGAGTCAGCGGAAGCAACAATATCTGAAGTACGGACATAAGTTAAACAAGTTTGCCTTAAGAAGGCTAGCACAAACCGGGATCAGATCGAAAGAGGCGCATGCCTCCCGCACAGGATCGTCCTAAACTACTCACAGTGGTAAATCGTGGGCTGCTGCGTAGTAGTAGGCACCTCCGGGGTAGTAGTAAATCATCGGACGGTGGCGTCACAGCTCCAGGCTCCATCGTCTAGTCGCAGCAATCGAGTAGAGATAGGGGAAAAAGGGGAACAAGGCAACCGTGAGTACTCATCCAAAGTACTGCAGCAAGGAGCTACACTACATATGCATGGATATATGTGTAAAGGGCCATATCGATGGACCGAACTGCAATGCCGTAATAAGAGGGGATAGCTAATCACAGCCGAAGACTACGCTTCGCAGCCTCCGCCTTTGCAAAGATGTAGCAGTGAGTAGAAGTCCTCCAAGTAGCATTGCATAGCATAATCCTACCCGCGATCCCTCCTCATTGCCACTGTTAGAGAGCGATCACCGGGTATATCCGCACTTGGAAGGGTTTGTTTTATTAAGTATCCAGTTCTAGTTGTCATAAGGTCAAGGTACAACTCCAAGTCGTCACATTACCGAAGATCATGGCTATTTAAATAGATTAACTTCCCTGCAGGGGTGCACCACATAACCCAACACGCTTGATCCCATTTGGCCGGACACACTTTCCTGGGTCATGCCCGGCCGCGGAAGATCAACACGTCGCAGCCCCACCTAGGCTCAACAGAGAGGTCAGCACACCGGTCTAAACCTAAGCGCACAGGGGTCTGGGCCCATCGCCCTTAGCACACCTGCACGTTGCGTACGCGGCCGGAAGCAGACCTAGCCTAACAGGCGTTCCAGTCCAATCCGGCGCGCGCCGCTCAGTCGCTGACGTCATGAAGTGCTTCGGCTGATACCACGACGTCGAGTGCCCATAAGCTGTTCACAGAAGTTGGTTAGTGCGTCTGCACCAAATAGCCGCACTCGGATCAAATACCAAGATCTCGTTAAGTGTGTTAAGTATCCATGACGCCGACCAGGCCAGGCCCACCTCTCTCCTAGGTGGTCTCAACCTGCCTGTCGCTCCACCACAAAATGTGATCGGGGCCGTTGGGAACCCAGGCCCACCTCTATCGGGATGGAGCCACTTGTCCTTTCAGCCCCCATCTCCGAACAGTATCACAGGTAATGTAATAGTGTAAAGTATATAGTATATGCCCGTGATCACCTCCCGAAGTGATCACAGCCCAGTAGTATAGCATGGTAGACGGACAAGAATGTAGGGCCACTGATGGAACACTAGCATCCTATACTAAGCAGTAGGATAGCAGGTAAAGGTAACAACAATGATAACAAGAATAAGGCTATGCAGCGGTATAGGATAAAGCTGAAAGCAAGAATATGCTACACTACTCTAATGCAAGCAGTATAGAGAAGAATAGGCGATATCTGGTGATCAAGGGGGGGGGGCTTGCCTGGTTGCTCTGGCAAGAGAGAGGGGTCGTCAACACCGTAGTCGTACTGGGTAGCAGCGACGTCGGTCTCGGTGTCTAGCGGAAGAAGAGGGGGAAGAAACAATAAATACATAGCAAGCAAGTGCATAACAGGACAACAGACAGAGCTAGACGTGTTCTAACGCAGCGCTAGGCGGTACTGGCAAAGGGGGAAACATCCGGGAAAGTTTTCCCGCTTCCGGACGTCTGTTAGACAGATGAACCCGAGGGGAAAAGTTGCAAGTTTGCTATTCTAGGGATGCGTGGCGGGCGAACAGACCGCTTATTTGGATACGTCTCGTCGTTCTGAGCAACTTTCATGTACAAAAACATTTTAATCCGAGTTACGGATTAAAAGATATGATTTTCTAAAGATTTTATTAATTTTTCGAATTTAATTAATTCGAAAATGAATTAATGACATCAGCATGATGTCATCTTGGACGTCGGCCGATCAACAGAGTTGATTGGTCAACTGACCGATGGGTCCCACTGGTCAGTGACACATTTTAATTAAACAGATTAATTAAACTAATTAGTACTAATTAGGGGGGCCACTGTCATTGATTAATTAATTAGCTAATTGACTAACCAGGTTAATTAGATAAGTAATGTTTAATTAGTTTAATTAGTTGTTTAGTTTAGTTAATCAAAATTAATTAAGTTAATTATTCCTTTAATTAAATAATTAATTTTATTTTTATTTTTATCGCTTTCTTTTTTTTAATACGTTCTGGGGTTGGGACCCCACATGTCATAGGCCCTAGGGGCCTTTTTGGTGTCTTGAGTTAATGGGCGGTGCGGCAGGACGACGCTACCGGGCGGCGCCGCCTCAGGGAGTGCAGAGAGGCGAGGCCAAAGGCCTGTGGCTTCTTTGGCGGCGGCACGACACATGAGGAGGCCTGGCCGCGAGCGCTGGCAGGAGCGGCCGCGCCGAAGCGGGAGGAGGTCCGGGCGCAGACGGCGCCGCCGCATGTGGGGGTACAGGAGCGGGCGAGGTGTAGGCGAGGTCGGGCGGCCGAAAGCACGGCGCGGGCGCTGAGCACGACGCGGTGAGCGCCAGACGGACGCAGCCGGAAGGCTAACCGCCAGGGACCGGGCGTGATCATGGCGACAAGGCGAGGGAGAGGGGAGCGAGGCGGGGCTCACTGGGGGATGCAAGGACCGGGGCAGTGGGCTCGGGGAAGCTCGGGGTGGTCGACGGGGACGACACCGCGGAGCGGGAGGCAGGCCGGCGGGGAAGAACGACGAGGTGGAGGCGACGGCGTCCCGGCGAGCGACAGCAAGGGCCGGGCGGCGCGGCGTCGGGCACCGAGGGCGACGGATCGGGCAACGCCGGTGTTTGGGCGGCGAAGCGGCCCCGGGGTGGGGAGGTGACGAGGCGGTCCCGTGCGGGAGGGGGTGGCGGCGTTCCGCGACCGGGGTCGAGGCAGCGTGAGGAGGAGATGAGGAGGCCACGGATCCGCCACGCTTGGCAGGCTTGGGCGCCGACGAGGAGCGGTGGGCGGCGTCTGGCTTCTGCGTCGGCGGGCCGGGCGTCTGCCCGATTCCGACCAGACGAGACAGAGCGAGGCTTCGAGGCGAGGGAGAGGAGAGGCGCGAGGAAGCCGGGAGTGGCGGTGCTCGGCGCCGGTGGCGGCCTCTGGGGAAGCGGCGGCGCGGCGTCGGGCCGATGGGATCGGGGGTTTGCCCCGATCTAGATCGGGCAGAGGAGGGAGAGAGAGGAGAGCGAGGGGAGAGTGGGGGAAGTGGGGAACGAGGGGCGTGGGGCGGGTTCGGTCGTCTAGGGTTAGGTCGGGCGGCAGCTGGGCCGACTGGACCGGCCTAGTGGGTCCAGAGGCCAGCTGGGCCGTGGCCCTCTGGGGGGGGGGGTTCTTCTATTTCTTTTTTTTGTTCTTTGTTAGTTTTGTTTTCTGTTTTTTATATTTTCTTGTCTCTTTTTATTTGTAGTTTCTTTTATTTTTAGTCTTATAAAATTACCACTAGTGCCTAATTTGTATTTACCAATAAACTACTATGAGATTAATTCTTAACCCATAATAAAATAGTGTTAGCATTTTATAAATTCAATAGGCATTTGTTTAATTGTTTTCACTATTGTTTTAATTGTTTTAGGGCCTTTAAACATTTTATCAAAGTTTGGTTTCTCCATCATAATTACCTATGTATTATTTGGTTCACTCCGAACATTTAAATTTTAACATTTGAAAACTTTTATTGTTTGCTCGATTTTGAATTGAATTTAAATCGGTTTCGAACTAACACGAGATTAGCTATAGTAATCAAAGTGACGTGGCATCATTAGCAGAGAATTACTGTAGCTTAATTATGCGGGCGTCACAGTGGGAAACCAAGAACAAGAAAATCAGTAGGATATTTAGTTTTCCCACACAAGACTTCAACATCTCTAACAATTCCCATTGGTGATATAGTATCTCTATTGGCAAGTTCAATTGTGACATCAATATCTTCTAACCCAACAGGTGCAATATCATGCATAATTTATTTGTATTAGTCTATAGGTATTGCACTAGCACTAGCACCCATATCACACAAGCCATGATAACAATGATCTCCTATTTTAACAGAAATAACAGGCATTCCTACCACAAGTCTATGTTTATCTTCAGCACAAGGTTTAGCAATTCTAGCAGTTTCATCACAGAAATAAATAACATGCCCATCAATATTATCAGCCAAGAGATCTTTAACTATAGCAATATTAGGTTCAACTTTAACTTGCTCGGGAGGTGTATAGGTTCTAATATTGCTTTTACGAACCACAGTTGAAGCTTTAGCATGATCTTTTATCCTAACAGGAAAAGGTGGTTTCTCAACATAAGTAGTAGGAACAATAGGATCATTATAAGTGATAGTCTTTTCTACAACTTTAATAGGTGCAACTACTTTTACTTCTATGGGAGGATGATATTTAAACCACTTTTCCTAAGGGAGATCAACATGAGCAGCAAAAGATTCACATAAAGCAGCTACTATCTCAGAGTCAAGTCCATATTTAGTTCTAAATTTACGGAAAACATCGGCATCCATAAAAGATTTAACACAATCAAACTTAGGTGTCATACCTGACTCCTTACCTTCATCGAGGTCCCAATCTTCACAGTTGCGTTTAATTCTTTCCAATAAATTCCATTTGAATTCAAAAGTCTTCATCGTAAAAGAGCCAGCACAAGAAGTATCGAGCATGGTGCGATTGTTATCAGAAAGCCGAGCATAAATTTTTTGAATAATTATTTCTCTTGGGAGCTCATGATTGGGCCATGAATATAACATTGATTTAAGCCTCCCCCAAGCTTGAGCGATGCTTTCTCCTTTGCGAGGCCAAAAATTATATATATATAATTGCGATCACGATGAACAAGATGCATAGGATAAAACTTCTGATGAAATTCCAATTTCAATCGTTTGTAGTTCCATGATCCCATATCATCACATAGCCTATACCATGTCAACGCATCTCCCATCATAGATAAAGGGAAGACCTTCTTATTAATAACATCATCGGGCACACCTGCAAGCTTAAATAATCCACAAACTTCATCCACATATATTAGGAGCTCATCAGGATGCATTGTTCCATCTCCTGCAAAAGGATAAGCTAGCAGTTTTTCTATCACACCGGAAGGAATCTCAAAGTAGACATTTTCATTTTCAATAGGTTCAGTAGGTTGAGGGGCAACTCTTTGCTCTCCTAGTCGGGGTGATGATACCCCGAACAAGCCCCTCAAAGGATTACTTTCCATAGTAACAAGTGACAGTAAATTTCAGCACACTATATAAATTTTTCCTTACCAAATTCCACCTACCAAAGGCGCTTCACTCCCCTGCAACGGCGCCAGAAAAGAGTATTGATGACCCACAAGTATAGGGAATCTATTGTAGTCCTTTCGATAAGTAAGAGTGTCAAACCCAACGAGGAGCAGAAGGAAATGATAAGCGGTTTCCAGCAAGGTATTCTCTGAAAGCACTGAAATTATAGGTAACAGATAGTTTTGTGATAAGATAAATTGTAACGAGAAACAAGTAACAAAAGTAAATAAAGTGCAGCAAGGTGGCCCAATCCTTTTTGTAGCAAATGACAAGCCTGGACAAACTCTTATATAGAGAAAAGCGCTCCCGAGGACACATGGGAATTATCGTCAAGCTAGTTTTCATCACGTTCATATGATTCGTGTTCGGTACTTTGATAATTTGATATGTGGGTGGACCGGTGCTTAGGTGCTGTCCTTACTTGGGAAAGCATCCGACTTATGATTAACCCCTATTGCAAGCATCCGCAACTACAAAAGAAGTATTAAGGTAAACCTAACCATAGCATGAAACATGTGGATCCAAATCATCCCCTTACGAAGCAACACATAAATTAGGGTTTAAGCTTCTGTCACTCTAGCAACGATCATCTACTTATTACTTCCCAATGCCTTCCTCTAGGCCCAAATAATGGTGAAGTGTCATTTAGTCGATGTTCACATAACACCACTAGAGGAGAGACAACATACATCTCATCAAAATATCGAGCGAATACCAAATTCACATGACTACTAATAGCAAGACTTCTCCCATGTCCTCAGGAACAAACGTAACTACTCACAAAGCATATTCATGTTCATAATCAGAGGAGTATTAAAATGCATATAGGATCTGAACATATGATCTTCCACCAAATAAACCAACTAGCATCAACTACAAGGAGTAATCAACACTACTAGCAACCTACATGTACCAATCCCAGACTTAGAGACAAGAATTGGATACAAGAGATGAACTAGAGTTTGAGAGGAGATGGTGCTGGTGAAGATGTTGATGGAGATTGCACTCTCCCGATGAGAGGAGCGTTGGTGATGACGATGGCGATGATTTCCCCCTCCCGGAGGGAAGTGTCCCCGGCAGAACAGCTCTGCCGGAGCCCTAGATTGGTTCCGCCAAGGTTCCGCCTCGTGGCGGCGGAGTCTCGTCCCGAAGGCTTGCTTCTAATTTTTCTTCGGACGAAAGACTTCATATAGAAGAAGATGGGCCCGGGAGGGCCAACAGGGGGCCCACGAGGCAGGGGGGCACGCCCCCCACCCTCGTGGCCAGGGTGTGAGCCCCCTCTAGTATTTCTTCCGCTAAGTATTTTTTATTATATCCAAAAATAACTTTCGTGGAGTTTCAAGACTTTTGGAGTTGTGCAGAATAGGTCTCCAATATATGCTCCTTTTCCAGCCCGGAATTCCAGCTGCCGGCATTCTCCCACCTTATGTAGACCTTGTAAAATAAGAGAGAATAGGCATAAGTATTGTGACATAATGTGTGATAACAGCCCATAATACAATAAATATCGATATAAAAGCATGATGCAAACTGGACGTATCACCGCTTAGGTCATATTGGTGTAAAGCGCATGAAGAAACTCCATGATGATGGACTTTTGGAATCACTTTATTACGAATCATTTGAAACATGTGAACCATGCCTCACGGGCAAGATGACTAAAACCCTATTTTCCAGTACAGTGGAGCAGGCAAGGGACTTGTTGGAAATAACATACTGATGTATGATGTCTGATGAGCGTTGAAGCACACGATGGACATCAATATTTACTTACCTTCACGGATGATTTGAGTAGATATGGGTATATTTACTTAACAAAACACAAGTCTGGAACATTTGAAAAGTTCAAGGAATTTCAGAGATAAGTGGAGAATTATCATAACAAGAAAATAAAGGTTCTACGATCTGATCATGGAGGCGAATATTTGAGTTACGAGTTTGGCAGGCATTTAAGACAATGTGGAATTGTTTCACAACTCACGCACTGGGAACACCACAGTGTAATGGTGTGTCAGAACATCATAATCGTACTTTATTGGATATGGTGCATTCTATGATGTCGCTTACCAATTTTCACTATCATTTTGGGGTTATGCATTATAGACAACCACATTCACTTTAAATAGGGCACCATCTAAGTACGTTCAGACGTGGTTTGGCAAGAAACCTAAGTTGTCATTTCTTAAAGTTTGGGGATGCGATTCTTATGTCAAGAGGCTTCAACCTAATAAGCTCGAACCCAAAGCGAAGAAGTGTGTCTCCATTGGATACCCTAAAGAGACTATTGGGTACACCTTCTATCGCAGATCAAAGGGCAAGATCTTTGTTTCCAAGAATGGGTCCTTTCTAGAGAAGGAGTTTCTCTAGAAAGAAGTTAGTGGGAGGAAAGTAGAACTTGATGAGGTAATCGTACCTTCTCTCGAATTGGAAAGTATCACATCACAGAAGGCAGTTCTCGTGATGCCTACACCAACTGGAGAGGAAGCTAACGATGATGATCATGATACTTCGGATCAAGTTACTACTAAACTTTGTAGGTCGACCAGGGTATGTTCCGCTCCACAGTGGTACAGTAATCCTGTCCTGAAAGTCATGTTTTTGGACAACGGTGAACCTATGAACTATGAAGAAGCAATAATGAGCCCAGATTCCGACAAATGGCTTGAGGCCATGAAATATGAGATAGGATCCATGTATCAAAACCAGGTGTGGACTTTGGTAGACTTACACGATGACCGAGAGGCCATTGAGAACAAATGTATCTTCAAGAAGAAGACAGACGCTGCTGGTAATTTCACCATCTATAAAGCTCAACTTGTCGCAAAGGGTTTCCGACAAGTTCAATGGGTTGACTATGATGAGACTTTCTCACCCGTGCGATGCATAAGTATGTTAGAATTGTGTTAGCAATTGTCGCATATTACGCTTATGAAATCTGGCAGGTGGACATCAAAACAACATTCCATAATGTTTTCCTTAAGGAAGAGTTGTATATGATGCAACCGGAAGGTTTTGTCGATCCTAAGGATGCTAACCAGGTATGCAAGCTCCAGCGATGCATCTTTGAACTAGTGCAAGCATCTCGGAGTTGCAATATACGCTTTGATGAGGTGATCAAAGCTTTTGGTTTTGTACAAACTTATGGAGAAGCTTGTATTTACAAGAAAGTGAGTGGGAGCTTTGTAGCATTTCTAATACTACATGTGGATGACATATTATTGATTAGAAATGATATAGAATTTCTAGAAAGCATAAAGGGTTATTTGAACAAGAGTTTTTCAATGAAATACCTGGGTGAAGCTTCTTACATATTGGGCATCAAGATCTATAGAGATAGATCGAGATGCTTGATAGGACTTTCACAAAGCACATACCTTGACAAGATGTTGAAGAAGTTCAAAATGGACCAGTCAAAGAATGGGTTCTTTCCTGTTTTGCAAGGTATGAAGATTCAGACTCAAACCCCGACCACAACAGAAGAAAGAGAAAGGATGAAGGTCATCCCCTATGCCTCGTCCATAGGCACTATAATGTATGCCATGCTATGTACCAGACCTGATGTGTACCTTGCCATAAGTCTGGGAGGTACCAAAGTAATCCAGGAGTGGATCACTGGACAACGGTAAAAATATCCTTAAGTACATAAAGAGGACTAAGGACATGTTTCTCGTTTATGGAGTTGACAAAGAGCTCTTCGTAAAGGGTTACGTCGATGCTAGCTTCAACACTGATCCGGATGACTCGAAGTCACAAACCGGATACGTATTTAGTTTGAACAGTGGAGTAGTCAGTTGGTGTAGTTCCAAGCAGAGCGTCGTAGCGGGATCTACATGTGAAGGGGAATATATAGATGCTTTGGAAGCAGCGCAAGAAGGATCTGTATGAAGGAGTTCATATCCGACCTAGGGGTGATACCTAGTGCATCAAATCCAATGTCTATCTTTTGTGACAACATTGGGGCCATTGTCATTGCCAAGGAGCCTAGGTTTCACAAGAAGACCAACCATATCAAATACCGCTTCTACTTCATTCGTAACTAAATTAGGATGGGGACATAGAACTTTGAAAGTAGATACTAATCTGAATGTGCTCTACTGCAGGATGCTGCTAATGCAACACTACGATCAGAGACCCTTTGACGAAACTGTGTGCGATGCAATAATCGCAAACGGTGATGCAAAAAAACGTCAAAAGATGCAAAACGTTTGCGATGGCGGAGCCATCAAACACGGTTCCGATTTTAGTTGCGTGCGCAATGTAGGGCATACGGTTCAGTTCAATTGACTGTCTGCGATGAGGAAGAAGAACAGAAACGGGTAGCTAGATGAAGGCGTGTGCGATATACGGCATGCAGTTCACTCGCATTAACTGTTTGTGCTGAGGCAGAACAACAGAAATGGGCAGCTAAATAAAGCTGTGTGCGATTGAGGGCATACGCTTCAGAAGGATTAACTGTTTGTGATTAGGCAACAGAACAGAAACGGTCAGCCAGATCAAAGTGTCTGCGGTTGACGGCATACACTTCACACGGATGAACTGTTTGTGATTAGCCACAACAAATAGAAACAGTTAGACAGATCAACATGTGTGCACTAGACGGGCACACATTCTAATTAAAATAAGCATGTGCAATGGTAATAACGAGCGCGCACGATTGTTGGAACAAGACGTGTGCTGACATTGCCTATTACGGTGCACCCTACGGTGCAATCGCCACGTACGCGGCCGAGAAAGCATGCCCATGTTACTCTGTCCGGGAATAGTGCCACACTTAGAAATTATAGAACCATCAATAAATTTTGAGCCTGCATCCCATCACATTTCAAATTACTACCACGCTATATTTAATCGCAAACCTGTTCACACCGATCAAAACCTAAACGGTTTCCCACTTAGGAGCGATTTAGTACTCGGTTATAAATACTAATACTCCAAGATGACTGCACATTCCTCCTCAGCACCTCATCCACAAAAACAAACAAGTCATTCATCATCGTTCCCTTGCGTCTGCCATGGCCAGCGTGAGTTCTGGGCCGAGAGATTACCACCAGGGAGAGGCAAGCATGGAAGTGCAATCACGAGAGATGTCCTGCCTCGCCGCGAAAGCAGCCGACATGTCCCCCCGCGTGGTCGTAGCAGCACAGAGGTCCCGCCGCTCCGCCGAAGCAGCACAGAGGTCTCGCCGCGCCGTCGATGCAGCAGACTTGTTCGGCTGCGCTGCGGAAGCAGCGGAGATGTCCCGCCGTGCCGCGAATGCAGCAGCGATGTCCTCCCACACCACGGCGGCCTGGGAAAATGTCTTGCAGGTAGGTGAGGACTCTTACAGACGCATGAATGTGATCGTCCATAGGCAGATGGATCAGATCTCTAGCTGGGCGAGGCTGTAGGACGACATGAAAGCCTCATTTGAACAGGCTACCTGCATCATCTGGCAACTAAGTGAGGAAAATACGAAGCTCTGGGCCGAGCACGACCTGCTGAGGGCGAAGATCGTCGGAAGTGCGGAGCAGCAGGAGGAGACCACTGCCTTGTTGAAGAGGACATGCGTCATCGTCAAGAAACTTATTGACGAGAATGACATGCTCCGCATTGAGCGCCAAAGGCTGGTGGAGGAATCAGTGGATGCTCTCAAGCAGCATCTTGAGGACACAAAAGAGCTCATCGCCGCTCGCCGCGGAGACTAGTTGCCGCGTCCTGCCGCAACACATCAAGAAAGTAGAGATCGGCGAGCCAGATCGGTGTCTTCCTTCTTCTTTTGCCCTTGTGTATTTCGGGCGTTGCCACATGTGGCTTTTTTAATTATGTTCCTAAACATGTAAGACAATTATTATCCACTGTCATCGTCCTTATATTCATCAGTCTTGCTATAAGTCATAGTTGATGCTATATAGGTCCGTCAGATCTTACATCAAGATCCATGCAAAACTTTCTTTTTGGATTTTCTTTTCTCTCTCTTAAATCTCAGTCGAGTGAGACATAGCCACGCCGTGAAACCAGGGCTCGGGCGCCATTAATGGAGACGTTGGGAGGGAGGTGGGCGGCGGATAGAGATCAAAGGGCTCTCCTCCCGATGAGCACGCGTAGAGGTCTGATCGCACGCCTCCCGTACTCAAATAGCTACCCCGCACGGCACCTCCTAGCCAATAAAAAAGGGATGCGTGGCGGCACGTAATTGGTAAGTAGAACGCCCACGGTTTCAATAATACTTGTGTTTACGTGACAACACTTGTTCCAAAATGACTTTGTTGATTGCTAATGTGTGCGCCTTCACAAATCGGACAGAAAAATTACCACAGCATGTTGGTGCCATGTCATGACACCATGCCAAGTTTCATGATTTTCAAGCGAGTTTTGGATTTACGGGAATTTTAAAGCCAAGTTTCTCGATGTTTCCGGCCAAGCCAAGAAGCCCAGATGTTTGAATTACATTCCCACTTCTTCCATGGGACCTAGAAGTTTGCCCAAGTACACATAAATAATTTTTCAACTAACTTTTGCACACTCGAGCATGCACTTGTACTTCAAATTTGAATTATGTGCATTAAATGCCTGGAAAATCAATTAATGTATAAAAAGGTCAAATGAACCCGGAATAATTCCAAAATTTAGCACGAAACTCCTATTTGGTCTAAGCTGCCTGTGTAAAAAAATCAAGGCGGGAGAAGGCAATGTATGTTGTTACGCACACGGAGGTGACACATTCCCTCTCGGAACCATGAGCCTTCTTTATAGAAGCTCCGGTTTGCAAGAAGCTTACACCAAAGCTTGTCCCAATTCGGTCGAAAATTTTACCACAGCATGTTGGTGCCATGTCATGACACCATGCCAAGTTTCATGATTTTCAGGCGTGTTTTGGATTTACAGGAATTAGAAAACTAAGTTTCTCAATATTTCCAGCCGAGGCCCGACGCCCAGATGTTTGAATTCCATTCCCATTTCTTGCATGGGACCTACAAATTCACCCAAGGACACACATGTGATGTTTCAACCAACTTTGGTGCACTAGAGCATGTGCTTGTAGTTCAAATTTTAATTATGTACACTAAATGCCCAGAAATTCAATTAATGTATAAAAAGGCCAAACAAACCCAGAATAATTCCAAAATTTAGTATGATACTTCCATTTGGTCGAATCTGCCTGTGTAAAAAAATAAAGGCGGGAGAAGGCAGTGTATGTCGTTTCGCACACGGAGGTGACACGTTCCCTCGCGGAACCACAAGCCTTCTTGACAGAAGCTCCGGTTTGCAAGAAGCTTATACCAAAGCTATTCCCAATTCGGCCCAAAAATTTACCACGACATGTTGGTGCCATGTCATGACGCCATGCCAAGTTTCATGATTTTCAGGTGTGTTTTGGATTTACATGAATTAAAAAATCATGTTTCTCAATCTTTCAGGCCGAGCCACGACGCCTAGATGTTTGAATTTCATTCTCATTTCTTGCATGGGACCTAGAAATTCACCCCAAGGACACACATGTGATTTTCAACCAACTTTGGTGCAGTGGAGCATGTGCTTGTAGTTCGAATTTGAATTATGCACATTAAATGACCAGAAATTCAATTAATGTATAAAAAAGTCCAAACGAACCCGGAATAATTCCAAAATTTCACTCATATAGTTCTATGTTGCATCTGTAGAAAATCAAGGGGGGAGGCAGCGTATATCGTTTCGCACACAAAGGTGACACGTCCCCCCTCGGGAAACACGAGTCTTCTCGAGAGAAGCTCCGGTTTGCAAGAAGCTTATACCAAACTTGTCCAAATGCGGCCAATTTTTTTACCACAGCATGTTGGAGCCATGAAATGACACCATGCCAAGTTTCAAGATTTTCAGGCGAGTTTTGAATTTCCAGGAATTTAAAAACCAAGTTTCTCAATGTTCCCGGCCGAGCCACGATGCCCAGATGTTTGAATTTCATTCCCATTTCTTGCATGGGACCTATAAATTCACCCAACGACACACATGTGATTTTTCAACAAAATTTGGTGCACTTGAGCATGTGCTTGTAGTTCAAATTTGAATTATGCACATTAAATGCCTAGAAACACAATTAATGCATAAAAATGCGAAACGAACCCGGAATAATTCCAAATTTAAACACGACACTCATGTAGTTGCATGTTCACTGTACATAAATTTTCAAGCAATTCAAACACCATCCTTTCCCTCCGTAACACCATTTTGTCTTTCAAAACATAATGAAAAAAATCAGGTATGCCACAAACAACTAGAAAGAATCATGTGGGATGCGATATAAAATTTCTTGGCACACCATCTTGTCTGGCTTACAGAGGAAGCTTCGTCGTCTATAGTCCACCGCCCGCGCTTGAACCACATGTCATGGTTCTAACTCTGACAGTAAGATGGGGGGTAGGAATGGAGAGGCAAGATCCTAGCTATGGAGTAGTTGTATACGCAAGAGGTTTACGAGTTCAGGCCCTTCTCGGAGGAAGTAACAGCCCTACGTCTCGGAGCCCGGTGGCGGTCGACTAGATTATATGTGTATGAGTTATAGGGGTGCGAACCCTTTACACTGAGGAGGGGGTGGCTTATATAGAGTTCGCTGCACCCTCCACCCTCGATTATGCAGGGATTTAAGTACGTTAAGATCGGGGGTTACTGGTAACGCCCCACATAAAGTGCTATGATGACCATAAAAGCTACTTAATGACCGACCGTTTGTGCGCAGACTGGGTTTAGATCTTCTGGAGGTCGAGTGGTTGGCTTCATGGTTGAGTGTCTTCAAGTCCGTCGAGTGGAACCCTTCCAGGTCGACTGAAAGTTGGTTTCTTCTAGAGATGTCCTTGGGGAGGGTATCTTAGACAGGTCCATGACCCACCCTAGGTACATGACTTCATCATTAGCCCCCGAATGGATCGAGGTTTGAGTGCGGAAGAAGTTGAACATACTTCCGACCCATTCTTGTGCTGCGAGTGCGTCTTGTTTTGGATCAATGAGCTTAGGTGGCGGCTCCAACTTCTTTTTCAGTCGCCTTGATCCATTCTTTGTATCCGTCGAGTGTGTTTTTCGTACTTGGAGAACTCCGAATGATAGGACGGAGGAAATCTTCTGCCTGACGATTTGCTCTGTGGCGCGCGGATTTAGCGGGATTCGAATTTCGGGAAGTGAGCGGGGCGGAGGAAGCCGCAGTAATCGGATGGGATAAGGCAGGGACGCCTCGATCTCCGCGCCACCTTTTTCGCCACGTATCGCGCGGGCGACTGTTGCGGGATTTGACAGGATCGCCCGGGCCTACCAGTCAGTCACTCGGAAGCAACCTCATATAAGGCCCCGGACAGGGGTTTTTGAACAGTGCGCTCTCATTTTCTCCTCACTTCTCCAGATTTATCCGCCGCGTTCGCTTCCACCTCAGCGTTGCTGCTCCGTGCGCGTCTCGCCGGCGACAATGGTGAAAGAGAAGACGGCGGCTTTCGAACGGGCGAAGAAGGTGGCCAGCGGCGAAGGAAGGCGACGGTCGGGCGGATCTTCATCAAGGGTCGGCTGCCGTGAGGGCTGGATCCGAGCGATCGATCCGCTCGACGATCCGTCAGAAGGATCTCGACAACATGGCCAATGAGGGACGGATCCCCCATGGATCAGCGCGGCTCCCGGGGAAGGAGTCGGAACCGCAACCTCGGGAGGGTGAGTGTGTTCTCTTGGCCACCCATGTTGACCGCGGGTTTTCTCTGCCGCCTCACCCTTTCTTCCGGGGATTTCTGAATATCTTTGGGGCACAACTTCACCACTTCACTCCCAACTCCATCGTGTATCTCGCTGCTTTCGTGTCTTTGTGCGAGAATTTCTTGGGTTGCCGGCCTCATTGGGGTCTTTTCAAGCACATTTTCACTTGTTGCTCCTAGGCGGTGAAAAAGGCCAATCCGCGTGACGAGAGAACTTAAGTGATTCAGATGTGTGGGGGTCTTGGGGTTCAAATGAGAGGGAAAAGTTCTTTTCCGGCAATGATCTTACCCGAGTCAGCCCGTGGATGGCAGTCGACTTGGTTCTACTGCAAGGACCAGCCGATGCCAGGGCAGTCGACTGGACTCCCTCGTTTTTCCATGGACCGAGTGAGCAAGCCATCTTCTTTGAAGGTGATCCCGGAAGAGAAGGCGCAGGTGAAGGTGTTGGTCAAACGCGTTGTCCAGCTCATCCGAGACGGAGTGACTGGCATGGATCTCTTGGAGGTCTTCCTCCAACAACGCATCCAGCCGCTTCAAGCTCGAGACCATCCGATGTGGTTGTACTCTGGCACTGACGACTCCACTCGGATCCACCCGGAGGAGGTCGAGGACGCCATGCTGGAAAGGTGTCTGGCGAGCATCACTGGAAACAAGGACAACCCTCGAGGAGCCAGGAGGATTCCGCGACTCGACAAGTCATACGAAGTAGACAAGGTCCAATCCTCCTCGTCGTCGTCGACGTTGGTGGAGAAGTCCGGAGGAAAGGTTCTTCCCTTCTTGGACCCTCCGGCCTCCCGGTCAGGCGGCCTTCCTTTTCTTCTCCTCCCCGGCTGGGAGGAGCTTCTTCTTCTTCCTCCTCGTCTTCAGGAGAAGATTCCGCTTTGGAATCTGACAGCACCTGGCGTCGGGAGCTCCTTCAAGTTCCCGTGGCCTCCTTCTTGGCCTTCTTCTCCGGCACCACATGGGGTGCCGGAGCCAGCAGCACCATCAATCGGGGATCCGCTAGGTCTTCCGGCAAAGGAGCTGGACAGTTAATCTGTCCGGACGTCTTCAGCCAGTCCTGTCAGAGATTAGGGAGTTTTAGATCCCGCATAGAGTCAATCTATGAGAGAAGAGTCCCGTAAAGGGTAAAATAACTTACCTCGCCGGCCTGACGCAGCGAGCTGTATCCGCGATCTTTGATAGCGGATGATGGGGCCTCGGCGCCCTTGAACAGCACCTTCCAGGCGTCTTCGTACGTAGTGTCGAAGAGCCGGCTCAAGGTTTGGTGTTGTGCCGGATCAAACTCCCACAAATTAAAGGCCCGTTGTTGGCATGGGAGAATCCGGCGGATGAGCATCACCTGTATTACATCGACAAGCCTAAGATTTTTTGGCGCCCGGGTTTTAGGGCGCATGTTTGGAGTCCGGATGTCTCGTCCAAATACCCCACGTCAGGCCCGTCTCTTTCCATGACGAGAGCCGTGTGGGAAGCCAGATCTGAATTGGGGCGCCGCCCATTTGGTGTCAAGGTCTCGGTGATGTAGAACCACCCCGATTGCCACCCCTTTATTGTCTACACGAAGGCGCCTTCGAGCCATGGGACTTTGGCCATCTTGCCAACCATGGCGCTTTCGCACTCCGCTTGACGGCCGCCAACTACCTTCGGCCGGACGTTGAAGATCTTCAGCCACGAGCCGAAGTGGGGCTAGATGCAGAGGAAGGCCTCGCACACGACGATAAACGCCGAGATGTTGAGGATGAAATTCGGGGCCAGGTCATGGAAGTCCATGCCGTAGTAGAACATGACCCCCGGACAAATGGGTGAAGAGGAAAACCTAGTCCGCGGAGGAAGTGGGGGAGAAACACCACCCTCTCATGGGGCCCAGGGGTCGGAGTGAGCTGCCCCTCGTCGAGAAGCCTGTGCGCGATGTTGCCAGACAAGTATCCGGCCTCCCGCAGTCTTGCGATGTGCCCCTCCGTGACGGAGGAGGCCATCCACCTGCCTCCCGCTCCTGACATGGTTGGAGAAAGGTTGAGGTGGGATGTGCGGACTTGGGCGCTGGAGCTCGAGTCTTGTGAAATGGATAAGCAAAGGAGGAATAAGGCGTGGGTGAAAAGGTGGATTCTTATCCCTTATATGGAATGAACGAAGCTATGCATCTCACACCAGCCTGGTAAAACTCGCTTATTTCCCAAGCGCCGTAATCAATGGCGCAGATGGGTTACCCACGTCCATATTGATGAGAATACCGGAATAAGGGGGCACGATCTATGCTTTGATAAGACGTGCCAAGGAAACCGCCTCGCTAAACACGCTGAGGTGGAACAGTAAAAAAGATTCACATAAAGGCCTGGCCGTGGTTTGATGTCACGCCGCGGAATGCGTCAGCAGATCTGTGCAAAAGTTATTCTCTCTACGGTGTTATGTGGAACTTGTTTTGCGAGCGGACACTATCCTTGTGTTCAAAATCTTCTGAAGTATTCGAAGGGAACCCGCCTCGCAATGCCGAAGACAATCAACGCGCCGGACTCATCGTCACTGAAGCCTGGTTCAGAGCTCTTGAGGAGCCCGGACTAGGGGTGTCCGGATAGCGGACTATCATCACGGCGGACTCCAAGACTATTATGATACACGATTGAAGACTTCGTCCGTTTTCCGTTTGGGAATTTACTTGGCGTGGAAGGCAAGGTTGTCGATACTTTTATGTATATCTCCTACCATTTTAACCGACTCTGTGTAACCCTAACCTATCCGGTGTCTATATAAACCGGAGGGTTTTAGTCAACAACAATCATACCATAGGCTAGCTTCTAGGGTTTAGCCTCCTTGATCTCGTGGTAGATCTACTCTTGTACTACCCATATCATCAATACTAATCAAGCAGGAGTAGGGTATTACCTCCATCGAGAGGGCCCGTACCTGGGTAAAAACATCGTGTCCCTTGTCTCCTGTTACCATCCGCCTAGACGCATAGTTCGGGACCCCCTACCCGAGATCCGCCGGTTTTGACACCGACAACGATCTAGAGGCTTATCTGGGAGGGCTCGCCAAGAAGTTATTCCTCATGCTTAATGGTAATCCCTCCTATCCGCCTGACTTATTATCACTGACTCATCATAGAACCATTAGCTTGAACTCGAGTTGCGTTTACAGAATTCTGTCAGAACTTCAAGGAGGAGACTAGTCGAGTGGAGACAAGCCTGGACCCCATTAACTCTCCTGTGAAAGATGAAGCCGCTATGAACGTGCTCTGACTGGAGTCTCGTGTTGCTGGTGTGGTGGACTACCTCGCTCGACTGAAGGTTGCGGTGTCGCGAATCGACTCGACACTCTGGCTAGACGAGACACTTCAAAATGACCCCGAGTCTTTAGTGACTCGACTGAATGACGTTCCAGGTCGAGTGCAGGAATGGAGAAAGTCTTCAGCCAGGTGTGGCGCCGATGTTGCTCTGTCTCTGGTCCGTGTTCACTGCATGGAGGCGCGAGAGGAAAAGCTGGCGTCCATCAAAGTTGCCAATACCAAGAAGTAGGACTTCCAATCTTTCAACGAGACTTTCATTGCTGCTGCCACCCGCATTGCTGACGAAATCGACCTGGACCAGTTTGTCGCGCCTTCCAGTCCTCCACCCGAGGAGTAAAAAACTTCTATGTTTCGTCTTAAATTTGCCTCGGAATGCCGAGTGGTTTTGTAACCGATAAACTTTTACAGGCTTGACGCCTGAGCACTTGTGAATCTGTAGGAAGTTATCTGAACTTGGCTTATCGTTGAATATGTTTTCATTTGCCTTCGAGCGAACTTTTCTCTTCACTCGGAATATACTTCAGTGCTTGAGACGCAGCTCTGGGGTGGAGAATCCAGTCGACCTGCTGAAAATGCAACTATCCCTAGGTGGTTTTGGTAATTCATTGAGCTAATGCTATTCCAAGACTACTATTTTAGGAAAGCTCAATGAATGGCATGGCATGGATGATGAAAGTGGATCCCTCAAAATACTAAGGACAAAGGATTGGCTCAAGCTCAAAAGCTCAAGACTCTTCATTTTACATTTTAGTGATCCAAGATCACATTGAGTCTATAGGAAAAGCCAATACTATCAAGAAGGGATGAGGTGTTGCTTAATGAGCTTTTGCTTCATGTGCTTAGTGATATGCTCCAAGACCCTCAACTACTTTCCCACATCCACAAATGACCTAAACCTAAAGCCAAAATCGGTCACACCGATTCTTTCTGTCCGGCGCCACCGATTCCAAAAGTCATAGCCACTGCCACAAACCCTAAGCAAATCGGTCTTACCGATAGGGATCTCGGTCTCACCGAGATGGGGTTGCAATCTCTCTGTTTCCCTTCGTAACGTTTTGGTCCAACCAAGTGAGCGATCGGTCCCACCGAGATTGCAATGTAAACTCTCTGTTTCCTTTTGTAACATTTCGGTCTCACCGAAAAGAAAACGGTCCCACCGAGTTTACTGACCAAATCTCTGGTTAGCTAATTACCACAATAGGTCTCACCGAAGTTTGTATGTCGGTCTCACCGAGATTACGTTATGCCCTAACCCTAACCATATCGGTCTCACCGAGATGCATGTCAGTCCCACCGAAAATCACTAACGATCACTAGGTTTACTAATTCGGTCCGACCGAGTTTAACTATTCGGTCCCACCGAGTTTGGAAAATTGTGTGTAACGGTTAGATTTTGTGTGGAGGCTATATATACCCCTCCACCTCCTCTTCATTCGTGGAGAGAGCCATCAAACTGAACCTACACTTCCAACTTACCATTTGAGAGAGAACTACCTACTCATGTGTTGAGGCCAAGATATTCCATTCCTACCATATGAATCTTGATCTCTAGCCTTCCCCAAGTTGCTTTCCACTCAAATCATCTTTCCACCAGATCCAAAACCTATGAGAGAGAGTTGAGTGTTGGGGAGACTATCATTTGAAGCACAAGAGCAAGGAGTTCATCATCAACACACCATTTGTTACTTCTTGGAGAGTGGTGTCTCCTAGATTGGCTAGGTGTCACTTGGGAGCCTCCGACAAGATTGTGGAGTTGAACCAAGGAGTTTGTAAGGGCAAGGAGATCGCCTACTTCGTGAAGATCTACCGCTAGTGAGGCAAGTCCTTCATGGGCGACGGCCATGGTGGGATAGACAAGGTTGCTACTTCGTGGACACTTCATGGGTGGAGCCCTCCGTGGACTCGCGCAACCGTTACCCTTCGTGGGTTGAAGTCTCCATCAACGTGGAGGTACGATAGCACCACCTATCGGAACCACGACAAAAACATCCGTGTCTCCAATTGCGTTTGAATCCTCTAAACCCTTCCCCTTACTTTCTTGCAAGTTGCATGCTTTAATTTCCGCTGCCAATATACTCTTTGCATGCTTGCTTGAATTGTGTGATGATTGCTTGACTTGTCCTAAAATAGCTAAAATCTGCCAAACTATAAAATTGGGAAAAGGTTAAGTTTTTATTGGTCAAGTAGTCTAATCACCCCCCCTCTAGACATACTTCAAGGTCCTACAAGTGGTATCAGAGCTTTGGTCCCCATTTGCTTTGATTTCCATAGCTTTTGGTGGTCATAGCCTTGGTTTCACAACCTAGGAGAGTATGGCGCCTAGCGAGGGAAAATTATCACCGTAGAGGTCCTTACTTTGATGGTACTAATTTTGCTAGTTGGAAGCATAAGATGAAAATGCATATGCTTGGACATAACCCCGCCATTTGGGCAATTATTTGTATTGGCTTGCAAGGTGAATTTTTTGATGGGAGAAAACCGAACCATGAAGCTAATGTGGAAGAATTGAAGATGCTACAATACAATGCTCAAGCATGTGACATCATCTTCAACGGATTGTGCCCCGAAGAATTCAACAAAATCAGTCGTCATGAGAATGCAAAGGAAATTTGGGATACTTTGATTGATATGCACGAAGGTACCGAGTCCGTCAAGGAATCCAAGTTGGATGTGCTCCAAAGTCAGCTTGACAAGTTCAAAATGAAGGATGGTGAAGTTGTCGCTGAAATGTACTCTAGGCTTGATCTTATCACAAATGAGATTGCCGGCTTAGGGAGTGAAGAGATGACCGACAAATTCATCATCAAGAAGATCCTAAGAGCATTGGATGGAAAGTATGATACCGTGTGCACATTGATCCAAATGATGCCAAACTACAAAGATCTCAAGGCAACGGAAGTCATTGGAAGGATTGTTGCTCATGAGATGTCACTCAAGGACAAGGAGGAACTTCACAACAAGTCAAGTGGTGCTTACAAAGCCTCAAGTGAAGCCCCCACATCATCAAGTGAGAAACCAACCTTCAATGAAGAATTGAGCTTAATGGTGAAGAACTACAACAAGTTCTACAAAAGTAGAAGCAAAGAAAGAAGCTCCAAGTTAAGGCCTTACAATGACAAAAGATCTTCTAGTCGAGAGCGCAATTGCTACAATTGTGGGAGACCCGGACACTACTCCAATGAGTGTACGCCACCCTACAAAAGAAGAGAAGATTCTCCAAAAAGAAGAAGCAAAAGAGAAGAATCACCACCAAGAGAGAGGAGGAGTAGAGATGATCGTTATGAACGAAGACCCTCACGGAGAAGCAAGGATTCGGAAAGAAAGGACAAGTCATCCAGGAGCTACACTATAAGAAGACATAAAGCTCATGTTGGTTAATGGGTTTCAGGATACGACTCCGACAATCTCTCCGAGAGAAGCTATCACTCCGACTCCGAACATACTCAAGATGAAGGTGTTGCCGGTCTAGCACTTGGGTCAACCAACTCCTACGACATATTTGATTCACCAAATGAAGGAATTGGAAGATGCTTCATGGCCAAAGGTCCAAAGGTTACACATCCCGAGTATTTTGATTTCAATAGTGATGAAGATGACTTGCTAGGTGATGATGATTTACTTGTTGACAACTCTAGTGATGAATACTATGATGAAACGTCAATTAATCATGCTAATCAAACGAATGACAATGATAAGGAGAAAATTGAGCTCCTAACTAAAGAACTAAACACTCTTAAGTTGGCTCATGAAACTATCTTCGAAGATCATCGAGAACTTTTAAGGGCTCATGAGAAGTTACGCTTTGAAAAGCTCAATCTTGAGCAAGAACATGAGTTCTTAAAGGCAATCAATGATGATCTCCGCAAGAAAAGTTCTTCTTACATTGCCAAGCGTTTACTCTTATCTACTTACATGCCTCAAGTCAAGTCTAGTAACAAGTACAAGAAAGATACTTCCTCTAGTAGTAACAATAATAATGTCAAATCCAATGTTGTTGCTTCTAGTAGTTCTCTTGATTCCACTAATGATTCTCTTAGCCAAGTTACACTTGAGCAAGAAAATAGTTTATTGAAGGGAATTATAGAGAAAGGTGTTTACAAGAGCCTTGCCGGGAGTAAGCAATTCGAGGAAATTGTGCGCAAGCAAGGAAGGCACCGGAAGAATCAAGGTGTTGGTTTTGAACGAAAGTTCAACGCCAATGGAGTTGAGTGGGAAGAAGATCAATACCCCAAGACAAAGTTTGTTCCTCAACAAGAGAAGTATGATCCTACTTCCTTCAAGGGGACACAAGCTCTAGATGATCTTCCACCACAAGACCACAAGAACAAAGGCAAGGACAAGCTTCAAGAAGAGATTGATGCATTTGAAGAAGCACCTAAAGCCTCGTTCGAGTGGGTTCCCAAGACTACGTCAAGTTATACTTCATCAAGTACGACTACAACTCCAAGGATTCCCATCAAGATGATTTGGATCCCGAAGAAGAAGAACTAGAGAGTTCTTGAGGGTGACTCCGCCAACATTCTTCACTCATGTCATTTTGGCAAGAACAAGTGCAATCAACCTTCACATCTTGCACTAGTTCAAGGAGTCACAAACCCTCATGTTGGTAAGGCAAGGGACAAGGTAACCTAATGTTTTCATGGACATCATCTTGTGTGTGCATCACTCTATGTCTATGGATATTCTTGTTTGTTCCTTGCGGGACTAACCCATGTAGGCAAGTTGAAAGTGCAACTCACTCCAAAGGATTGCTCCAAATGATCTACATCAACATTGAGCATCTACATCTTCAACACCTACATGAAGTCACCATCAACAAAACCCAAGGTTAGTTCATCCCTCTAAGGGGGGATCTCACATCTAGGGGGAGCCTAACTCTAAGAATTGAGTCAAAGCAACTCTAATGGTGTGAACACATTAATGCATTATGTAAAAGTGGTAACCCAGATGGGAGAATTATTTGGATGTCTGAAGGTACAAGGTACCAGTCAACAGTTGAGGAGTGGGCAAAGCTGATAAATGCCCCAGAGGAGAATGAGGATGACCTAGAAATTTATGCCAAGAAGAAAAAGGATCACAATTCAATGGCTCACATGTACAAGGAAATTCCAAACAAGGCATTAGCAACTCACAAGTTTGGATCAGTTCACTTTCTGCTGTCAGGGTTGCCAACCGTAAATTGGATTCTAAGGCACACTTTGTTGCCCAAGTCTGGTGACCATAACATGATCAGAGGGCATGCCATCAACATGTTGCATGTGTTTGATGTGCCACAGAATTTTAAAGTCATGAGCCTGATTGTTGAAACTATCAAGAGGACTGCAGCAGATCAAAAGAGGAGCTGTGGATATGCACCTCAGATTCAAGAATTGATAAACTCAAAGATGGGCACAGGAAAATATCAGTTGGATAAGGAACACTGTCCACTTTATCCAGACTTTGAGGACAATGAGGTTGTCATGAATGAAGATGATCCACAATCAGTTCAAGCTCGGGAGAAGAAGGAGAAGGCAAAGAGGGAGAAGGCTGCCAAGATGCCAACTCAAGAGAAGGCATCTGAGTATTTCTTGAAGAACAAGCAGGAGCAGCTTGGTTACTTGATAGCATCAACTCTGAGGATTGAGAAGGGATTGGCCACCCTAACTCAAAACCAGGAGAGCCTGGAGAGAATCATAGAACAAAAGTTCTATAACTTAGATGTGAAAGTAATGGCGAGATTCAGACTGCAGTGGAGGAACTACAAGATGACATGCAGGAGAGGAAGGGCAAGACTACAACCAATGTGTTTGCCAGAGTGCCTAGAGCCCAGAGGTCATCAGTTGTTCCAGCTTCTGACACAAGAGCAACTTCGTCTGCACCAGCTACAGCCTCAGTGCCACCAGCTCCAGCACCTTCATCAGCTCCATCTCCATCTACATCAACTGAAGTCTTCGTCCAAGGAGCCATTTCTACACCACCACCAGAAGATCAAGCCTGAGAGTCGATCTAGCACTATGCATTTTCTATGAACTTTTTGGTAACTTGTTGCGAAAGGGGGAGAAAAATGTGTAGATCATAGGCTTCGAGAGAGAGAGTGTTGCTTTTGTTCTCTCTTGCTTTATTTTGTGGTTTTTCAACCTTTGTTTGCTTTTGGTTGAGATACTATGCTTGTGAGACATTGATGATCATGTGTTTGATCATAAGCTACACTTATGCATTATTGATATTATCCTATCTATCTTATGTGATCACTCACTTTGCTTGGTGATGAGTGCATGTATTCATTGTTTATTATTTTGAGCGCTCCACCAAGATGTATGTGACATGGAGGAGTAACCCATGAGCCTAATTCATTGTGCATTTGCAGTCCAAAGCAAATCTAAAACTATGCACAAATTTAGGGGGAGCTCTTGCTTATCACATACTTCTCAAAGTGACGATGTTATTTAAATTTTATTATCATTTGTCGAAGCTTTGATCTATATGTTGTCATCAATTACCAAAAAGGGGGAGTGTGCAACTATCCCTAGGTGGTTTTGGTAATTCATAACAACATATAGCTCATTGAGCTAATGCTATTCCAAGACTATTATTTCAGGAAAGCTCAATGAATGGCATGGCATGGATGATGAAAGTGGATCCCTCAAAATACTAAGGACAAAGGATTGGCTCAAGCTCAAAAGCTCAAGACTCTTCATTTTACATTTTAGTGATCCAAGATCACATTGAGTCTATAGGAAAAGCCAATACTATCAAGAAGGGATGAGGTGTTGCTTAATAAGCTTTTTGCTTCATGTGCTTAGTGATATGCTCCAAGACCCTCAACTACTTTCCCACATCCACAAATGACCTAAACCTAAAGCCAAAATCGGTCACACCGATTCCTTCTATCCGGCGCCACCGATTCCAAAAGTTATAGCCACTGCCACAAACCCTAAGCAAATCGGTCTTACCGATAGGGATCTCGGTCTCACCGAGATGGGGTTGCAATCTCTGTTTCCCTTCGTAACGTTTCGGTCCAACCGAAGTGAGCGATCGGTCCCACCGAGATTGCAATGTAAACTCTCTGTTTCCTTTTTGTAACATTTTGGTCTCACCGAAAAGAGAAAATCGGTCCCACCGAGTTTACCTGACCAACTCTCTGGTTAGCTAATTACCAAAATCGGTCTTACCGAGTTTGTGTAATCGGTCTCACCGAGACTACGTTATGCCCTAACCCTAACCATATCGGTCTCACCGAGATGCATGTCGATCCACGAAAATCACTAACGGTCACTAGGTTTACTAATTGGTCCGACCGAGTTTAACTATTCGGTCCCACCGAGTTTGGTAAATTGTGTGTAACGGTTAGATTTTTGTGTGGAGGCTATATACCCCTCCACCTCCTCTTCATTCATGGGAGAGCCATCAGACTGAACCTCTGGGTTCCAACTTACCATTTCTGAGAGAGAACCACCTACTCATGTGTTGAGGCCAAGATATTCCATTCCTACCATATGAATCTTGATCTCTAGCCTTCCCCAAGTTGCTTTCCACCCAAATCATCTTTCCACTAGATCCAAAACCTATGAGAGAGAGTTGAGTGTTGGGGAGACTATCATTTGAAGCACAAGAGCAAGGAGTTCATCATCAACACACCATTTGTTACTTCTTGGAGAGTGGTGTCTCCTAGATTGGCTAGGTGTCACTTGGGATCCTCCGACAAGATTGTGGAGTTGAACCAAGGAGTTTGTAAGGGCAAGGAGATCGCCTACTTCGTGAAGATCTACCGCTAGTGAGGCAAGTCCTTTGTGGGCGACGACCATGGTGGGATAGACAAGGTTGCTACTTAGTGGACACTTCATGGGTGGAGCCCTCCGTGGACTCGCGCAACCGTTACCCTTCGTGGGTTGAAGTCTCCATCAACATGGAGGTACGATAGCACCACCTATCGGAACCACGACAAAAACATCAGTGTCTCCAATTGCGTTTGAATCCTCTAAACCCTTCCCGTTACTTTCTTGCAAGTTGCATGCTTTAATTTCCGCTGCCAATATACTCTTTGCATGCTTGCTTGAATTGTGTGATGATTGCTTGACTTGTCCTAAAATAGCTAAAATCTGCCAAACTATAAAATTGGGAAAAGGTTAAGTTTTTATTGGTCAAGTAGTCTAATCACCCCCCTCTAGACATACTTCAAGGTCCTACAAGTGGTATCAGAGCTTTGGTCTCCATTTTCTTTGATTTCCATAGCTTTTGGTGGTCATAGCCTTGGTTTCACAACCTAGGAGAGTATGGCGCCTAGTGAGGGAAATTATCACCGTAGAGGTCCTTACTTTGATGGTACTAATTTTGCTAGTTGGAAGCATAAGATGAGAATGCATATTCTTGGACATAACCCCGCCGTTTGGGAAATTATTTGTATTGGCTTGCAAGGTGAATTTTTTGATGGGAGAGAACCGAACCGTGAAGCTAATGCGGAAGAATTGAAGATACTACAATACAATGCTCAAGCATGTGACATCATCTTCAACAGATTGTGCCCCGAAGAATTCAACAAAATCAGCCGTCTTGAGAATGCAAAGGAAATTTGGGATACTTTGATTGATATGCACGAAGGTACCGAGTCCGTCAAGGAATCCAAGTTGGATGTGCTCCAAAGTCAGCTTGACAAGTTCAAAATGAAGGATGGTGAAGCTGTCGCTGAAATGTACTCTAGGCTTGATCTTATCACAAATGAGATTGCCGGCTTAGGGAGTGAAGAGATGACCGACAAATTCATCATCAAGAAGATCCTAAGAGCATTGGATGGAAAGTATGATACCGTGTGCACATTGATCCAAATGATGCCAAACTACAAAGATCTCAAGGCAACGGAAGTCATTGGAAGGATTGTTGCTCATGAGATGTCACTCAAGGACAAGGAGGAACTTCACAACAAGTCAAGTGGTGCTTACAAAGCCTCAAGTGAAGCCCCCACATCATCAAGTGAGAAACCAACCTTCAATGAAGAATTGAGCTTAATGGTGAAGAACTTCAACAAGTTCTACAAAAGTAGAAGCAAAGAAAGAAGCTCCAAGTTAAGGTCTTACAATGACAAAAGATCTTCTAGTCGAGGCGCCAATTGCTACAATTGTGGGAGACCGGACACTACTCCAATGAGTGTACGACACCCTACAAAAGAAGAGAAGATTCTCCAAAAAGAAGAAGCAAAAGAGAAGAATCACCACCAAGAGAGAGGAGGAGTAGAGATGATCGTTATGAACGAAGACCCTCACGGAGAAGCAAGGATTCGGAAAGAAAGGACTAGTCATCAAGAAGCTACACAAAACGAAGACATCAAGCTCATGTTGGTCAATGGGTTTCCGGCTCCGACTCCGACAATCACTCCGAGAGAAGCTATCACTCCGACTCCGAACATACTCAAGATGAAGGTGCTGCCGGTCTAGCACTTGTGTCAACCAACTCCTACGACATATTTGATTCACCAAATGAAGGAATAGGAAGATGCTTCATGGCCAAAGGTCCAAAGGTTACACATCCCGAGAACTAAACACTCTTAAGTTGGCTCATGAAACTATCTTCGAAGATCATCGAGAACTTTTAAGGGCTCATGAGAAGTTACGCTTTGAAAAGCTCAATCTTGAGCAAGAACATGAGTTCTTAAAGGCAATCAATGATGATCTCCGCAAGAAAAGTTCTTCTTACATTGCCAAGCGTTTACTCTTATCTACTTACATGCCTCAAGTCAAGTCTAGTAACAAGTACAAGAAAGATACTTCCTCTATTAGTAACAACAATAATGTCAAATCCAATGTTGTTGCTTCTAGTAGTTCTCTTGATTCCACTAATGATTCTTTTAGCCAAGTTACACTTGAGCAAGAAAATAGTTTATTGAAGGGAATTATAGAGAAAGGTGTTTACAAGAGCCTTGCCGGAGTAAGCAATTGAGGAAATTATGCATAAGCAAGGAAGGCACGGAAGAATCAAGGTGTTGGTTTTGAACGAAAGTTCAACGCCAATGGAGTTGAGTGGGAAGAAGATCAATACCCCAAGACAAAGTTTGTTCCTCAACAAGAGAAGTATGATCCTACTTCCTTCAAGGGGACACAAGCTCAAGATGATCTTCCACCACAATACCACAAGAACAAAGGAAAGGACAAGCCTCAAGAAGAGATTGATGCATTTGAAGAAGCACCTAAAGCCTCGTTCAAGTGGGTTCCCAAGACTACGTCAAGTTATACTTCATCAAGTACAACTACAACTCCAAGGATTCCCATCAAGATGATTTGGATCCCGAAGAAGAAGAACTAGAGATTTCTTGAGGGTGACTCCGCCAACATTCTTCACTCATGTCATTTTGGCAAGAACAACTGCAATCAACCTTCACATCTTGCACTAGTTCAAGGAGTCACAAACCCTCATGTTGGTAAGGCAAGGGACAAGGTAACCTAATGTTTTCATGGACATCATCTTGTGTGTGCATCACTCTATGTCTATGGATATTCTTGTTTGTTCCTTGCGGGACTAACCCATGTAGGCAAGTTGAAAGTGCAACTCACTCCAAAGGATTCCTCCAAATGATCTACATCAACATTGAGCATCTACATCTTCAACACCTACATGAAGTCACCAGCTTAACTCTAAGAATTGAGTCAAAGCAACTCTAATGGTGTGAAAACATTTATGCATTATGTAAAAGTGGTAACCCCACTTGAGCTTAAACGATGAGTATGACCTACGATCAAATGTTCTCATTTGACTCCTAAGTCAATATACTCATATATAGATGACCTAGTCATCGCCAATTGTTTGATAGATGCTAAAATTGGTTGTGCATGCTTTGCAACATATTTCATTTGCCATCTTATTGTGTGAGCATGTTGGTGCATATTTTACTCATTCAAGGACATCCACTTGTTATTATGCTTGTTTGGTTTCTTTTCTTTGTGCCAAGTGGATGGACAAGAATGCCTAAGAACCTTCTTTAGCTATTTATGCTTTTCTCGTCTCAAACTCTATTCATGCTACATCACAAAATTTGATCAAGTCAGATTCGAACCACTCTGTGTGAGGAGCACTTTCGGAGTCCCGATTCGTCATAGACTTAAACTTCCAAAACCTCTTAGTGATTCTCGGTCGACCGATCCTACCATTTCGGTCCTACCGAGATCACCAAGTTGATCTGAGTTTTCAATCTCGGTGCAACCGATTTGAACTTTCGGTCTCACCGATTTCTTTATGTGAACATAGTTATGCATCTAGGTGCCACCGAGTTGTTCCACTCGGTCACACCGGCGGTCGGGCTATATATAGTCACGGGCAAAATTTTGGAAATTTCTCCGAAACCCTTCGCCCGCGCATCAGCTCGCTCTGCCATCATGGTCTCCGGATCGTCTCCTCGTCGCCAGCAGCCTCCTGTCGCTGGTCTTCGCCGCCGTCAACGGATTTCGTCCCCGCCGTTGCCGCCGTAGCAAGTCCACCGCCAACTTAGGGTATGGACTTGATCTTTGTGCTATCCACGTCTGATTCCTAGCACATTGTTTTCATATTGAATCTTACCACGATTGCAACTCTTCTATCCAGCCAAATAAGTTCATAGATTAGATGAGATTCAAATTTTTAGGTTTAGGTTTCATGAAACCATCTCGGACCCACCGAGTTGGAAAACTTCGGTCTCACCGATTTGGCTTATGCCATTGCACTAGTGACTCTCGATGCCCCGAGAATTACTAATCGGTGCAACCGATTTGAGGATTCTGTGAAACCCTAGCAGTCTCGGTGCCACCGAACTGAAACTTCGGTCCAACCGAGATCATCGAAGGTTCCAAAACTGCTTCGGTATCACCGAGTTTGAAAATCGGTGGATCCGAAATGCTTTCTGTGGAAAACTAAAACTGAACTTTTGAGTCATTCTTTTGCAAAAACCTCTGCATTTTGTGATGCTCATCTTTTCTATCTCATCTATAAACTCTTCACAGGGTCAACAGTCAGCTTTTGCAGTATGTCTGATCAAAGTGACAGCCAGAACAGGTCAGAAGAGCAGATAGACTTGAGTGAGGGCACTAGTCCCTCAACTTCAGATGAAGGGAGCAGAAGTACTCCTAGCAATTTGCCTAAGGCTGCAACTAGGCAAAGGAGGAAAAGAACTTCAGATTCAGAGGATGAAGATTACAAAGCTGAGGAAGATGAGGCTACTTCCAAGAAAGAAGTGCTCAAGAAGGAAAGGGTCATGAAGATCAAAAGGCCTGCAGGAAGACAACCAATGTCCAAGGCCAGAACATCAACTCAACTACCTGAAAATCCTGATCCCATAGAGCCAGTTGCTGAAAGCAAGAAGAGGAAGGAAAGGGTCAAGAAGACCATGGCGAGTTGTTGGGCAAGCTTCCATGATGGAAGAGGAAGAGCCTCTTTGCACCGGCACCAAAGGCACCAAAGCTTATGGGTGATGCTATTAGATCGTGGGCTGCCACATCTAAGCCCAAGGAAGCACCCAAAGCTGCCCCCAAGGCCAAGTTCTGCACCAAAGAGGAATACTAGGAGTATTCCAAATTTGAGAAGAACAAGGCCCCGGTGCACGAGGTTGATGAGGAAGATGAAGAAGGACAAGTTCTGAGGAAGCTCAAGCCAAAGATACCAGACCACAATGATGCCCATCCTGTGGCTGAGAACATGAGAATCAAGAAGGATTCAGGGCTGAGGATATGGAGGATGGAAGATCCATATGCTTCAAGGAGAAGGACTGCTGTTGATTACAGGTTCCATACAAAGGAACAACAGGACTTTTATGAGACAATCTTGTTGGACAAGAAGCCCATTGTGTGTGATATGAGGTGGGTCGATGGACCTACATGAAGGAGAATCAAGAGCACTATCACAGAGTGCAGGACAGCTTTATTGCTTGTGGAGTTGCAGATTTTGTCGGCAAAAGCTCACAAATTGGAATGATGAGCTTATCATGCGGTTTACTCCACAACACATTTTTACCCAGATGGGAGAATTATTTGGATGTCTGAAGGTACAAGGTACCAGTCAACAGTTGAGGAGTGGGCAAAGCTGATAAATGCCCCAGAGGAGAATGAGGATGACCTAGACATTTATGCCAAGAAGAAAAAGGATCACAATTCAATGGCTCACATGTACAAGGAAATTCCAAACAAGGCATTAGCAACTCACAAGTTTGGATCAGTTCACTTTCTGCCGTCGGGGTTGCCAACCATAAATTGGATTCTCGGGCACACTTTGTTGCCCAAGTCAGTGACCATAACATGATCAGAGGGCATGCCATCAACATGTTTGCATGTGTTTGATGTGCCACAGAATTTTAAAGTCATGAGCCTGATCGTTGAAACTATCAAGAGGACTGCAGCAGATCAAAAGAGGAGTTGTGGATATGCACCTCAGATCGAATTGATAAACTCAAAGATGGGCACAGGAAAATATCAGTTGGATAAGGAACACTGTCCACTTTATCCAGACTTTGAGGACAATGAGGTTGTCATGAATGAAGATGATCCACAATCAGTTCAATCTCGGGAGAAGAAGGAGAAGGCAAAGAGGGAGAAGGCTGCCAAGATGCCAACTCAAGAGAAGGCATCTGACTATTTCTTGAAGAACAAGCAGGAGCAGCTTGGTTACTTGATAGCATCAACTCTGAGGATTGAGAAGGGATTGGCCACCCTAACTCAAAACCAAGAGAGCATGAAGAGAATCATAGAACAAAAGTTCTATAACTTAGATGTGAAAGTAACTCAGATTCAGACTGCAGTGGAGGAACTACAAGATGACATGCAGGAGAGGAAGGGCAAGACTACAACCAATGTGTTTGCCAGAGTGCCTAGAGCCCAGAGGTCATCGGTGTGCCAGCTCGACACAAGAGCAACTTCTGCACTCTGACCTCGGTGCCACCAACTCCAGCACCTTCATCAGCTCCAGCTCCATCTACATCAACTGAAGTCTTCGTCCAAGGAGCCATCTCTACACCACCACCAGAAGATCAAGCCTGAGAGTCGATCTAGCACTATGCATTTTCTATGAACTTTTTGGTAACTTGTTGCCAAAAGGGGAGAAAAATGTATAGATCTTAGGCTTCGAGAGAGAGAGAGAGTGTTGCTTTTGTTCTCTCTTGCTTTATTTGGTGGTTTTTCAAACTTTGTTTGCTTTTGGTTGAGATACTATGCTTGTGAGACATTGATGATCATGTGTTTGATCATAAGCTACACTTATGCATGCTTGATATTATCCTATCTATATTATGTGATCACTCACTTTGCTTGGTGATGAGTGAATGTATTCATTGTTTATTATTTTGAGCGCTCCACCAAGATGTATGTGACATGGAGGAGTAACCCATGAGCCTAATTCATTGTGCATTTGCAGTCCAAAGCAAATCTAAAACTATGCACAAATTTAGGGGGAGCTCTTGCTTATCACATACTTCTCAAAGTGACGATGTTATTTAAATTTTATTATCATTTGTCGAAGCTTTGATCTATATGTTGTCATGAATTACCAAAAGGGGGAGATTAAAAGTGCAACTATCCCTAGGTGGTTTTGGTAATTCATAACAACATATAACTCATTGAGCTAATGCTATTCCAAGACTATTATTTCAGGAAAGCTCAATGAATGGCATGGCATGGATGATGAAAGTGGATCCCTCAAAATACTAAGGACAAAGTATTGGCTCAAGCTCAAAAGCTCAAGACTCTTCATTTTACATTTTAGTGATCCAAGATCACATTGAGTCTATAGGAAAAGCCAATACTATCAAGAAGGGATGAGGTGTTGCTTAATGAGCTTTTTGCTTCATGTGCTTAGTGATATGCTCCAAGACCCTCAACTACTTTCCCACATCCACAAATGACCTAAACCTAAAACCAAAATCGGTCACACCGATTCTTTCTGTCCGGCGCCACCGATTCCAAAAGTCATAGCCACTGCCACAAACCCTAAGCAAATCGGTCTTACCGATAGGGATCTCGGTCTCACCGAGATGGGGTTGCAATCTCTCTGTTTCCTTCAGAACGTTTTGGTCCAACCGAAGTGAGCGATCGGTCCCACCGAGATTGCAATGTAAACTCTCTGTTTCCTTTTTGTAACATTTCGGTCTCACCGAAAAGAGAAAAACGGTCCCACCGAGTTTACCTGACCAAATCTCTGGTTAGCTAATTACCACAATAGGTCTCACCGAGTTTGTGTAATCGGTCTCACCGAGATTACGTTATGCCCTAACCCTAACCATATCGGTCTCACCGAGATGCATGTCAGTCCCACCGAAAATCACTAACGATCACTAGGTTTACTAATTCGGTCCGACCGAGTTTAACTATTCGGGCCCACCGAGTTTGGAAAATTGTGTGTAACGGTTAGATTTTGTGTGGAAGCTATATATACCCCTCCACCTCCTCTTCATTCGTGGAGAGAGCCATCAAACTGAACCTACACTTCCAACTTACCATTTCTGAGAGAGAACCACCTACTCATGTGTTGAGGCCAAGATATTCCATTCCTACCATATGAATCTTGATATCTAGCCTTCCCCAAGTTGCTTTCCACTTAAATCATCTTTCCACCAGATCCAAAACCTATGAGAGAGAGTTGAGTGTTGGGGAGACTATCATTTGAAGCACAAGAGCAAGGAGTTCATCATCAACACACCAGTTGTTACTTCTTGGAGAGTGGTGTCTCCTAGATTGGCTAGGTGTCACTTGGGAGCCTCCGACAAGATTGTGGAGTTGAACCAAGGAGTTTGTAAGGGCAAGGAGATCGCCTACTTCGTGAAGATCTACCGCTAGTGAGGCAAGTCCTTCGTGGGCGACGGCCATGGTGGGATAGACAAGGTTGCTACTTCGTGGACACTTCGTGGGTGGAGCCCTCCGTGGACTCGCGCAACCGTTACCCTTCGTGGGTTGAAGTCTCCATAAACGTGGAGGTACGATAGCACCACCTATCGGAACCACGACAAAAACACCCGTGTCTCCAATTGCGTTTGAATCCTCTAAACCCTTCCCCTTACTTTCTTGCAAGTTGCATGCTTTAATTTCTGCTGCCAATATACTCTTTGCATGCTTGCTTGAATTGTGTGATGATTGCTTGACTTGTCCTAAAATAGCTAAAATCTGCCAAACTATAAAATTGGGAAAAGGTTAAGTTTTTATTGGTCTAGTAGTCTATTCACCCCCCCTCTAGACATTCTTCAAGGTCCTACTAGTGGTATCAGTGCTTTGGTCTCCATTTGCTTTGATTTCCATTGCTTTTGGTGGTCATAGCCTTGGTTTCACAACCTAGGAGAGTATGGCGCCTAGCGAGGAAATTATCACCGTAGAGGTCCTTACTTTGATGGTACTAATTTTGCTTGTTGGAAGCATAAGATGAAAATGCATATGCTTGGACATAACCCCGCGGTTTGGGCAATTATTTGTATTGGCTTGCAAGGTGAATTTTTTGATGGGAGAGAACCGAACCGTGAAGCTAATGCGAAAGAATTGAAGATGCTACAATACAATGCTCAAGCATGTGACATCATCTTCAACGGATTGTGCCCCGAAGAATTCAACAAAATCAGCCGTCTTGAGAATGCAAAGGAAATTTGGGATACTTTGATTGATATGCACGAAGGTACCGAGACCGTCAAGGAATCCAAGTTGGATGTGCTCCAAAGTCAGCTTGACAAGTTCAAAATGAAGGATGGTGAAGCTGTCGCTGAAATGTACTCTAGGCTTGATCGTATCACAAATGAGATTGCCGGCTTAGGGAGTGAAGAGATGACCGACAAATTCATCATCAAGAAGATTCTAAGAGCATTGGATGGAAAGTATGATACCGTGTGCACATTGATCCAAATGATGCCAAACTACAAAGATCTCAAGCCAACGGAAGTCATTGGAAGGATTGTTGCTCATGAGATGTCACTCAAGGACAAGGAGGAACTTCACAACAAGTCAAGTGGTGCTTACAAAGCCTCAAGTGAAGCCCCACATCATCAAGTGAGAAACCAACCTTCAATGAAGAATTGAGCTTAATGGTGAAGAACTTCAACAAGTTCTACAAAAGTAGAAGCAAAGAAAGAAGCTCCAAGTTAAGGTATTACAATGACAAAAGATCTTCTAGTCGAGAGCGCAATTGCTACAATTGTGGGAGACCCGGACACTACTCCAATGAGTGTACGGCACCCTACAAAAGAAGAGAAGATTCTCCAAAAAGAAGAAGCAAAAGAGAAGAATCACCACCAAGAGAGAGGAGGAGTAGAGATGATCGTTATGAACGAAGTCCCTCACGGATAAGAAAGGATTCGGAAAGAAAGGACAAGTCATCAAGGAGCTACACAAAACGAAGACATCAAGCTCATGTTGGTGAATGGGTTTCACTCCGACTCCGACAATCACTCCGAGAGAAGCTATCACTCCGACTCCGAACATACTCAAGATGAAGGTGTTGCTGGTCTAGCACTTGTGTCAACCAACTCCTACGACATATTTGATTCACCAAATGAAGGAATTGGAAGATGCTTCATGGCCAAAGGTCCAAAGGTAACACATCCCGAGTATGTTGATTTCAATAGTGATGAAGATGACTTGCTAGGTGATGATGATTTACTTGTTGACAACTCTAGTGATGAATACTATGATGAAACGTCAATTAATCATGCTAATCAAAGCGAATGACAATGATAAGGAGAAAATTGAGCTCCTAACTAAAGAACTAAACACTCTTAAGTTGGCTCATGAAACTATCTTCGAAGATCATCGAGAACTTTTAAGGGCTCATGAGAAGTTACACTTTGAAAAGCTCAATCTTGAGCAAGAACATGAGTTCTTAAAGGCAATCAATGATGATCTCCGCAAGAAAAGTTCTTCTTACATTGCCAAGCGTTTACTCTTATCTACTTACATGCCTCAAGTCAAGTCTAGTAACAAGTACAAGAAAGATACTTCCTCTAGTAGTAAAAATAATAATGTCAAATCCAATGTTGTTGCTTCTAGTAGTTCTCTTGATTCCACTAATGATTCTCTTAGCCAAGTTACACTTGAGCAAGAAAATATTTTATTGAAGGGAATTATAGAGAAAGGTGTTTACAAGAGCCTTTTCGGGAGTAAGAGATTCGAGGAAATTGTACGCAAGCAAGGAAGGCACCGGAAGAATCAAGGTGTTGGTTTTGAACGAAAGTTCAACGCCAATGGAGTTGAGTGGGAAGAAGATCAATACCCCAAGACAAAGTTTGTTCCTCAACAAGAGAAGTATGATCCTACTTCCTTCAAGGGGACACAAGCTCAAGATCATCTTCCACCACAAGACCACAAGAACAAAGGCAAGGAGAAGCTTCAAGAAGAGATTGATGCATTTGAAGAAGCACCTAAAGCCTCGTTAGAGTGGGTTCCCAAGACTACGTCAAGTTATACTTCATCAAGTACAACTACAACTCCAAGGATTCCCATCAAGATGATTTGGATCCCGAAGAAGAAGAACTAGAGATTTCTTGAGGGTGACTCCGCCAACATTCTTCACTCATGTCATTTTGGCAAGAACAAGTGCAATCAACCTTCACATCTTGCACTAGTTCAAGGAGTCACAAACCCTCATGTTGGTAAGGCAAGGGACAAGGTAACCTAATGTTTTCATAGACATCATCTTGTGTGTGCATCACTCTATGTCTATGGATATTCTTGTTTGTTCCTTGCGGGACTAACCCATGTAGGCAAGTTGAAAGTGCAACTCACTCCAAAGGATTGCTCCAAATGATCTACATCAACATTGAGCATCTACATCTTCAACACCTATATGAAGTCACCATCAACAAAACCCAAGGTTAGTTCATCCCTCTAAGGGGGGATCTCACATCTAGGGGGAGCTTAACTCTAAGAATTGAGTCAAAGCAACTCTAATGGTGTGAAAACATTAATGCATTATGTAAAAGTGGTAACCCCACTTGAGCTTAAATGATGAGTATGACCTACGATCAAATGTTCTCATTTGACTCCTAAGTTAATATACTCATATATAGATGACCTAGTCATCGCCAATTGTTTGATAGATGCTAAAATTGGTTGTGCATGCTTTGCCACATATTTCATTTGCCATCTTATTGTGTGAGCATGTTGGTGCATATTTTACTCATTCAAGGACATCCACTTGTTATTATGCTTGTTTGGTTTCTTTTCTTTTGGCCAAGTGGATGGACAAGAATGCCTAAGAACCTTCTTTAGCTATCTATGCTTTTCTCGTCTCAAACTCTATTCATGCTACATCACAAAATTTGATCAAGTCAGATTCGAACCACTCTGTGTGAGGAGCACTCGGAGTCCCCGATTCGTCATAGACTTAAACTTCCAAAACCTCTTAGTGATTCTCGGTCTGACCGATCCTACCATTTCGGTCCTACCGAGATCACCAAGTTGATCTGAGTTTTCAATCTCGGTCCAACCGATTTGAACTTTTCGGTCTCACCGATTTGCTGCAACTGAACACAGTTATGCATCTTGGTGCCACCGAGTTGTTCCACTCGGTCACACCGACAGGGTCGGGCTATATATAGTCACGGGCAAAATTTTGGAAATTTCTCCGAAACCCTTCGCCCGCGCATCAGCTCGCTCTGCCATCGTGGTCTCCGGATCGTCTCCTTGTCGCCGGCAGCCTCCTGTCGCTGGTCTTCGCCACCGTCAACGGATTTCGTCCCCGCCGTTGCCGCCGTAGCAAGTCCACCGCCAACTTAGGGTATGGACTTGATCTTTGTGCTATCCACGTCTGATTCCTAGCACATTGTTTTCATATTGAATCTTGCCACGATTGCAACTCTTCTATCCAGCCAAATAAGTTCATAGATTAGATGAGATTCAAATTTTTAGGTTTAGGTTTCATGAAACCATCTCGGACCCACCGAGTTGAAAAACTCGGTCTCACCGATTTGGCTTATGCCATTGCACTAGTGACTCTCGGTCCGACCGAGAATTACTAATCGGTGCAACCGATTTGAGGATTCTGTGAAACCCTAGCAGTCTCGGTGCCACCGAACTGAAACTTCGGTCCAACCGAGATCATCGATTTAGGTTCCAAAACTGCTTCGGTATCACCGAGTTTGAAAATCGGTGGATCCGAAATGCTTTCGTGGAAAACTAAAACTGAACTTTTGAGTCATTCTTTTGCAAAAACCTCTGCATTTTGTGATGCTCATCTTTTCTATCTCATCTATAAACTCTTCACGGTGGTCAAGTCAACTTTTGCGGTATGTCCGATCAAAGTGACAGCCGAACAGGTCGAGAGCGAGATAGACTTGAGTGAGGGCACTAGTCCCTCAACTTCGAGAAGAAGGGAGCGAAGTACTCCTAGCAATTTGCCTAAGGCTGCAACTAGGCAAAGGAGGAAAAGAACTTCAGATTCATAGGATGAAGATTACAAAGCTGAGGAAGATGAGGCTACTTCCAAGAAAGAAGTGCTCAAGAAGGAAAGGGTCATGAAGATCAAAAGGCCTACAGAAAGACAACCAATGTCCAAGGCCAGAACATCAACTCAACTACCTAAAAATCCTGATCCCACAGAGCCAGTTGCTGAAAGCAAGAAGAGGAAGGAAAGGGTCAAGAAGACCATGGCCAGAGTTGTTGGGCAAGCTTCCATGATGGAAGAGGAAGAGCTCTTTGCACCAAAGCACCAAAGGCACCAAAGCTTATGGGTGATGCTATTAGATCGGGGCTGCCACATCTAAGCCCAAGGAAGCACCCAAAGCTGCCCCCAAGGCCAAGTCTGCACCAAAGAGGAAGACTAGGAGTATTCCAGCAGCTGAGAAGAACAAGGCCCCAGTGCATGTGGTTGACGAGGATGATGAAGAAGGACAAGTTCTGTGGTAGCTCAAGCCAACGATACCATTCCACAATGATGCCCATCCTGTGGCTGAGAACATGAGAATCAGGAAGGATTCAGGGCTGAGGATATGGAGGATGGAAGATCCATATGCTTCAAGGAGAAGGACTGTTGTTGATTACAGGTTCCATACAAAGGAACAACAGGACTTTTATGAGACAATCTTGTTGGACAAGAAGCCCATTGTGTGTGATATGAGGTGGGTCGACTGGACCTACATGAAGGAGAATCAAGAGCACTATCCTGGAGTGCAGGACAGCTTTATTGCTTGTGGAGTTGCAGATTTTGTCGGGCAAAAGCTCACAAATTGGAATGATGAGCTTATCATGCAGTTTTACTCCACAACACATTTTTACCCAGATGGGAGAATTATTTGGATGTCTGAAGGTACAAGGTACCAGTCAACAGTTGAGGAGTGGGCAAAAGGCTGATAAATGCCCCAGAGGAGAATGAGGATGACCTAGACATTTATGCCAAGAAGAAAAAGGATCACAATTCAATGGCTCACATGTACAAGGAAAATCCAAACAAGGCATTAGCAACTCACAAGTTTGGATCAGTTCACTTTTCTGGCAGGGGTTGCCAACCATAAATTGGATTCTGAGGCACACTTTGTTGCCCAAGTCTGGTGACCATAACATGATCAGAGGGCATGCCATCAACATGTTGCATGTGTTTGATGTGCCACGGAATTTTAAAGTCATGAGCCTGATCATTGAAATTATCAAAAGGACTGCAGCAGATCAAAAGAGGAGCTGTGGATATGCACCTCAGATTCAAGAATTGATAAACTCAAAGATGGGCACAGGAAAATATCAGTTGGATAAGGAACACTGTCCACTTTATCCAGACTTTGAGGACAATGAGGTTGTCATGAATGAAGATGATCCACAATCGGTTCAAGCTCGGGAGAAGAAGGAGAAGGCAAAGAGGGAGAAGGCTGCCAAGATGCCAACTCAAGAGAAGGCATCTGAGTATTTCTTGAAGAACAAGCAGGAGCAGCTTGGTTACTTGATAGCATCAACTCTGAGGATTGAGAAGGGATTGGCCACCCTAACTCAAAACCAGGAGAGCCTGGAGAGAATCATAGAACAAAAGTTCTATAACTTAGATGTGAAAGTAGCTGAGATTCAGACTGCAGTAGAGGAACTACAAGATGACATGCAGCAGAGGAAGGGCAAGACTACAACCAATGTGTTTGCCAGAGTGCCTAGAGCCCAGAGGTCATCAGCTGTGCCGACCGACACAAGAGCAACTTCGTCTGCACCATCTATAGCCTCAGTGCCACCAGCTCCAGCACCTTCATCAACTCCAGCTCCATTTACATCAACTGAAGTCTTCGTCCAAGGAGCCATCTCTACACCACCACCAGAAGATCAAGCCTGAGAGTCGATCTAGCACTATGCATTTTCTATGAACTTTTTGGCAACTTGTTGCCAAAGGGGGAGAAAAATGTATAGATCATAGGCTTCGAGAGAGAGAGAGTGTTGCTTTTGTTCTCTCTTGCTTTATTTGGTGGTTTTTCAAACTTTGTTTGTTTTGGTTGAGATACTATGCTTGTGAGACATTGATGATCATGTGTTTGATCATAAGCTACACTTATGCATGCTTGATATTATCATATCTATCTTATGTGATCACTCACTTTGCTTGGTGATGAGTGCATGTATTCATTGTTTATTATTTTGAGCGCTCCACCAAGATGTATGTGACATGGAGGAGTAACCCATGAGCCTAATTCATTGTGCATTTGCAGCCCAAAGCAAATCTAAAACTATGCACAAATTTAGGGGGAGCTCTTGCTTATCACATACTTCTCAAAGCGACGATGTTATTTAAATTTTATTATCATTTGTCGAAGCTTTGATCTATATGTTGTCATCAATTACCAAAAAGGGGGAGATTGAAAGTGCAACTATCCCTAGGTGGTTTTGGTAATTCAGAACAACATATAGCTCATTGAGCTAATGCTTTTCGAAGACTATTATTTCAGGAAAGCTCAATGAATGGCATGGCATGGATGATGAAAGTGGATCCCTCAAAATACTAAGGACAAAGGATTGGCTCAAGCTCAAAAGCTCAAGACTCTTCATTTTACATTTTAGTGATCCAAGATCACATTGAGTCTATAGGAAAAGCCAATACTATCAAGAAGGGATGAGGTGTTGCTTAATGAGCTTTTTGCTTCATGTGCTTAGTGATATGCTCCAAGACCCTCAACTACTTTCCCACATACACAAATGACCTAAACCTAAAGCCAAAATCGGTCACACCGATTCTTTCTATCTGGCGCCACCGATTCCAAAAGTCATAGCCACTGCCACAAACCCTAAGCAAATCGGTCTTACCGATAGGGATCTCGGTCTCACCGAGATGGGGTTGCAATCTCTCTGTTTCCTTTCGTAACGTTTCGGTCCAACCAAAGTGAGCGATCGGTCCCAACGAGATTGCTATGTAAACTCTCTGTTTCCTTTTTGTAACATTTCGGTCTCACCGAAAAGAGCAAATCGGTCCCATCGAGTTTACATGACCAACTCTCTGGTTAGCTAATTACCAAAATCGGTCTCACCGAGTTTGTGTAATCGGTCTCACCGTAATTACGTTATGCCCTAACCCTAACCATATCGGTCTCACCGAGATGCATGTCAGTCCCACCGAAAATCACTAACGGTCACTAGGTTTACTAATTTGGTCCGACCGAATTTAACTATTCGGTCCCACCGAGTTTAGTAAATTGTGTGTAGCAGTTAGATTTTGTGTGGAGGCTATATATACCCCTCCACCTCCTCTTCATTCGTGGAGAGAGCCATCATCTTGAACCTACACTTCCAACTTACCATTTAGAGAGAGAACCACCTACTCATGTGTTGAGGCCAAGATATTCCATTCCTACCATATGAATCTTGATCTCTAGCCTTCCCCAAGTTGCTTTCCACTCAAATCATCTTTCCACCAGATCCAAAACCTATGAGAGAGAGTTGAGTGTTGGGGAGACTATCATTTTAAGCACAAGAGCAAGGAGTTCATCATCAACACACCATTTGTTACTTCTTGGAGAGTGGTGTCTCCTAGATTGGCTAGGTGTCACTTGGGAGCCTCAGACAAGATTGTGGAGTCGAACCAAGGAGTTTGTAAGGGCAAGGAGATCGCCTACTTCGTGAAGATCTACCGCTAGTGAGGCAAGTCCTTCGTGGGCGGCGGCCATGGTGGGATAGACAAGGTTGCTACTTCGTGGACACTTCGTGGGTGGAGCCCTCCGTGGACTCGCGCAAGAACTGCTACCCTTCGTGGGTTGAAGTCTCCATCAACATGGAGGTACGATAGCACCACCTATCGGAACCACGACAAAAACATCCATGTCTCCAATTGCGTTTGAATCCTCTAAACCCTTCCCCTTACTTTCTTGCAAGTTGCATGCTTTAATTTCCGCTGCCAATATACTCTTTGCATGCTTGCTTGAATTGTGTGATGATTGCTTGACTTGTCCAAAAATAGCTAAAATCTGCCAAACTATAAAACTGGGAAAAGGTTAAGTTTTTGTTGGTCAAGTAGTCTAATCACCCCCCCCCCCCTCTAGACATAGTTCAAGGTCGTACACCTGCGGTTCATCGTTTTTGCAGGTAGGGATGAAGCACAGATGGCAGTCGACCTGCGTCCTTGTTGATCGGGATGAAATGCACGTTGTACTTGTGGCACAGCTCCGAAGGAGAAGGTAGCAATCGACCAGCACCTCGTCGTCCTTGCGGATCGGAGCGGATTTCATACTTAGGTGAGTACTGGACTGCAGCTAAGCCTCCAAGTGGGAGGGTTGCTCTCCACTCGGTAGGATTTTAAATACTAAGGCGAGTACTGGACTGCAGCTAAGCCCCTGAGTGGGAGGTTTGCTCTCCACTCGGTAGGATTTCAAATACTTAGGCGAGTATTGGCTGCAGCTAAGCCCCCGAGTGGGAGGTTTGCTCTCCACTCGGTAGGATTTTAAATACTTAGGCGAGTACTGGACTGCAGCTAAGCCTCCGAGTGGGAGGTTTGCTCTCCACTCGGTAGGATTTTAAATACTTAGGCGAGTACTGGACTGCAGCTAAGCCCCCGAGTGGGAGGTTGGCTCTCCACTCGGTAGAATTTTAAATACTTAGGCGAGTACTGGACTGCAGCTAAGCCCCCAAGTGGGAGGTTTGCTCTCCACTCGGTAGGATTTTAAATACTTAGGCGAGTACTGGACTGCAGCTAAGCCCTCGAGTGGGAGGTTTGCTCTCCACTCGTTAGAATTTCAAATACTTAGGCGAGTACTTGACTGCAGCTAAGCCCCCGAGTGGGAGGTTTGCTCTCCACTCGGTAGGATTTTTTGTGGCTTAGCTTCGAAGGAGAGGGCAGCAAACGACCTGCACCTCGTCGTCCTTGCAAAGCGTACATTGTATTAAGTACTTAGGCGAGTACTGGACTGCAGCTAAGCCTCCGAGTGGGAGGCTGGCTCGCCACTCGGTAGGATTTTAAATACTTAGGCGAGTACTTGGACTGCAGCTAAGCCCCCGAGTGGGAGGCTGGCTCACCACTCGGTAGGATTTTAAACACTTAGGCGAGTACTTGGACTGCAGCTAAGCCTCCGTGTGAGAGGCTGGCTCACCACTCGGTAGGATTAAATACTTAGGCGAGTACTTGGACTGCAGCTAAGCCTCCGAGTGGGAGGCTGGCTCACCACTCGGTAGGATTTTCAAGTACTTAGGCGAAACGGATTCGCAGCTAAGCCCCCGAGTGTGAGGCTGACTCACCACTCGGTAGGGATTTTTTTTACAAACTTAGGCGAAACGGATTCGCAGCTAAGCCACCCACTGGGGGGTTTCTTATGTAAACAAAAAGTAATAACAATCACTAAGAAAATTATAACATTCTTGTCTTCGATAAACGAACTACAGAGGTACTTTTATTACATCTCATCCGAGTGAGTACTTAAGTATAAAATGGGCGGAGCAGCTCCACATTCCAAGCTCGAGGCTCATCAATCTGGCGATCGATGTTGTAAAGATGGTATGCTCCATTGTGGAGAACTCTAGTGACGATGAAGGGACCTTCCCAAGTAGGAGCGAGCTTGTGTGGTTTCTGTTGATCCACTCGGAGGACCAAGTCTCCTTCTTGGAAGGCTCGACTCTTCACATTTCTGGCATGAAATCGACGCAAGTCTTGCTGATAGATAGTCGAGCGGATCAGGGCCATCTCTCTCTCCTCTTCTAGGAGGTCGACTGCATCTTGCCGGGCTTGTTCCGCTTCATCTTCAGAGTAGAGTTTGACTCGAGGTGCATTGTGAAGCAGGTCACTCGGCAGAACTGCTTCGGCTACATAGACCAGAAAGAAAGGAGTTCTCCCAGTCGACCGATTAGGAGTGGTCCTCAATCCCCAAAGAACTGATGGAAGTTCGTCGACCCACGCTCCTGCTGCATGCTTGAGATCACGCATCAGCCGGGGTTTCAGTCCTTTGAGAATTAGACCGTTTGCTCGTTCTGCTTGTCCATTCGACTGGGGGTGAGCAACTCAAGCATAGACGACTTGCGTGCCCTGAGAGGCGCAAAAGGCTTTGAATTTGTCGGAATCAAAGTTTGACCCATTGTCAGTGATGATGCTATGCGGAACTCCATATCTGAATATCAACTCTCTGATGAAACTGATAGCGGTACGCGCCGAGAGTCTTGATAGGCTTAGCTTCGATCCACTTAGTAAACTTGTCGACTGCCACGACCAAGTGAGTGAAGCCGCTCCTGCCAGTTCTCAGTGGTCCAATCATATCCAATCCCCAAACAGCGAAGGGCCAGACAAGTGGAATGGTCTTCAAGGCTGAGGCGGGTTTGTGTGACATATTGGAATAGAACTGACCTCCTTCACACTTGTCGACTATTTCCTTTGCCATTTCAATTGCTTTTGGCCAGTATAATCCCGCTCAGTATGCTTTAGCCACAATGGTCCGAGAGGACGCATGATGACCACAGGTCCCCGAGTGGATATCATCAAGAATTATCTGACCTTCTTCTGGTGTTATGCATTTTTGGCCGACTCCAGTCGCGCTTTCTCTATACAACTGTCCCTTGATCACAGTAAAGGCCTTGGATCGGCGGACGATCTGTCGAGCCTCTTCTTTGTTCTCCGGCAGCTCTTTCCTTAGGATATACGCGATGTACGGCATTGTCCAGTCTGGAGTGATGACCACGACTTCCATGATCAGGTTGACAACAGCTGGGACGTCAACTACAGTCGGATCAGTGACACTTTTTGGCTGTGGGGCTTCTTCGGTGAAAGGATCCTCTTGAACTGATGGCATGTGGATGTGCTCCAAAAACACATTACTGGGAATGGCTTCCCTCTTGGACCCTATTTTCGCCAAATCATCAGCAGCTTGGTTTTTCAGTCGGGGTATATGATGAAGCTCTAACCCCTCAAATTTCTTCTCTAGTTTTCTCACTGCATTGCAGTAGCCCGTCATGGCTGGGCTTCTGACATCCCACTCCTTCATCACTTGATTAACCACCAGATCTGAGTCGCCATAGACCATGAGGCGACGGACGCCGAGCAAAATGGCCAGACGCAACCCATACAAAAGTGCTTCATATTCTGCTTCATTGTTGGAGGAATCAAAGTGGATCTGGAGCACATATCTGAGCTTATCTCCACGGGGGGAAACCAACACTACCCCAGCACCGGAACCATTCAGCATCTTGGAACCATCAAAGAACATGGTCCAGTGCTCCGAGTGAACTTGAGTCGGTAGTTGCTGTTCAATCCACTCGGCGATGAAATCTGCTACAGCTTGGGACTTGATGGCTTTCTTTGCCTCAAACTTGATATAAAGGGGAAGGAGTTCAATCGCCCATTTCGCCACTCGACCAGTTGCATCTCTGTTGTGCAGAATCTCTGACAATGGGGCGTCGCTGACGACTGTAATGGAATGGTCAGAGAAGTAATGAGCAACCTGTCGTGGTTCTAAGTCTGACAGTAGAATGGGGGGTAGGTATGGAGAGGCAAGATCCTAGCTATGGAGTAGTTGTATACGCAAGAGATTTACGAGTTCAGGCCCTTCTCGGAGGAAGTAACAGCCCTACGTCTCGGAGCCCGGAGGCGGTCATTTGGATAATATGCGTATGTGTTACAGGGGTGCGAACCCTTCTACCTGTGGAGGGGGTGGCTTATATAGAGTGCGCCAGGACCCCAGCCAGCCCACGTAGCAGAGGGTTTAAGGTACATTAAGGCTAGGCTTTACTAGTAACGCCTTACATAAAGTATCATTATGATCATAAACACTATTTAACTACAGACCGTTTGGACACCGAGTGGCTCTTGGACTCCTGGTGGTCGAGTGGGTCTTCATGGTCGAGTGTCTTTGAATCTGTCGAGTGGAAACCTACCAGGTCGACTGGAAGGGCGCTTCTTTCGCGAGTGTCCTTGTGGAGGGTACCTTTGGGCAGGTCTATGACCCTACCCTAGGTACATGACTTCATCATTAGCCCCCGAATGGATCGAGGTGTGAGTTAGGAAGGAGTTGATAATCTTTCCGACCTGTTCTTCGTGTTGCGAGTGTGTCTTACTCTGGATCAACGACCTTTTAGTGATGGCATCAACTTCTCTTTCAGTCGCCATGATCCATTCTTCACAATTGTCGAGTGAACTTTGTGAACTTGAGGATTTCCGAGCGATGAATCGGAGGAAATCTGCTATCTGACAGGTTGCTCCGCGGTTAGCGGATTTCGCGGGATCTGAATTTTGGGAAGCGCACGAAGCGGAGAAAACTGCGGCACTCGGATGGGATAAGACGATGACGCCTCGATCTTTGTGCCGCCTTTTTTGCCACGTATCGCGTGCGCTTTATTCTGGATTTGACAGATTGCTCAGGCCTACCGGTCTGCCACTCATAAGCGGCCCCATATAAAGCATCGGGCGGTGTATTTTGAACAAGTCGACCTCAATCTTCCCCTCCCTCCGCCTCCAAACCTTCTCGCTGCGCTCTTAGCCTGCTCAGCGCCGCAGCTCAGTACCTGCTTCGCCGGCGACCATGGTGAAGGAGAAGACCGCAGCCTTGGAACGGGTGAAGGAGGCGGCGGCGAAGGCTAAGGGGAGAGCGCCCAGTCGGGGCGGATCTTCTTCGCGGTCCAGACTGCCACAAGGTTGGGTCCAGGGAGACTGGATCCGCTCGACCATCACCGAGAAGGACCTCACCGATCTAGCCAATGAAGGACTGATCCCCCATGGGTCGGCGAGGCTTCTGGGAACGGAGTGGCAACCGCAGCCTGAAGAGGGTGAGTGCGTTCTCCTAGCCACTCACGTAGATCGGGGATTTTCTCTGCCGCCGAATCCTTTTTTCTGGGGGTTTCTGAACTTTTTTGGAGCGCAACTCCATCATTTCACTCCCAACTCCATTGTCTACCTTGCTGCTTTCATTTTGTTATGCGAAAACTTCCTGGGCTGTCGGCCGCACCGGGGCCTCTTCAAGCACATATTCACTTATCGCTCTCAGACGGTGAAGAAAACGAACCCGAATGACGAGAGAACCCAAGTAATCCATATGTGTGGGGGACTCGGGGTCCAGATGAGGGGGAAGAGCGCTTTTCCGGCTATGACTCTCCCCGACTCGGTTAGAGGGTGGCAGTCGACCTGGTTCTACTGCCAAGACCAGCCGGCCTTGAGGCGGTCATTGGACTCCCTCCTTTCTCCATGAGTCGAGTGAACAAGCCATCTTCCCTGAAGGTGCTACTAGAGGAGAAGGCCCAAGTAAAATTGTTGATGGAACGCGTAGTCCAGCTCATTCGCGACGGGGTGACCGGCATGGATATCCTGGAGGTTTTCCTCTGACGTCGTATTCAGCCACTCCAATATCGAGGCCATCCGATGTGGATGTACTCCAATACGGATTGTACCACCCGGTTCCATCCAGAGGAGGTCGATGACGCCACGCTGGAGAAGTGGATGACTGCCATCACAGGAAACAAAGATAACCCTCGCGGAGCTAGGAGGATTCCACCACTCGACCAGACTTATGAAGTGGACAAGGTATAACCACTTATCTCCGACTGTGATTCGGCTGCCTTCATTCTGTTTAGATGCCAATTCGTCGACTGACCTTTGCCTTGTTTTGTTATCTTCTAGGTCACCACTGAGATGTACTCGATGCCCAACGGGGCGCAGGAACCAGTCGAAGAAGAAGAAGGAAGCGGAGGTGAAAGCCAGGAAGAATGGGAGTCCAACGGTGAGGAGGATGAGGGGGATGACAGCTCTGATGAAGAGGAGGAGGAGGAGGAAGACGTCGATCCTCCTCGCTCGGAAGGAAGGTCCAAGTTGACGCATGACCCGGCGGCCGGGCGCGGTAAAGCTGTTGCGTCCACTGGGCAGTCGACGAAGCGACCTCGGACGACTTCTGTCGGTGTACTAGAGTAGGGGTACCCTAGTATCCCGTGACTGCAGACGGACACAGTAAAGACCTCGCTGCAGAGTTTGCACGGTCACCGCTTAAGATCCTCCATGGCTCCTTTGGAGCCATTCAAGAACAAAGTATTTGACTAAGAAGACAAGGCCCGGCAAGAGGAGCTTGCCGGGAAGGCCATTCAAGGCATGCAGAAGACAGGGCCCGGCAAGAGGAGCTTGCCGGGAAGGCTCAGGCGCGACAAGCCTCCGGACGCGACAAGGATTCGGCCGGCAAAGGCGCTGTCATGCAAGCAACCTCTCTCCATCTCCGCTCCAGCTCATCCAAAGAACGTGTCACCATGGGACCATTCCATGCGCAGCGTGTCAAGAGGCTGTGCAGCCAGTGGAGAGCGGCGATAAGCGGCGCCGACAAGCTTGCCATCGTGGCGGCGGTGGCGCTTTTGACGGTCTCTGTTGCCTTTGTTTGGGCGACCACGACGGGCATTTATTGCTTTTGTCCCTTGCCGTCGTGGTTAGGTATTTTACCTTTGTACCTTTGTTCGAGTAGGTGTACCAACTCCTGTTTTTACATTTGTACCCTCGCCTATGTTGCCACCTGTCGGAGACCCCTTGAGCATATAAAAGGAGGCCCATGCGCAACGTAGAAAGGGTTCGGTTCATTCGACTCACTCGAGACCAGATACACTCACGCTAGGTTTTGTAGCCTGCATCGCTCCCTAGCAAGAACACAATACATCAAACAAGCAGCAGTAGGAGTTTTATCTCTCCGGAGAGCTCCGGCTGGGTAAACTGCTCGTGTGCCTCGTCTCGATCCGCTCTTCGTGCGATCTCCGCCCCCTCCGAACCACAAGGGGCCTGGTCCGCCGGCCCCATAGGTGTTCGTGGGTACGATCAGCCTCCCCGACATCTTTGGCGCGCTAGGTAGGGGGCGTCGAGGCCGTGTGAATCTGATCCGGCGTTCACACGAGCAGCGTCCTCGACATCTTCCTCAACATGCCACCGAAGAAGAAGACTTCGGCGGCAGCAGAGCCGTCCGCGTCGTACCCACCCTCACCGCAGCAAACGGGTGGTGGGGCAGACGCCGGCGGAGGAACGGGCACCGACGAAGGTGTTCGCGACGTTGCCAAGTCCAAGGACAAGGCCCCGCAAACCTCGGCGTCCGCACATCCCCCGCGCCCATCTCAGGAGACGCGGGACCAACAACGCCATGGCGTTCACAATGTCATACGTTCGTTGGATCGAAACCCTCAAGACCAGCATGCGCGCCAACATGTTGGCACGAGTGAGATACGGTCGCCTGGGGGGGGGGGGTGCTGCTCCTTCTAACGTAGTTAGAAGTCCGAGCATATCCCGCTCCTCGCACCGTTGGCCAATGCCACCCACTACTCCAGCAGAAGCTCTGGCGAGAGCTCAGCTGCTCCTCGACTACCCTCCAACGACCGACAAGGTCGACGAGTGGAGGGCCACTATCCAGAGCCTCATCGGCTTTGCCAACGGCGACGCTCCGCGGCAACCAACGCCATCATTGCTGCGGCAAGACGACAAGGCACGAGCCGGTGGCGACGAGACTGTCGGAGGTGCAACTACCATGCACTCTCCGCCCCGAAGGCAAGATCGCCGACTCACCGGATCCACCTCGACAGCGACTCCACCGCGTCATCGGATCCGCGAGCTCGCCGCGATCAGCGCCAAGTTCTTCATGAGCGACAACAAGAGGACGCCGAACTCGCATCGGCGCCGGAGAGAAGCGCGACGTCGATCCGACAAGCGCTGGGCCTCATCATTGACATGCGCGCCGGAGGAGCGAGCGACTTGCCGTCTGTGATGAGGTTGCCCTGCGTTCACTCGCGAGCTGCGGCAAGTGTAGTGGCCCAGAAAACTTCAAACCAAATGTGCCGGAGAAGTATGATGGCAGGGCGCATCCGTCGAGTTCCTCAAAGATCTACACCATCGCGGTGCGTGCTGCGGGGGACGGGGCGACAAGATCCTCGCCAATTACTTCCGCTGTGCTCAATCCCAACGTCGAGATCTTGGCTCATGCACTTGCCGGACAGCTCCATATCCTCTTTGGCGAGATCTATGCCATCGGTTTGTTGGCGCCTTCACAGGTGGCCACAAACCTCATGGCTAAGAGAGTGACCTTCATCTGCCGCCTGAAGGAAGGAGAGTCCTGCGCAAATTCATTCAGAGATTCAGCCGTGTGCACTACAACATCCTGTGATGTCCACCCGCCATGATGATCGCCGCGTTTCATCGAGCGTGCGGAACCGCAGGATGAGGGAGGAGATGGTGATGTGCAAAGTCAAGGACGTTAGTGAGCTGTACGCCTTGGTCGACAAGTGTGCACGCTACCGAGGAAGGGAGGAGGCTCCTGTGAGAGAATGCGTAGCAGGATCTGATAGTGAGGAGACCGCCCCGGCAAAGAAGAGCCGGCGGCGAGGCAACAGGAAGAAGAAAGGTAGAGAAGTGCTAGCTGTTGAGCAGTCCAGCAACGGAGGTGGCGACAAGAACGCCAAGGCTGGTGGCTTCGGTAAGGAGGTTACCGCTGACGCCAACCACCAGTCTGTGGCGGCCGCCGACAAGCAAGACGGCTCCGGCAAGCAGTACTGCAAGATCCACCGCACCAAGGGCCACGACCTCCAGAGCTGCAAGACGGTCGAGCAGCTGGTTGAGCAGCGAAGGCTGAGTACGGCGGCGCGACAAGGAGAAGGCCGGAAGGTGCCGGGGAGCAGGCAAGAAGCGTCCGGCCGGGGAGGCGCGCCAAGGCAAGGCCAAGCAGCGGCAAGGAGACAGACCTCCAGCTGTCGCGACAAGGATGAAGATGATGACGACGACGAAGATATGGAAGGCAGCGGCGCCCGATGAGCGGGAGTTTGAAAGCCACAGAGGTCCTCTGCGTTGACGGAGGTGCTTCCTGCATACCTCCCACCGCCAACTCAAGCAATGGATGCGGAGGTCAATGCAGCGGAACCATCCGTAGAGTCACGCAAGCCTCCGAAGTGGTCCAAAGACGCCTATCGTCTTTGATATTGAGGACCACCCTGATCACAGAATCTGCGGTCGGTGCTTGCCGATGTTGGTCTCACCAACCATCCGCAACCTCAAGGTCACCAAGATGCTAGTTGACGGCGGGGCCGGCTTGAATCTGATCTCATCCGCGGTGCTCCGGCTTTAAATCCTCGACAGCGAAGCTCGAAGAGACGGCACCTTCCAAGGAATCAATCCGGGAAGGAGCAAGCGAAGGGGAAAATTATGCCGCCGTAACGTTTGGCGTGAGCTGAACTTTAGGATCGAGAGGGTCACATTCGAAGTTGCCGATTTCCCATTTACTTACAATGGGATACTAGGCCGTCCGGAACTCGCAAAGATCATGGCAGCCTATCACTACGACTACAACTTACTCAAGATGCCAGGCCGATAAGCGTCATCTCTATCCATGGCGACAAGAAGGATGCCCTTATCTGTGCCGACAAGATCTACCGGGATGCAGCAGCATGACAGATTGCCAAACACTTGCGCTGAAGCTCCGGGGAAGAAGACAAAGTCCAAGTCCGGCGAGAGCTCGATGCCCACTCGCAAGCGCACCTCTTCGAGTGCTGCGCTACCGTCGAGGACGCACCATCGAGCTCCACCGGCAAGTGCAAGAAGAAGATGGTAGCTCCGCCAAAGACCAAGAAGGTGCCCGCCAAGGAGGGGCGGCCTTTGGTGGTACCTTCACCATCGGTGCCTCTCTCGACCCTAAATAGGAAGGCGCTCGTTGCTTTCCTGAGGCGAATGTCGACGTGTTTGCATGGCAACCGTCAGACATCCCCGGTGTTCCCAGGGAAGTGATTGAGCACCGCCTGGCCGTTTGTCCTCATGTGCGGCCCGTCAAGCAAAAAGTCAGGAAGCAAGCAGTGGGCGCCGAGAATTCATAGCGTAAGAGATAAAGAAACCGAAGCAGCGGGCCTTGTCGAGGAGGTGCTCCATCCCACGTGGCTGGCCAATCCTGTAGTCGTCGCCAAAGCAAATGGTAAATGGAGACTTTGTATTGACTTCACGGATGTTAATAAAGCTTGTCCCAAAGATCCATTTCCCTTACCGCGCATCTACCAGATTGTTGACTCCACGGCTGGATGTGATTTGCTTTCGTTTCTTGATGCATACTCAGATACCATCAGATCTTCATGGCTGAAGAAGATGAGGAGAAGACCGCATTCATTACACCATGTGGCACATCTTTGTTTCATACGGATGCCTTTCGGTTTGAAGAATGCTGGTTCAACGTTTGCAAGTGTAGTCAATGACGCTTTTGAGCCGCAAATGCACAGAAATGTATAAGACTACATGGATGACATAGTGGTCAAAATCAAGGACAAAGCAAACCTTGTTCAAGATTTGGACGAGACCTTTTAAGATCTGCGCCAAGATCAACCTCAAGCTCAACCCCGAGAAGTGCGTGTTTGGAGTTCCTTCCGCAAGCTTCTCGGGTTCTTCAGAATCTCAGCGAGGGATTGAAGCCAATCCCGACAAGATCAAAACCATTAAGCAGATTGAAGCCCCAAAGCGCGTCAAGGATGTACGAAGACTTGCGGTTGCGTAGCTGCTCTCGATGGGTTTATTTCTAGATCTGCTGGCGCGCATACCGCCGTTTTCAAGATTTTGAAAAAGGCAGTTCCAATGAAATGGACTCCGGAAGCGGAGGCAGCGCTGCAGGACTTAAAGAGATACCTGTCCTCCACTCCAACACTTGTCGCACCTAAACCACAAGAAAAGTTGCTGCAATATATAGCAGCAACCAATCAAGTGGTTAGTGCTGCGTTAGTAACGGAGAGGGAGGCGGATGACGAGCCAGCAACCACGGCAAGCACATCCAGCGACAAGAGGGGGGCTTCGCCGACAAGCTCTGGTCCCGACAAGGACGAATCTGCGTAGACGCAAGACCAGATGCAGAAAAGGATGGTGCAGCGCCCAGTTTACTTTGTCAGTTCCCTCCTGCAGGGGGCTAGGTCAAGGTACTCTGGTGTGCGTAAATTGCTTTCGGGCTCCTCATGGCCTCGAGAAAGCTGCGCCATTACTTCCAAGCACATGAGATCACAGTTGTCACTCGCTTTCGGCTGAAGAGGATACTGCAGAATCCGGAGGCAACAAAAGGTGATTGTCGAGTGGGCATCGAACTGTCAAGCTTTGGTCTCAAGTTTGAAAGCACTTCAACTATCCAAAGCGAGCATTGGCGAAATTCATAGCAGAATGGATGCCAACACCGGATGAAGAGATTCGGAGACGAGCATTCCCGTCAAGGAAGCAAGCAAAGAGTGGCTAATGTACTTTGATGGTGCCTTCGCTGCAAAGGCGCGGTGCCGGCGTCGCTTATCGCACCCACCGGAGAGCACCTCAAGTACGTAGTCCGGATGCACTTTCCCAAGGAGCAAGCAACAAACAATACCGCAGAGTATGAAGGTTTGCTTGCCGGTCTCGAGATCGCAAAGTGGACCTTGGGATCAAAAAAGCTTATTGTCGTGGGTGACTCGCAGCTTGTCGTCCGCCAAGTGAACAAAGATTATCGAGTCCGTTGATGGAAGCCTACGTCGATGAAGTGAGGAAGCTAGAAGAACACTTTGACGGCTCGCAAATGGAACATGTTCCAAGAGCTCGAGAATGACATTGCCGACGGCCCGTCAAAGTGTGCTGCACTTAAGTTGCACAATGGAACCAGGGATTTTCGTGCTCAAGCTGACTCAACCAACTGTAACACCGCTAACCGGATGAGCAAGAAGAGGAAGTTGTTCTCTGGTGACTACTTCCCGGCAGCTTCGAAGCCGCCGCCAAGGTCCCCAAGATCGACACCACACAAGTGTTGAGGGCGATCTGCTCCGACAAGCCCTGTGGTTTGTTTCGTTGAAGCAAACGCTCCGACAAGTTTTGCTCCGGCAAGCTTGCCGGGAGCATCAAGCTCGGCAGAGCCGCAGGTTCTTGCCGTAGAAGCTGACGTTCCCGCAGCGAGATGTGCCTTTAGTCCTTGTTGTCGAGCCACAAGCTCCAAAGATGGGCGCAGCCGATTGTCCTTTTCCTTCGAGACAGAGAACTTCCGAAGAACAAGAAGAAGCGGAAAGAGTAGCCCGGCGGTCAAGTATGTACCAGTTTGTCGACAGCATACCGTATGTAAGAAGACTCAACGGTGTGAAATTGAAGTGTATTCCGGGGAAGATGGATGAAGCTGTTGGCGAGAGATACACGGAGGCATATGTGGTCACCACATTGGCGCCGAGAGCACTTGTCGGCAAAGCTTTCCGGCAAGGTTTCTTCCGGCCGACCCTCCGTGATGCAACTGCACAAGTAACCAAGTGTGAAGCGTGCAGTTCCATTCCAAAAGATACACCAACCAACTCAGGCTCTCAGACGATCCCTTTATCCTGGCCATTTTGATTGCGGGGCACGACATCCTTGGCCCCTTCCCCGAAGCTGTCGGGGCTTTGAGTACTTATGCGTCGCCATCGACAAGTTCACAAAGTGGCGGAAGTGGAAGCGATGAGGAAGGTGACAACACGATCGGCGATCAAGTTCTTGGTCGATTGTTTGCCGTTTGGAATCCCTAACAGATCATCACCGACAACGACACACAATTCTGAGTCGCACCTTCATGCAGTACGTCCAAGATCTTGGCGCCAAGGTCTGCTTTGCTTCCGTTGCTCACCCGAGAAGCAACGGTCAAGCAGAGAGGGCAAATGCTGAAGTGCTGCGCGGGCTCAAGACCAGAAACTGGATCGAGGAGCTGCCGGTGGTTCTTTGGTCGATCAGGACGACGCCAAATCGAGCCACCGGCCAGACACCTTTTGCTCTAGTCTATGGAGCAGAGGAAGTTCTCCCCACGGAACTTCGTATCTGGATCGCCTCGAGTGCTCGCCACGATGAGCTTGAGCAAGAGCAGCTGCGACAAGATGACGCTGCTCCTTGAGGAGGATCGCCTTCAGGCAGGCGAGTTGCTCGCTACCAGCAAGCTTTAAGCGCCGCTACCATAGCCGCAAAGTTAGTGCCGAAGTCTCGAGGAAGGCGACCTTGTTCTTGGCGCATTCAGTCCGCCAAGAATTCAAACAAGTTGACGCCAAAGTGGGAAGGCCCTTATCGGGTGAAAGCGAGTCACTAGGCTCAAGGCCGTCAGTTTAAGACCGAAGATGGCATCCCGGTGAGCAACTCCTGGAACATTGAGCATCTTCGTAAGTTTTACCCATAGAAGCGCATGTTGCGGAACCTTTTCCGGCAACCACCTTTTGTACAAGTCTTGCATTGTTGCATGTAATCCTTTGTACAAAGCGGTATGGACCCAGCGCATCGATAAAGCTCATGTGTTGCGCACAACTTGTCAAATTCATGCTTTCATCATTTTATTGCATGCTTTGGCTAACGCTTTATGCAGCAACCACACCGGTAAGCAAAATCGAGTCATTTGGGCTCCATAACTTTATTTTCTCTTCATCTCTTTTCTCAAAGAAAGGAAGGCTCCCTCGCGCACAAGTTAACCGGGGGGAAGAAGAAGATAATACTATGGACCGTGCACCGCCGAGGAAGTCTAGCCTTACCAGGAAGCAAGAGACAGAAAAGCTAAGTTGCCAAAGTTTGAGCAATCAATTTTTAAATTTTTAAGTTATCTTCCTCGAACGAGAGAACTTTGTATGGAAAACCTGTGCGTAGAGGAACCAACTCACAGGCTAGTCGCTCCCTTACTTTGTTTCGAGTCCGCTCAACAACTTAAGTGAGCTGCGGCTAGTCGCGACAAGGTTGCTTGTCGGAGGCGGCACTACCGGCGAGCTCTTGACGTTCCGCTTTTCAGCTTCGCCAAGCAAAGGTGCCTGCACCGACAGGTCCCCCAAATGCGTAGGGCAGAAACGTACAAAGGAAGGAATCAAGTAGAGGAAATAACGTTGCATTGATCGCCTAAGATGGAGTATATTACAAAATAACTCGTCGCTGATCTAACAAAGTGTTCTAAACAAGATCAGCAGCGACAAGGGGAAGATAAAATTGGCGGCCTAGTCCACGCGGTCGCCATCAATCCGCTTGATCTTGTTCACCTTGTCCACAATGGGTGCGACAAGGGATTTGAGCTCCTCCACGTTGGCATCTGGCGGCAAGGATCTGAGGACGCTGTTAAGGTTGAGGCCCGGATTGCGGAAGGCCACCTTTATCAACACCTTCTCGAGGGCTCCTGCACAGATCTGGCGTGATTCCTCAGCCAGCTACTTTGGGACCTCTTCCCGGAGTCGCTGGAGACCCGTCACCACGCCTTTGAAGAATAAACTAAGTTTGGCGCTGGGTTGGAGATGCTCGTCGGAGGAGTATGCAAGGTCCGCCATCCCTAGCTCCATCAGCTTGTTGTGGATGTCAGCAGCGGTGTCCACAAGACCTTGATCCAGTGCTCCACATTCTCCCTCAAAGGCGCCTGGTGGAGACAACATTCGTAGCAGCTCCTCCTTGGCCTTGATCGTCTCCAACAGGCCCACTTCCCGCTCTCGGCGCCGTCCAACGTCTGCGTCGAGTGGTCGGCTCAGCTCAAGATCCGCCTTGGAATCTTTGGCGGCGTCGAGCTCCTTGCCCCTATCGGCGAGATGGCCTGCAGTCGCCAAGAGTGTAGGCATCCTTCTCGCGTTACGTGCTTGAGCGCGGCAAGCTCCTCGCCACTCTTCTTGAGGCTGGCCTCCGGTGCCACCTTCGCCTTCAACTCTTCCTTGGCGGCCTCGGCGGCTGCGGCAGCATCCTTCGCCGCTTCCTTAAGCGCCCGCCAAGTGACTCCTCGCGGCAAGGTCTTCTTCGTGGCTGTCCAGTTGACCTTCCGCTGCGCCATTTCCTGCTGGAGAGCTTCTCGGCAGCCAGCCGCTGCTCCTCCTCAAGCGGCCTTCTCAAGGATGAAGGCCGTGCGCTCTTCTACAAGTTCTTGGAGAGTTTCTTGGTTGGCGCTCCGAGCTCTTCTGGCAGCTTCTCCATGTCCGCTCCTGCCCTCGCGACAAGTGCTTCCGGGACTCCAACTTGGCTTGCCGGTAGCAGTAGAGCGACAACAAAGCTTCTTCGGCAGCTCCTCCTCGAGACTTCGCCACGCTACTTTGCTGCTTGGCGTCCACCAGCGTCGGCCAGGAGGCGAGTAGCTCGTCGTCGAAGGTCTCCCCTTTGACCGGCGCCCTGGAGCTCAGCTCCCAGGGGAGTTTGATGAAGACACCCTCGCCGGCCTTCAAGTAGGCGCCGGTCTGGGGCTCCTCGAGCGGCCAGTAGCGATGGCGGGGAGTCGGCAATCGGTCTGGCGCCTGGCGCTCCTGCGGCCTCAGGGCCGTCGGTCTGATCGCCACCCTCGCCAGCTCTGCGTCGGCAGCCTCGGTGGCCTCCTCGCCGACAAAGCCTGCGTCGGCGACGGCCTCTTCTTCCACAAATGACAGCCTCTTCTTCCACGGACGACGGCCTGCCGGTGTTGCCTTGGCTTCCTCCTCACCGGCAGCCTCGACCTCCATCGGTTCTGCGTCGGGGCGAAGAAGGAGCAGTCAAGCAAATGTTCAAAAAGAGAAACAGAAGAAAACAAGCCCAAGGGAAATTTTCGTGTAAGGAAATTACCTTCAACGGGATCCGCAGCCATGGCCTCGACCACTGGAGGGTCACTGGCGCTATCCCTTTCCGGGGTAGCCTCCCTTGCCGGAGTGGCCTCCCTTGTCGGAGGGCGCTCCCTTGCCGGAGAATCCTCCCTTGGCAGCGTAGTGGCAGCAGACAGGATTTCGGGGGCGGCTTCCGAGCCCTCCCCGATGAGGCTGCTCTGCTCCTACACAAGCAAACAATCAGTATCAACGAAGAAGGAGCACCCTGCACACCTAATAAGAAGGAGAAAGCCGCACACTTACCCCTGGGGCTGTCTTTGGGGGCTGCTCGAGGAAGGGGTTGCTGGTCCCGCAGGGGGTCTCAGACGCGTCCCCTGTTGCCACGGGAGAATCGTCCTCAACGACGACCGTCGGGATCTTGGCCTTCTTCGACGCTCTACAGGCCAGCGTCACGAAAAGGAAAGAGTCGAGCGAAGCAAATCAGATTCAAGATGAAGCAACAAAATTGAAGAAATACAAACACAATCTCAAGAGCTTACTCTTCATCTTCCTCCTCGGAGCTGAGCGCGGAGAAGTCAAACTCCGGCTCGCCTCCGGTACGACGAGGCGGAGGAGTGGGCTCTGTTGGCCGCTTGGCGGAGGCATCGGCGGTGGCCTGGGAAGATCCCGCCCCAGTTGTCGCAGCAGTGTGAGGCGCTCCCGCGGCAACATCGCTTGCCATGATGCAGCGCGTCAGCTGGCGCCTTCTTTGTTAACGATCTGCCGCCCCGACTCGTCTCCGGCCTTGCGGAGACGCCTCTTCGGCGGAGCCGGGGGCTCCGCTGGCGGCAAGTCGCTGGGTGGTGGAGAAGAAGCGCCCTCGGCGGGTCCACTCGACCCGGCCTCGGGCTCGACAAGCTCGTCCTCGCCGGCGATCTCCCTTCGCTCGGCAAGGCTTGCCGCCTTCGCAGCGTCCGCCTCTTCCACGGTGTACCCGAAGGCTCCAGCGGCAGCTGCTGCCGCCTCCTCCACCAGGTGGCAATCGCGCCATCTCCTCGTCGGTGGTGTCGCGAGTGAGCCTTTTCGCTCGTCGGGCGGATCGGCACTTCTTCCAAGTCGTCGAAGAATCTGCCGCGACCTCGTCGGGGCTCCTGCCAGTTGGAACGATCCCATGGGAATCGCGACAACGGCATCATGGCGCTGGATGCGGTCGGCGCCGAGTTGTTGCACAATGGGGCGACCCCTCGGCAACCTAAACCACTCAGATGATCGGGTCGTTCTTGAACAGCTCTAGCAAAGATCGCATCCAGCTCCAAGACGGTGAAATTCCAGTTCAGGCCGGGCGCAACCTCATGATGTCTGCCGCATTTTGGAACTCCCAAGAAGGCCTCCTCCTCTCCTGCAAGGGAAGCGTCTGTGGCGAAGGAAGTCCGCGCCAAGCTGCGCCACGGTTAGTCCGGCAAGCCCGAGGCGCAAAATCCGAGTCACAGCTATCTTCAACCTAGCATCCTCGGCGCCAAGTTACTCCAATCTCTGCCGCGCACTATTGGGGTTTGGCGCCTGACGATGAAGGGCTGCGGGTTCTCCTCTACGACCCAACACCAATTGGCTCTCCACACCTCCCACTTGTTGCGGAACTCTCCTCCCAGATAGGCTTCTTTCTTGCCGATCCTAGAGACCCAAGCTATCCCTCCGACAAGTGGCTCTCCTCTCTCGACGCGGGGCACGAAGAAGTAGCGGAAGAGTGCCACATTTGGGTGGATCCCGACAAAGTTTTCGCAAAGGTGTGCGAGAACTACCATGGTCAAGACGGCGTTGGGGGTGAAATCAAGGAGGCGGAGGCCATATGTGTTCATGATATCGCAGAAGAACTCGGAAAAGGGCGGGCAAAGCCCGCAATAGAAGAAAAGGGCAAAGAAGGGGTACCCAGTTGGGGCCAAATCAAGCGGGCGGGGAGTACCTTCGCGGCGCGGATGCGCTGCGTCCGGTCGACCAAAAGATATAGAAGACATCCCGCAGCTCCTTTGGCGCCGAGCTGAGGGGAAAGATGGCCCGCTCCTTTCACGCGCCGCGAGCAGCTGCGCCTCGGCCGACTTGACGCCCTTCTCCTTGTCGGCTTTGAGCCATGGCGAGGGCGGCGGAGGAGGCCGACGGCGGTGAGTGCGCTTGTGGCGAAGGGGCGGGCGTTGCTCTTCGCAGACCGGAGAAGAAGGGGGGCGGTGGTTTTCTTGACAAGATAGCAATGGCGGAGTGGACGGCCTGCCCTGTTTCCCCCGCTTATAAAGAGGGGGAGGCGGACGTTCGCTTTTCCTAATAAAGAAACCCCACGACCACGCCCACGATCTCTCGCACGACGCCACGTTCGGTGCGTGCCGTTAGTGGGGGTCGTGGTGGGTCCGGGGCGAGTTGCGGCGTGATCGAGGCCGCGTGTGACCGTGCACTGTTTTGGGCCTGGCCCGACAGCGCTCGGCACCGTGTGCGACCCAGACCCGGGGGCTCCTGCCGATTGTACTAGAGTAGGGGTACCCTAGTATCCCGTGCTAGTGCCGCAGACGATTCTGCACACCATGGCAGAGTTTGCCTGGTCACCGCCAAGATCCTCCGTGGCTCCTTTGGAGCCATTCAAGAACAAAGTATTTGACTAAGAAGACAAGGCCCGGCAAGAGGAGCTTGCCGGGAAGGCCATTCAAGGCATGCAGAAGACAGGGCCCGGCAAGAGGAGCTTGCCGGGAAGGCTCAGGCGCGACAAGCCTCCTGGACGCGACAAGGATTCGGCCGCGGCAAAGGCGCTTGCCGCGGCAAACAACCTCTCTCCATCTCCGCTCCAGCTCATCCAGCAATGTGTCGCCATGGGACCATTCCATGCGCCAAGATGTCAAAAGGTCATGCAGCCAGCGGAGAGCAGCGATAAGCGGCGCCGACAAGCTTGCCATCGTGGCGGCGGTGGGCGCACTGACGGTCTCTGTTGCACTTTGTTTGGGCGACCACGGGCATTTATTGCTTTTGTCCCTTGCCGTCGAGTTAGGTATTTTTGCACAGTACATCGCTCGGTAGGTGTACCAACTCCTGTTTTTACATTTGTACCCTCGCCTATGTTGCCACCTGTCGGAGACCCCTTGAGCATATAAAAGGAGGCCCATGCGCAAGGTAGAAAGGGTTCGGTTCATTTGACTCACTCGAGACCAGATACACTCACGCTAGGTTTTGTAGCCTGCATCGCTCCCTAGCAAGAACACAATACATCAAACAAGCAGCAGTAGGAGTTTTATCTCTCCGGAGAGCTCCGAAGCTGGGTAAACTGCTCGTGTGCCTCGCCTCGATCCGCTTTTCGTGCGATCTCCGCCCCCTCCGAACCACAAGGGGCCTGGTCCGCCGGCCCCATAGGTGTTCGTGGGTACGATCAGCCTCCCCGACAACTTCCCCTGCGCCGACTGAGAAACCGCCGAAGCAACCTCGAGCAACGTCGTCAAAGCCGGCAAAGGCCCTGCCCAAAATGCGGATGGTCATTCCCACCATCTCCGGGTAACTAGCAGAACTTGTATTTCCCTATTCAACATGAGTGTACTTTTGGTCGACTTGATGACCGATCAGCCGATTCTTGAAATCTGCGGTCTTTGCTACCTCCGAGACCTCGGCCAAGCACGAAGATCGTGAAATGGAAGATGCCGCCACCTCCAACCTTGGTATGATCTCTGTAGTTTCGCTTTTAGTCGACTGGATTTCCATGTTTACTTTTGAATCTTTCTTGTAGTTCCGCCTCATGTCATTGATCTCCCCGATGATGACGAGGAAGCACCATTGAGGAAGAGGAAAAACAAGAGGGTGCCTGCTGGCAAGGCTGCTCCAGTTGTGACGATACCTGAGACGTTGGTTTCCGAGGGAGGCAACCCCACTCGGGCATCTGTGTCTTTTGTTGTACCGCTGACAAGTGCCCGACCCGCTTCGTCGACTGCTGATCCACCATCCCTTTTTGCTATATACCACGTCCCAGAAGACCAAGTGAGTGCTGCTACGGAGGTTATACGCCAGGCAGGGATCATGATGGAGCAAGTGAAGGCAGACCGAGAGGCTAGCCAGGCGGCCTATGACGCTAGTTCAGCTCTCGAGAGCAATGTCCAAGTAAGTCGATCGTTGCTTGCTCTGTTAGGATATGCTACCTGAAACTGCTTGCTCTGTTAGGACATGCTACCTGAAACTGCTTCTTTCTGGAGATTTCCATATCTGTACACCCACTGGGTGGGTGTGTCGATTGAGTTTTTGTGGGGGCACGCTGAGTGCACCCACTGGGTGTAGTCCCCGAGACTATGGTGGACTGCGTGTAGTCGACTATAGTCTTTATACTATGAACTTCTTCACTCGACCTGGACGGACCAAGTCGAATGGAAACGTAAAACCGGTGGGGGCACGCTAAGTGCACCCACTAGATGTAGTCCCCGAGACTATGGTGGACTGCGTGCAGTCGACTATAGTCTAAAGAACTGTTTTTTTTACCGCGGCTGACCGCTGACACTTAACCATGGTTTTAGAATCATAACCTTTTTGTCTCTTTTGGTCGACTGGTCGAACCAAATTGGTAAAACCAGTGGGGGCACGCTGAGTGCACCCGCTGGGTGGTCCCCGAGACTACTGTCAAATGCTTTGATTCGACTGTAGTCTTAGAAATGCTACGGTTTTTCCTTAGTCACTCGGAAGTGATCTGTCTTTGATGTCTTTTGTTGGTTGACTCTTTGTAGAAATCTTGCGAGCTTGTGGCTCGCTATACTGAGTTTGAGAACAAACAGATCCAGCTCAACCTCGACTTGAAACTTGCTCAGGAGAATTTGCAGAAGGCGAAGGATGAAGCAAAAGGTATGGCTGGTGAGAACTTTGACGACTGTCTTTGTTTTTCTGTTCATTCTCAACTCTGTTCCCATTGTTGCTTTGCAGATAAACTGGAAGAGACTTTGAAGAAGAAGGACCTTGACCTTGCAGAGGCACAAAAGGCGGCTTTGGAGAAAACAAAGCTCGCTGAAGAGAAGCTTGCCTCAGTCGACAAACTTCAAGATGAAAATGCCAAGCTGAAAGCCGCTCTTGACGCGGCCAACAAGGAAGTTAGTCGACTGAAGAACGACAAGATTGCTCTGTCTGACAAGGCTGGCCAAGCGGGAAGCGAAATGACACGGAGATTTATCTTGGAGGCCTCGCTAAGAAGCTGTTTCTCATGCTTGAAGGTAATCTCTATAACCCGAATGTCTTGCTATCACCGGCTCATCGCATGATTGATATTTTGAGTCTAAGATGTGTTTTCAGAATTCATCAAAACTTGAAGAAGAAACCCGGTCAGTGGAGACCAGCTGGACCCCATCAACTCTCCTGTGAAGGGACGAAGCTGCCATGAATGTGCTCCGATCGAGTCTCGCGTTGCTAAGCGTGGTGGATTATCTTGCTCGATCGAAAGCTGCGATGTCGCGGATCGACTCGACTCTCGCCGGATCGTACACTCCAGAATGACCTTGAATCCTTAATGATTCGACTGAATGAGATTCCAAGTCGAGTGCAAGAATGGAAAAAGTCTTCTACCAGGTGTGGTGCTGATGTTGCTCTGTCTCTGGTTCGCGTCCACTGCAAGGAAGCGCAAGAGGACAAGTCAAGGCATCCCTCAAAGTTGCCAACACCAGGAAGTATGACTTCCGATCTTTCATGGAGACCTTCATCGCTGCTGCTACCCGTATAGCCGACGGAATCGACCTCGACCAGTTTGTTGCACCTTCCAGTCCTCCACCGGAGGAGTAAAAAACTTCTAAGTCCCACCTTAAATTTGCCTCGAAATGCCGAGTGGTTTTTGTAACCGACAAACTTTAACAGGCTTAACGCCTGAGCCCCTTTGGATCCGTAGGACGTTTATCCGAACTTAATCTATCCTTGAACATGCTTTATTTTCCTTCGAGAGAACTTTGCCCTTCATTCGGAATATATTTCATTGTTGTAGGTAGTATCCTTGAGGTGAAACTCCAGTCGACCTGTACTTCATCTATCTTGCAGGTAGAGATGGAGCACAGACTGCGACTGACCTCGTCGTCCTTGCGGGTTGGGATGGACCGCACGTTGTACTTGTGGCGAAGCTCCGAAGGAGAAGGTAGCAGTCGACCTGCACCTCGTCGTCCTTGCGGATTGAGATGGATCGCACGTTGTACTTGTGGCGAAGCTCCAAAGGAGAAGGTAGCAGTCGACCTCCACCTCGCCGTCCTTGCGGATTGAGATGAATTCCTTACTTAGGCGAGCACTGGACTGTAGCTAAGCCCCCGAGTGGGAGGTTTGCTCTCCACTCGGTAGGATTTTTATTACTTAGGCGAGCACTGGGCAGTAGCTAAGCCTCCGAGTGGGAGGTTTGCTCTCCACTCGGTAGGATTTCTATTACTTAGGCGAACACTTTGATTCAGCTAAGCCCCCGAGTGTGAGCTTTGCTCGCAACTCGGTAGGATTTCTATTACTTAGTCGAGCACCGGGCTGCAGCTAAGCCCCGAGTGGGAGGTTTGCTCTCCACTGCAGTGCGATTTCTATTACTTAGGCGAGCACTGCCTGCAGCTAAGCCCCCGAGTGGGAGGTTTGCTCTCCACTCGGTAGGATTTCTATTACTTAGGCGAGCACTGGGCTGCAGCTAAGCCCCCGAGTGGGAGGTTTGCTCTCCACTCGGTAGGTCTTTCATGGCGTAGCTTTGAAGGAGAAGGTAGCAGTCGACCTGCACCTCGTCGTCCTTGCGAAGCATTCTTTATTTTGGATGTTTAGGCGAATCCTTGGGCTGTTTCTAAGCCCCCGAGTGAGAGGTTGACTCTCCACTTGGTAGGATCTAAATACTTAGGCGAGTACTTGGACTGCAGCTAAGCCCCCGAGTGGGAGGCTGGCTCACCACTCGGTAGGATTTTGAATACTTAGGCGAGTACTTGGACTGCAGCTAAGCCCCCGAGTGGGAGGCTGGCTCACTACTCGATAGGATTTTGAATACTTAGGCGAGTACTTAGACTGCAGCTAAGCCCCCGAGTTGGAGGCTGGCTCACCACTCGGTAGGATTTTGAATACTTAGGCGAAGCGGATTCGCAGCTAAGCCCCCGAGTGGGAGACCGGCTCGCCACTCGGAAAGGATTTTTTTACAAACTTAGGCGAACCGGATTCGCAGCTAAGCCACCCACTGGGGGAAATTTCAACAAAAAGTAATAACAATCACTGGGAACATTCTTGTCTTAGATAAACAAACTAGAAAAGTACTTTTATTACATCTCAACCGAGTGAGTATTAAGTATAAAAGGGGCGGAGCAGCTCCGCATTCCAAGATCGAGGCTCGTCGATCTGGCGATCAACGTTGTAGAGATGATACGCTCCGTTGTGGAGAACTCTTGTGACGATGAAGGGACCTTCCCAAGTGGGAGCGAGCTTGTGTGGTTTCTGTTGATCCACTCGGAGGACCAAATCTCCCTCTTGGAAGGCTCGACTCTTCACGTTTCTGGCATGGAATCGACGCAAGTCTTGCTGATAGATAGTCGAGCGGATCAGGGCCATCTCCCTCTCCTCTTCCAAGAGGTCGACTGCATTTTGTCGGGCTTGTTCCGCTTCTTCTTCAGAGTATAGTTCGGTTTGAGGCGCATTGTGAAGCAGGTCACTCGGCAGAACTGCTTCAGCTCCATAGACCAGGAAGAATGGAGTTCTCCCAGTCGACCGATTAGGAGTGGTCCTCAATCCCCAGAGAACTGATGGAAGTTTGTCGACCCAAGCTCCTGCTGCGTGCTTGAGATCACGCATCAGCCGTGGTTTCAGCCCTTTAAGAATGAGGCCGTTTGCACGCTCTGCTTGTCCATTCGACTGAGGATGAGCAACTGAAGCATAGTTGGCCCGCGTGCCCTGAGAGGCACAGAAGGCTTTGAATTTGTCATTATCTAAGTTTGACCCATTGTCGGTGATGATGCTATGCGGAACTCCATATCTGAATATCAATTCTCTGATGAAACTGATAGCAGTGCATGCATCAAGGTTCTTGATGGGCTTGGCCCGATCCACTTGGTGAACTTGTCGACTGCTACTAGCAAATGAGTGAAGCCGCTTCTGCCAGTTCTTAGCGGTCCAATCATGTCTAATCCCCAAATAGCGAAGGGCCAGACGAGTGGAATGGTCTTCAAGGCTAAGGCGGGCTTGTGCGACATGTTGGAATAGAACTGACACCCTTCACACTTGTCGACTATTTCTTTTTCCATTTCATTTGCTTTCGGCCAGTAAAATCCCGCTCGGTATGCTTTAGCCACGATGGTCCGAGAGGACGCATGATCGCCAGGTCCCCGAGTAGATATCCTCAAGAATTATCGACCTTCTTACGGCGTGATACACTTGGCCGACTCGATCGCGCTTTCTTTGTACAATTGTCCCTTGATCATTGTAAAGGCCTTGGATCGACAGACGATCTGTCGAGCCTCTTCTTCATTCTCTGGGAGTTCTTTCCTTAGGATATATATCGATGTCACGGCCTTTGTCGATCGGGAGTGATGACCACAACTTCCATAATCAGGTCGACCACGGTTTGGGACCTCAACTTCAGTCGGATCATTGGCACTCTTTTGCTGCGGGGCTTCTTACGTGGAAGGATCCTCCTGCCCGATGGTGCATGAATGTGCTCCAAAAATACATTGCTGGGAATGGCTTCCCTCTTGGACCCTATCTTCGCCAAATCATCCGCAACTTGATTTTTCGATTGGGGTATATGATGAAGCTCTAACCCTCGAATTTCTTCTCCAGCTTTCTCCTTTGCATTACAGAACCTGTCATAGCCGGGCTTCCACATCCCACTCCTTCATCGCTTGATTAACAACCAGATTCGAGTCGTCGTAGACCATAAGGCGACGGACGCCGAGTGAAATGGCCATACGCAACCCATACAGGAGTGCTTCATATTCTGCTTCGTTGTTGGAAGAATCAAAGTGAATCTGGAGAACATATTTGAGCTTATCTCCTCGGGGGGAAACCAATACAACCCCCGCACCAAAACCGTTCAGCATCTTGGAACCATCAAAAAACATAGTCCAGTGCTCCAAGTGAACTTGAGTCGGAAGCTGTTGTTCAGTCCACTCGGCGAGGAAGTCTTCTATTGCTTGGGACTTGATGGCTTTCTTTGCCTCAAATTTGATATCAAGGGGAAGGAGTTCAATTGCCCATTTAGCCACTCGACCAGTTGCATCTCTGTTATGAAGAATTTCCGATAATGGGGCGTCGTGGCGACTATAATGGAATGATCGAGAGAAATAATGAGCAACCTTCTTTGTGGTCATGTAAATCCCATAAACAAGCTTCGATAGTGAGGGTATCTTTGCTTTGATGGGGAATTGACACTTGAAAGATAATAAACTGGGCGTTGAACTTTGAAGGCTTTTCCTTCTTCTTCCCGCTCGACCGTAAGTACGCATCTTGACGACTTGTCCAAAGGGCTGCAATGTAAAGCAACAAAGGCTCTTTGCTGATAGGAGCAGCAAGCACCGGCTGGGTGGAGAGCAGAGCTTTTAGCTCTGCAAACGCTACATCAGCTTCTGGAGTCCACTCGAACTTGTCTGACTTCTTAAATCAGTCGGTAAAGAGGCAATGCCTTTTCACCGAGGCGAGAGATGAATCGACTTAAAGCGGCCAAGCATCCAGTAAGCTTCTGGACATCGTGCACACGCACAGGGCACTTCATTCGGAGTATAGTGCCAATCTTTTTCGGGTTAGCATCGATTCCTCGCCGTAAACGAGAAAACCGAGTAACTTTCCACCGGGAACTCCAAATGTGCACTTCGATGGGTTAAGCTTGATATCATACCTCCGAGATTGGCAAATGTTTCAGCAAGGTCGATCAACAGGTCGGAACCTTTTCGTGACTTGACCACTATATCATCCATGTACGCTTCTACATTCCGACCGATTTGAGTGAGCAAACACTTCGAATCATCCTCATGAATGTGGCTCCGGCATTCTTGAGACCGAATGGCATGGTGACATAACAGAAGCACCGAATGGAGTGATGAACGCTGTTTTGATCTCATCGGGTCCATACAGACGGATCTCGATGGTACCGGAATAGGCGTCTAAAAGACAGCCTCTCACATCCCGCAGCTTGAGTCGACTATTTGGTCAATGCGAGGAAGAGGGAAATGATCTTTCGGGCAGGCCTGATTGATATGCTTGAAATCGATGCACATGCGCAACGACTTGTCCTTCTTGGGGACCATGACGACATTGGCGAGCCACTCGGAGTGGTAGATCACTCAGATGAACTCTGCCGCTAAGAGCCGAGCCACCTCTTCACCAATGGCCTTTCTCTTATGGACGGCGGACCGTCGAAGATATTCTTTAACCGGTTTTACTTTTGGGTCGACTCGTAGGCGGTGCTCAGCCAGCCCCCTGGGAACACCGGGCATGTCAGCAGGCTTCCATGCAAAGAAGTCCCAGTTCTCACGGAGGAACTGGATGAGCGCTTCTTCCTATTTTGAGTCGAGTGTTGTCGAGATATTGGTCGGAGCAGCATTGGGATCAGTCGGGTGAACGTGAATCTGTTTCGTCTCACCGGTCGACTGGAATGCTGACTCCGTAGCGGGCTTCTTAGCTCGCAGCAAATCACTCGGATCTGTAGTTTTCTGATACTCTTGTAGCTCTACCACTGCCAACTGAGCATCGACGATCTTAGAGCCTTTCTGGAAGCACTCTTCCGCCTTCTTCCGATTGCCCGTAACAGTGATCACGCCCTTGGGACCATGCATCTTCAGTTTAAGATACACGTAACTTGGTCGGGCCATGAAACGTGCATATGCTGGTCTTCCCAGAATAGCGTGATAAGCGCTCTGGAAATCCCAATGCACCTCAAAGGTCAACTTTTCTTTCGGAAATGCTTGAATCACCAAAACTACATCAAGAGCAATTTGGCGAGTGACTCAGCCTTCTTTCCGTGAATGACTCCGTGGAAGCTCATGTTCTTGGTGCTGAGTCCGACATCAGAATGCCCATCCCTTTCAACGTCTCTGCGTACAATATGTTCAAGCCACTACCACCATCCATCAGAACTTTGGTCAGTCGAGTGCCTTCGACGACCGGGTCGACCACCAACGCTTGCCTCCCAGGGGTGGCAATGTGCGTCGGGTGATCGGACTGGTCGAATGTGATGGGGGTCTGGGACCACTTCAGATAGTTGGGTGTCGCCGAAGCGACCATGTTCACTTCCCGATTGATAACCTTCAATCGACTTTTGCTTTCGACGTCAGCAAAAATCATCAGGGTGGAATTGACCTGGGGATATCCATCATCGCTGTCATCTTTGTCCTCGACTTTTTCTGTCTCCTTATCCTTATCCTTGGGCTATTTCCCTTGGAACTGCTGAATCAAGAGTCGACACTGTCGAGTGGTGTGTTTCGGGTAAATGAGTTTACCCTCTTCATCTTTCTTCGTGTGAATATGACACAGCAAATCCAGCACGTCATTTCCATCCTGGTCTTTTACCTTCTTGGGGTTCCAAGGACCCTTGGGTTTCCCCTTGAACTTCCCTGGGGTCACAGCCAAGGCCTCTCCGGGAGCAGCTGGCTCGGCTTTGCGCTTCTACTTCCGACTGGAATTTCCTCCGCCGGCCTCATTGGCGGCCGATTTGTATTTACCCCTCCGGAACCGATCCTCTTCTTCACCATTTGCATACTTGGTGGCAATCTCCATCATCTGACTGAGGGTCATATCTCCGGTTCGACCGAATTTCAAACTCAACTCTCTGTTCTTGACACCTTCTTTGAAGGCCTGATCGCACGGTGATCAGATACATTCTCAACTGTGTGGTGCAAAGTGATCCAGCTCTGGATATAATCTCTCAAAGTTTCACTCGAATTTTGCACACACGACTGCAACTCCGTCAATCCTGCTGGTTGTTTGCAAGTCCCTTCAAATGTCCTGACAAACACTCGGGCAAGATCTTCCCAAGTGTAAATAATGCTGGGTGCTAACTGATTCAACCACGCTCTGGCTGAACCCTCCAACATAAGAGGCAAATGCTTCATGGCTACCTCATTGTTGCCGCCGCCGATCTAAACAGCCACTCGGTAATCTTCAAGCCAAGTGTCAGGCTTGGATTCACCAGTGAACTTACTGACTCCAGTCGCCAACCAGAAGTTGCGAGGAATCACCGCGGCTCTGATGACTCTGCTGAAACACTCTGGTCCTGAGACATGAACTCTGCTGCTGGAGGGAACATCTCTATCATGGTCGTCTCGGTGAGCTCTGTTCCTGTCGACCAAACCTTGAACGATAATAGATCTCGCATCAAAGCCTGGTTCCCTAGGGTCGACTGGAACTCTTCGCCCAACACTGTGTTGGCGTCTGTCGTCCTGCTGCCGAGGAGCGTATGATCCACCCCTTGGGGGAGGAGTGGGCACTCGACGTCGATCATTGCGATCGAATCGGTGCTCATACTGCTCGCGGCTCTTGTACTGATCATCACGCCGGCCCCCACGTTCCTCACGCCTCGGGGGCGATCTCGGACTATGGGCCGACTGGACTGAATTCGCAGCGACTGATCGACTGTGAATCCTGTTCCGCGGCGTGATCTGATTGAGTTTTGGTCTCCTGCCGCCCGGAGCAGATCTCTGATTTGTAGCAAACCTCTACCCGCCTCCGACTGGGAAGGCTGAATTGACTCTGCTGTACGGGCGGCAGCTGCTAAATTCTGAATCGTAGTTCGATATACCTGAGTTGGTGGCTGGGAAGAGCTGACGCCGACTGGATTTTGGAACCTTTGGTCGCGCGCGCTCGTCGAGTACTCGCTGAAGGTTCTCCAGTCGAGTGCGCTCAGCTAGGTTGGCCAAGCGCGCATCCTCCAAGGCACGAGCCTCGGGGGTTTCTCCGACGATAGGAGTGTGAAGCGCATCCATGTTTCGACTCCCTCCGAAGCGAAGTGAGGGGCTCGGGCAGGTACTCTTCGTGGGCTTGCTCCGAATTGCCTCCACCGTCACCTCCGTTGGTGCAGGTGAATCCGGGGGGATTGCGTGGTCCATCGACCATCAGAACCTCTGCCGCCGGGTCACTGCTATCACATTCGGAAGCAGTCTCTGCGGAGCCAGTCGAACAGGCCGTAGAGAGATTCGTCGGGCTCGATCGCCGCGACTTGGGGGGTGGCCGACTGGCGGGCCATCGCATGCCTCACCCACCGCTGAAGCCTCGACCGACCGGAACGCTTGCTCCGGCGGGAAACTGGGAGCGAGGACAGCACAGGAGCCGACCCATACTGGGTCGACGGTTGCCGCAGGAGGACGTCGCGGACACACGCTGTAGTCGCCGCCCATGACGGGAGCGCGTCCACGTCGAAAGTGGAGCCTCCTGAAGCCAAGCGGAGTCGTCGGCGATGAACGTGAGCGCACCGAGATGGATCTCGTGGCCGTCGACCGTAACTCCACCAAACCATGATGTAGTAGATCGAAAGAATCCCAACTTCTCCAACAAATCGCTAGGACACCTGCCCCACTGTGGGCGCCAACTGTCGTGGTTCTAAGTCTGACAGTAGAATGGGGGGTAGGTATGGAGAGGCAAGATCATAGATATGGAGTAGTTGTATACGCAAGAGATTTATGAGTTCAGGCCCTTCTCGGAGGAAGTAACAGCCCTACGTCTCGGAGCCCGGAGGCGGTCGACTGGATAATATGCGTATGTGTTACAGGGGTGCGAACCCTTCTACCTGTGGAGGGGGGTGGCTTATATAGAGTGTGCCAGGACCCCAGCCAGCCCATGTAGCAGAGGGTTCAAGGTACGTTAAGGCTAGGCGTTACTGGTAACGCCTTACATAAAGTATCATTATGATCATAAACACTATTTAACTACGTAACCGTTTGGACACCGAGTGGCTCTTGGACTCCTCGTGGTCGAGTGGGTCTTCATGGTCGAAAGTGTCTTTGAATCTGTCGAGTGGAAACCTACCAGGTCGACTGGAAGGCCGCTTCTTTCGCGAGTGTCCTTGTAGAGGGTACCTTTGGGCAGGTCTATGACCCTACCCCAGGTACATGACTTCATCACAACCTTCTTCGTGGTCATATAAATCCCATAAACAAGCTTCTGATACTGAGGATATCTTTGCTTTGATGGGGTCAATACTTTAGAAAGATAATATACTGGGCGCTAAACTTTGAACGCTTTTCCTTCTTCTTCCCGCTCGACTGTAAGTACTGTACTGACGACTTGTCCTATGGCTGCAATGTAAAGCAGCAAAGGCTCTTTGCTGATTGGGGCAGCAAGCTTTTCTTGGGTGGAGAGCGAGCTTTTAGCTCGCAAACGCCACGCCGCCTTCGGAGTCCACTCGAACTTGTTTGACTTCTTCATCAGTCGGTAAAGAGGCAATGCCTTTTCACTGAGACGAGAGATGAATCGACTTAAAGCGTCCAAGCATCCAGTAAGCTTCTGGATATCGTGCACACGCACAGGGTGTTTCATTCGGAGTATAGTGCCAACTTTTTCTAGGTTGGAGTCGATTCCTCGTTCGGAAACAAGAAAATCGAGTAACTTTCCGCCAGGAACTCCGGATGTGCACTTTGATGGATTAAGCTTGATATCATACCTCCTGAGATTGGCAAATGTTTTAGCAAGGTCAGCCAACAGGTCGGAACCTTTCCGTGATTTGACCACAATATCATCCATGTATGCTTCCACATTCCGACTGATTTGAGTGAGCAAGCACTTCTGAATCATCCTCATGAACGTGGATCCGGCATTCTTGAGGCCGAATGGCATGGTGACATAGCAGAAGCACCCGAATGGAGTGATGAAAGCTGTTTTGATCTCGTCGGGTCCATACAGACGGATCTGATGGTAACCGGAATAGGCATCTAAAAAATACAACCGCTCACATCCCGCAGTCGAGTCGACTATTTGGTCAATTCGGGGGAGAGGAAAATGATCTTTCGGGCAAGCCCGATTGATATGTTTGAAGTCGATGCACATGCGAAGTGACTTGTCCTTGGGGACCATGACCACATTGGCGAGCCACTCGGAGTGGTAAATCTCTCGGATAAACTCTGCTGCTAAAAGCCGAGCCACCTCCTCGCCAATGGCCTTTCTCTTCAGGACGGCGGACCGTTGAAGATGTTCTTTGATAGGTTTAAATTTTGGGTCGACTCGTAGACGATGCTCAGCCAGTCCCCTGGTAACACCCGGCATGTTAGCAGGCTTCCATGCGAAGATGTCCCAGTTCTCACGGAGGAACTGGGTGAGCGCTTCTTCCTATTTGGAGTCGAGTGTTGTTGAGATATGGGTCGGAGCAGCATTGGGGTCGGTCGGGTGAATGTGAATTGGTTTCGTCTCACCGGACGGCCCGAAATGTTGATTCCGTGGCGGGCTTCTTGGCTCGCAACAAATCACTGGTCTGCAGTTTTACGGTATTCTTGCGGCTCTACCACCGCCATCGAAAGCATCAGCGATCTTAGAGCCTTTCTGAAAACACTCTTCTGCTTTCTTCCAATTGCCAGTGACAGTGATCACACCTTTGGGACCTGGCATCTTCAGTTTGAGGTACACATAACATGGTCGAGCCATGAAACGTGCATACGCCGGCCTTCCTAGAATAGCGTGATAAGCACTGTGGAAATCCACGACCTCAAAGGTCAACTTTTCTTTACGAAAATTCTTGGAATCACCAAAAACCACATCGAGAGCAATTTGGCTGAGTGACTCAGCCTTCTATCCAGGAATGACTCCATGGAAGCTCATGTTGCTGGTGCTGAGTCTGGACATTGGAATGCCCATCCCTTTCAACGTCTCTGCATATAGTATGTTCAGGCCACTGCAACCATCCATCAAAACTTTAGTTAATCGAGTGCCTTCGACAACTGGGTCGACCACCAAAGCTTGCCTCCCAGGGGTGGCTATGTGCGTCGGGTGATCGACCGTCGAGCGTGATGGCGGTGCGAGACCATTTCAGATAATCGGGTGTCACGGGCGACCATATTCACTTCTCGGTTGATAACTTTCAATCGACTTTTGCTTTCAACGTCAGCAAAAATCATCAGGGTGGAATTGACCTGGGGGTATCCACCATCACTATCGTCCTTGTCCTCAACTTTGTCCGACTCCTTTTCCTTATCCTTGAGCTGCTTCCCTTGGAACTGCTGAATCAAGAGCCGACACTGTCAAGTGGTATGCTTTGGGTAAATGAGCTTACCCTCTTCATCTTTCTTTGTGTGAATGTGACATGGCAAGTCCAACACATCATTTCCATCTTGGTCTTTCACCTTTTTAGGGTTCCAAGGCCCCTTGGGTTTCCCCTTGAACTTTCCTGGAGTCACGGCCAAGGCTTCTCCAGGAGCAGCTGGCTCGACTTTCCGCTTCGCTTCCGATCGAGTTCCCTCCCGGTTTCATTAGCGGCTGACTTGTACTTGCCACTCCGGAGCCGATCCTCTTCTTCACCATTGGCATACTTGGTGGCAATCTCCATCATTCGACTCAGGGTCATGTCTCCGGCCGACCGAATTTCAAACTTAACTCTCTGTTCTTAATGCCTTCCTTGAAGGCACAGACTGCCTGATGATCAGATACATTCTCTACTGTGTGATGCAATGTGATCCATCTCTGGATGTAATCCCTCAGATTTTCATTCGACTTTTGCACACACGACTGCAACTTTGTCAACCCTGCTGGCCGTTTGCAAGTTCCTTCAAATGTCATGACAAACACTCGGGCAAGATCTTCCCAAGTGTAAATATTGCTGGGTGCCAACTGATTCAACCATGCTCTGGCTGAGCCCTCCAACATAAGAGGCAGGTGTTTCATGGCCACTTCATCGTTGCCGCCGCCAATCTGAACAGACACTCGGTAGTCCTCAAGCCAAGTATCCGTCTTGGACTCACCAGTGAACTTACTGACTCCAGTCGCCAACCTGAAGTTGGGAGGAATCACCACGGCCCTGATGGCTCTGCTAAAACACTCTGGTCCTGGGACGTGTACTCTGCTGCTGGTGGGCACATCTCTGTCATGGCCTTCTCGGTGAGCTCTGTTCCCGTCGACCAAACCTTGAACGATAATGGATCTCGCATCAAAGCCTGGTTCCCTGGGGTCGACTGGAATCCTTCGCCCAACACTCTGATGGCGTCTGTCATCCTGCTGTCGAGGCGCGTACGACCCACCCCTTGGGGGAGGAGTGGGAACTTGATGTCGATCATCACGATTGAATCGGTCCTCATACTGATCACGCCGGCCTCCATGTCCCTCACGCCTCGGGGGCAATCTTGGGCTATGGGCCGACTGGACTGTTTTCGCGGCGACGGACCTGCTGTGAATCCTATTCCGCGACTGCGATACAGCTGAATTTTGATCTCCTGCTGCCCGGAGTAAATCTCTGATTTGTAGTAATCTCTGCCAGCCTCTGACTGGGAAGGCTGAATCGACTCCGCTATACGGGCTGCAGCTGCTAGATTCTAAATTGGAGTTTGATATAACTGAGTCGGTTGCGGAAAGAGTTGACGTCGACTGGACGACGGGACCCGTTGTCGCGCTCGTTAAATCGAGCACTCGCCGGAGATTTTCGATCGAGTGCGCTCAATAAGATAATGGCCAAACGCGTCTTCTAAGGCACGGGCCTCGGGGGTTTCTCCAACGATAGGAGTATGAAGTGCATCGATGTTCCGGCGGCGAAGCTCCTCCCTCTGCAGCGAAGTGAGTGGCTCGGGCAAGTACTCTTCATGGGCTTGCGACGGATCGCCCTTGCCGTCGCCACCATCGGCGCGGGGAAAGCAGGCGAATGCGTGGCCCATCGACCATCGTGACTTCCGCCGCTGGATCACTTCTTTATCGCACTCCGATGCGATCTCTGAGCCGGAGCCAGACGACAGATCGAACAGGCCGTAGAGAGATTCGTCGGGTTCGATTGCCGCGACTTGGGGAGTGGCCGACTGGCGGGCCACCGCATGCCTCACCCACCGCTGAAGCCTCGACCGACCGGAGCTCTTGCGCAGGCGAGAGACTGGAAGGGAGGACGGTACAGGAGCCGACCGATACTGGGTCGACGATTGCCGCAGGAGGACGCCGCGGACGCACGCGCGAAAGTGCGTTGCCCCGCGGACGGGGAGCGCGTCGACGTCGAGTGGAGCCTCCTGAAGCCAAGCGGAGTCGTCGGCGATGAACGTGAGCGCGCCGAGACGGATCTCGCGGCCCTCAACCAAAACTCCACCTGAAACCATGATGAAGGGGATCGGGAAAGCTGCAACTTCTCCAACAAGTCACTAAGACACCGGCCCCATGGTGGGCGCCAACTGTCGTGGTTCTAAGTCTGACAGTAAGATAGGGTGGTAGGAATGGAGAGGCAAGATCCTAACTATGGAGTAGTTGTATACGCAAGAGGTTTACGAGTTCAGGCCCTTCTCGGAGGACGTAAGAGCCCTACGTCTCGGAGCCCGGATGCGGTCGACTGGATTATATGCGTATGAGTTACAGGGGTGCGAACCCTTTACACTGAGGAGGGGGTGGCTTATATAGAGTTCGCTGCACCCTCCAAACCCTCGATTATGCAGGGATTTAAGTACATTAAGATCGGGGGTTACTGGTAACGCCCCACATAAAGTGCTATGATGACCATAAAAGCTACTTAATGACCAACCGTTTATGCGCAGACTGGCTTTAGATCTTCTGGCGGTCGAGTGGTTGGCTTCATGGTCGAGTGTCTTCAAGTCCGTCGAGTGGAACCCTTCCAGGTCGACTGAAAGGTGGTTTCTTCTAGAGATGTCCTTGGGGAGGGTATCTTAGACAGGTCCATGACCCTACCCTAGGTACATGACTTCATCACCACACTTGAGTGCTAGTTTCTCGCGGCATCGAGCGAAATTTTTCTGCCACCACGGAAATATCTATCTCCCCTCCCCCTCCCTCCCACTAAAAGACACATTTCCACTGTTCGTCCTTGCTTTCCAAGTTCAAACCTTCACTTCTGCTTACTGGTAGATCAGCCTCCTCGCCGGCGACCCTTCTTCTTGCAGCGGTGCCTCCTCGCCGACGACCCTTCTTCTTGCTGTGCAGCCTCCTCGTCGCCAACCCTTCTTCTTGTTGTGCGGCCTCGTCGATATGGTCAGGTAATCCACACCCCACGCACACCATCCTCCTCCTTCCCCATCCCACATGCCCTGACCGACGACACGACACCTTCCACCAAAATCACTGTCCCCGGCCTCCAATTAAGCACCGCCCACAGCCATTTTGCACGCAATATAACATGGAGCTCAGTAGCATCTGGCAGCGGAGAAGCAAATCGCGGTCGCACACACGCACGAGGTCGCTATGGCTGCCATGCGTGCTGACCGCAAGATCTTGGAGGAGCACCTCGTCTTTGAGGCCACCGTCGACACCTCCAGACGGTTGTCTACTTTAAAATACAGTTCGTGTTGTTTTCTCGAGGCCACCGCCAGTGCCTTATAGTGATTTGTCCTATGTAATGTTAATATGCAATCTGATGTTCAGTTAACAGTTTGGTCCTCTGAAATGTAATGTTCAGTTAACAGTTTGGTCCTCTGAAATGTAATGTTCAGTTAACAGTTTGGTCCAACAATTGCTACATTTCGTAGTATTGTTCTCAACCATTCTTTGTTTTGTTAACTGTCTTATCTTCTAGTACATGTTTCTATTCTGCTATGTCATGCTCAGTTAACTACTTTTGGTTCATTTGGTCTCACTACTGCAGGATGTTGCTAACGCGGCACTATGATCAGAGACCCTTCGACAAAACTGCGTGCGATGCCATAATCGCAAACGGCGGTGTAAAAAACCCGTCAAAAAAGGTGCAAAATGTTTCCGATGACGGATGCATCAAACACGGTTTAGATTTTAGTTGCGTGTGCGATCCAGGGCATACGGTTCAGTTCAATTAACCGTTTTCAATGAGGAGGAACAAAAGAAACGAGCAGCCAGATGAAGGTGTGTGCGATGTACAGCATACGGTTCACTCGGATGAACTGTTTGTGATTAGGCAACACAAAAGAAACGGTCAGCCAGATCAAGGTGTGTGCGATGTACAGCATACAGTTCACTCGGATGAACTGTTTGTGATTAGGTAACACAAAAAAAGCGGTCGGCCAGATCAAGGTGTGTACGATGTACGACATGCGGTTCACCCGGATGAACTGTTTGCGTTGAGACAAGAGAACAGAAACGGTTCAATATACCAAATACCATAAATATTGCAAGGTTCAAATACAAAGATTACAATGCCCAAATTCATACAATGTATGCTGCATCATTTCTGAAATGGGATCAGCCGCTGACAAGTCATGTATGGGTTTGACACAATAACTTTCAATTGCTTTGCCATATGATCTTCCAATATGAAGTTTCGCATTTTTGGAGGCACTTCCATTCCACAGTACCAGCCGACTCTGATAATCTTACCATTTATCTTTCCTAATTAAATGCATGTTCAACCTCAGTACCTTCAGCACCTTTGCTCTGGCAAGAAAGAACATCACGAGTGTAATCTCCGGTGGGGTCCCTCGGTAGGAGTATTTGAGAGATGCAAATCCAGGCATTCGATGTGATTGTCGTTATAAACATCTTCCACCGGGCCTAATATGCACTGCAAAAGAAGAGAACGTGTTTGTGCCTACATGCAGTTTTGAACACTGCTACACACCCATTTGGTTTGCAGGATTTGTAAAATGCACCAACGCGCCATCTTCGATTTGGCATAATTAACATGGGCATTTGATTACAATCTAGAAACATGTAGCCTTCTTCACAAGAGGTTGGATTGGATGAAAAATTCCCTAAGAAAAATAGTACAGATGAATCCAAAGGAGAAATGCTTATGGACGATTGTAACCATATGAATGAAGCAACCAATATGGGGTGGGGGTGTATGTCCTAAAATCCTCCAAAATTCCTTCAGGAATCGTAGTACATTGTCATTGTAAACTAGGGAGAAGGTGCAAAAATTTGAACTCCCTTATGGTTAACATTTAATAGGAAAGGAACATCACCTCGATATACAGCTTCTTCAGGCACGTAAAGCATCTCAGGCAACTGAAAACTTGGTCCAGGTTGGGGACGACAGATTCTAGTGCCAAGACCTTCACTGTGCCTAGAGTGCAGGTGAAGCTTATTTGGATGATGACGAACATACATCTTCAAAACTAGAAATAACATTGATATCAAGAAGGAGAGGTATATAAAGGCGACGGTTGTACACGAAAGTTGTAGTATTTGATGACGAGTAGCCCACCGCTTTCAATTTCAGCGCAGAAATGACATTGATTCTTGTTGGACCTTGTTGATCAACTACAAGTAATCTCTCAAGTGAAGGTGTGTCCTGGATGGCCATATTGTGGTCCACCTTTTGTGATCTCTTGTTGCAGCACCAACAACACACATAAATAGTGCGGAGAGTCCTGGAGGTGATGTGCAAGGTACTCGACCAATTCATCGCCTGAAGACGTAGGAACTCGAGTGCAGTACATTCGCGGAGCAGGCGCTCCATGTCATCCTTTGGGATGCGGACGGCGACGAGCTCGAGGTGCTTCAGTCGTGGTAGAAAAAGAGCGGGCACGTCATTAAGGGGGGGAATGGCTGTTCATGAACTTGGCGAGGCGCAGCGTGGGCACGAAGCAGAGCGCGGACGTTGGCAGCAAGCTCATATGCCCATCATTGTAACTTAGCTTCTCGAGCTGATCTATGGCGCGGGATCGGAACCACTCGCCAAGCTTGGCTCGCTCCTTGCCATTGGAACGGAACTTGCTTGTGATAAGGCCTTTGATTGGGCCATGGTGACTGTCGAGGATCTGGGAGAACGCATCCAAGATTTGGCGATAGCCATGGCAGAGCTTGTGGGCGTGGAGGAGGTCGACAGGGGTGCGGAGCCATAGGGTGGGCCACCGCCGGCAAACGGCGGCTGTCCTCGCCCGATTTCGGATTGGGAGAAAGGCAATGATGACTATCAACATATCATCGGGGAGGTTGTTGATGAAGTCTAGGCCTGCTGGAGTCGCTTGCGGTTCTTTCTCGACCCGCCTCCGCTTGTTGGAAGCCTCGTTCTCCACCTCGTCGGCAGGGACAGAAACCTCTGTCTCCATATTCACGCCGTGCTCCGGTGCTTCAGTAGCCCCGGCGTCGCCACTCCCTCCAATGGGGCGCTTCGGCGGCATCCTCGTACACTGACGGCTTTGAGGACTAAGAGTCGTGTCGAGGATGCGGGCGGGGAGAAAGGAATTGTGTGTGTGGCGAGGATGGGGGGGGTGCGGCCGCTTGGCGGCACCATTAATATAGACCAGTGGGAGCGAGGCGGGCGGCGGTCCAAGGCTGTCTCGCTTCCCGGTGAGATGAGAACAAGTGCTTAATCTCTAGTATGAATCAAATCTATGCTTAATTAATGAATTTTAGTTGCAAAAAATAGATAGTGATACTAATTTTTAGCTGCATATTTTGACAAATCGCTGTGTCTCTTGGCTTAGCACCGAAGTCTGGCTTTAATTTGCATACCGTAATCTGAGTCGTTTGCGTTGAAGAATGCACAGATCTTGTGTTGAACAGCTTGTACGCTTTCCGGTGAGCCTGCGCACCGGACTGCGCTCGCACGCCTCCCGTTCACCAAGCGGTGTCCACACGGCACCTCCTATAGCCATTAAAACCAAGACACATGGCGTCACGTGAATGGTTAATCGAGCGCTGCGGTTTGAATTATACAAACGTTTGAGATATTAAAGTGTCAGCTATTTTTTTCAAAATGCCTTTGTTGGCTATCATTATTCGAGTGCGCCTTCTCTCAGAATGGACATGAAAAATACCACAGCATCTCGGGTGCCCTTCCATGATAACATGCCAAGTTTCATGAATTTCAGACGAGTTTTAGATTTACTAGAATTTAAAAACAAAGCATCTCAATGTTTTGCCGGCAATCAACGGTGCCCTAGTGTTTGAAATTCATTCCCATTTCTTGCATGGGACCTAAGCATGCACCCAAGGACACATATTTGATTTTTCAACCAATTTATATGCACTGGAGCATGTGCATGTAGTTCAAATTTGAATTATGCACATAAATGCATTGAAAACTCAGTTAATGCATAAAAATGTCCAAACGAACCCCGAAAAATCACAAAAATTCACACAACAACCTGTTGTTCTATGTTGACATGAGAAAAAAATTGAAAGCAATAAGAGGCAATGGATATTGTTTCATCCCCAAAGGTGGGACGTTCCCTACCGAAAACCATCATGCTTGTTGTGAGAAGCTCCGGTTTGTGAGAAGCATATACCAAAACCTGCCCCAAATGGGACAAAATTTGTACCACGGCATGTTGATGCAGCTCCATGATAGCATGCCAAGTTTCATGAATTTCAGACGACTTTTGGATTTAATAGAATTTAAAAACCAGGCATCTCAATGTTTTGCCGGCAATCAACGGTGCCTAGTGTTTGAAATTCATTCCCATTTCTTGCATGGGACCTAAGCATGCAGCCAAGGACACATATTTGATTTATCAACCAATTTATATGCACTGGAGCATGCGCATGTAGTTCAAATTTGAATTATGCACATAAATGCATTGAAAACTCAGTTAATGCATAAAAATATCCAAACAAACCCCGAAAAATCACAAAAATTCACACAACACTCCTGTTGTTCTATGTTGACACGAGAAAAAATTGAAAGCAATAAGAGGCAATGGATATCATTTCGTCCCTAAAGGTGGGACGTTCCCTACCGAAAACCATCATGCTTGTTGTGAGAAGCTACGGTTTGTGAGAAGCATATACCCAAACCTGCCCCAAATGGGACAAAATTTGTACCACGGCATGTTGATGCCGCTCCATGATAGCATGCCAAGTTTCATGAATTTCAAACGAGTTTTGGATTTAATAGAATTTAAAAACCAGGCATCTCAATGTTTTGTCGGCAATCAACGGTGCCATGGTATTGGAAATTCATTCCCATTTCTTGCATGGGACCTAAGCATGCACCCAAGGACAAAGATTTGATTTTTCAACGAATTTATATGCACCTTTGGAGCATGCATGTAGTTCAAATTTGAATTATGCACATAAATGCATTGAAAACTCACTTAATGCATAAAAATGTCCAAACGAACCACGAAAAATCACAAAAATTCACACAACTCTCCTGTTGTTCTACGTTGACACGAGAAAAAAAATTGAAAGCAATAAGAGGCAATGGATATCGTTTCGTCCCCAAAGGTGGGACATTCCCTACCGAAAACCATCATGATTATTGTGAGAAGCTCCGGTTTGTGAGAAGCATACACCCAAACCTGCCCCAAATGGGACAAAATTTGTACCACGGCATGTTGATGCCGCTTCATGATAGCATGCCAAGTTTCATGAATTTCAGACGAGTTTTGGATTTAATAGAATTTAAAAACCAGGCATCTCAATGTTTTGCCGGCAATCAACGGTGCCCTAGTGTTTGAAATTCATACTCATTTCTTGCATGGGACCTAAGCATGCACCCAAGGAGACAGATTTTATTTTTCAACCAATTTACATACACTGGAGCATGCGCATGTAGTTCAAAATTGAATTATGCACATAAATGCATTGAAAACTCAGTTAATGCATAAAAATGTCCAAGCGAACCCCAAAAAATCACAAAAATTCACACAATACTCCAGTTGTTCTATGTTGACACGAGAAAAAAATTGAAATCAATAAGAGGCAATGGATATTGTTTCGTCCCCAAAGGTGGGATGTTCCCTAACGAAAACCATCATGCTTGTTGTGAGAAGCACCGGTTTGTGGGAAGCATATACCCAAACCTGCCCCCAAATGGGACAAAATTTGTACGACGGCATGTTGATGCTGCTCCACGATAGCATGCCAAGTTTCATGAATTTCAGACGAGTTTTGGATTTGATAGAATTTAAAAACCAGGCATCTCAATGTTTTGCCGGCAATCAATGGTGCCATGGTGTTTGAAATTCATTCCCATTTCTTGCATGGGACCTAAGCATGAACCCAAGGACAACGATTTGATATTTCAACGAATTTATATGCACTGGAGCATGTGCATGTAGTTCAAATTTGAATTATGCACATAAATGCATTGAAAAATCAATTAGTGCATAAAAATGTCCAAACGAACCATGAATAATTCCAATTCTTTTATTATCACTAGCGGCACGGTGCTTCTTCAGAGTTTTCAATAATCTTTCTTCTTCATGCTCTGAAAGGTTAGCACTAGTAATAACAGGATATATTTTCTTTTCATCAAGATAAGCATATTTAAGATTATCAGGCAACGGTTTAAGCTCAAACACGGGATCACCCTTGGGTGGAGGAGGATCCCCTAGGATTTCAACAGTAAATTGTGTTTCGTAACAGGTTCCTGTCTAAATAATATTTCATCTATTTCCCTTCTCTCATTCATAAACATATCATTTTCATGGTCTAGCAAATATTGTTCTAAAGGATCACTAGGAGGTACGGCAATAGAAGCAAGACCGATAATATCATCCTTACTGGGCAATTCTTCCTCACGATGTTGTTTACTAAATTTAGAGAAATTAAACTCATGAACCATATCATCCAAGCCAATAGTAACAACATTCTTTTCGCAATCTATCCTAGCATTAATAAAGTGTTCAAAAAGGGTCTACCAAATATAATGGGACAAAAGATATCTTGTGGAGAACTGAGAACAAGAAAATCAGCAGGATATTTAGTTTTCCCACACAAGACTTCAACATCTCTAACAATTCCCACTGGTGATATAGTATCCCTATTGGCAAGTTTAGTTGTGCCATCAATACCTTCTAATTCAGCAGGTGCAATTTCATGCTTAATTTCCTCGTACAAAGAGTGCAGTATAACACTAGCACTAGCACCCATAACACATAAGCCATGATAACAATGATGTCCTATTTTGACAGAAATAACAGGCACGCCTACCACATGTCTATGTTTATCTTTAGCACAAGGTTTAGCAATTCTAGCAGTTTCACCATTGAACTGAATAACATGCCCATCAATATTGTCAGACAAGAGATCTTTAACAATAGCAATATTAGGTTCTACTTTAACTTGCTCAGGAGGTGTATAAATTCTAATATTGCTTTTACAAACAACAATTGAAGTTTTAGCATGATCCTTTATTCTAACAGGGAAGGGTGGTTTCTCAACATAAGAAGTGGGAACAATAGGATCATTATAAGTGACAGTCTTTTCTTCAATTTTAATAGGTGTAGCTACTTTTACTTCTATGGGAGGATTATATTTAAACCACTTCTCCTTGGGGTGATCAACATAAGTAGCAAAAGATTCACAGAAAGAAGCTACTATCTCAGAGTCAAGTCCATATTTAGTGCTAAACTTAAGGAAAATATCGGTATCCATAAAAGATTTAACACAATCAAACTTTGGTGTCATACCTGACTCCTTACCTTCATCGAGATACCAATCTTCAGAGTTGCGTTTAATTCTATCCAATAAATCCCATCTGAATTCAATAGTCTTCATCATAAAAGAGCCAGCACAAGAAGTATCGAGCATGGTGCGATTGTTATCAGAAAGCCGAGCATAAAAATTCTGAAGAATTGTCACTCTTGAGAGCTCATGATTGGGGCATGAATATAACATTGATATAAGCCTCCCCCAAGCTTGAGCGATGCTTTCTCTTTTGCGAGGCCAAAAATTATATATATATATATAATTGCGATCACGATGAACAAGATGCATAGGGTAATACTTTTGATGAAATTCCAATTTCAATCTTTTATAGTTCCATGATCTCGTATCATCACATAGCCTATACCATGTCAATGCGTCTCCCTTCCAAGATAAAGGGAAGACCTTCTTCTTAGCAACGTCATCGGGTATACCTACAAGCTTAAATAATCCACAAACTTCGTCCACATATATTAAGTGCTCATCAGGATGCTTTGTTCCATCTCCTGTAAAAGGATTAGCTAGTAGTTTTTCCATCATACCCGAAGGAAATTCAAAAGTAGTTTCGTTTTCAATAGGTTCAGTAGGTTGAGGAGCAACTATTTTCTCTACTGGACGGGATATACCCCGAACAAGCCCCTCAGAGAATTACTTTCCATAGTAACAAGTGACAGTAAATTTCAGCATACTATATAAAGTTTTCCTTACCAAATTCCACCTACCAAAGGCGCTACACTCCCCGGCAATGGCGCCAGAAAAGAGTCTTGATGACCCACAAGTATAGGGGATCTATCGTAGTCCTCTCGATAAGTAAGAGTGTCGAACCCAACGAGGAGCAGAAGGAAATGATAAGCGGTTTTCAGCAAGGTATTCTCTGCAAGTACAAAAATAAGTGGTAACAGATAGTTTTGTGATAAGATAAATTGTAATGAGCAACAAGTAACAAGAGTAAATAAAGTGCAGCAAGGTGGCCCAATCCTGTTTGTAGCAAAGGACAAGCCTGGACAAACTCTTATAATAGGAAAAGCGCTCCCGAGGACACATGGGAATATCGTCAAGCTAGTTTTCATCACGTTCATATGATTCGCGTTAGGTACTTTGATAATTTGATATGTGGGTGGACCGGTGCTTGGGTACTGTTCTTACTTGAACAAGCATCCCAGTTATGATTAACCTTTATTGCGAGCATCCGCAACTACAACAAAAGTATTAAGGTAAACCTAACCATAGCATGAAACATATGGATCCAAATCAACCCCTTACGAAGCAACGCATAAACTAGGGTTTAAGCTTCTGTCACTCTAGCAACCCATCATCTACTTATTACTTCCCCAGGCCTTCCTCTAGGCCCAAATAATGGTGAAGTGTTATGTTGTTGACGTTCACATAACACCACTAGAGGCTAGACAACATACATCTCATCAAAATATCGAACGAATACCAAATTCACATGACTACTAATAGCAAGACTTCTCCCTTGTCCTCAGGAACAAACGTAACTACTCACAAAGCATATTCATGTTCATAATCAGAGGGGTAATAATATGCATAAAGGATCTGAACATATGATCTTCCACCAAATAAACCAATTAGCATCAACTACAATATCAACACTACTAGCAACCTACTAGCACCAATCCCGGACTTGTAGACAAGAATTGGATACAAGAGATGAACTAGGGTTTGGAGATGAGATGGTGCTGGTGAAGATGTTGATGGAGATTGCCCTCTCCCGATGAGAGGAGCGTTGGTGATGACAATGGCGATGATTTCCCCCACCAGGAGGGAAGTGTCCCCGGCAGAACAGCTCTGCCGGAGCCCTAGATTGGTTCCGCCAAGGTTCCGCCTCGTGGCGGCGGAGTCTCAACCCGAAAGGTTGCTTCCTATTTTTTTTCTTGACGAAAGACTTCACATAGGAGAAGATGGGCGTCGGAGAGCCACCAGGGGGCCCACAAGGTAGAGGCGCGCCTAGGGGCGCGCCCACCCTCGTGAGCAGGGTGTGGGCCCCTGGCCTTCATCTTTGGCGATGATTTTTCTTTATTTATTTTAAGATATTCCGTGGAGTTTCGTGGACTTTTGGAGTTGCAGAATAGGTCTCCAATATTTGCTCCTTTTCCAAATTTCATTCCAGCTGCCGGCATTCTCCCTCTTCATGTAAAAATAAAAGAGAATAGCCATAAGTATTGTGACATAACGTGAAATAACAGCCCATAATGCGATAAATATCGATACAAAAGCATGATGCAAAATGGACGTATCAACTCCCCCAAGCTTAGACCTCGCTTGTCCTCAAGCGAAAAGCCGATAATAATAAATATGTCCTCATGTTTAGAGGTAGAGGCGTCGATAAAAATAAAATACGGACATGAAGGCATCATGATTGTTCTCATAACAGCAACACATATAGATTTTGTCATATGATTACTTATGTTCAAGTGATGATCTTTTCACAATGCAAAAGTATGAATCGGAAACCTTATTGAGCACCAACAAACTATAACCTCAGTCATTGAACCAATTGCAATTTATCATAACATCGGAAAGAGTCTATGTCAGAGCTTAAAAGCAAGTCCACATACTCAACTATCATTTAGTCCTTCATAATTGCTAACACTCACGCAATACTTGTGGTTACAGAGTTTTAATCGGGCACAGATAGGGGCTTATAGTTTTGCCCCACAACCTTTTACCTCAAGGGTAATGTCAACAATAATAATTCATGCTCCCCTACATCCAATTAGATATATATATCATGTTCTTTCCAACATGGTGGGCTTGCCAAAGGATAAAATGAAAAAGGAAAGGTGAAAATCAACGTGACTCTTGCATAAGGTAGAGGATAATAATAAAAGATAGGCCCTTCGCAGAGGGAAGCAGAGGTTGCCATGCGCTTTTATGGTTGGATGCACAAAATCTCAATGTGAAAGAACGTCACTTTATATTGCCTTGTGATATGAACCTTTATTATGCAGTCCGTCGCTTTTATTACTTCCACATCACAAGATCGTATAAAGCTTATTTCTCCCACACCAATCAATCATACATGTTTAGAGCAATTTTTATTGCTTTGCACCGATGACTACTTACTTGAAGGATCTTACTCAATCCATAGGTAGATATGGTGGACTCTTATGGCAAAACTGGTTTAAGGGTTTTTGGAAGCACAAGTAGTATCTCTACTTGGTGCTGAGAATTTGGCTAGCATGAGGGGGAAAGGCAAGCTCAACATGTTAGAGGATCCATGACAGCATACTTTATCTCAGATATAAGAAAACATAACTCATCACGTTGTCTTCCTTGTCCAACATCAACTCTTTAGCATGTTATATTTTAATGAGTGCTCCCAATCATAAAAGATGTCAATGATAATATAGCTATATGTGAAACCTCTCTTTCCTTATTACTTCCTATTAATTGCAACGATGACCAAAGCTATGTTTGCCAACTCCCAACAACTTTTAATCATCATACTCTTTCTATGTGAAGTCATTACTCTCAATAAGATCAATATGAACTCTTTGTTTCTTTTTATTCTTTTTTTCTTTCTTTTCTTTTATTCACCCAAGATCATGGCAAAATAATCAAGCCCTTGACTCAACACTAAACTTTATTTTATATATATAGCTCACGGACTTGATTACATAGAGAGATCATAAAGCAAAACTCAAAAGTAGATCATGCCATGACTTTATTCTACTAAATCAAGATACTACTAAAAGGATCGAACTAAGAAAAATGGTAAAGATAGGAGTTGTGATGGTGATACGATACCGGGGCACCTCCCCCAAGCTTGGCAGTTGCCAAGGGGAGTGCCCGTACCCATGTGATTATGTCTCCTTCGTTGGCGAAGAAGGTGGAGGTGTTGTTGATGATGCGGGCTTGCCGTCCACCTTCCATGGCATAGGCTCACCATCATAGAAGGGTGATCGAGTCTCCGGAATCCTCAAATCTGCAGCCAAACTCATCCTTTTGAATCTATATTCATACTCACAGTTTTGATTTTGCAGATCATAGATTTGGGCTTGGAGGTGCTCGATCTTCCCATGTAGCTTGAAGATGGCATCCTCGGTGTTCTTGGCATCCGGCTCGTAGTTGTTGGTGAACTCTACGAGCATCGTGTGGCTAGCGTTGATTCCACGCTCCACCATCCCTTGGCACTTGAAAACTTGTTGCTCCATTGCTTCGAGCCTCGACTCCACGCTTCCGGTTCCCTTTGGTCCCTCAGCATCGTGGATGTGCAGCAACCCATCACGCATCTCAATGGTTTGAGGGTGTCGCAGCACCTCCGCGAGGTAAGGGTTGATCACCTTCTCGAAGAACTTGTCCTTGGAAGCACTTGGGGACGTCATGATGATCTAGATCTGTCAGAAAAACAGCTCGAAACAAGAACAGGAGAGATTTGCGTGATACGAGTGTCAAAACCTTCAGGAGAATATATAATGAATTTTTACCGACCAAAATATGTATCGTGCAAGAAAACAGAGTTCGGAGGGCACACGGGGTGCTCACGAGGTAGGGGGCGCGCCCAGGGGGTAGGGCGCGCCCACCACCCTCGTGGGGCCCTCGTGTCCTTCCCGGACTCCTACTTATTTTTCTATTTTTCTAAATATTCCAAAACGGAGAAATATTTTCTTAAAAATTGTTTTGGAGTCGGTTTAATTACCGTAACACATACCTATTCCTTTTCGGAGTCTGGAACGGTCCGAAAGTGTCCCTTATGTATTCCTCCGGGTTACGGTTTCAATAATATTGGTTTCAACATTTACGGGATTACACGAGATATAATGTTTGATCCTTTGACCGTTTACCACCTTCGGATTTGTGCCTTCGAAGTTGTTGATTTTTATGGCACCGGAACGATAGACCTCCTCGATAAAGTAGGGACCTTCCCATTTAGAGAGAAGTTTTCCTGCAAAATATTTTAAACGAGAGTTGTATAGCAATACATAATCACCTACATTAAACTCACGCTTTTGTATCCTTTTGTCATGCCATCTATTAACTTTTTCTTTAAACAACTTAGCATTTTCATAAGCTTGGGTTCTCCATTCATCAAGTGAGCTAATATCAAATAACCTTTTCTCACCGGCAAGTTTGAAGTCATAGTTGAGCTCTTTAATAGCCCAATATGCCTTATGTTCTAGTTCGAGAGGTAAGTGACTTGCTTTTCCATAAACCATTTTATACGGAGACATACCCATAGGATTCTTATATGCAGTTCTATATGCCCATAATGCATCATCAAGTTTCTTGGACAAATTCTTTCTAGACCTATTAATGCCTTTTGCAAAATTAATTTGAGCTCTCTATTGCTCAATTCTACTTGAGCACTAGATCAAGGGTGATAAGGAGATGCAATTCTATGATTAACGTCATATTTAGCAAGCATTTTACTGAAAGCACCATGAATAAAGTGTGAACCACCATCAGTCATTAAATATCTAGGGACTCCAAACCTTGGAAAAATAACTTCCTTAAGCATTTTAATAGAAGTGTTATGATCAGCACTACTAGTTGGAATAGCTTCTACCCACTTAGTAACATAATCAACAGCAACCAAAATATGTGTATATCCAATAGAGGCAGGAAAAGGTCCCATATAATCAACCCCCAAACATCAAATGGTTCAATAACAAGTGAATAATTCATAGGCATTTCTTGACGTCTACTAATATTACCAATTCTTTGACATTCATCGCAAGACAAAACAAACTTATGGGCATCTTTGAAGAGAGTGGGCCAATAAAAACTGGATTGCAATACCTTATGTGCAGTTGTATCTCCAGCGTGGTGTCCTCCATAAGCTTCGGAGTAACACTTGCGTAGGATTTGTTCCTGTTCATGCTCAGGCACACAACGTCTAGCTAATAACACCATCTACTCCTTCTTTATAAAGATGTGGGTCATCCCAAAAGTAATGTCGCAAATCATAGAAATCTTTTTCTTTTGTTGGTATGTGAAGCTAGGTGGTATAAATTTAGCAACAATGTAATTAGCATAATCAGCATACCATGGAGTGCTACGAGAAGTGATTATGACATTTAATTGTTCATCGGGAAAGCTATCATCAATAGGTAGTGGGTCATCAAGAACATTCTCTAACCTAGATAAGTTATCTGCAACGGGGTTCTCAGCTCCTTTTCTATCAACAATATGCAAATCAAATTCTTGCAGCAAGAGAACCCATCTAATAAGTCTAGGTTTAGCATCTTTCTTTTCCATAAGATATTTAATAGCAGCATGATCAGTGTGAATAGTTACTTTAGAATCAACAATATAGGGTCTGAATTTATCACAAGCAAATACAACTGCTAAAAGTTCCTTTTCGGTAGTAGCATAATTTCTTTGAGCATTGTTTAGAGTCTTACTATAATAATGGATAACATTTAATTTCTTATCAACTCTTTGCCCTAGAACAGCACCTACAGCATAATTACTAGCATCACACATAATTTCAAAGGGTAAATTCCAATCAGGTGGTCAAGAAGAACAGTGTAGACTAATGCTTTCTTAAGTATTTCAAATGCTTCTACACAATCATCATCAAAGACAAATGGTACATCTTTTTGTAATAAATTAGTCGAGGTCGAGAAATTTTTGAGAAGTCCTTAATGAACCTCCTATAAAATGGGCGTGACCAAGGAAACTTCTTATACCTTTGATGTCCTTGGGACATGGCGTCTTTTCAATAGCATCAACCTTGGCTTTATCAACTTCAATACCTCTTTCAAAAACTTTGTGCCCCAAGACAATACCTTCATTAACCATAGAGTGGCACTTTTCCCAATTCAAGACAAGAATAGTTTCTTCACATCTCTGCAAAACTCGATCAAGATTGCTCAAGCAATCATCAAAAGAGGAACCATAGACGGAAAAATCGTCCATGAAAACCTCAAAAAAAATCACAAATATCAGAGAATATAGCCATCATGCATCTTTGAAAGGTAGCAGGTGCATTACATAAACCAAAAGGCATACGTCTATAACCAAAAGTACCAAAAGGGCAAGTAAAAGTAGTCTTTGATTGATCTTTAGCCGACACAGGTATTTGAGAGAAACCAGAATAACCATCTAGAAAGCAATAATGTGTATGTTTGCATAATATTTCTAGCATTTGATCAATAAAAGGTAAGGGTAATGATCTTTCTTAGTAGCTTTATTTAATTTATGGAAATCAATTACCATCCTATAACATGTGATAATTCTTTATGGGTCAATTCATCTTTATCATTAGGGACAATAGTAATACCTCCCTTCTTAGGGACACAATGGACAGGACTTACCCACTGACTATCAGCAACGGGATAAATTATACCTGCCTCCAGAAGCTTGAGTATTTCTTTTCTTACTACTTATTTCATTTTAGGATTCAAACGTCGTTGATGATCATGAACTGGTTTGGCATCCGCTTCCAAATTTATTTTATGTTGACATAGAGTGGGACTAATGCCCTTAAGATGCACACTAAGGCATAGCCTAGTGGTGGGAAGGGGCTGATGCCTTCCCACCCACCCAGGTTCAAGGCATGGTACTTGCAATTTGGGATTGTTGCACCAATTATACTGTAGGGGGTTCCCTTACAGTCTTTCTGTCAAAAAAACTAATGCCCTTAAGATCATCAAGAGTATATCCAATAGCGGCACGGTGCTTCTTTAGAGTTTTCAATAATCTTTCTTCTTCATGCTCTGAAAGGTTAGCACTAGTAATAACAGGATATATTTTCTTTTCATCAAGATAAGCATATTTAAAATTATCAGGCAATGGTTTAAGCTCAAACACGGGATCACCCTTGGGTGGAGGAGGATCCCCTGGGATTTCAACAGGCAAATTGTGTTTCAGAACAGGTTCCTGTTTAAAGAATATTTCATCTATTTCCCTTCTCTCATTCATAAACATATCATTTTCATGGTCTAGCAAATATTGTTCTAAAGGATCAGTAGGAGGTACGGCAATAGAAGCAAGACCGATAATATCATCCTTACTAGGCAATTCTTCCTCACGATGTTGTTTACTAAATTTAGAGAAATTAAACTCATGAACCATATCATCCAAGCCAATAGTAACAACATTCTTTTCGCGATCTATCCTAGCATTAACAGTGTTCAAAAAGGGTCTACCAAATATAATGGGACAAAAGCTATCTTGTGGAGAACTGAGAACAAGAAAATCAGCAGGATATTTAGTTTTCCCACACAAGACTTCAACATCTCTAACAATTCCCACTGGTGATATAGTATCCCTATTGGCAAGTTTAATTGTGACATCAATACCTTCTAATTTAGCAGGAGCAATTTCATGCTTAATTTCCTCATACAAAGAGTGCGGTATAACACTAGCACTAGCACCCATATCACATAAGCCATGATAACAATGATGTCCTATTTTGACAGAAATAACAGGCACGCCTACCACATGTCTATGTTTATCTTTGGCACAAGGTTTAGCAATTCTAGCAGTTTCACCATTGAACTGAATAACATGCCCATCAATCTTGTAAGACAAGAGATCTTTAACAAAAGCAATATTAGGTTCTACTTTAACTTGCTCAGGAGGTGTATAAGTTCTAATATTGCTTTTACGAACAACAGTTGAAGTTTTAGCATGATCCTTTATTCTAACAGGGAAGGGTGGTTTCTCAACATAAGAAGTGGGAACAATAGGATCATTATAAGTGACAGTCTTTTCTTCAACTTTAATAGGTGCAGCTACTTTTACTTCTATGGGAGGGTGATATTTAAACCAACTTCTCCTTGGGGAGATCAACATAAGTAGCAAAAGATTCACAGAAAGAAGCTACTATCTCAGAGTCAAGTCCATATTTAGTGCTAAACTTACGGAAAATATCGGTATCCATAAAAGATTTAACACAATCAAACTTAGGTGTCATACCTGACTCCTTAACTTCATCGAGATACCAATCTTCAGAGTTGCGTTTAATTCTATCCAGTAAATCCCATCTGAATTCAATAGTCTTCATCATAAAAGAGCCAGCACAAGAAGTATCGATCATGGTGCGATTGTTATCAGAAAGCCGAGCATAAAAATTCTGAAGAATTGTCACTCTTGAGAGCTCATGATTGGGGCATGAATATAACATTGATTTAAGCCTCCCCAAGCTTGAGCAATGCTTTCTCCTTTATGAGGCCAAAATTATATATATATAATTGCGATCACGATGAACAAGATGCATAGGGTAATACTTTTGATGAAATTCCAATTTCAATCTTTTATAGTTCCATGATCTCGTATCATCACATAGCCTATACCATGTCAATGCATCTCCCTTCTAAGATAAAGGGAAGACCTTCTTCTTAGAAACATCATCGGGTATACCTGCAAGCTTAAATAATCCACAAACTTCATCCACATATATTAAGTGCTCATCAGGATACTTTGTTCCATCTCCTGTAAAAGGATTAGCTAGCAGTTTTTCCATCATACTAGAAGGAAATTCAAAAGGAGTTTCGTTTTCAATAGGTTCAGTAGGTTGAGGAGCAACTATTTGCTATACTGGACGGGATATACCCCGAACAAGCCCCTCAGAGAATTACTTTCCATAGTAACAAGTGACAATAAATTTCAGCACACTATATAAATTTTTCCTTACCAAATTCCACCTACCAAAGGCGCTACACTCCCCGGCAATGGCGCTGTAAAAGAGTCTTGATGACCCACAAGTATAGGGGATCTATCGTAGTCTTTTTCGATAAGTAAGAGTGTCGAACCCAACAAGGAGCGTAAGGAAATGATAAGCGGTTTTCGGCATGGTATTCTCTTGCAAAATCTTTGAAATAAGTGGTAACAGATAGTTTTGTGATAAGATAAATTGTAACGAGCAACAAGTAACAAGAGTAAATAAAGTGCAGCAAGGTGGCCCAATCCTTTTGTAGCAAAGGACAAGCCTGGACAAACTCTTATAATAGGAAAAGCGCTCCCGAGGACACATGGGAATATCATCAAGCTAATTTTCATCACGTTCATATGATTCACGTTCGGTACTTTGATAATTTTAGATGTGGGTGGACCGGTGCTTGGGTACTGTTCTTACTTGAACAAGCATCCCACTTATGATTAACCTTTATTGCAAGCATCCGCAACTACAACAAAAGTATTAAGGTAAACCTAACCATAGCATGAAACATATGGATCCAAATCAACCCCTTACGAAGCAACGCATAAACTAGGGTTTAAGCTTCTATCACTCTAGCAACCCATCATCTACTTATTAGTTCCCAATGCCTTCCTCTAGGCCCAAATAATGGTGAAGTGTTATGTAGTCGACGTTCACGTAACACCACTAGAGGCTAGACAACATACATCTCATCAAAATATCGAACGAATACCAAATTCACATGACTACTAATAGCAAGAATTCTCCCTTGTCCTCAGGAACAAACGTAACTACTCACAAAGCATATTCATGTTCATAATTAGAGGGGTAATAATATGCATAAAGGATCTGAACATATGATCTTCCACCAAATAAACCAATTAGCATCAACTACAAGGAGTAATCAACACTGCTAGCAACCTACTAGCACCAATCCCGGACTTGGAGACAAGAATTGGATACAAGATATGAACTAGGGTTTGGAGATGAGATGGTGCTGGTGAAGATGTTGATGGAGATTGCCCTCTCCCGATGAGAGGAGCGTTGATGATGACGATGGCGATGATTTCCCCCTCCCGGAGGGAAGTGTCCCCGGCAGAACAGCTCTGCCGGAGCCCTAGATTGGTTCCATGGGTTCCGCCTCGTGGCGCATGAGTCTCGTGCATCGAAGGTTGCTTCCTTTTTTTTTCTTGACGAATGACTTCATATAGGAGAACATGGGCGTCGGAGAGCCATCAGGGGGCCCACGAGGTAGGGGGGCGCGCCCTAGGGGGGGCCCACCCTCGTGAGCAGGGTGTGGGCCCCCTGGCCTTCATCTTTGGCGACGATTTTTCTTTATTTATTTTAAGATATTCCATGGAGTTTCAGGACTTTTGGAGTTGCGCAGAATATGTCTCCAATATTTGCTCCTTTTCCACCCGTAATTCCAACTCAAGCATTCTCCTCTTCATGTAAACCTTGTAAAATAAAAGAGAATAGCCATAAGTATTGTGACATAACGTGAAATAACAGCTCATAATGCGATAAATATCGATATAAAAGCATGATGCAAAATGGACGTATCAATAGCCAGGACCTCAAGGAGCATTTGGCAGTGGAGAAGCAAATCACGGTCGCATGCGCGAATGAGGTCGCGATGGCTGCCATTCGTGTCGAACCCAAAATCTTGGAGGAGCACCTCACCGTCGAGGCCACCGTTGACGCCTCGCGCGCCGACACCGCGACGCGGTTGGCTGCTTTAAACGACAGTTCGTGGCGTTTTCTCGAGGCCACCGTCGGTGCCTTCGACAAAGACTACGAGGTGTTTTCTCAGCGTGCATGTGCTTACCTCATCTCGAGAGCCAGTAGGCTGGTGCCGGGAGCGGCTCAGGCAACTCACCACTACAAGGAGGGCACCCACGATGCAGAGGCCTCGCCCTCTTCCATGTCCAAGGAGCCAATCGTCATCGATATCTCCGATAATGAGGAGTAGCTTGTCTTATTAGCTCTCTATAAGGACCCATGTTCAGTTTGCTAGCTACTGCCTTTCCTTAACAAATTCTAGTGAATTGTGCTATCTACTTTCACCATGCAATCTTCTGCTATAGTGTATATGTTCTATATGTCGTGCAATGTGGTGTTCAAATAAATGCTTGGTTCAATTCTGCAAATGTGATGTTCAATTCTTCAGGGTGCAATATTTCCAAGTTGTTAAGCATGCTTGGTTTGGTTAACTGTCTGATCTTCTATTAGGAGTATGTTATATTGTTCAATTGGTGTTTAGTTAACTTCTTGGTTCATTTGTTGTGGCTTGGTTCACCTGTTGTGGTGTTTAGTTAACTGCTTGGTTCAATTCTGCAATGCGATGTTCAATTGTTGTGGCTACATTCTATTATTGTATACCATGTGAGGAATAAATCAAATTTGGTTGTACTAAATACATGAGAAACAGATACAAATGCTATATTTCCAAGTTGTTAATCATGCTTGGTTTGGTTAACTGTCTGATCTTCTATTAGGAGTATGTTATATTGTGCAATGTGGTGCTCAGTTAACGTTTGGTTCATTTGTTGTGGTGTTTAGTTACTGCTTGGTTCAATTCTGCAATGCGATGTTCAATTGTTGTGGCTGCATTCTCTTATTGTATACCATGTGAGGAATAAATCGAATTTGGCTGTACTAAATACATGAGAAACAAATACAATTGCTATATTTCCAAGTTGTTAAGCATGCTTGGTTTGGTTAACTGTCTAATCTTCTATTAGGAGTATGTTATATTGTGCAATGTGGTGCTCAGTTAACGTTTGGTTCATTTGTTGTGGTGTTTAGTTAACTGCTTGGTTTAATTTTGCAATGTGATGTTCAATTGTTGTGGCTGCATTCTGTTATTGCATACCATGTGAGGAATAAATCGAATTTGGCTGCACTTAATACATGAGAAACATATACAAGTGCTATATTTCCTAGTTCTTAATCATGCTTGGTTTGGATAAATGGGTTTTCCATGTGGCTTAAATTAATCTAATGAATCTGCAATGTGCTTATTTATCATCAACATATTTTACTGATAGCATGTGAACCCTTACTTAACCTGATGACTAACTACCTTATATTTTTTGCAGGAAAACAATGGGAAGCACTGAGGTTTACAAGATGGTACTACCTATTATACCTTGCCTTTTTGTATTCCTTTGCCCCATTTCCAATATAGAGAAGATATTTATGCACATCCTTGTTTTCAGGCTTCACGGATGATTACCTCTCAAACCACCTCTGTGGTCAGGAGGCGAGAAAAGTTTGCATACAACATCCACGGTTCAATATTGAAGTGTTCCTAAAGAGGTCGAAGGATGGACGATCAATCATCCACAGGCATTGGCCTAAAGTTGCAAAGACCTTCAACATGAATGAAGGCTCAATATTCGGCTTCAGCTTCAGCAGTTTTCCAGATGAGATGCATCTCTCTATGTACCATCTATGATGTTAATTTCGAAAGGTTCTAGATGTTGCATGTGAAACTTACTTCTGGTGCTGTTGTGTAATGGGGTAGCTGAGTGCTGAAGCTATATCATGTTGTACTCCGATGTATTTCAATTATGGAATCCTGCTTCCTTAATATGGAAATGGAATATATTATGTGCTTAATATGAATGCCAATTGGATTAGTAAATGGATTATTAATAATAGGGCAATTAGCCCGCTAATTGGCCAATTAGCTTGCTAATTGGGTTTTCCTATTGCAAACGGTTAATGAGAAAAAACCGTGGGCGATGACCTCAGGCAACACACACAATTTCTAGGAATAAACCGTGTTGGATCAATGAACAATCACACACGACATTCTCTTCAAAACTGTTTGCGTTACGCCACCTTGCGCAAACGTTTTCCTTGTAGTGACTGTGTGGGATGTATATACGAACGGAAACGTTTAGTCGTGACTGATTGTGTGGGATGTACTTATGACCGAAAATGATTTCGCCTGTATAATCATATTTTTTTAGCACTACTATACGTATTTCTGTATTTGAGTGCTCGTCGGTCGCACACAATTTCATTTTGTCGAGCGTGTGTGCTAGGAGGGCATATCCCTAACGGTTTCTGGGTCGTGTGGGAAGGACCCCCCTATCGCCCACACTCACTTGGCGACGGTTCCAAATGTCGTCGCGGAAAGGGGTTAAAAACCGTTTGTTTAGGACCGACGCATACCAGTGTCTGCTGTCCATTTAACTGTTTGTTTTAATTCCGCAATTTGATTTTCATTTGTTGTGGGTACAATTTTGTATTGTTATGCATGTGAGAAATAAATCAAATTTGGCTATACTCAATACATACTCTACTGATAGTATGGCAACTCTCAGTTAACCTGATCAAGATCTTCCTTATGTGTGTTGCAGGGAAACAATGAGAGACACTGCGGTTTACCATCGAGTTTGCTCATGCACGGTCCTTTCGCTAATAGCACATTATTGTGCAATTGCAGGAATCATTCTAATATTTAGGTTTCTTACAATTTGTTCTTGCACATGTAGGTCCTACAGTCAGAGGCTTAGACCCACTGTTCGACCCATTTTGCATATGGGGAAATGAGATGTCCATGAATATCAGTCAAGTCAAGAAACTCAGAAAGATTGTTAGGATGAAGAAACTTGCATCGAATAACAGCAACATCTTTGTTTGCACAATGAAGAAGACATCAATCAACTATAGGATGGTACTAACTCTTTTACCTTATTTTTACCCCTTGCGCCATTTCAAAATTTATAACAACGATTTATGCATATCTTTGTTTTCAATACTTTTCAAAGCAGTTCACCGATGATTACCTCTCAAACCACCTGCATGGTCAAGGGGCGAGGAAGGTATTCATTCAACGCCCACGGTACAATATTGAAGTCTTCCTGAAGAGGATGAAGGTTGGGCGGGCAATTATCCATAGCCATTGGCCTAAAGTTGCAAGGACATTCAACATCACTAAAGGCTCAATATTTGCCTTCCGCTTCTGCACTTTCCTAGATGAGATTCATCTGTCTATTTACCGTGTATGATGCTACTTTCTATAGGTTTTCGATGTTGGATGTGAAACTTGGTGTTGTTGTGTAATGGCGTAATTGAGTGCCGAAGCTATATGACATAATTCGATTATGAAATCCTGGTTGCCGTTATATGGATATGAAATATCTGGTGTGTTTTATAAGAAATATCAATTTGATTACTACATGGATTATCAATAATAGGCTAATTACCGTGCTTATTGGGGTTTTCTATTGCATATGGTAACTCAGACATCACCGTGGGCGATGAACTCAAACAACCCACATGGTTTCTAGAAAGTAAGCGTGATCGATCAACTAACAATCACACACGGCTTCCGACAGAGAACTGTTTGCGTTAGGCCACCTTGCAAAAATGTTTCCACACAAAAAAACTGTGTGATATACATACGAACGGAAATGTTTTTTCAGGATTCACCGTGTGGGATGTACATACGAACGGGAATGATTGGGTTTCGATGCCTCGCAAGATCGCACACGAGCTCATTTTGCCCCAGCCTGTTGTGACGCCCCCGATTCAATCGTACACTAGTCATGCACGCAAATGTGTACGATCAAGATCAGGGACTCACGGGAAGATATCACAACACAACTCTAAAACATAAATAAGTCATACAAGCATCATAATACAAGCCAGGAGCCTCGAGGGCTCGAATACAAGTGCTCGATCATAGACGAGTTAGCGGAAGCCACAATATCTGAGTACAGACATAAGTTAAACAAGTTGCCATAAGATGGCTAGCACAAACTGGGATACAGATCGAAAGAGGCGCGGGCCTCCGCTCGGGATCCTCCTAACTACTCCACGTCGCCGCCGGGCTGAACGTAGTAGTAGGCACCTCCAGCGTAGTAGGAGTCGCCATCGACGGTGGCGTCGCCTCTGGACTCCAACATCTGGTTGCGGCAACCGTAGAAGGGAAAGGGGAAAAGGGGAGAAAAGCAACCGTGAGTACTCATCCAAAGTACTCGCAAGCAAGGAGCTACACTACATATGCATGGGTATATGTGTAAAGGGCCATATCAAGGACCGAATCGCAGAATGCCGTAATGAGAGGGGATAACTAATCATGTCGAAGACTACGCTCGCAGCCTCCGCCTTGCAAAGCATGTAGAAGAGAGTAGATCAAGTCCTCCAAGTAGCATCGCATAGCATAATCCTACCCGCGATCCTCTCCTCGTAGCCTGTTAGAGAGCGACCAGCGGTTGTATCTCGCACTTGGAAGGGTGTGTTTTATTAAGTATCCAGTTCTAGTTGTCATAAGGTCAAGGTACAACTCCAAGTCGCCCTGTTATCAAGATCACGGCTATTCGAATAGATTAACTTCACTGCAGGGTGCACCACATTACCCGACACGCCGATCCCATTTGGCCGGACACACTTTTCGGGTCATGCCCGCCGGAAGATCAACACGTCGCAACCCCACCTAGGCATAACAGAGAGGTCAGCACGCCGGTCTAAACCTATGCGCACAGGGGTCTGGGCCCATCGCCCTTAGCACACCTGCACGTTGCGTGGGCGGCCGAAAGCAGACCTAGCCTAGTGGCGTTCCAGTCCAATCCGGCGCGCGCCGCTCAGTCGCTGACGTCACGAAATTCTTCGGCTGATACCACGACGCCGGTTGCCCATATCTTGTCCCACGTGGAGGTTAGTGCGTATAAGGTCAACGACCCAACTCAGATCAAATACCAAGATCTCGTTAAGCGTGTTAAGTATCCACGAACGCCGAACAGGGCCAGGCCCACCTCTCACCCAGTAGTCTCAACCTGCCCTGCCGCCTCCGCCACAAAGATCCACACAGAGTCGTTGGGACAAAGGTCCTTTCAGCCCCCAATCCGTGAATCACTCATGGTGCTCCACAAGACGACCCGATTTAGTCACCACATGTATCATGTATAAAGTATATAGTATATACCCGTGATCACCTCCCGAGTGATCACGGCCCGATAGTATAGCATGGCAGGCGGACAAGAATGTAGGGCCACTGATGGAATACTAGCATCCTATACTAAGCATGTAGGATTGCGGTAAAGGTATCAACAAGAGTAGCAAGGACAAAGCTATGCATCAAGATAGGAATAACGGAAAACAAGAACATGCTACACTACTCTAATGCAAGCAAGATAGAAGAGAATAGGCGATATCCGGTGATCAAGGGGGGCTTTCTGGTTTCTCGCACAAGAAGGAGGGGTCGTCAACACCGTAGTCGAACGGGGCAGCAGCAGCGTCGGTATCGTAGTCTACCGGAGGGAAGAGGGGGAAGAAACAGTAAATACAATGCAAACATAAACATGACGATGCATGACAAAGCAATGTGTGATGCTAGGCGTGCCCTAATGCGGTATGAGGTGATACCGGTGAAGGGGGGAAACATCCGGGAAAGTATTCCCGGGGTTTCGTGTTTTCGGACAAACGAACCGGAGGGGGAAAGTTGCGTGTTTGCTATGCTAGGGATGTGTGGCGGACGAACGAGCTGCGTATTCCGATTCGTCACGTTGTTCTGAGCAACTTTCATGTACAAAGTTTTTCCAACCGGGCTACGGTTTATTTTATATTAATTTTAAAAGATTTAATCATTTTTAGAATTTATTTAATTATTTAATTCTAACATTATCCAGAATAGTGTATGCTGACATCATCATGACGTCAGCATGACGTCAGCAGTCAACAGGGCGTTGACTGAGTCAAACTGACGTGTGGGCCCAGCTGTCATTGACTGTTAACTAACCTAACAGATTAATTAACTAAACTTAGTGATTAGGTTAATCTATCAGGATTAATTAAGTTAATTAATTCTTTAATTAACTAATTAATTAATATTTAATTATTTACTTATCTATTTTTTTATTAAATCTTTTTTTATTTTTGTTGTGGGCGTGGGCCCCGTTTGTCATAGGCCCATAGGGCTTAGTGGATTCGGTGTCTTTGGCGAACGGGCAGAGCCCCGGGTGGCGCCGGGCGCCTGATCAGGCCATGGTGCCCGGTCACGGAGCCGGCCAATGTGTCGTGGCTGCGAGGTCAAGCTGTGGCAGCCGCGGTGGTGGCTGGGGGCGGTGTACAAAGGAGGCGGGGATGGCCGGAGCGGCGCACGGACCGGGAAGGCGAGGCCGAAGCGACGCACGAAGAGGGAAGTGGCTGTGGTGGGGCGGCTCGGCCAGGAGGATGCGGGCGCAGCAGTGGTCCAGTGGTCGGAGTGGCCACGGGCGGCAGCGGCCGCCGCAGAAGGGACGGTCATGGCGCGTTAAGCGCGGTTGGGATCCCGCGTGAGGGGCGAAGAGGCGCCAATGCGCGGGCGCGACGAGCGGTCGTGGCTGGTGCGAGGGCGCGCGGTGTTCGCGGCGACGGCGACCAGCGTGGTGCGGTGAAGAGAAGGAGGGGGACCTCACAGGGATTCGTAGGGGACTTGGCAGCGGGGCACGGGGAGGATGACGGGGACGACGCGAGCGACGATGGGGATGAGTAGGCGACGGAGAGGACGATGGGGAGGCAGTCCCGCGATGGCGGGGCGGCGCCGGAGACTAGTGGCGTACGGCGGCATCGATGTGGCGGCGGGGATCGTCGGCGTGAGGCGGGCGGTCCGGCGACGATGTCAGTGGAGAGCGGCGTGCGCACCCCGATCTAGATCGGGGGAGGGGAACCGAGCGAGAGAGAGAGAGGGGAAGTGGGAGAGCTACCGATCCTGATTGGATCGAGAGGGGGAGGAGGTGGGGCGACGTGGGGGAAAGTGGGGTGCGGTAGTGGCTAGGGTTTCGGGGATGGGGGATATGGGGAGTGGGATGTGGGCCGGCCGGTTGTGGCCAGCTGGGCCACGCCCCAGCAAGGGGGCGGGCTTTTATTTTCTTTTGTTGTTGTTTCTCTTTCTCTTTTGTATCTTCTTTCTTTTATTTATTTTCTCTTCTTGTTTTAATTCAATTTAAAATATTTATGCATTTTATAAAGCTGTGTCCTCTACACCATAATTATCTATGTAATATCTAGTACAAACCGAATATTTTTATCTTATTGTTTGAAAACTTTTATTGTTTTCCTTTAATTAAATTTTGAATTTGTTTCGGTTTTGAATTATCTAGAGTTTATCAGCAGTAACCGAGGTGACGTGGCATCATTAGCAAGGAAATACCGTAGTCTAATTATCCGGGCGTCACACCTGTGTGCCAAGAGGGCCTATCCCCGACGGTTTCTAGGTCGTGTGGGAAGGACCCCCCCTATCTCCGACACTCCTTAGCGACGGTTCCAACGCCATCGCTGAAAGGGGTTTAAAACCGTTTGTATAGCAGGTCTCTGCAACAGTGGTGGCAGATGATACGTCTCCAACGTATCTATAATTTTTTATTGCTCCATGCTATATTATCAACTGTTTTGGGCAATATTGGGCTTTATTTTCCACTATTATATTACTTTTGGGACTAACCGTTTAACCGAGGTCCAGCCCAGATTTGCTATTTTTTGCCTATTTCAGTGTTTCGAAGAAAAGGAATATCAAACGGATTCGAAACGGAACGAAATCAACTGGAGAACTTATTTTTGGAAGGAAAGCTACCGGAAAAGCTTGGAGTGCACGTCAGGAAAGAAGGGAGGTGCCCACGAGGGTGGAGGGCGCCCCCCCCCCCCTAGGGCGCGCCCCCCTGCCTCGTGGCCCCCCCTTCGGTCCACCGACGTACTTCTTTCACCCATATATACCTACGTATCCTAAAACTTCCAGAACGGAGAATAGATCGAGAGTTCCGCCGCCGCAAGCCTCTGTAGCCACCAAAAGTCAATCGGGACCTGTTAAACCCACGGAGGGGAGGGGGAACCTTCGCTGTGGCCATCTTCATCATCCCGGCGCTCTCCATGACGAGAGGCGGGAGTAGTTCACCCTCGGGGCTGAGGGTATGTACCAGTAGCTATGTGTTTGATCTCTCTCTCTCTCTCTCTCTCTCTCTCTCTCTCTCTCGTGTTCTTGATTTGGCACGATCTTGATGTATCGCGAGCTTTGCTATTATAGTTGGATCTTATGTTGCTTCTCCCCTCTACTCTCTTGTAATGGATTGAGTTTCCCTTTGAAGTTATCTTATCGGATTGAGTCTTTAAAGATTTGAGAACACTTGATGTATGTATTGCCGTGCGTATCTGTGGTGACAATGGGATATCACGTGATTCACTTGATGTATGTTTTGGTGATCAACTTATGGGTTCCGCCCATGAACCTATGCATAGGGGTTGGCACACGTTTTCGTCGTGATTCTCCGGTAGAAACTTTGGGGCACTCTTTGAGGTTCTATGTGTTGGTTGAATAGATGAATCTGAGATTCTGTGATGCATATCGTATAATCATACCCACGGATACTTGAGGTGACATTGGAGTATCTAGGTGGCATTAGGGTTTTGGTTGATTTGTGTCTTAAAGTGTTATTCTAGTACGAACTCTAGGGCTGTTTGTGACACTTATAGGAATAGCCCAACGGATTGATTGGAAAGAATAACTTTGAGGTGGTTTCGCATCTACCATAATCTGCTGCGTTTGTTCTCTCGCTATTAGTGACTTTGGAGTGACTCTTTGTTGCATGTTGAGGGATAGTTATATGATCCAATTATGTTATTATTGTTGAGAGAACTTGCACTAGTGAAAGTATGAACTCTAGGCCTTGTTTCAACGCATTGCAATACCGTTTACGCTCACTTTTATCGCTTGTTACCTTGCTATTTTTATATTTTCAGATTACAAAAACCTATATCTACCATCCATATTGCACTTGTATCACCATCTCTTCGCCGAACTAGTGCACCTATACAATTTACCATTGTATTGGGTGTGTTGGGGACACAAGAGACTCTTTGTTATTTGGTTGCAGGGTTGTTTGAGAGAGACCATATTCATCCTACGCCTCCCACGGATTGATAAACCTTAGGTCATCCACTTGGGGGAAATTTGCTACTGTCCTACAAACCTTTGCACTTGGAGGCCCAACAACGTCTACAAGAAGAAGGTTGTGTAGTAGACATCAGCAGACCCGTTGACTAAACCTCTTGCACGAGCATCACATGATCAGCACCAGGACTGCATGGGTGTTAGATTCATTACAATGTAAACTAGATTATAGACTCTAGTGCAAGTGGGAGACTGTTGGAAATATGCCCTAGAGCCAATAATAAATTCATTATTATCATATTTCCTTGTTCATGATAAATGTTTATTATTCATGCTGGAATTGTATTGACCGAAAACTTAAATACACGTGTGAATACATAAACAACATCGTGTCCCTAGTAAGCCTCTTCTAGACTTGCTCATTGATCAAATATGGTTAAGGTTTCCTAACCATAGACATGAGTTGTCATTTTATAATGGGATCACATCATTAGGCTAATGATGTGATGGACATACCCAACCATAAGCTTAGCATCAGGTCATTTAGTTACTTTCTACAACTTTCTTCATGTCAAGTATCAGTTACTTAGACCATGAGATCATGCCACTCCCGGATATCGGAGGAATGCCTTGTGTGCTATCAAACATCACTTCGTAACTGGGTGAACATAAAGGTGCTCTACAGGTATCTCTGAAGGTGTCTGTTGAGTTGCATGGATCGAAACTGGGATTTGTCACTCCGTGTGACGGAGAGATATCTTTGGGCCCTCTCGGTAATACAACATCACAAGAAGCTTCATGTGACCGATGCGTTTAGTCACGGGATTTTGTATTGCGGAACGAGTAAAGATACTTGCAGGTAACGAGATTGAACTAGGTATGGAGATGTCGACGATCGAATCTCGAGCAAGTAACATATCATCGAACAAAGGGAATATCATATGAGATTAACTGAATCCTTGACATCATGGTTCAATCGATGAACATCTTCGTTGAATGTGTAGGAATCAATATGGGCATCCAAGTCCCGCTATTGGTTATTGCCAGAGAGGTGTCTTGGTCATGCCTACATGTTCCCGAACCCATAGGGTCGCACGCTTAACGTCCGGTAGCGCTAGGGAAGTATTGAGATATTAACGGCGAAAAGTCCGGAAGTTGTCTCGAGTCCCGGATGGGACCAGGGATATCATGAGGAGCTCCGGAATGGCCCGGAGATAAAGATTTATATATGGGAAGTCCTGTTTTAGCTACCGAAACGGTTCGAGGGCACGCCGGCAGTGTACCGGTGTCACCGAACGGGTTCCGAAGGTCCACCAAGGGGGTCCACTTGCCCCTGGGGGCCACAAGGGTTGTAGGGGCGGGTGCCCTGGCTAGCATGGGCCAGGCGCACCAACCACCAACATGCCCATGCGGCTAGAGGAGGGAAACCCTAGTGGGAAGGGGCGCCCTACTTGCCTTGGGGCCAAGTCTCCCCATAAGGTCGCCGCCCCCTACATTGGAGGAGGGTCTTAGGTCCAGAGCCCCCTCCCCTCACCCCTATATATAGTGGGGCATGGGAGGGCAGCCGCACCCTTCCATCCTTTCCCTCTGTCTCCCCCAACTCCTCCTACCTTTCCATCGGTACGCGCTTGGTGAAGCCCTGTCAGAATTCCGCTGCTGCCACCACCACCACCATAGCGTCGTGCTGGTTCCGTTCTCATCTACCTCCTCTCCCTCGCTTGCGGAGTCAAGAAGGAGAGGACACCATCGAGCTGAACGTGTGTTAATCTTGGAGGTGTCGTTCGTTCGACACTAGACCAGATTGGATCGTGAAGAATACGACTCAATCAACCGCGTTACGGCGCTAACGCTTTCAGTCTACAAGGGTATGTAGACACACTCCCCTCTTGTTACTATGCATCTCCTAGATCGGATGTTGGGTGTTTCGTAGGAATTTTTTTGATTTTCATGCTTCGTTCCCCATCACCCAAGATCGAGTTCTTCTCATGGTTGGCTCTTCAGGAAAGGGGGCGCCGACCCTAGGCCCTTGGACGGCTAGCCGACTAGAGAAGAGAGGATGGAGCACTGTGGGCTTTGCACTCTTTGCAAGCGCGCCAACAAGATGGCTCCTCACTTGTTCTACAAGTGTAGATCCACCTTGCTTGTATGGAGATTGGTCAAGAGATGGCTCCTCAGCTGTTCTACAAGTGTAGATTCACCTTGAGTGTATGTAGATTGGTCAAGGAGTGGATTGGCTTGGCAAGCCTCGAGATGGACGGATGTCCGCCCATGCGCTTTGTCAAGCAATGGTGGCTAAATATGTCGAGACCAAACATCGTGCACCAGAAGGCCATGGTGTCACTCACCATGCTTGTTAGTTGGGTAATTTGGAACGAGTGAGTGGAATGCCAAAGTCTTCATAAAGAAGTCAACACCTCCATTCTACATTCTCAAGAGCATTGAGAAGAGTCGAGGCTATGGGTCACGATGGGTGCCAAGCATTTGAGAAATATCATAACGCGAGAGTAGTTCGGTGATGTAATAATGTTCTGATGGGCAATGAGTTGAGCCTTTGAACCTTGTATTTCACCTTCTCCTTGTTTAATGAATGAGGCAAATCTTTTTCTAGTTCTCATTTTTTGTACAATTAGAAGTTTAGAACTAAGAAATTTGTTATTATAACAGCAAAGTGTTTTTTGGCTCAAATTATGACACCAAAGTTACCAACCACACAATTAAGTTGATGCACATGTCGCAAACAAAATAAGTTTTACCTTTATAAATTGATGGTAGGTGTCATCAGACTGTGGTCGTAATCCCCCCCCCCCCTCTCACGACCGCGTCCGTCCCCCACGGGCGGCCGGCCACGCCCTCCTCCCTTCCTCCCCAGCGGACCCTCTACCCACCCTCCTCCAGCCGTCGCTAGCGTGCGTCGTCGGGCTCTGCCCGGGCGGTGGCGTCCCGCTGCTTTTCCCCTCCCGGTGTCCCTCTTGCGCGGGGCGGAGTGGCGTTGGGTGGTGCTCCCAGGCGGCAGTGGTCCGGTAGCGGCGGCGACCAGCTGTCTTTGAGGGCCTTGTGGCGGCGCTGTTGTTGGCGGCGTTTCGACGCGGTGGTGCTGGGTGGCGGTGCCCGTCCGGCATCTGGCCCCTTTCGGGCCCCTTCTGGGCCGGGGTGGGACGGCGGCTTCTCCATCGGCAGCGGCGATCCCTGGAGGTGGTCTGGGGGTGTAGGGCGGCTGGGTGCTGGCGGCTGGCTACAGCAGGGTGGCAGCGGCATTACGGGCCCAAGATGGGCTTAGCCGGGCCCGGGTGGCTTGGTGTGTCGTTGCTGTCGCGTCTGGCTGGCTACCGCGACATTGCGGGAGGCACATGCATCCTGCACGATGGCGGTGAAGGTGGTTCCCTCCGTCTCGGCTCCGGTGCTGCCCCTCCTGTCTCCTGACGTCCCTTTCTCCGTCCTCGAGGCCTCGTGATGGCGTTCTCAGTGAGGCAGCATGGATGATCTCAAGGCTTTGGTGGGGTAAGCTGGCGGATCAAGATGGATGGTTGGCTCCAGTCGGCTGGTAGTGGTGGTTGGGATGCGGGAGAAATCCCTGCCGGTTCTTCTGGCTCCGACACGGTGGCGCCTGCGGGTGCCACCTTTCCTTCATGAAGGGCGTCGGTGTTGCCCATCCCCACTCTGTTCCGTGTACCGGGGGAAACCCTAGGATATGTCCGGGCAGCAATGTCGTCGACATCGCATCCCCTCTTGGAGGTGTTGCTTGGCACGCGGTGGAGCGGAGCCTTGGTGTGCGGTAGGACGAATCGAGAGGGCGCAACGGTGGCGGATCATCTATGCTTTGTCGAGCTGCCATTGTTGGCATTTAGTCCTTTCTTCTTCTTTTGGGCATGATGTGTTGTTGGCCTCAACAGTTATCATGTGTTCGGTGAAAATTGCTTTATAATCTAAAGCAAGGGAAAACCATTTTTCGGTTATAAATCGGTGGTATGTGTAGGTTTGGTTGTCCGGTCATTAGCTACTGCTAGACAACAACATTACCTACAAATTAACTTTAATTGCTAGTACATCAGTGTTGTCCATGATGTGATGTAGCCTATGGAATCTCGTTCACTTATAATTATCGTGTAAGACTATTTTACTTTTCGAATCTTTTATATGCGCCAATAAAATATTGATTCATCATTGCGACCTGTGGAAGCTTCTTTGATCATTGCGGAGAGTATGCGGATTGCTAACCCTTGCGAGTTCCGGTGTGCGGTTACCAAATTTTTCAGAAAAAAGAACGACAATTAAATTAGTAAAACTGCATGGCCATTAACCTATAACAGTTTGGTATTATTGAAAGAGTATAGTGTTCAAAAAAATAATAGAATGAGTATACGTTCACATATAATGAAGTATAGGAGTAGCTGCAAAATAGTAAAATACTCCCTTTGTTAGTGATCTAAAAGATAGTATATTAGTTTTTTTATGAGAATCTTATATTAGATAGAGGGAGTATCTGTATTCGGTCTGGAGTGGCCAATAATGCTCAAGTATAGTAGTGCATTTGTTTTTACATATATATGGCTGTGTTCCAAGACAATGACGGATCATGATTGTGCCTAATTCCAAATAGTGTGCTTGATGTGAATGGGCAACTGATTATAGGAGGAGACCACACAGCACAGAGCTAGCCAGGCATGTTGGTGGATAGGGCTGAAGCTTGCTTTTGTCCCGATAGCTACACACACTTCACCTGTACCTGCCATTCCGCCCAGTCGATCACAACACTACTGTTCCAGACGTCTCCATTGTCCCGTTCGTCTATAATCCCCTGCCATGTACAACTCCTATGCCATGTATTTCGCCGATGTTTTGTTGGCAATTATATTTTGTTTCTTTGCCTTTGGCCATGCATGTCTTGCAGGGGTAAAGCCAGGAAGAAAGATCATCATTGTCAACACGTACAAGTAGCACTGGTGCATCCATCCAAGAACGAAGTAGTACTAATATATCGGACGTTTTGCCTCCCGAGCTCAGATGCTTTTGCCGATAAACAGTTTTAAAAAAACAGTAAAATCGGCTAAAATAGAAGAAGAAGAAAAAAAATCGAAAACTGATATTTTTTGGCGTGCAAGATACTTATGTGTGTGTTGTTCATGCAAAATTGATGAGGTTTGGACATTCGAGAAGCTCGTGGCAAAAAAAAATTATGAGTGTCGGAGAAACATTTTTGAAAAGCATTGTAAATCAGGAGGACTTTAACTTGCTGGTAAATCAGGAGGACAAAAGCAATGACCGGATCAATCGCAGAATGATGAGCAGATTCCGCACAAAGCTAAATTCGCTGGAGTTGAAGGAGTTGTATCTCAACGGTCGGAGATATACGTGGTCAAATGAAAGGCAGAATGCAACTCTTGAGAAGATTGATCACGTCTTCGTTTCGAACGAGTGGGATGCGTTCCCTCATGCTTCCTTTTCGGCCTTTGGGACGGCAATTTCGGACCACTGTCCACTCATGCTGGACATGAACATGGAGGTACACGTTCGTAAGCGCTTCAAGTTTGAATCCTTCTGGGTTAAGGCGGAGGGCTTTATGGAGACGGTGCAAGTGGCATGGAACTCGGAGCCTGTGGCATCTAATGTATATCTTACACTTCACAACAAGCTAAGAGCAACGGCCATGGCTCTCCAAAAGTGGAGCGATCGGTGGATTGGTAATGTGAAACTGCAAATACGTATAGCATTGGAGGTGATTCACAGACTGGATGTTGCCATGGACACCAGATCTCTGTCGGCCGCGGAAGTGGAGCTCCGCAAGTGTTTGAAGAGGAAACTGCTAGGCCTGTGTTCTCTGGAACGGTCCATCGCTAGGCAGCGGTCTCGCATGCTACACTTGGGCGAAGGAGATGGCAACACAAGACTGTTCCATCAACAAGCAAGTCATAGGCAAATAAAGAATGCTATTCGGGTTGTGCGACACAATGGCAACCTGTTCACAGGTCAGGAAGAAGTGGCGGACGCTGTGGATGATTATTTTGGACAAGCTTTTGGCTTCTGTGCTGCAAGGACACATGCGCTAAACACGAGGCTCTTCAGCTACCGCAACTTGATCTTGAGCATCTTGAGGTGCCATTTACCGACGAAGAAGTTGAGAAGGTCCTAAAATCGATGCCACAAGACAAAGCACCAGGGCCGGACGGGTTCACGGGGCGTTTCTATGCCACGTGTTGGCATATCATTCGGGAGGATTTCATGGCAGCTATGGCATGCTTTTATAATGGAGATGTGAGAGGAATGGCCACAATCAACAAATCGCTGGTTTCTCTCCTGCCCAAGAAGGATGGGGCATTGGATGTGGGAGACTTCCGGCCTATCAATCTTGTGCATGGAGCTATTAAGATCTTTGAGAAGGTTCTAGCCTCCCGGCTTGTGGTGGAGCTGCCAAAACTTGTTGGGAACCATCAAAGTGCGTTTGTCAAAGGTAGATCGTTGCACGACAACTTCATGTTAGTCCAGAGCATGGCTCGTCGTTTGCATCCTTTGAAGAACCCCGCTGTTCTTTTGAAGCTCGACATTTCGAAAGCGTTTGACTCGGTTCAATGGCCTTTTCTCTTGGAAGTTTTGGAGCGGTTTGGGTTCGGTTCGAGGTGGAGATCTTGGGTGTGTGGGATTTTGGCAACATCCACCACCAGGATAATGTTGAATGGCGACCCGGGTCGCACAATTTTCAACTGCAAGGGGTTGCGCCAGGGGGAACCTATTTCACCGATGCTATTCATCCTCACGATGGAGCCACTTCACAGGCTTTTCGAGTGGGCAGCCAGCAGGGGTTTTTTGCAGCCGTTGGGGCCATCGGGCATGAAGAAGAGGCTCACGTTCTTTGCGGATGATGTAGTCCTGTTTAGCAAGCCAGTGAAGGAAATATGCCCTAGAGGCAATAATAAAGTTATTATTTATTTCCTTATATCATGATAAATGTTTATTATTCATGCTAGAATTGTATTAACCGGAAACATAATACATGTGTGAATACATAGACAAACAGAGTGTCACTAGTATGCCTCTACTTGACTAGCTCGTTAATCAAAGATGGTTATGTTTCCTAACCATAGACATGAGTTGTCATTTGATTAACGGGATCACATCATTAGGAGAATGATCTGATTGACATGACCCATTCCGTTAGCCTAGCACTTGATCGCTTAGTATGTTGCTATTGCTTTCTTCATGACTTATACATGTTCCTGTAACTATGAGATTATGCAACTCCTGCTTACGGAGGAACACTTTGGTACTACCAAACGTCACAACGTAATCGGGTGATCATAAAGGAGTACTACAGGTGTCTCCAAAGGTACTTGTTGGGTTGGCGTATTTCGAGATTAGGTTTTGTCACTCCGATTGTCGGAGAGGTATCTCTGGGCCTTCTCGGTAATACACATCACATAAGCCTTGCAAGCATTACAACTAATGAGTTAGTTGTGAGATGATGTATTACGGAACGAGTAAAGAGACTTGCCAAGAATTGAGATTGAACTAGGTATTGGATACCGACGATCGAATCTCGGGTAAGTAACATACCGATGACAAAGGGAACAACGTATGTTGTTATGCGGTCTGACCGATAAAGATCTTCAGAGAAAATGTAGGAACCAATATGGGCATCCAGGTCCCGCTATTGGTTATTGACCGGAGATGTGTCTCGGTCATGTCTACATTGTTCTCGAACCGTAGGGTCCGTGACGCTTAAGGTTTCGATGACGGTTATATTATGAGTTTGTGTATTTTGATGTACCGAAGGTTGTTCGAGTCCCGGATATGATCACGGACATGACGAGGAGTCTCGAAATGGTCGAGACATAAAGATTAATATATTGGACGGATATATTTGGACACGGAAAGGTTCCGGAGAAGTTTGGAGCTCCGGTTGGTTACCGGAACCCCCCGGGAGTTATATGGGCCTTATTGGGCCCATGTAGGAGGACGGGATAAGGAACAAGGGAGGGGGGCGCGCCCCCCCCCAAGCCCAATCCGACTGGGGAAGGGGCCGCCCCCTTTCCTTTCTCCTTCCCCTCTTCCTATTCCTACTACTAGTACTACTTCCTAATACTAGTACTCCTTCCTTCCCCTCCAAATAAGATAAGGAAAGAGAGGAAACCTACTTGGAGTAGGTTTCCCTCCCATGGTGCGCCCCTTGTGGCCGGCCACCTCCTCCCTCCCTCCTTTATATCACGGGAGGGGGCACCCTAGGACACACAAGTTGATCCTTGAGATCGTTCCTTAGCCGTGTGCGGTGCCCCTCCACCATATTCCACCTCGGTCATATCGTAGCGGTGCTTAGGCGAAGCCCTGCGTCGGTGAAACATCAAGATCGTCCTACCACGCCGTCAGGCCGACGGAACTCCCTCTCCCGAGCTTTGCTGGATCGGAGCCCGAGGAGCGTCATCGAGCTGAACGTGTGCCAAGAACTCGGGCGCGCCGGAGTAACGGCGCTGGGATCGGCTGGATCGCGAGGAGAACGTATAACTACTTCCTCTACGTCATCATCGACTCGGAGGTGCCGGAGTAATGGCACCTTTGGGATCGGCAGGATCGCGAGGAGAACGTCTGACTACTTCCTCTACGTTGTGATCGCTTCCGCCACGGTCTACGAGGGTACGTAGACAACACTCTCCCTCTCGTTGCTATGCCATCACCATGGTCCCGTGTGCGTGGGAAATTTTTGAAATTACTGCGTTCCCCAACAAAGCGGTGGCATCAGAGCCAGGTTTTTGCGTTGATGTCATATGAAAGATTAGAACACATGTGAGTTGTGGGCGATACAAGTCATACCGCCTACCAGATGTCATACTTTGGTTCAGCGGTATTGTGAGATGAAGCGCCCGGACCGACATTACGCCAGACGCTTACGCCGAGACTGGTTTCACCGTTACGAGCATTCGTGCTTAAAGGTGGCTGGCGGGTGTCTGTCTCTCACTTTAGTTGAACTGAGTGTGGCTACGCCCGGTCCTTGAGAAGGTTAAAACGGAGTCTATTTGACGAAGTATCGCTGTGGTTTTAATGCGTAGGTAAGAACGGTTCTTGCTCAGCCCGTAGCAGCCACGTAAAACTTGCAACAACAAAGTAGAGGACGCCTAACTTGTTTTTGCAGGGCATGTTGTGATGTGATATGGTCAAGACGTGATGCTATATTTTATTGTATGAGATGATCATGTTTTGTAACCGAGTTATCGGCAATCGGGCAGGAGCCATATGGTTGTCGCTTTATTGTATGAAATGCAAACGCTCGTAATTGCTTTACTTTATCACTAAGCGGTAGCGATAGTCGTAGAAGCAATAGATGGCGTAACGACAAGGATGCTACGATGGAGATCAAGGTGTCGCGCGGTGACAATGGTGATCATGACGGTGCCGGAGATGGAGATCACAAGCACAAGATGATGATGGCCATATCATCACTTATATTGATTGCATGTGATGTTTATCCTTTATGCATCTTATTTTGCTTTGATTGACGGTAGCATTTTAAGATGATCTCTCACTAAAATTATCAAGTAGTGTTCTCCCCGAGTATGCACCGTTGCCAAAGTTCGTCGTGCCGAGACATCACGTGATGATCGGGTGTGATAAGCTCTCGTCCATCTACAACGGGTGCAAGCCAGTTTTGCACACGCAGAATACTCAAGTTATACTTGACGAGCCTAGCATATGCAGATATGGCCTCGGAACACGGAGACCGAAAGGTCGAAAGCGTGAATCATATAGTAGATATGATCAACATAAGATGTTCACCATTGAAAACTACTCCATCTCACGTGATGATCGGTTATGGTTTAGTTGATTTGGATCACGTGATCACTTAGATGACTAGAGAGATGTCTGTCTAAGTGGGAGTTCTTAAGTAATATGATTAATTGAACTTAAATTTATCATGAACTTAGTACCGATAGTATCTTGCTTGTCTATGTCCTGCTTGTAGATAGATGGCTCGTCTTTGTTGTTCCGTTGAATTTTAATGCGTTCCTTGAGAAAGCAAAGTTGAAAGATGATGGTAGCAATTTCACGGACTGGGTCCGTAACTCGAGGATTATCCTCATTGCTGCACGTAAGAGTTACGCCCCGGATGCACCGCTAGGTGCCGTGCCCGTCTTGATGCAACCGACGACGTTAAGAACGTTTGGCGAGCAAAGGCGATGACTACTCTATAGTCCAAAGGTGCCATGCTTTACGGCTTAGAACCGGGTCTTCAACGACGTTTTGAAAGTCGTGGAGCATATGAGATGTTCCAAGAGTTGAAGTTGATATTTCAACAGTAATGCCCGGATGGAGAGATATGAAGTCTCCAATAAGTTCTATAGCTGCAAAATGGAGGAGAATGGGTGCATGGGTGAGCACATACTCGGAATGTCCGGTATTACAATCACTTGACTCAACCGGGAGTTGATCTTCCGGATGATTGTGTCATTGATGTAATTCTTCAATCAACGCCACCAAGCTACAAAGGCTTCGTGATGAACTATAATAAGCAAGGGTAAGAAAAGACTAAGCTTGAGCTCTTCGCAATGATGAAAGCTGCGGAGGTAGAAATCAATAAGGAGCATCAAGTGTTGATGGTCAATAAGACCACTAGTTTCAAGAAGAAAGGCAAAGGGAAGAAGAAGGGGAACTTCAAGAAGAACAGCAAACAAGTTGCTGCTCAAGGGAAGAAACCCAAGTCTGGACCTAAACCTGAAATCGAAGTGCTTCTCGGGAAGCGCATCGTCACCGGAAGCGGAACTGCCCCAAGTATTTGGCGGATAAGAAGGATGGCAAGGTGAACAAAGGTATATGTGATATACATGTTATTGATGTGTACCTTACTAGAGCTCGCAGTAGCACTGGTATTTGATAATGGTTACATTGCTAATATTTGCAACTCGAAACAGGGACTACAGATTAGCGAACACCGGCAAAGGACGAGGTGACGATGCGTGGGAAATGGTTCCAAAGTCGATGTGATCGCGGTCGGCACGCTACCTCTACATCTACCTTCGGGATTAGTTTTAGACCTAAATAATTGTTATTTGGTGCCAGCGTTAAGCATGAACAATATATCTGGATCTTGTTTGATGCGAGACGGTTATTCATTTAAATCAGAGAATAAAGGTTGTTCTATTTATATGAATAATATCTTTTATGGTCATGCACCCTTGAAGAGTGGTCTATTTTAATGAATCTCGATAGTAGTGATACACATATTCATAATGTTGAAACCAAAAGATGCAGAGTTGATAATGATAGTGCGACTTATTTGTGGCATTGCCGTTTAGGTCATATCGGTATAAAGCGCATGAAGAAACTCCATCTTGATGGACTTTTGGAGTCACTTGATTATGAATCACTTGGCACTTATGAACCGTGCCTCATGGGCAAGATGACTAAAACCCCGTTCTCCGTACTATGGAGAGAGCAACAGATTTGTTGGAAATCATACATACAGATGTATGTGGTCCAATGAATGTTGAGGCTCGTGGCGGATATCGTTATTTTCTCACCTTCACAGATGATTTAAGCAGATATGGGTATATCTTCTTAATGAAACATAAGTCTGAGACATTTGAAAAGTTCAAAGAATTTCAGAGTGAAGTTGAAAATCATCGTAATAAGAAAATAAAGTTTCTTCGATCTGATCGTGGAGGCGAATATTTGAGTTACGAGTTTGGTCTACATTTGAAACAATGCGGAATAGTTTACGCAACTCACGCCACCGGAACACCACAGCGCAATGGTGTGTCCGAACGTCGTGTCGCACTTTACTAGATATGGTGCGATCTATGATGTCTCTTACAGATTTACCGCTATCGCTTTTGGGGTTATGCTCTTGAGACGGCCGCATTCACGCTGAATAGAACAATCATTAAAATCCGTTGAGACGACACCTTATGAACTATGGTTTAGCAAGAAACCAAAGTTGTCGCTTTTAAAGTTTGGGGATGCGATGCTTATGTGAAAAAGCTTCAACCTGATAAGCTCGAACCTAAATCGGAGAAATGTATCTTCATAGGATACCCAAAGGAGACAGTTGGGTACACCTTCTATCACAGATCCGAAGGCAAGACATTTGTTGCTAAGAATGGATCCTTTCTAGAGAAGGAGTTTCTCTCGAAAGAAGTGAGTGGGAGGAAAGTAGAACTTGATGAGGTAATCGTACCTTCTCCCTTATTTGAAAGTAGTTTATCACGTAAACCAGTTTCTGCGATATCTACACCAAATAGTGAGGAAGTTGATGATGTTGATCATGAAACTTCAGATCAAGTTACTACGTAACCTCGTAGATCAACCAGAATAAAATCCGCACTGCAGTGGTACGGCAATCCTGTTCTCGAAGTCATGCTACTAGATCATGATGAACCTACGAACTATGAAGAAGCGATGGTGAGCCCAGATTCCAAAATGGCTTGAGGCCATGAAATCTGAGATGGGATCCATGTATGAAAACAAAGTGTGGACTTTGGTTGACTTGCCCAAGGTCGGCAAGCAATAGAAAACAAGTGGATCTTCAAGAAGAAGACCGACACGACGGTAATATTGCTGTCTACAAAGCTCGACTTGTCACAAAGGGTTTTCGACAAGTTCAAGGGGTTGACTACGATGAGACCTTCTCACCCGTAGCGATGCTTAAGTCCGTCCGAATCATGTTAGCAATTGCCGCATTTTATGATTATGAAATTTGGCAAATGGATGTAAAGACCGCATTCTGAATGGGTTTCGGAAGAAGAGTTGTATATGATGCAACCAGTAAGGTTTTATCGATCCAAAGGAGCTAACAAAGTGTGCAAGCTCCAAATGATCCATTTATGGACTGGTGCAAGCATCTCGGAGTTGGAATAAACGCTTTGATAGTGTGATCAAAGTATTTGGGTTTATACGACTTATGGAGAAGCTCAGATTTACAAGAAAGTGAGTGGGAGCTCAGTAGCATTTACGATATTATATGTAGATGACATATTACCGATCGGAAATGATATAGAATTCTGGATAGCATAAAGGGATACTTGAACAAGAGTTTTTCGATGAAAGACCTTGGTGAAGCTGCTTACATATTGGGCATCAAGATCTATAGAGATAGATCAAGACGCTTAATTGGACTTTCACAAAGCACATACCTTGATAAAGTTTTGAAGAAGTTCAAAATGGATCGTGCAAAGAAAGGTTTTTACCAGACATAAGGTGTGAGATTGAGTCGACTCAATGCCCCACCACGCAGAAGATAGAGAGAAAATGAAAGATGTTCCCTATGCTTCAGCCATAGGCTCTATCATGTATGCAATGCTGTGTACCAGACCTGGACGTATGCTTAGTCTGTAAGCTTGGCAGAAGGTACCAAAGTAATCCAGAATGGATCATCGGACAGCGGTCAAGAACATCCCGAAATACCTGACAAGGACTAAGGATATGTTTCTCGTATATGGAGGTGACAAAGAGCTAGTCGTAAATGGTTACGTCGATGCAAGCTTTGACACTGATCCGGACGATTCTAAATTGCAAACCGGATACGTGTTTTTGTTAAACGGTGGAGCTGTCAGTTGGTGCAGTTCTAAACAAAGCGTCGTGGCGGGATCTACATGTGAAGCGGAGTACATAGCTGCTTCGGAAGCAGCAAATGAAGGAGTCTGGATGAAAAGTTCATTTCCGATCTAGGTGTTGTACCTAGTGCATCGGGACCAATGAAGATCTTCTGTGACAATACTGGTGCAATTGCCTTGGCAAAGGAATCCAGATTTCACAAGAGGACCAAGCATATCAAAAGACGCTTCAATTCCATTCGGGACCAAGTCCAAGTGGGAGACATAGAGATTTGCACAATACATACGGATCTGAACATTGCAGACCCGTTGACTAAGCCTCTTCCACGAGCAAAACATGATCAGCACCAAGACTCCATGGGTGTTAGAATCATTCTTGAGTGAACTAGATTATTGACTCTAGTGCAAGTGGGAGACTCAAGGAAATATGCCCTAGAGGCAATAATAAAGTTATTATTTATTTCCTTATATCATGATAAATGTTTATTATTCATGCTAGAATTGTATTAACCGGAAACATAATACATGTGTGAATACATAGACAAACAGAGTGTCACTAGTATGCCTCTACTTGACTAGCTCGTTAATCAAAGATGGTTATGTTTCCTAACCATAGACATGAGTTGTCATTTGATTAACGGGATCACATCATTAGGAGAATGATCTGATTGACATGACCCATTCCGTTAGCCTAGCACTTGATCGTTTAGTATGTTGCTATTGCTTTCTTCATGACTTATACATGTTCCTGTAACTATGAGATTATGCAACTCCGTTTAGGAGGAACACTTTGGGTACTACCAAACGTCACAACGTAATCGGGTGATCATAAAGGAGTACTACAGGTGTCTCCAAAGGTACTTGTTGGGTTGGCGTATTTCGAGATTAGGTTTTGTCACTCCGATTGTCGGAGAGGTATCTCTGGGCCTTCTCGGTAATACACATCACATAAGCCTTGCAAGCATTACAACTAATGAGTTAGTTGTGAGATGATGTATTACTGAACGAGTAAAGAGACTTGCCAGTAACGAGATTGAACTAGGTATTGGATACCGACGATCGAATCTCGGGTAAGTAACATACCGATGACAAAGGGAACAACGTATGTTGTTATGCGGTCTGACCGATAAAGATCTTCGTAGAAAATGTAGGAACCAATATGGGCATCCAGGTCCCGCTATTGGTTATTGACCGGAGATGTGTCTCGGTCATATCTACATTGTTCTCGAACCGTAGGGTCCGCACGCTTAAGGTTTCGATGACGGTTATATTATGAGTTTGTGTATTTTGATGTAACGAAGGTTGTTCGGAGTACCGGATATGATCACGGACATGACGAGGAGTCTCGAAATGGTCGAGACATAAAGATTAATATATTGGACGGATATATTTGGACACCGGAAAGGTTCCGGAGAAGTTTGGAGCTCCGGAGGTTACCGAACCCCGGGAGGTATATGGGCCTTATTGGGCCCATGTAGGAGGAAGGGAGAAGGAACAAGGGAGGCGCGCCCAAGCCCAATCCGAATTGGGAAGGGGCGGCCCCCTTTCCTTTCTCCTTCCCCTCTTCCTATTCCTACTACTAGTACTACTTCCTAATACTAGTACTCCTTCCTTCCCTCCAAATAAGATAAGGAAAGAGAGGAAACCTACTTGGAGTAGGTTTCCCTCCCTATGGTGCGCCCCCCTTGTGGCGGCCACCTCCTCCTCCCTCCTTTATATACGGGGAGGGGGCACCCTAGGACACACAAGTTGATCCTTGAGATCGCTCCTTAGCCGTGCGGTGCCCCCTCCACCATATTCCACCTCGGTCATATCGTAGCGGTGCTTAGGCGAAGCCTGCGTCGGTGAAACATCAAGATCGTCCACCACGCCGTCGTCGACTTGTGGAACTCCCTCTCCCGGAGCTTTCTTTGGATCGGAGCCCGAGGAGCCGCCATCGAGCTGAGCGTGTGCCAAGAACTTCGGGCGCCGGAGTAACGGCGCTGGGATCGGCCGATCGCGAGGAGAACGTACAACTACTTCCTCGTCATCATCGACTCGGAGGTGCCGGAGTAACGCACGGGATCGGCAGGATCGCGAGGAGAACGTCTGACTACTTCCTCTACGTTGTGATCGCTTTAAACTACGGTCTCACGAGGGCGTAGACAACACTCTCCCCTCTCGTTGCTATGCCATCACCATGGTCCTGTGTGTGCGTAGGAAATTTTTTGAAATTACTGCGTTCCCCAACAGCCAGAACCAATGGATCTTGCAATCTGCAAATGCATCTTTGATATCTTTGGTGAGGCATCAGGCTTGCGCATAAACATGAGGAAGTCAGTTGCCCTTCCGATACGGTGTTCGGAACAATGCATAGCTATGGCGAGTGAGGAGCTTGGCTGTCCAAAGGGGAGCTTTCCGGTGCGTTACCTTGGGCTGCCTTTGTCCATAAGAAAGCAATCAGCAACACAGCTACAATATCTGGTGGATCAGATGGCAAATCAGCTGCCAAAGTGGAAGGCTTCCCTCATGCCTAAAAGTGGTAGGCTTACATTGGTGCAATCGGTTCTATGTGCGATGCCCATACATGCTATGATGGCATTGGATCTTCCTATCAAGACAGTGACAGCCATGAATAAGGTGTGTCGAGGTTTCTTGTGGTGTGGGAAAGGGAAGCAAATGGTGGAAAGCGTGCGGTTGCTTGGGATCTCGTGTGTGCCCCTAAATGGGCAGGAGGCCTTGGGTTGCCCAACCCGAGATGGTTGAATGTGGCAATGCAAGCTAGATGGCCTTGGCTGCAAAGGACGGACAAGGATAGACCATGGAGTGAGTTTCAGATCAAAGTGCCTAGGGACTCGATGCAAATCTTTCAAGCGGCAACAAGGTGCACGCCGCATGATGGTGTGGACGCGCTTTTCTGGGAGGATAGATGGCTTGATGGGCGGAGGATTCAGGAAGTAGCACCGACCATCTACAGCTTGGTCCCAAGCCGTGTTAGGAGGACGAGCCGGCTAGGGCAGGTGATGTCGAATGGCTCTTGGGCTTCCTGCATCAACCCTGACCTGGACCCAAATGCATTGCAGGAGTTCTTGGAGCTTTGGCAAAGAGTGCAGGCATGGGAACCTATGGAGACTGGGCAGGACGTTTTCACTTGGTCCCGGAAGCAAGTGGGCAATATTCTGTGCGATCAGCGTCTGCTGCCAAGTTTTGGGGCCGGAGGTGATTCCGAGTGCGAGTTAACGTGGAAATCAAGAGCTCCGTCGCAATGCAAGTTCTTTACGTGGTTGGCTTTGCGCAATGTATGTTGGACGTCGACGGGCTTGCTAGAAGAGGGTTGCCGCACCAGGACAAGTGCCCACTTTGTGACCAAGAGGAGGAGACAATAGACCATGTGCTGCTAACATGTGTCTTCGCCAGAACGATGTGGGAGGCGGTCTGCACGGCGTTGGTGAAGCCGGAGTGGACACCAATGCCGCAAGATTCACTAAAATCTTGGCTATGTACGAAGCAACGGTTGAATACGATGGGCACAAAAGATCTGCATGCTATCCTACTATTGGCACTATGGGAGCTGTGGAAGCATCGGAACGCGGTGGTGTTTGATGGAGAGCTGCCATCGCTTCACCCGCTCATGCGTAGAATAGAGGCGGAAGGAATGACTTGGGCGCGTTTGGGACTTATGAAAGGAAATGTTGACTTCGTGTTTGCGGGTTTAGCGAGGTGGATTAGTGGGGAGTAGTAGTATTTGTGTACTAGGTGGAGTGATGTGTACATATGTGTGAGCAATCGCCATGCTTGTAATTGACTGGTGGAGGCATCTATGCCTTTCCTTCTTTAATATATGATATGCACACTCGTGCATATTCGAGAAAAGCATTGTTTAGAGCCGATTTTGTCTTTTTTTGCACGAGCTCCTTGAATGTCCGGACATCCCAAAAATTTGCACCGACATCACGCACCTGAGCATCTTGCATGACAAGAAAATCAGTTTTTGTTTTCTTATTTTTGTGTGATTTTACTGCTCGCCGGGTGTAGATGAGACCCAGCATTGTTTTGAATTATCTTAATATACCGCTCAAAATAAATAACTCATACTAATTAACGTGTGTATATTTATTTTTGTAAACTCACATAAATGAGAATCGTATTGGGTCAATTAGGTGGATAGATCGACTTTAGTGTCACTTGCAGATCGGAACTACAGATGGAATCATCACTTTATGAATAGACGGAATCATCAATTTCCGCGTAGGAGAAGACTTGCAATTGGAGGTCACGACATGCGAGCAGTATCGGGCGCAGGGCCAAATGCGTTCGGGAGGAAGATAAGCGAGCGTTAGTTTTTTTTTAGAAGATAAGCGAGCGTTAGTTTGAGCGATCATCCGGGTTGTAGGCCGTAGCATTGGTACATTTTGCTGGAATTTTTGTCTATTTTAGGCCAGCTCAATAGTAATTTCAGAAATTTTTAATAAATTCTAGAGGCCCACGCAGCCCATTCGTGTAAGGCAAGATGTGAAACTAAAGTTTAGTTATAGATTCTTGGGATATGCTTTTCATAGCATTGGTTATAGATTCTTGGTTGTAAAATATGAGGTATCTAACATGCATGTCGGTACAATCATGGAGTCGAATGATGCGACTTTCTTTGAAGATATCTTTCCCATGAAGGATATGGATACCTCATCAAATCAGGAGATGCCTAGTTCATCGAATCAAGAATTAGTTACAAATACTGAATCTACCATTTCGACGGAACACTTTGAAAATTATGTGGAGGGGAACAATGAATTTCCTACTAGGAGCAAGAGACAGAGGACTGCAATGTCCTTTGGTGATGATTTTGTTGTGTATCTCATAGATGACACTTCCAGTTCTATTTCAGAGGCCTATGCATTGATACGTCTCCAACGCATCTATAATTTTTGATTGCTCCATGCTATTATATATTCTGTTTTGGATGTTTAACGGGCTTTATTATACACTTTTAGATTATTTTTAGGACTAACCTATTAACCCAAGGCCTAGTGCAAATTGCTGTTTTTTTTGCCTATTTCAATGTTTCGCAGAAAAAGAATATCAAACGGAGTCCTTACTAAATGAAACCTTCAGGAGCGGGATTTTTGGAACAAACGTGATCTAGAGGACTTGGAGTGGACGTCAAGAAACATACGAGTAGGCCACGAGGCAGGGTGGCGCGCCTACCCCCCTGGGCGCGCCCTCCACCCTCGTGGGCCCCTCGTGGCTCCACTGACCTACTTCTTCCTCCTATATATACCTACGTACCCCTAAACCATCGAGGATCCCCACAAAAACCTACTTCCACCGCCGCAACCTTATGTACCCGTGAGATCCCATCTTGGGGCCTTTTCCGGCACTCTGCCGGAGGGGGCATCGATCACGGAGGGCTTCTACATCAACACCATAGCCTCTCCGATGATGTGTGAGTAGTTTACCACAAACCTTTTGGTCCATAGTTATTATCTAGATGGCTTCTTCTCTCTCTTTGGATCTCAATACAAAGTTCTCCTCGATCTTCTTGGAGATCTATTTGATGTAACTCTTTTTGCGGTGTGTTTGTCGAGATCCGATGAATTGTGGGTTTATGATCAAGATTATCGATGAACAATATTTGAATCTTCTCTGAATTCTTTTATGTATGATTGGTTATCTTTGCAAGTCTCTTCGAATTATCAGTTTGGTTTGGCCTACTAGATTGATCTTTCTTGCAATGGGAGAAGTGTTAGCTTTGGGTTCAATCATGCGGTGCTCGATCCCAGTGACAGTAGGGGAAACGACACGTATTGTATTGTTGCCATCGAGGATAAAAAGATGGGGTCTATATCATATTGCGTGAGTTTATCCCTCTACATCATGTCATCTTACCTAATGCGTTAGTCAGTTCTTATGAACTTAATACTCTAGATGCATCTTTGGGTAGCGGTCGATGTGTGGAGTAATAGTAGTAGATGCAAAGGCGGTGAGTCGGTCTACTTGTCGCAGACGTGATGCCTATATACATGATCATGCCTAGATATTCTCATAATTATGCACTTTTCTATCAATTGCTCGACAGTAATTTGTTCACACACCGTAATACTTATGCTATCTTGAGAGAAGCCACTAGTGAAACCTATGGCCCCCGGGTCTATTTTTCATCATATTAATCTCCCGTCAACGAGCTATTTCTGTCGCCGTTTATTTTGCTTTCTTTACTTTTAGTCTTTATCATAAAAATACCAAAAATATTATCTTATCATCTCTATCAGATCTCACTTTTGCAAGTGGTCGTGAAGGGATTGACAACCCCTTTATCACGTTGGTTGCAAGGTTCTTATTTGTTTGTGTAAGTACGAGGGACTTGCGTGTGGCCTCCTCTTTGGATTGATACCTTGGTTCTCAAAAACTGAGGGAAATACTTACGCTACTTTGCTGCATCACCCTTTCCTCTTCAAGGGAAAACCAGCGCAGTGCTCAAGAGGTAGCATGCATCTGAGGATGCTGACTACTAGAAGGAAGCGGTCCGTAGTGAGATGGATTCCATCTTGGCAAATGAAACCTGGGAGATAACTGATCGTCCTTATGGGTGCAAACCTATAGGGTGTAAATGGCTATTCAAGAAGAAGCTTAGGCCTGATGGTACTATTGAGAAGTACAAGGCACGGCTCGTGGCTAAGGGTTATACCCAAAAGGAAGATGAAGACTTCTTTGATACTTACTCACCTGTGGCTCGACTGACCACTATTCAAGTACTACTTTCACTAGGTTCCCCACATGGTCTTCTCGTTCATCAAATGGATGCTAAGACTACTTTCCTAAATGGAGAGTTGGGTGAGGAAATTTATACGGAACAACCAGATGGTTTTTTAGTAGATGGTCACGAAGGAAAAGGCGAGTTGTTGTAGTCTTCGTATGGACTTAAGCAAGCACCCAAGCAGTGGCATGAAAAGTTTGAAAGAACTTTAACAGCTACAGGCTTTGTTGTAAATGAAGCTGATAAATGTGTGTACTATCGCCATGGTGGGGGTGAGGGAGTTATTCTTTGCTTGTATGTTGATGACATACTGATTTTCGGAACAAATCTGAAAGTTATTAAGGAGGTCAAGGATTTCCTATCTCATTGTTTTGAGATGAAGGATTTAAGAGTGGATGATGTCATTCTAAACATCAAGTTGTTGGGAGACGATGATGGTAGGATTACATTGCTTCAATCTCACTATGTGGAAAAGATCTTGAGTCGCTTTGGCTACAGTGACTGCAAGCCCTCTCCAACACCATATGATGCTAGCGTGTTGCTTTGAAAGAATCAAAGAATTGCTAGAGATCAGTTGAAATATTCTCAGATTATTGGCTCACTTATGTACTTAGCCGATCTCTGATACTGATGAGATAAAGGCCACGAGCGGATATGTATTCACTCATGGAGGTGGCGCTGTTTCTTGGAAGTCTTGCAAGCAAACCATCTTAACGAGGTCAACAAGGGAAGCAGAACTCACAACACTAGATACAACTACGGTTGAAGCAGATTGGCTTCGCCGGCTCTTGAATGACTTACCGGTTTTTGAAAAACATGTACCGGGTATTCTTATGAACTGCGACAATCAGACTATGATCACAAAAGTGAGCAGCTCAAAGGATAACATGAAGTCATCAAGACAAGTTCAAAGAAGGTTAAAGTCTGTCAGAAAAATGAAAAACTCCACGGTAATTGCGTTGGGTTATATCCAAACGTCTAAAAATCTAGGAGATCCTTTTACTAGGGGTCTATCCCGTAATGTGATAGATAATGCATCGAAGGAGATGGGTATGAGACCCACAATATGAGTTGTTCACAGTGGTAACCTAGTCTATGTGATCGGAGATCTCATGAATTAGATGTGGAAGACAAGCTGTTTGTCAACTGAGAGGAGAGTATCCTTACTATTAACAGTACCACTCCATGAAGATGCAATATCTCCTAATCTGCATGGCAGGTTGATGTATATTTTAATGTGTTCTAAGCGGCTCACTAAAGCACAGATGTTGTCCTGCAGAACATCTTTTAAAAAACACACCTATATGAGCCTGATTGTTAAACGTTGCAATCTATGAGAGTACGGTACTCTTTAGTAAACTCATGAAAGGTCTCGGAGTATGACGCTTAAGCTCCACCCGTGGGGAAGACCCATGGTAGCCTAGTATCGGTCAAGGCTTTGTGTGAAGCTAGATTCCCAGAAAACTTGCAGTTCAAGGCCCAGTCCACTGTTCAAGTTGTTTACTAGTGTAGCATAAAGTTCTAGGTGGAAGTTCAACTTAATAGTCTCCACTGCAGTACCGGTATATAAAATAGTGTTTTGGAACCAAAGACAAATTTTGTGCACCTCTGGGATCTGGTGGGGGATTGCTGGAATTTTGTCTATTTTGGGCCAGCCCAATAGCAGTTTCAGCAAATTTCTAATAAATCCTAGAGCTCCACACAGCCCATTCGTGCAAGGCAAGAGGTGGAACTAAAGTTTAGTCCCGCGTTGCTAGTTAGGTGGGAGTTGGACCTCCTTATAAGGGAGGTTGTCTTCCCACATGTATGAGCATGAGAACAAGAGGGACATTCACGCGCGCTCCTCCTCCGCCGCACGCGCCACGCCACGCCTCGTCACGACACGACGCGCCGCGGGAATGAGCCGAGTCGATGTCTAAATTTTTGCCACGCACGACTGATATATGAAAGGTCACAGAAAGTTGAAAATATTTTTGCTATAGTGGACACTGAATGTGAACGACGCATCCCTTCGGTTGCTGGCTGATTCACTTCGTCTCCATCTCTTCGTTTCACCTTCTGTCGCTGCCCTCTCGCCTCTATCTCCTATGCCTATAAAAGGGAGGTCGCTCCTCTCCGGAGACGCACACCAGAACATCATCTTTCTCTCGCCACCGTTCCTGAGCACTGAGCTACTGCTACGATCTTCTTCATCCCAGCTTGCGGCGTGCACCGAGGTCGGGACAGTAGGCCTCCGAAACCCCACCACTTTGAGTCATGTACAGGAGAAGGGTGATAAGGTTTTTGGGGAGCGCTCCGCTTGACTACTGACTTCTTCATCACGGACGCCCCGGACTCCAACGACTACTTCACCGACGACAACTTCTTCCCCGGTGTCGACAATCTCTTCGACGACATGGTTGGCGAGGACACCGACCCTAAGACCAGTGCTTCTGTCGTTGCTCCGTGTTAGAGTTATATTAGTGATGTCTTTTGGCCCTTTGCATTCTAGTCTCTTGGCATCCTCCTGTAGCCTTTTGGCATTCTCATGTATGTGTATATATGTTGGCTTTGGCCTCCTAATAATATAATTTGCTTTCATAACATGGTATCAGAGCTTAGGTTAAAAAATTTCGCACGTGCAACTCGTGCTTGATCCTTCCGTCGCGTCGCCATCATCTTCTTGCTCGGAGTCGCCACTCCCTCATCTCCACTGTTGTTGTTCTTTCTACCAGATCGCTGCTTTCTCCACTCCAGATCGTGACCGAAGGGAGCGCCGTATAATGCTAGGGTTAGGCGACCTTGGCGATTCACTGACGGCGGCGGCTGCGCCGCCCCCCATGCTCGGCGAGGCCCCGGCCCCTGCCGTACCCCTTGCCGTGTGCGACCCCCGGTTGCACTACGGCCCTTTGGCGGCCCCCGCTGGCCGTAGTCCAGGCGATCTCGGAGTCCAGAGCGATAAGGAAATCCAACAGGGGAAGTCCTACGGCGGCACGAACCCTAACCTTCTGGCCAAGAAATCTACCCCGGATCTCCCTTTAAATTCGTTGGGTGTCGAAGGCAGGGAACCCCATCAAGCTGTATCGCGGTCGCCTCCAGATCGCAACAAACCACCAGATCGTGCCCTACCGTGTGAGGCTAAGATTGCCGGGATGTCGTCCGCGTCGCTGCCGCTAGCGATCGTGCCAGGTGCGGGGGTGGAGAAGCTAGTGGGCGGTGGGGGCGATCATGGGGCTCCCTCTGCGGATGCTACCCGCCCGAAGCCGGCCGCTGGTGGATCTGATCCTGGCCTAGCTGAGAGCTTTGCGATGGCGGAGATCGCCCTACTGGGAGCAACCAGAGCAAGGGAGGGAGCCATCAAGGTAGCAGCGCCCGGCGTGGAGCGGCCGGTTGTTAATGGGCCGAGGATTTTGTGGAAGGTGAAGACGCCGAGGAGGACGTGGAGCTAGCTGAGATTGATCTGGAAGAGGTAGGAGTGATCGAGGAACCCGACCGCCTGTGGACCGTAATCATGCTGCTTTACTCCTTGAAGAAACCCACGCCGAACACCCTTTTCTCTCGCATCGAGAGAAGCTTGGAATCTGAGAGAGGACATGGACTACAAGTTCATGGGCGGAACAAATATCTTGTGTACTTTGGGTGTGAAGCCGACATGGCGCGCATCCTTAGAGGAGGACCATGGCAATATGATAAGGACCTGTTGATTATAGAAGCTTACGATGGCATGAAAAAGATCTCTCGAGTACAAGTTAGACACCATGAGGATGCTGGGCATTATACTTGATGTGCCGACTAAGCTGGCGGAACCGGGCGGTCGTGAGAGCGCTTTGTAAAAACCTGGGCGAAGTGCTGCAGTTGGATCTAGGTACAAGGTACAACGCCGGTGATTTTGTTCGTGTCCGTGTGAAGGTGCCAGTCTCTGAGAAAGTTAGAGTTGAAAGTGGCGATGAAAGCTAGGCTTAAAGAGCAGCTGCAGCTTGTGGAGTTTGACATCAAGTATGAAAAACTGCCGTGGTTACGCTATACATGGCTACCTCGGCCACCGGGAGAAACAATGTGGTCGTAAGCTCAAAGGAGGATGCCCAGGTGGGGCATATGATGGCAACCGTTGCTCACCTCCCAGCGATACATGCAGCAGTCCGTGCGATGCGTGCAAAAGGCAACCCGGTAGTCTTCGGGGCTCAACTTTTCCTCGATGCGAGTCGAGCTCGGCGGGAGCAGTGCTAGTAGGCGGTCGGGACAAGATCGCGATCAATCCCAGCAGCGGGGGTCGCTTCAACCAAAGGAGAAGGGCAACATGGCTGTTTGAGTACCTATCGAATAAACTTGAACATCGTAGGTGGTGCTTTGGGCACATGCACGAGGAACTACCGCCACATCTTCCCACTCCTATGCAGCCAACGTACAATGCTACAATGAATGTGACCTCTAGTAGGGAAGGAGCTACAGCAAAACCACAGATCCCGTCTAGCTCGGATATGATCCCGGCCATGCAGAACCTCTCTACCGATGTGCGCGCAACAGATGAGGAGATGTCGGATGACTCGACAACACCGGGGTAAGAGGAGTGCATGTGATTTACTTGCCGCAGTTGGCGGGATACCCATGGAACTGCGATGGTGCTGCACTCTCAGGCAGCAAGGGTGGAGGTGGCGCCGTCTGGAACGCCAAAGAAGCTGAAAACAAACATGCCCGAGGAGGGGGTGGATCGTGAGCCCATGGAGGAGGACAAGGAGCAAACCACAAAGGAGGCAACCGGCTCTGGGGCCGCCGGTGACTGACGGGCAGCGGTAGCGCCCGTCAGAGCAATGAATATCATGAGTTGGAACTGCCGGCGGGAACTCCCGGACGATTCGAGATCTTGCGAGCTTGGTCCAAGCTCAATCCCCTTGTATCGTTTTCCTTTGTGAGACTAGGCGTCGAAAATTAGGATGAAGAAATATCGCTCCGTTTAGGATTAAGTGGATTTGATGCGCATTTATAGTAATGGTCTTAGTGGAGGTCTAGCTTTGTATTGGCACGACTGCATGCAGCTTGATGTAAAAGATATGAATGAGCGATATATTGATGCTTACGTGGCGGCGACGGCAGGAGAGCCTCCTTGGAGGTTAACTGTGTGTATGGCGAGCCTCGTGACCGAGGATCGCCATCGCATGTGGACGCTTCTTCGTGACCTGCACCACCAAGCGTACATGCCGGGTGGTGATGGGCGACTTCAACGAAGCCATGTGGGGCTTTGAACACTTCTCTGATACACCGCGGTCGGCAGGTCAGATGATTGATTTTCGTGATGTTTTGGAAGTTTGTGGCCTCGGTGATCTTGGATTTTCAGGTGCTCCGTATACTTATGATAATCGAAGGGCCGGTCGCGCCAATGTTAAGGTCCGGCTTGATAGGGTGGTGGCTAATAACCGGTGGAGGGACTTGTTCTTGGAGGCATCGGTTCAGCACTTGGTGGCGCCCTCCTCGGACCATGCACCCATCTTGCTCCGTTGCTTGGTTGAGGAGGCGTGAGGACGTCGGCAGGAAGAGCCGCCATTACGAGGTGATGTGGGAGCGTGATCATGCGCTCCCTGAGGTAATTATGGACGCTTGGAGGGCGGCCGGTAACTTGTCAAATCTGGGCGATGTCGCTTCAGCCCTTCATACACTTATGCATACCTTGCAATCTTGGAGCAAGAAAAAATTTGGTAATGTGGTCAAGGATATTAATAAGTCTCGTACTCGTCTTGAAGAGCTAATGGCTATGAATGCGGATCGAGAGAACTATCGTGGAGGCCACCGACCGCATGAATGAACTTCATGCAGGAGGAGATGCTTTGGATGCAGAGATCCAGAATAGATTGGTTGAGGGAGGGAGGCCGTAACACAAAATTCTTTCATAGGAAGGCTGTTTGGAGAGCACGGAAAAATCGGATTAAATCATTGGTTGATGAACAGGGAGTGACACATACGGACAACACAGTTTTGGCGGACATGGCCACCTCTTATTTCAAAAATTTGTTCACTTCTTGACCCTACTTTTGTGTCTTTGTTCCAGTCACTAACCTTATACATGCACGTGTTCTGAGATATAATGAATGACAGCTTGTGCGCAGAATTTACAGAGAAGGAAATTTCAGATGCATTATTTCAGATCGGTCCCCTCAAGGCACCAGGACCGGACGGTTTTCCCAAGACGGGTCTTCCAAATGAATTGGGCGATTATGAAACCACGGTGGTTGCGGTGTGTTGGAATTTTTAGGGTGGGCATATGCACGAGGGGGTCAATGACACAGCCATTGTCCTGATTCCAAAGGTGGATAGACCGGTAAAATTAATAGACTTTAGACCAATCAGCTTATGCAACGTCATTTACAAGGTAGTGGCAAAGTGTTTGGTCAATGTGTTCTGACCTATCCTGGAGGAGATCATTTCGCCAGAGCGAGTGCTTTTGTTCGTGTAGACTGATTACTGATAATGTTCTTATTGCTTTTGAGTGCATTCACCACATCCAGCAAGAGAAGGATCCATCAAGGAGTTTCTGCACATATAAACTGGACCTCTCAAAGGCTTATGATAGGGTAGACTGGAGTTTCTTGAAGCAAACGATGCAAAAGATGGGTTTCGCTCACCGATGGTTGACTGGATAATGTCTTGCGTCACCTCAGTGAGGTATTCTTTAAAATTTAATGGAACCCTCTTGGATTCGTTCGCACCGTCGCGTGGGCTTCGGCAAGGTGACCCCCTATCCCCGTTTTTGTTCCTGTTTGTGGCTGATGGCTTGTCTGCTCTGTTGAAGGATGGAGAAGCTCAAGGAAAATTTACTCCCATTAAAGTTTGCCGGCGCCTTTGGTATCTCACACCTACTTTTTGCTGATGATACGTTGTTGTTCTTTAAAGCGGATGAGGGCAAGCCAGGAGGTGAAGAAAATTATAAATACTTATGAAACTGCTCTTGGACAGCTCATAAATCCCACAAAGTGCAGCATTTTGTTTGGTAATTCTTGTTTGGTAGCTGACCAGGAACGTGTCCGCCTGGCGTTGCGAGTTCAAATGTCCACTTTGAGGAAAAATATTTAGGCTTACCAACACGGAAGGACGGATGTCAAAAGGTAAATTTCAGAATTTACAGCCCGCCTCACAAAACGCATTATCGCGTGGGGTGATACGTTGTCCCTAGCAGGGAAGGAAACAATGATCAAGGCAGTTGCCCAGGCTATTCCGACGTATATGATGGGAGTGTTTAAACTGCCTATGTCGGTGTGTGATGACTTAAACAGAATGGTTTGGAATTTTTGGTGGGGCGCTTCAGATGGAAAGAGGAAAACTCATTGGATATCTTGGCCGCGTATCTTGGCACATAAAATGAGAGGAGGATTGGGATTCAGAGATTTGAGTCTTCAACGGTAGCTGCTTGCTCGGCAAGCGTGGCGTCTTCTTACTAATCCTAATAGTCTTTGTGCGAGGTCCTCAAAGCTCGATACTATCCGGAGGGGCGCCTCGAGGATACAGTTTTTCGGGAATGCCTCGTCAACTTGGCGAGCTATTCGGTATGGGCTCGAGCTCCTCAAGAAGGGGCTGGTGTGGCGCGTGGGAAATGGCGAGCATCCGTATCTGGCGCGATCGATGGCTACCTCGAGCTCCGTCAGGCGATCTGATTTCCGCCCAAGGTACTGCCGGCTTCGCCGAAAGTGGCGAAAGCTACTCGACGAGCGCGGCGCATGGCGTATGGACCTACTCCACCGGCACTTTCATCCGGCTGATGTCAATGTTATCAGGAATATACGGACGTCTCCACGCCTCGCCGATGATATCCTTGCATGGGCTCCTGAGAAGAACGGTATATTCACTGTTCGGTCCGCGTACCGCTTCGCGATGGACGAGCGCGAGCGTCCTTCCGCGAGCGCATCTAGCAGGGCACCGGATGGTCGGCGCCATCCGGAAGACCATATGGGGTGCCCTGCCCCCCAAAATGCGTGTGTTTGCATGGCGGCTTGTGACAAATTCTCTTGCAACATGGGCGTAATAAGTTTTCCCGTCATTTGGAGACCACCGACATATGCCCTCTGTGTGGTTTGGAACGCGAGGATGGGTTCCATGCGATGTGTAGGTGCCCTCGTGCGGTGGAGCTTTGGAGGCGATGGCTCGAGATTGAAGCTCCGGATATAAAGTCGATTCGGCACAGGCCGGAGTGGCTTTTGATGTGCTTGAGCCCCTATCGGACACGTCCGCATGGTGCTCTTGATGACCATGTGGCGACGTGGCACGTCCGCAACGAGATCACCCATGATAAAATTCATCCACCGATCAAGCCTCTCGACGGTTCTGCATAGCTACCGACGTCGCTACTTTGCATTCAGAATTCCCTAAGGATGATCGGAGGAAGGGAAAATGGTTACGATGGACCCGGCGCTAAGGACGGCGCCTTGCGGCAGAACAACGACGCACTCGGAAACGAAAGAAAATGGAGGCGTTGTGCACGAGTACGCGACAATGGCTACCGGGAAATAGCGCAGAACGGCGACCTGTGCATAAGCATGAACCATGACGAGCTATACACATGCATGAACAGGGGCAAACACAAGCATTCATGTGTGGGCTGGCGGACACCTGAGCCTGGGTGGCTTACTTTAAATGTCGATGGATCCTGTATGGCGCATCTTTGGAAATGGGGGCATCGGCATGGTGCTCCGTGACAACTTCGGTGGTATTATCTTTACCTCGTGCGACATCTTTTCACATGTGATAATGCACTAGCTGCAGAACTTGAGGCTTGCAAAGAAGGAATTGCATTGGCGCTAGAATGGAGCTCACTCCCATTCACCGTCGAAACGGATAGTGTTGAAGCTGCTACGATGATTTCCAACCCCTTGGTTGATAGATCACGACACCGCCCTTGTATGTGAGATCTACGCCATGATGAGAGGGGACAGACAGATTAAGGTTAAGGCGATAAAGAGGAGTGTAATCTGGTTAGCCATGAACTAGCTAAGATTGGGAGGGTTGAGGTTAAGACGGCCGTCTGGTTACGGTCGGGTCTTGAGAGGGTTGTAAAACTGTGTGCACTGGATCATACTGATCCAGGTTAATTAATACAGAACCCTTTCCCCCCGCAAAAAAAGATCGTGACCGAAGGCCGCCACTCCACCTGCGTCTTACACCGTCTCGCTCCTCCATCTGGTTCATCCCACCCAGGACTGCCGCCGCCGCCGTCCCTTGCTCCTTACCAGGCCGCCCCTGAGGAGGTTCTCCGTGGCCGCCGCCCACCATCGGTGTTGCTCCTCTGGCCGCCCGGCCTCCTCCGACATTGCTTGGCTCTTCTCCGACCACATCCATTTGCCCGCATGGCGCCCCTTCCGTATGTCTTCGTGTTCTCTTTGTTTAAGATCTTGCCTCAGTTTCATGCTCTAGCCTTTCTTGTTCCAGTTTATATGTTCAGATGTTATTTGCCTTCACTCTGCTAAATTACATGACATGTTTCATCTGTACTACACTAGTCATGTTTTATTTAGTATTTCTGTTAATAAAATTGTATGATAATTGCTCATATTTCCAACACATTTGCACTTAATGTACGTGTGTTAGATGTTCATGGGCGGGTGCAAATTGTTTATTCATTGGGGCCCTTATATTTATTGGATTTTATATACATACTCCCTCCATAGAGAAATATAAGATTTCTTTGCGGAGGGAGTACAAGATAGTTTTTGACATTCTCACTCCTGCTCTAATGTGAAGTTTAAAAACAGACACACCATGGATGTCAAAAATCCAATGTTAGTCTCTAGCCATTTGCAATTTGTGTGTTTGCAGTGAAGAGCTAGCTAGCTAGGTAGCTTGCATGTGTATACTCAGTTCACATGACATGTCGTTTGTCATTTAGTAAGTACGTTGATGATGGAAGATTGTCGAGAGAGATAAGCCAAGAGCCAAAAGAAACACGTAGTAGATGTCCTGCTAGCTAGCTATGCACTCAAATTAAGACAAAAGGGGCTCACTCATGACGACCGGTGGTCCTTGCACCCTGTGAACCGTCGAATGTGTTGTGTGTGTGCCCCTGTTTTAAACCCTTCAGGCCTCCTTTGGTTTACAGGAATTTTGTAGGAATTATAAAGGATAGGAATTTTGTAGGAAATATTTCTTTGGAGCCCTTTGGTTTGTAGGAATGGATTCCTATTCCTATGTAGGATAGGAACCAATCCTTCGCATTTCAAAGGAAAAAAACATTAGCCTAGACTCAATTGAAAGATTCCTATCCTATGCATCAAATGACATCTCTTTCCCTATAGGAATTGAGATATATGTCATCTCACTTCCTATGATTTTCCTATTCCTATGATATTCCTATCCTGTGAAAAAAAGGAGGCCTCAGTTTTTTACACTCCTCGTCTTTTTCCAGTGCGTATGCTCATGATTACATAAGGATGTCACCACATCATTACCCCATAATAATTTTTAAAATTAACCTCGACTTAATTGTACAACTACTTGTATGAATGAACCCCTTTTTTTGTTGCATATTTGTACTACAGCATTAGCTTGCTATGCATGGATAGTACATTTGTATTCTTATATGTACTATACGAACCTTTTTTCTTTTGAAACTACGAACCTTTTTTTTTTTTGACATGTTGTATGTATGAACCTGTGAGTACAATACTACATGCATGCATGTAGCATGCGTACTCTCGGTCCCGGGTGGAAAAGGACGAGAATGCAGTGCGCGTATTGCCTGGTGACATGCGCGCGGGGGCTCCACCCTGAGTCGTACGTGGCACCCTGTAGCTGGCAACTCCATGGGCCCAGGTGGACAAACGGACACGTGTGAGGTCACAACAGGTTCCGCCTGCGGGCCCACATCATGCTGGCAGTCACGTGGGCAGCTCGTCTCCATCTCATCTCGCTGCTGTGCCGACGTCATGGCTGCCCAAACTGCCTCGCGCACACGGAGATCCTACACAGCAAGTTGCGCCCCGCTCGGCTGTATATATATAGCGGCTGCCCGCCCACGGATTCCACTCAAACTCCATTGAGTGGAGCTCTTCCCAACCACAGGACCTCACCTCTCGTAGCCTTGCTCTCATTTTTTTTCTTTAACATTCGAAGCTCCCATTTTTTTTCTTAACTTTTTTTTGGGGAAAAGTTGGTTTTGTGTACACGGCAGACAGTATAGTAGGCTTTTGTGTGAGTTGATTAAAAAGCTTCAATCATTCGTTTCATCTTAGCTAGCTAGTAGCAAAGATTCTTCGTTTCTTTTCTTCAGTTTTCTTTGCTTGCCATCCATCCATTCATATATACGGAGGGAGGGAGAGGCACTCGCTAGCTAGTTGATTCCAGTTTCCCGAAGCTAGCTAGCCAACCAGTGATATCGATCCATGGGGAAGGGCCGCAGCTGCAGGTACGGATCAGAGCGGCTGCTCTACCCCGTTCAGGCCAGCGGTCACCACGTCGCCGGCGCCGCCGATCACCTCGCCGACCTCGACGAGGAGGACGTCTGGTCGGTGCTCGCGGCGCCTGTGCCCGACTCCAACCGCTCCACCGGCAGCGGCAGGCAACCTGAGCAAGAGCGTCGCGGCCGGTGGACCGCAGGGGGGCTGTCGCTGGCGTTCGAGGCAACGGCGTCCACTCCGGCCGGGCGCCACCATCATCACGTGGCGAGCTCGGCGCCTGTCAGGGTGCCCGAGTGGCCGGCTGCCAGGTTCCCGGCTGGCGCTGGCGGCGAACAGCACGGTTACGGCGTGAGCTGCCGTGAGGAAGAGGGGGAATGGATGGCGCCACACGAGTACCTGCAGGCCCAGGCACGGAGCAGCGGGCGCGGCACGGCTGCGCCGTCGGTGTTCGAGGGCGTGGGGAGGACGCTGAAAGGGCGCGACCTCAGCCGGGTGCGCGACGCCGTCTGGAGCAACACCGGATTCTTCGGCTAAGCAAGCAATACCATGCACCTCATCATCGTCGTCTCGTCTCAGCTCAGCTAGCTACTCATAAGCTCGGAGGGCACTTTCCTGTTGGATCATTCGTTATAAGATGCATGTACTGTTCTTAATCAGTACGTATGAATTAGGATAGGAGGTGTGGGAAAATATGAAGAAAAAAATTAGGTGATTGATTAATTATTAATTAATCTCCTGCAGTATGGAGTACGTACATGTAGCTGCTGCCGGTAGAGTTTTGGGTCTATTTCGATTGTATCGGGTTGTGTGCTATCCCTAGCTAGCTACCTGCCGATATCGTCAGTTTGTGTCACCATGATCGACCAACTTCTCCGAAGAAAATTCCAATTTGATTATTATTAGCTCAAAGTGATCGTGTTGGCGTGTGTGTGGTCTGTTGGATTACTTACCGACTGTTTTCCTTGGTATTTCTCAGTCTATACACGCACAGGACTGGATCAGGAGCGTGTGTGTGTACGAGAGGCCAGGGATGTCCCGTGACCACTGTGAAGTGAAGGACGCGGCCAGCTCTGCGTGGAATGTGCTGCTGTGCACGTACGCGCCGCACGCTTAGATTGACAGGCATGAGACACGGCGAGGCGACAGCACTGACCACCAGCAGCAGGAGGCCGGCAAGCTGATAGAGGGGTACTGGTACGTACGTGAGTGAACAAGAACAGTGAGGTGAGAGCGAGCATCGAGGAATCAGCAGCAAGCGCAGTAATTGTTGTCGAGAGCAAGTGGGCGGGCGCTACAATTCACTTGACTTCCCACAGCCATGGGCACACGCCTTTTTGGGGAAAGTGACTTGCCCTATTTTGCATCCATCCCACCCCTCGGTAGCGCTTGAACGTGCACCCGCCAAGTGCTCCAGCAACCACACACACACGGGTTGGAAATCCAAAATGAAAAGTTGTAGATTCTCAAAAAATAATACAGTATGAAATATTGTACTCTCTCCGTTCCAAAATTCTTGTCTTAGATTTGTCTAGATGCGGATGTATCTAATACTAAAAGGTGACTTGATACATCCGTATTTAGACAAATCTAAGACAAGAATTTTGGGACGGAGGGAGTAGGTACAAACAAATAGAGAGCTGCCACCTATTACTCCATAGGCCACGTATTTTTGTATTGCACTTCTTTTCTTCATTCCCATCTTCGTATTTCTGGTATCTCTCTTTAACAGCTGGCCCCATAATTGTACTTCACATGCATGCATGACAGTTATGTGGTAAAACGACACTCTCTTTTCTTTCTCCACACAATAAATCCAACGAATTCTTACACCTTGGCTAATTTAAAATATCATACCTTTTACACCATAGATTTGTTTTTGATTTTTTTTTTATATTTGAACTTCTTGTGCCAAAACCTTTAAAATGAGATCAATCTTGGCTATTTTTCAACCATGTTTAAATTCAAACGTACATTTCACATTTCGAAATAATCAATTTCACACTGATACATTACAATTTCATCTTATGTAGTTACAATTTCGCAATTCTGAATCTACATTTCATTTTTCACTGGCTTATTTCACAAAAACAACATCTATTTTAATTGCATATTTCTAGAATAACCTATTTTACTCTTTTGAAATAAATTGTTTCACATTTCTAAATAATCAGTTTCACACAAATACATTACAATTTCACTTTCTGTGGTTACTATTTCACAATTCAGAACCTAAATTTCACTTTCCACTTAATTTGTTTCACAAAAATAACATCTAATTCAATTGCACATTTCTCAAATAAGATATTTCACTCTTTTGAAATTAACTTGTTTCACATTTCCAAATAACCAGTTTCACAAAATCACCTCTATTCCAATTGCACAATTTTGAACTAACATATTTCATAATTATGAAATAAACTGCTACACATTTCCAAATAATCAGTTTCACAAGTTAACATTGCAGTTTCATATTTTTCACTTTAAAAACCTACATTTCACTTTCCACGGACTTGTTCACAAAAATCACTTTTATTTCAAATTGTACAATTTTGAAATAACATATTTCAATCTTTTGAAATAAATTGTTATACATTATCAGTTTCACAATCTGACATTTCAGTTTCATATTGGTTTTCACTTTCACAACCTAGTATTCACATTCCACTCGCTCGTTTCACAAAAATCACATTTAGTTCAATTGCACACTTTTGAAATAAATTGTTTCACAATTTCAAATAATCGATTTCACAAAAATTACTTCTATTTCAATGGCACAATTTTGAAATAACATATTTCACAGTTTTGAAATAAATTGATACACATTTCCAAATAATCAGTTTCACATGTTGACATTTCAGTTTCATACTCCCTCCATTCCGCAATGTAGTGCGCCCGCACTTCCCAAGATTCAAGTTTGACTGCAAGTTTAACTAATGAGACCGACTGTGACGGGAGCAAAAATTATACCACTGAATTCATATTTTTGATATGAATTTAGTGATATAATTTTTGCACCCGCCACAGTCGGTCTCATTGGTTAAATTTACGGTCAAACTTGGATCTCAGGAAGCGCGGGCGCACTACATTGTGGAATGGAGAGAGTATTGGTTTCATGGTCACAAACTATATTTCAATTTTCATTGGCTCGTTTCACAAAATCGCGTATATTTCAGTTTTACACATTTGAAATAATATATCTCAATCTTTTGAAATAAGCAGTTGCACATTTCCAAATAATCAGTTTAGCAGGTTGACATTTCAGTTTTATATTTAGGTTAAATAGGTTTCTAGTGAAATAGGTTGGTTTCATGTATTTCTATTGAAATAGGTTTGTTTCATATTTTTGAAGTGAAATATGTCTGTTGCACATATGAAATGTGAATCCTTAAAATTTAGATGTTTTTGAAATGTCCAAGATTGCTCTAGTTCTAAAGTTCTTAGCGCCAAGGGTTCAAATATATAAACAATTTAAAAAACAAGCTTTTGGTTTAAAATATATGACTGATTTAAATTACCAAAGGTGTAATAAAAGGTTGGGTTTATTGTGTGAGAGAAGAGAGTGTGGGACTGTCCACTTTCTGCCATGCCTCTCATGCATGCCATGTGAAGGACATAGTGTGGGGCCCAAAAGGTTGTATTTCGTGAGTTATAATTTTTATATAGCCGAAAAGTGTGAATAAATAGCTAGCAACCACGCTCATTTTGATGTCTAAATGGAAGGTAGATAAGTTACTGGTAGGTAATGTAAACGCACAAAATGACTTTGCGGTTGGAAATAAGGTCCTGCCTCTTGAGCCACGAGACTGCCTTTCGTTCTCTCCCTGACATTAGGCTGCTAAGGCAAACTTTTCGATCCAGACTTCACTGATGAGCCCATGAATTCTCCTCCCCTCTGCCTGTCGCTCTGGCGGTTGGTGGAGAGGAGGAGAATCCGGTGCCTTCACTCAGGTTAGTTGTTTAGGTTAGTGTTTTAGGTGCGGCGCTCGGATGGATGGTGGCGCTTCTTCTTTGAGTTTTTCTTTTGGGCTTTGATCCTCCTCGAATTCGTATATTAGGACATAGTCGATGGAGCTTCGGCTTAGATTCCTGCCATCTCCTTGTGACTGTGTGGTTAGGGTTTCTCGTCATGTGGCGAGATTTGGTGTGAGATGCTTCGTATCTATGCAAGGGTTCAATGACGACTAATGCGGTTACAGGGCGCTGGTTCTTAGGGCCACGTTCACGAAGACTTCTCGAATATCATAGACAAAGGTCAAGCCGGCTCCGGTAAGGAACGGTATGTCGGTAGCTCGTTTTGGTGGCAGTAGTGGTCGTTTGGTCGTCATAGATATTGATGTAATTTTCATTATGTTTGAAATTGTTTATACTTGCAATGAACTTCTATAATTGATTTGGCCCTTCATGCAAAAGAAGCAACCACACACGTGTTAACTCATACTCAACTCGTTCGGTTCTAAGACAAAACACATTATGTCGTTTTTCTAACAAATCTAATTCGGCTCTCGGAAGCATATGTTTCTGCGCCTAAAAATGTTTTCTTGCAGATGTTAATTGTTTTTAAAAAAATAGATGAGGTTCATTGTCACACTCAAAGAGCTACTTGCAAACTTTTAAGGAGAAAAGCTTAAGCATTTTTGGCATATGCAAAAAAAAAAAAAAATCGAACGCCAAATGTTACACTTAGTTTTGTTTTTCTCACCGACAAAGCATCACTATCCCGTTTCACATGAAAATTGTCAAGCACGCTTTTTTCCATTAATAAAACGGTCAAAACATGACAACATTGTTTTATGCATGTTTCACATTTTTTAAGTAGATTATCATCATTTTTATGCACATTTAACATTTTTGAAATACCTGATCAAGATTCACTTCATAGACATTGTATTTTTTTTGTATACGTGGGAAACATTTTTTAATACACGTTTACATTTTTCAAACACTTGATTAATAATTTTCAAATACTTGTGTAACATTTTTTAAATGCTTGATTGACCTTTTTTAAAATACTTGATCAACATTTTTCATACACATTGTATATTTTTTTATACATGATAAATATTTTTCTGTGCACATTTAGCATCTTGAAAATTCTTGGAAACATTTTAAAAATACTTGATTAACTTTATTTTCTAATGTTTGATTAAAATTTGTAAATACATGATCAACTTTTTTTCATACACATTGTAATTGTTTTGTATACCATTTCCCTATACATGTGAAAAAATAATTCTTTTGACATTTAACATTTTAGAAAATGCTTGATTAATAATTCTTTAAATGTTTTTATGTATAGTGTTTTTTAATATACTATATGTTTATAATATTCCAAAGTATAAACAAAATAAAAATGACAAAGAAAAAAGAAATTTTAAAAGGTGAAAAAGGAGGTTTCGGCCTGTGCACGTGGACTCGCGTGCCTAGGCCGGGCCATCTGGCTATCGCGTTCAGGCAAGACTGCACTATCTCTCGTGGCAAAAGAGACATAGACGCGCCCATTATGACCTATCCTATAAGACGCCGACGTAAATCATATAGTCCAGGCTTTGCTGAAGGCTCGTCCAGACGGGTTAACACACCTAACAATTTTCTGTTTTGGTTTTTTCTTCATTATTTTTTATTTTGTTTTCATGTTTTAAGATCTTGCATTTTCTTCTGCATTTTTTGTTTTAACCTTTCCAAATTTTCCATTTTATAGGTTTCTCAACACACACACACACACACACACACACACACACACACATATGTATATATATGATGAACATTTATCAATGGACACTGAACATATTTTAATATACAATGAACTTTTTTTACAAAACACATATGAACAATCTTCTAGAACATATTTTATATTTTTAATAGGCTGTTAAAATATATATCTCCTAAAAACAACAGTCATTTTTTAATGAAAAAATGACTTAATAACCAAAGAAGAAAATAAAAAACAGCTCACGGGCTAAGTAGGCCGGCCCATTTGCCTTGGCTTCTTTGAAGGCACTCATAGTTGACACACAGAGGCGTCTAGTAGGAGGTCTCCACATTCCCCTTAAAAGCCTCCCCCGCCCCCTAGAACCATGGGTTTGCCGACTTATACATTCGACAAGCACCTAAGTATTTGCCAATTTTAACATTCGATAAACTCCTGTTGCCTGTTTTTTTTCTCCTTTTCCTTCTCTCTCTATTAAATTTTCTTGCTATTATTTTTCATGTATAAGGCCTAAAAATAAGAGGGCATATGACGCCTAAAAATAGAAATAGTATTTTTAACCCAATTTCATAAACTTTTACATGCACTTGCAGTTCAAATTTGACTTATATGCACTAAATGTCTATAAATACGGTTACTGACTTAAATATAGCAAATAGACCTAAAAAATGCCAATTTTTTACATGTGCCATTTAATGTAGTATCTTGAGTGTAGTTCTCCCTTTTTTTTTCAAACTCAACCAATGAAGCAATTGTCACCTTGCCTTTAAACCTTACTCATTTCCTCTTAAAACATAGATTTTTTTCTCACGGACGGCGAAACAATTATAAAGTTTTACTACAACATACTGATGCAATAGCACGATACAAAATTCCATGTTTTCGGACTTCTTTTATATGTTTCTGAATTGAAAAATCAATAACGTCTATGTTCGGAGTCGAGTCTTGGCACCTTCAGGTTTGTAATTCCTTGCCTTTTCTTAGATAAGGCCTAAACATAGAATAGAGAACACCAATAATATTATTTAACCCAATTTTGCCAACGTTTTCATGCACTTCCAGTGCGAATTTGCATACGTACTAAATGCCTAGAAATGCATTTAATGATATAAATATAGCAAACGAACCACGAAAGATGCCAATTTTGACATTGATGTATCTTGAGTGTAGGAAAAAAAATCAAGGTCAATCGGTGAAGCAATCATCACTTTGCCTTCAAACCTGACTCGTTCCCTCTCGAAACAAAGATTCTTTCTCAGAGATGGTCTGATTTCTAAGTAGTGCACGTCATAACTTTTGGCAAAACATCGTGATTTTTTTACCACAACATATTGATGTCATAAGAGGGCATGATGCAAGTTTCATGTTTTCAGACTTTGTTTGCATTTTTTGGAACTCAAAAACTAATAGTCTCCATGTTCGGGGTCGAGTGCAAATACCCATGTGTTTGTAATTCCATTCCTTTTGGGGGTATAAGGTCTACACATAGATTAAAGAACACAAATAAGTTTTTCAACCGAATTATGCATTTTCATGTTACTGTTGCGAGTCTTTCATCACCGCGAGGGGGTCTTTGTATTTTTCTCTCTTTTTTATTTTTGTTCTTGGCTGTGTGCATCCTTGATATCTTTGAATATCTTGTTGGTGTAGAGGCTAGGTGTAATTGGTATCTTCACGATATTAATATGTTCCCTTTATTGAAAAATGCCTTTTTCATGCATCTGCAATTTAAACTTGAATTATATGCACTAAATGCCTAATTTTACTTGCAATTCAACATAGACTAAGAGCATCTACAGCCGGACTTGGCAAATCCGGCCCATCAAATGCCCGCGGACGCGACCGGGCACGCCCTCAGGCGCATCCTGACGGGCCCTCATATTCCTTCCGGGCATCCACATATCTCAAATCCGAACTCTTAAATCCATGCAAATACATGCACGTTGATCATGCAACACAATGTCGCACGTAAATAGCAATTGTTGGTACGAAGCATAGATATCGTTTACATAAAATTTATTTTAAGTGCCAAACTCAAGCGTTTTCTCCTTTGTTGCCATTGTGGATCCACATGTGCTCCACAAGATCATTGAGTAGTTGCGTGTGCACCTGCTGATCTCGAAGATTTTGATGCATCTGCAGAAAGTTCATCAGCTGAGCCGCATCTTGATCTTCCGGGATTTCAACTTGTTCTTGATACGTCTCCAACGTATCTATAATATTTGATTGTTCCATGATGTTATATTATCAATATTGGATATTTTATATTCATTTTATAGCAACTTTATATCTTTTTTGGGACTAACCTATTGACATAGTGCCCAGTGCCAGTTGTCGTTTTTGCTTGTTTTTTACTTCGTAGAATATCCATATCAAACGAAGTCCAAATGCAGCGAAACTATTTGGAGATATTTTTTGCACAGAAGAGACCCAGAGAGCCCAAGAGGTGTATTAGAGGAGGCCCGTGGGTCCCACAAGACACCAGGGCGTGCCAGAGGCACCAGGCGTGCCCTGGTGCCTTGTGGGGCCCAAAGTGATCTTTTCCACCGCCTCTCAGCTCTATAAATACTCAGATATTCCAGAAACCCTAGGGGAGTCAACGAAACACAATTCCAAATTACCGCAAGTTCCAGAAGCACAAGATCCAATCTAGAGCCCTATTCCGGCACCTTGCCGGAGGGGAACACGATCACAGAGGGGTTCATCATCCTCATTGGTGCTCCTCCGATGATGCGTGAGTACTTTATCACAGATCTACAGGTCCATAGGCAGTAGCTAGATGGCTTGTTCTTTCTTTGTGATTCTCAATACAATGTTTTCCTCGATATTCTTGGAGATCTATTTGATGTAACGTCTTTTTGCGGTGTGTTTGTTGGGATCCGATGAACTGTGAGTTTATGATCTGATCTATCTATGAATATTATTTGAGTCTTATTTGATCTCTTATACGCATGATTATTATAGCCTCGTATTTCTTCTCCGAAACTTTGGTTTGGTTTGGCCAACTACATTTATTTTTCTTGCAATCGAAAGATGTGCTTTGTGATGGGTTCGATCTTGCGGTGCTCAATCTCAGTGATAGAAGGAGAAGTGACACGCATGTATCATTGCTATTAAGGATAAAAAGATGAGGTCTATTCCTACATGAATAGATCTGATAATCCCCAAGTGCAGAGAATCATCGTAGCAATTCCCAAAGGTGGAAGTGATAAGTATGGAGTGTCGAACCCACAAGGAGCTAAAGGTAAGATCAATATTCTCTCAAGTCCTATCTGCCACTGATACGACTCTACGTACACCGAACGTTTGCTTCCAACTAGAAGCGAGAAAGAAAACTATGTTGTGGGTATGAAGAGGATAACTTTGCATTGCATCGGAGAGCTAAAATATAAAAGTAGGTGCTGTTATCATAAAGTTAGAATATATTACTTAATATTATAAATAGCGAGTGTGGAATAATGATGGGTCGGTAAAATGAAATTATCCTAGGCAATTGTTAACAAAACCGGTAGTCGTCATTGCAATTTCATATGAGGGAGAGGCATAAGCTAACATACTTTCTCTTCTTGGATCATATGCACTTATGACTGGAACTCTAGCAAGCATCCGCAACTAGTAAAGATCATTAAGGTAAAACCCAACCATAGCATTAAAGCAGCAAGTCCCCTTTATCCCATACGCAACAACCCCCTTACTCGGGTTTATGCTTCTGTCACTCAAGCAACCCACTATAAGCGAATCATGAACATATTGCAACACCCTACAGCGGGAATCCCTCACGCTTGCGCGACACAGAGGGCACAATAGGACAACACCAAAATAAAACATACAACTCATACCAATCTAGATCATCAATCAACCCAAAGACAAAGGATATCTACTCAAAAGATCGTAGGATGGCAACACATCATTGGATCATATTATGTGGCATAAAGCACCATGTTCAAGTAGGGATTACAACGTGGTGCAGGAGAGTGGACCGCGTAAAAGAGATGAGGATGGTGATGTTGATGAAGACGATCACCGCGACGATGATTCCCCTCCCGATGGCACTCCGGCGCCACCGAGAGAGAGGAGGAGAGGTTCTCCCCCTTGTGCTTCCTCCTCCATGGCATCTCCCCTAGATGGGGAGAGGTTCTCCCTCTGGTCCTTGGCCTTCATGGCGACGATGGCCCTTCCGGGATCCTCCTCCATGGCCTCCGGTGATGATGGCCCCCTCCGGCAGGGTGCCAGAGAGGGCCTAGATTGATTTCTCGTGGCTACAGAGGCTTGCGGCGGCGGAACTTCCGATCTAGGTTATTTTCTGGAGGTTTGGGCATTTATAGGAGAGGTTGGCGTCGAGAACAAGTCAGGGGCCCCACAGGAATTCCACGAGGCACAGGAGCGCGCCCCAGGGGGGTGGGCGCACCCTCCACCCTCGTGGGGCCCACGGGACTCCCCTCCAGTAACTCTTCGTTCCATTATTTTTTATATTTTCTAGAAAAATTCTCCGTTTATTTTCAGCGCATTCCGAGAACTTTTATTTCTGCACAAAAACAACACCACGGTAGTTCTGCTCAAAACAACGTCAGTTCGGGTTAGTTCTAATCAAATCATACCAAAATCATATAAAACAATAGTAAAAATGGCATGAATACTTCATAAATTATAGATACGTTGGAGACGTATCAGCATCCCCAAGCTTAATTCCTACTCGTCCTCGAGTAGGTAAATGATAAAAGAAATAATTTATGAAGTGTGAATGCTAGCAAGTGCATAAGTTTGATCAATGATAGTTCCAATCACTTTTTCTAGCATCATTATATATCATAACAGTAGCTCAACTCATAAAACTTCTCATGATCAAGTAACAAGTTATTCACATGTTAAAGTATAGATCATAAACTTTCTTGAAAACTAACAAACCGTGCTCTTAGTCATCAAACAATTGCAATTCATCTTATTTTCGGGAAGGTTCTATGTAAGAGCTTTGATTCAGCAAACTCCACATACTCAACTATCATTTAATCTTTCGCAATTGCTAACACTCATGTGATATTTATGGGTTCAAAGTTTTAATCGGACATAGAGAAAGATAGGGGCTTATAGTTTCGCCTCCCAACCTTTTACCTCAAGGGTAATGTCAACAATAATAATTTATGAAAACCTACATCCAAGTGGATATATATATATCCAGATTGCTCCAACACAAAGTGCTTGCCAAAGGAAAAAGTGTAAAAAGGAAAGGTGATGATCACCATGACTCTTGTATAAGGGTAGAAGATAAAAGTAAAAGATAGGCCCTTCGCAGAGGGAAGCAGAGGTTGTCATGCGCTTTTATAGTTGGATGCACAAAATCTTAATGTAAAAGAACATCACTTTATATTGACGCTTGTGATAAAGACATTTATTATGCAGTCTGTCGCTTTTATTTCTTCCCTATCACAAGTTTATTATAAAGCTTATTTTCTTCGCACTAATAGATCATACATATTTATAGCGCAATTTTTATTGCATGCACCGATGACAACTTACTTGAAGGATATTACTCAATCCATAGGTAGGTATGATGGACTCTCATGGCAAAACTGGTTTAAGGGATGTTTGGAAGCACAAGTAGTATTTCTACTTGGTGCAAATAATTTGACTAGCATGATAGGGAAAAGCAAGCTCAACATGTTAGATGATCCAAGACAATATAACGTTTCGGATATAGGAAAACATAACCCATTAAGTTGTCTTCCTTGTCCAACATCAACCATTTAGCATGTCATATTTTAATGAGTGCTCACAATTACAAAAGATGTCCAAGATAGTGTATTTATATGTGAAATCTCTCTTCCTTTAATATTCTTTCATGAATTGTTCAAGTGACCAATTCTGTGTTTGCTAACTTTCAATAAATTTACCACCTATACTTATTATGTGTGAAGTCATTACTCCCCATGGTATAAGCATATGAAACATATATAAATTTAGACTTATGATATTTAATTCATTCAACCATTTACTCATAGGATATATGTGAAGCACATGAGTAAATGACAAACTACTCCAAAAAGATAAAAGTGAAGAACACTGAGTAGTCAAATAATTAACTAGCCATGGGAGGATTCTTTTTCACTAAAGATTTCAGATCGAATTATTTTATTCAAACATCAAGTAAAATTAAAAATACGCTCCAAGCAAAACACATATCATGTGACGAATAAAAATATAGCTCCGAGTAAGGTATACCGATAGTTTTGAAGACGAAAGAGGGGATGCCTTCCGGGGCATCCCCAAGCTTAGGCACTTGAGTCTTCCTTGAATATTACCTTGGGGTGCCTTGGGCATCCCCAAGCTTAGGGTATTTCCACTCCTTATTCTCCTCATATCGATATCTCACCCAAAACTTGAAAACTTCAATCACACAAAATTTAACGGAACTTCGTGAGATGAGTTAGTATGATAATGAGTAAACCATTAACTTTGGTACTTTCAAAGACAAGATTCATAATTTTTCTCACACAATGCCTACTATACCATATCATTCTACAATTTATATTGATAAATATAAGCCATAGAAACTAGAAAACAAGCAAACATGCAATGAAAACAGAATCTGTTAGAAACAGAACAGTCTGTAATGATATGAACAGAAACCATACTTCTGCTACTCCAAAAATTATAAAATAAATTTTTGGACGTGAGGAATTTGTCTATTAATCTTCTTAAAAATGAATCAACTCAAAATCACTCTTCTTTAAAAAATTACAGCTAATCTCGTGAGTGCAAAGTTTCTGTTTTTTAAAGCAAGATGACATTAACTTTCACCCAAGTCTTCCCAAAGGTCTTACTTGGCACTTTATTGAAACAAAATATATAAAACATGATTACTACAGCATCTTAATCATTTAAACACACAAAAACAGTAAGGGTAAATATTGGGTTGTCTCCCGACAAGCGCTTTTCTTTAATGCCTTTTAGCTAGGCATGATGATTTCAATGATGCTCACATAAAAGATAAGAATTGAAACATAAAGAGAGCATCATGAAGAATATGACTAGCACATTTAAATATAACCCACTTCCTATGCCTAGGTATTTTATGAGCACATAATTTATAGGAACAAGAATCAACTAGCATAGGAAGGCAAAACAAGTATAACTTCAAAACTTTAAGCACATAGAGAGGAGACTTGATATTATTGCAACTCCTACAAGCATGTATTCCTCCCTCATAATAATTTTCAGTAGCATCATGAATGAGTTAAACAATATAACCATCACATAAAGCATTCTTTTCATGATCTACAACCATAGAAATTTTACTACTCTCCACATAAGCAAAATTCTTCTCATTCGGAATAGTGGGAGCAAACTCAACAAAATAACTATCATGTGAGGCATAATCCAATTGAAAATTAAAATCATGATGACAAGTTTCATGGTTAACATTATTCTTTATAGCATACATGTCATCACAATAATCATCATAGATAGCAACTTTGTTCTCATAATCAATTGGAACCTCTTCCGAAATAGTGGAATCATTACTAACTAAACTCGACACTCTTCCAAATCCGCTTTAGATGATATTATTATTCATACTCCAAAGGATATAAGTGAAGTTCATGGAGCATTCTACAATTAATATAGACTAACCAATATCCAAGCTCAAAATATATAAGTGAAGCACATGAAGCATTCTATAAAACCATACTCAAAAGATTTAAGTGAAGCACAAAGAGCATCCTATAAGGTCATACTCAAAAGATATAAGTGAAGCACATGAATCATTCTATAAATCGATGAAGGGATATATCATACTAGCATGGTTCTTAAAGAAAAATAAAAACACAAAGAACACACATCATGTGAACAAAACAAAAACCGAGGTATACCAATAATTGTTGAAGAAGAAAGATGGGATGCCAACCGGGGCATCCCCAAGCTTAGATGCTTGAGTATCCTTGAAATATTTACTTGGGGTGCCTTGGGCATCCCCAAGATTGAACTCTTGCCTCTCTTCATTCTTCTTGCATCGGTAACTCCTCGTTCTTCGAACACTTCATCCACAAAAACTCAACAAAAACTTTGTGAGATCCGTTAGTATACTAAAGCAAATCACTACCTTTAAGTACTATTGCAACTCATTACAATTTCATATTAGCACTTTATCTATTGTATTCCAACTTCACCATGGTTCATACCCCCCGATACTACCCATAGATTCATCAAAATAAGTGATCAACACATAGAAAACAGAATCTGTCAAAAACAGGACAGTCTGTAGTAATCTGGAAGTTCAGTAAACTTCTGTAACTCCAAAAACTTCTAAACAAATATGAAAATTTAAACAATTTGTACAGAAGTAATGTGCAAAAAGTTTCAGACCCATTTGACTTTCCAGTAGAAAATCTAAATTCACGCGCTACAGCCAAAGTTTCTGTTTTTGTACTACACAAAGTAAACAAGCAATCTAATCATCGTAAAACCAAAGCTTGGCACATTATTTTTATAATACAATGGATATATACAAGGGTATAATTATTTTCAGAGAAACTTCCATGAAATTTTTTACATTGTTTCCATGAGCATGAACACAAGTGTTCAAGGTCGACCCTCACTTCTCCAATGCATAACCTTCCAATCACTTCTCTTATTGAAAAACTTTTTAGGCATGAGAGGCAAGTAATTTTTTTTGTATTTTCATTCTTTTTAATTTTTTTGTATGTTTCACCCACAACTAAAGAGAAACAAAATGGAAAAAATCTACTTAGTGAAGAAAGCAAACAAGCACACACGAGAATATCAACCCCACGCTATTGCTCCCTAAGAACGGGCGCCAGAAAAGAGCTTGATGATCCCCAAGTGCATGGAATCATCGTAGCATTTCCCAAAGGTGGAAGTGATAAGTATGGAGTGTCGAACCCACAAGGAGTTAAAGGTAAGATCAATATTCTCTCAAGTCCTATCTACCACTGATATGACTCTATGTACACCGAACGTTTACTTCCAACTAGAAGCGAGAAAGAAAACTATGTTGTGGGTATGAAGAGGATAACTTTGCATGGCATCGGAGAGCTAAAATATAAAAGTAGGTGTTGTTATCATAAAGTTAGAATATATTACTTAATATTATAAATAGCGAGTGTAGAATAATGATGGGTCGGTGTGCGGAATTATCCTAGGCAATTGTTAACAAAACCGGTAGTCGTCATTGCAATTTCATGTGAGGGAGAGGCATAAGCTAACATACTTTCTCTTCTTGGATCATATGCACTTATGATTGGAACTCTAGCAAGAATCCTCAACTACTAAAGATCATTAAGGTAAAACCCAACCATAGCATTAAAGCATCAAGTCGCCTTTATCCCATATGCAACAACCCCCTTACTCGGGTTTATGCTTCTGTCACTCAAGCAACCCACTATAACCGAATCATGAACGTATTGCAACACCCTACAGCGGGAATACCTCACGCTTGCGCGACACGGAGGGCACAATAGGACAGCACAAAAATAAAACATACAACTCATACCAATCTAGATCATCAATCAACCCAAAGACAAAGGATATCTACTCAAAACATCATAGGATGGCAACACATCATTGGATCATAATATGTGGCATAAAGCACCATGTTAAAGTAGGGATTACAGTGGGGTGCGGGAGAGTGGACCACGTAAAAGAGATGAGGATGGTGATGATGATGGTGATGTTGATGAAGACGATCACCGCAGCGATGATTCCCCTCCCGATGGCACTCCTGCGCCACCGAGAGAGAGGAGGAGAGGTTCTCCCCCTTGTGCTTCCTCCTCCATGGCCTTTCCCCTAGATGGGGAGAGGTTCTCCCTCTGGTCCTTGGCCTTCATGGAGATGATGGCCCCTCCGGGATCCTCCTCCATGGCCTCCGGTGATGATGGCCCCCTCCGGCAGGGTGCCAGAGAGGGCCTAGATTGATTTCTCGTGGCTACAGAGGCTTGCGGCGGCGGAACTTCCGATCTAGGTTATTTTCTGGAGGTTTGGGCATTTATAGGAGAGGTTGGCATCGGGAACAAGTCAGGGGGCCCCACGGGAAGTCCACGAGGCACAGGGGTGCGCCCCATGGGGGTGGGCGCGCCATCCACCCTCATGGGGCCCACGGGACTCCCCTCTAGTAACTCTTTGTTCCATTATTTTTTATATTTTCTAGAAAAATTCTCCGTTGATTTTCAGTGGAGTCTGAGAACTTTTATTTTTGCACAAAAACAACACCATGGTAGTTCTGCTGAAACAGCGTCAGTCCGGGTTAGTTCTAATCAAATCATACCAAAATCATATAAAACAATAGTAAACATGGCATGAATACTTCATAAATTATAGATACGTTGGAGACGTATCAATATCTTGTCTACATCATGTCATCGTTGTTATTGCATTACTCCGTTTCTCCATGAACTTAATACACTAGATGCATGCCGGTCGACGTGTGGAGTAATAGTAGTAGATGCAGAATCGTTTCGGTCTACTAATCTTGGACGTGATGCCTATATACATGATCATTGCCTTGGATATCGTCATAATTATTTGCTCTTCTATCAACTTCCCAACCGTAATTTGTTTACCCACCGTATGCTATTTTCTCGAGAGAAGCCACTAGTGAAATCTACGGCCCCGGGGTCTATTTCCTATCATATTGTTTTCAGATCTATTATTCCGAAAACCCAAAAATACCTTATTGCACTATTTATTTATTTATTTTATTTTATGTTTTTGCTAGATCTGTTTATCCAATCTCATACAATTTAATCTATCTCAATACCGAGGAGGGATTGACAACCTCCCTTACACGTTGGGTTGCAAGTATTTGTTATTTGTGTGCAAGTGTTGTTTACATAGTGTTGCTTGGTTCTCCTACTAGATTGATAACCTTGGTTTCATAAATGAGGGAAATACTTATCGTTGCTATGCTGCATCATCTCCTCCTCTTCAGGGAAATACCAACACAGATACAAGCAATCAGTTCTCAAGGTGCTTCAAAATCATAGGTTTGGGATACACAATCACCCTCATCCTCGACAATCATATTGTGTAGAATAACACAACATGTCATCAATTGCCACAAAGTTTCTGATTCCTACTTCATTGCAGCGCTCCGCACAATTCCCCAACGAGCCCGAAGAACACCAATGCCCTCTCCACATCCTTCCTAGCCGCTTCCTGCATTGTTGCAAAGTGGTTTTGTTTATTGCCATGCGGCTCAGATATGGTCTTCACAAACGCCGCCCGCCGAGGATCCATCGACAAGATAGTACCCCATGTGGTAGTCTCGGCCGTTGACGGTGTAGTTGCATGGTGGTGATTCCCCGTTGCAAAGCCTCCTGAACACCAGAGATCGCTGAGGCACATTGATGTCGTTGTGAGAATTGGGCATTCCAAAAAAAGCATGCCAAATCCACAAGTCATGTGATGCCACCGCTTCTAGTATGATGGTGGCCTCTCTGGTGTGACCTTGATGCATTCCCGGCAGACCTTTAGGGTACTTCTTCCATTGCCAATGCATGAAATCAATTGATCCAAGCATTCCTGGAAATCCCCTTGCCTCTCCTATAGCCAACAACTTCTTCGTGTCATGCGCATTTGGTTCTCTGAGATACTCGGGTCCAAACACCTCCACCACGGCGTGGGCGAACTTGACAGTAGTCTTCAAGCACGTGCTCTCCCCCATCCTAACCATCTCACCAACAACGTCTGTAGCAGTACCAAGTGCAAGCATCCTCAGAGCAGCCGTGCACTTCTGCTTGGCCGAGAAAGAGAGTTGGTCGCAGAAATCCCTTCTAAGCTTGAAATAGTCGTCGTGTGCCTCCATTCCCTCCAAAATGCGCAAAAACAAGGATTTTCGCATGCGAAAACGGCGACAAAACCATGGACCATCCGGGAAAGCAGGTTTGGGAGCAAAGTAGTCCTTGTGCAGTACCTTTGCTCCGGACACCCTGTCCTGGTTGATCACTCTTCTCCCTTTTATTGAGCCATTGAAGTTGAGAATATGCTCCACTTGCAAGTCCATTTCCTCTTGCATGCTCATGAGCATGCAAGA